>OZ018393.1:7119697-8319697 GCA_963969525.1 Ontholestes murinus
CCAATTAATAAAACATAAACAAAAATTCTTCAAAAAAATGTACACAGGAGAAATAATTTACGCAATTAATAAAAATATAATTCATTCATCAACCAAATGTTTCTTTATAAAACTCTTGCGTATGTTTTAGTGGTTGGAGGGTGTGATAGAGACCACCCACCCACCCTACATAAACAAAGACATTATTACAGTTATTACTGTTTTGATTTTCAAAATTTTAAAACAGTATTGGTGTGGATGTTGTCGAATTTAAAGGCAGTGTTTTAG
Organism: Ontholestes murinus; assembly: GCA_963969525.1. Taxonomy (NCBI): domain Eukaryota; kingdom Metazoa; phylum Arthropoda; class Insecta; order Coleoptera; family Staphylinidae; genus Ontholestes; species Ontholestes murinus. Next base: position 7,119,965 of record OZ018393.1, read on the forward strand.
TTTAAGTGTAAGTGCATATGTAGGGTGGGTGGGTGGCCTCTATCCCACCCTCCAACCACTAAAACATAAGCATGAGATTCTTGTAATTAAATCTGAACGAGAAATATTAATACATATATAATTATCCTTTAAATAAATCAAATAGTTTTTTTAAAAATAAAACACTTGCATATGTTTTAGTGTTTGGAAGGTGGGTTAGGGGAACCACCCATCCACTCTACATATATGAGCATAAAGAAGAGATTCTTTAAGATAAAAGCTGTACAAAATGAGAACATTTTTATAATTAATTAAATACAAATATTCTCATAAAAAAATGATTTTTATGTAAAGTTTTTGCAATATTTTATTGCTTGGAGGGTGGGTTAGAGGCTATCCACCCATTTTACATATGTATGTTTAGAGTTTAAATTATTAAAACTGCTTAAGTTTTCAGAAACGAGCGCAGTGTTAAGTGTTGATGTTAAAGAAATTAAAAACAGAGTTTTACCTTAAATTTTAAAACATACGTAGGGTGGGTGGGTGTCTTCTATTTCACCCTTTAATTAATAAAACATAAAGAATGGATTCTTCGAAAAAAATGTGTACAAGAGAAAGAAGTTACATAATTAATAAACATATAATTATTCTGTCAATTATATGTTTCTTTATAAATCTCTTGCGTATGTTTTAGTGGTTGGAGGGTGGGATAGAGGCCACCCACCCACCCTACATATACAAAGAAAACATTTGTCATTGTCGCTGTTTCGGTTTCCAAAGATTACACAGCATTGTTTCTTCTGATGTTATGGAATTTAAATCCAGTGTTTTAGCTTAAATTCAAATGTGCATATAGGGTGGGTGGGTGTTTGACCTCTATCCAATTCTACAAATAATGCAGATATTCTAAAAATTAATTTTGTAAACGAGATTATTTATGGAATAAATTAAGTGCCAAACTTTTTATAAATAAATAATCATAACTAAAACAATTACCTATGTTTTATTAATTGGAGGGTGGGATGGAGGCCACCCACCCACCCTACATATATAGATTTACTTTTATCACCGTAACTGTTTTAGTTTTCGGACACGTCTGCAGTGTTAGAGTTGGTGGTGTTGAAATTAAAAACAGGGTATTACCTTGAATTTCAATATATATGTAGGGTGGGTGGGTGGCCTCTATCCCACCCTCCAATTAATAAAACATAAACAACGGATTCTTCAAAATAAAATGTGCACAGGAGAAAGAATTTACGTAACTGATAAAAATATAATTAATTCATCAATTAAATGTTTCTTTATAAAACTCTTGCGTATGTTTTAGTAGTTGGAGGGTGGGATAGAGGCCACCCACCCACCCTACATAAACAAAGATATTATTTCAGTTGTTACTGTTATGATTTCCAAAATTTTAAAAGAGTATTGGTGTTGATGTTGTCGAATTTAAAAACAGTGTTTTAGTTTAAGTTTAAGTGCATATGTAGGGTGGGTGGGTGGCCTCTATCCCACCCTCCAACCAGTAAAACATAAGAAAGAGTTTCTTATAATTAAATGTGAACGAGAAATATTAGTACATATATAATTATCCTTTAAATAAATCAAATAGTTTTTTTTAAAATAAAACACTTGCATATGTTTTAGTGTTTGGAAGGTGGGTTAGGGAACCACCCATCCACTCTACATATATGAACATAAAGAAGAGTTTCTTCAGGACAAAAGCTGTACAAAATGAGAACATTTTTATAATTAATTAAATACAAATATTCTCATAAAAAAATGATTTTTATGTAAAGTTTTTGCAATATTTTATTGCTTGGAGGGTGGGTTAGAGGCTATCCACCCATTTTACATATGTATGTTTAGAGTTTAAATTATTAAAACTGCTTAAGTTTTCAGAAACGAACGCAGTGTTAAGTGTTGATGTTAAAGAAATTAAAAACAGAGTGTTACCTTAAATTTTAAAACATACGTAGGGTGAGTGGGTGTCTTCTATTTCACCCTTTAATTAATAAAACATAAAGAATGGATTCTTCGAAAAAAATGTGTACAAGAGAAAGAAGTTACATAATTAATAAACATATAATTATTCTGTCAATTATATGTTTCTTTATAAATCTCTTGCGTATGTTTTAGTGGTTGGAGGGTGGGATAGAGGCCACCCACCCACCCTACATATACAAAGAAAACATTTGTCACTGTCGCTGTTTCGGTTTCCAAAAATTACACAGCATTGTTTCTTCTGATGTTATGGAATTAAATCCAGTGTTTTAGCTTAAGTTCAAATGTGCATGTAGGGTGGGTGGGTGTTTGGCCTCTATTCCATCCTACAAATAATGCAGATATTCTAAAAATTAATTTTGTAAACGAGATTATTTAAGGAATAAATTAAGTGCGAAACTTTTTATTAAAAAATAATCATAACTAAAACAATTGCTTATGTTTTATTAATTGAAGGGTGGGATAGAGGCCACCCACCCACCCTACATATATAGTTTTACTTTTATCACCGTAACTGTTTTAGTTTTCAGACACGTCTGCAGTGTTAGAGTTGGTAGTGTTGAAATTAAAAACAGAGTTTTAATTTAAATTTCAATATATATGTAGGGTGGGTGGGTGGCCTCTATCCCAACCTCCAATTAATAAAACATAAACAACAGATTCTTCAAAAAAATGTACACAGGAGAAAGAATTTACGTAATTAATAAAAGTATAATTATTCTTGAAAATAATTGTTTCTTTATAAATCCCTCGAGTATGTTTTAGCAGTTGGAGGGTGGGATAGAGGCCACCCACCCACCCTACATAAACAAAGATATTATTTCAGTTGTTACTGTTATGATTTCCAAAATTTCAAATCAGTATTGGTGTTGATGTTATCGAATTTAAAGGCAGTGTTTCAGTTTTAGTTTTAGTGTATATGTAGGGTGGGTGGGTGGCCTCTATCCGACCCTCCAACCACTAAAACATACTCGAGGGATTTATAAAGAAACAATTAATTTCAAGAATAATTATACTTTTATTAATTACGTAAATTCTTTCTCCTGTGTACATTTTTTTTTGAAAAATACAAATACAAAAATACAAATGTAATTATCCTATAAATAAATTAAATGATTTTCTAAATTAAACTCTTCGGTATGATTTAGTGTTTGGAGGGTGGGATAAGGAAACCACCCATTCACCCTACATATATAAGTATAAATAAGAGTTTTTTAAAGAAAAAAAGCTGTACAAAATGAGAAAACTCTCATAATTAATTAAATGTAAATATTCTCCTAACAAAATGATTTTTAAATAAAATTCTTGGGGTATTTTATTGGTTGGAGGGTGGGTTAGATACCATCCACCCATTTTACATGTGTATGTTCAAACTTATCCTTAAAACTGCTTAAGTTTTTTAGAAACGAACGCATTGTTAAGTGTTGATTTTAAGGAAATTAAAAACAATGTTTTACCTTAAATTTCAATACATATGTAGGGTGGGTGGGTGGCCTCTATCCCACCTTCCAATTAATAAAACATAAACAACAGATTCTTTGAGGAAAAAATGTACACAAGAGAAAGAATGTATTTAATTAATAAAAATATAATTATTCCCTCAATTAAATATTTTTTAATAAAACTCTTGCGTATGTTTTAGTGATTGGAGGGTGTGACAGAGGCCACCCACCCACCCTACTTATACAAAGAAAACATTTGTCATTGTCACTGTTTCGATTTCCAAAAATTACACAACATTGTTTGTTCTTATGTTAAAGAATTTAAATCCAGTGAAAAAATAACGAAGGGGCAGAAGAGATGATTTAGGCACTAATGAAGAATAAAAAATGAATGGAACACCTAGATAAAGGGATAAGAAGTAAAGAAGATTACTCATCTGCTACTAAAACTACTCAAAAATAAACAAACTCTATACAACTATTACCGAAAGGTAGAAGGTAAATTTGAAATTATTTGAAGTAAAATAAATATCACCATCGTTCGTACTGATAACAATTCTTAAGGCCTGTGTGCACGAAAAATGAAAACTTATCGTTATCACGTTTGGACGTTGTCCCCGTGCGGCCCCACCACGGACCCTCGCGGTCCGATCTGCGCAGACGCACCGCACACACTTGCGGCCCGAGCCGGCCGAAAACCGCCAGTTGGAAGTGTCCGTTCGGTACGTACGCATGTCTCCGTCTTCATAACCTAAACTAAAAAAAAAAAAAAAAAAAGAAGGAAAACAGTTGCCATTTTTCCACTGCGTTTTCAATTTTTTTTTGGGGGATTTTAGTGTGCGTCCGATTAACATGTGTGAGTGTGAGAGGAGGCACCGTCCAAATTCCGGAACATGAAAAATAAGGTAAGTGATTTCGTGGTGGTGCAACCGCGTGGTCGCCCAATTAACGCGACGTTTCGGGTCGCCTCCAATTTGTGGGTTTTGGTGGGTGGATGCACCGTGGTGCTAGCCAGCGCGTTACCAACTTGGCGGACGTTGATGCAACTAACTCAATTTGGTCGAATTAATAAACGAAATACTTAATTAACACTTACAAAATAATTTTATTTAACTGTAAATTTGATATTGGTTTTGTAAAGGTTGAAACGAAATAAATTCCATGTGTGATATTAATAAAGTACAGTTAATTTTTTTCGTCACTACAGTCTATGAATAAATTAACGTTTTTGAAACCATATACTGTGTCAGTATTTAATTATTAAATTAAATTCCGTGTGTACAGTTTTATTTTTTGTCTTTATAAATCTTACGTTAAAAAACGTGGTGATTATTTTTTCAATTTTTGTTTTTTCTTTGTTTTTTAATTAAATTACACGTGTAGAATTCCTTTCATTACAATTTAAACAATAATTACTATTTAAGAAAGGAAATTTTGATGTGTTTAATTTAATTTGCATTTATTCAACCATAATAATTCTTTTTTTATTTCGTTGTTAATTAATTAAGGAAATGTTGATTGATAATCATTATTCTACAAAAATTCTGTGGTTATGTGGAGGTTTTTTGTAAATAATTGACAAGGAAGAATAATTTTTTGAAAACACGTTTTTGTCGTGACGTGCCTTCAAAAAAAAAATCGATGTCGAAGTTGGCGTTCGAAGAAATCTAAAATTATGTCGTAGAGGAATTTGTAAAAGTTGCTTAAGTATTGGTGATGGTTATCTTCAACGTTTACTTTCACTAGGGCGCTTTAAAATATTTTTTTTATATCCACTCTATTCTATAAAATTCATATTTGACATCTTCACCTTTAACTTTTTTTTTTGTTAAATATTATAATGGAAATTTCCTTAAAGGTTTATAATTAAGATCTTCTTGTTTTATTTCACGTCCATATTCCTCTATTCTAAACTAGTTTCGGTTTAATTTCTAAAAATATAAAGGAATATTTAAGCAAATTGTAATTGTTTAAAAGGATTTGTTTTGTAAAGAGCAGTAAGCAATAAAATTTATGGAAAAAATCAAAGAAAGTAGTTTTGAAATTCATAAATTGAAAATTGTAAATGTAAAGCTCCTATCAATATTCTCTATCTTCTTTCTCTTTTTCTTTCTTTCTACATCGTTTCTTCTCCTTCTTTCTAATTATCTTTGCTACTTCTATTTCGATTTCTTTCACCTTCTTCTTTTTCTTCTTCTTATGGTTCATTCTCATATCGAAGCTTGACAATCATAATTGCTCGTCATATCTTTGATGCAACACTACTAAAAAGTTCGACTGATGATTTACCTAACCATTCTAGCATGATCTTCTTTAAAATCCTTACAAATCTTATTACCATATATTTAATTAAATGCTTACTTCACCCGTGGTGAAGCATTTTTAAATTAAAGTATATTGATTAGAACTAAAAAGTGGTTTATTTCACAGAAAACAACTAATTGTTTTTTGGTTCTAATCAAGAGTAAACAGTACAAATTCCAATATTAGCAATCGCCAAGAAAAGTCTTCAAAATATTCCTGTTATATAATTTGAAGACTTTTTGGTGATTGCTAATTTTGGAATTTATATTGTTTATAAAATGGTATAATTAAAGAAAATTCTAAATGTAAAATATTGAAAATTAAAAGTCAGTTACCACTTGTTCAAATTTAATGGAAATACAAAATTTGGTCAAAAGTTTATCTTTAAAGAAGTGTTTCACTCATTAATGATTTGCGTTAACTTGAAGAGTTTTAAATAATGTAATAAACTCAAAGACTGAAATATCTTGAAATATTCTACAAGCACGGACCAATTGAATCGATACAAACTTATTCGTGGAGAAGGAGAGTTTTACTGAAGATCTTGAAATCCGAAAAGAATCTCGAAATGGATTCGATGTTTATTAACGTATTTAATGTCTAAATGTCTAATTCTTCCTACCGACATCCTAAAAAGAATTTCTTCCACAGAATTGGATGAAGCAATCTTTTAACATTATTTTCTGCTTCAATACTGGATATTTTTTAATCGATCTACTCGTTTTCCACTTTTCCTCTATAAAATATTTGCATCAGCTTCTTCATTCTTAGGGAGTTGGAAGTGGTTCAGGTAAAATCCGCTTCACTGCGATAACTTCTTTCTTCTTGTTGCATCTAAATAAAAATCTTAAAAAGCCTGTAGCCTATTTTGATATAAGGTGGAGTTTAAATTAATTAAACGTTGAATTAAAATTACTTAAGATTTGTTCCCGCAACATTGTGTTTTTTTATTTTAGAAATAATGAAATTTCTGTGTACTGAATTTTCTTAATATTTTTTTTTTTGATTTTGATCTATCGAGGGTTTCTATATAATTTTTGGGGTATTGATTTTTCTATAGTATAAAATTTTTCCAAGTTACTCTTATTTAGGTTAGATTAAATGTAAAAAAATGTAGTTTCTATAGTTAAAATGTTTTATGCATTAATTTTTATATCAATGGAATTTTGTATTTTTTTAAATTAAAATTTTCCTAATTAATCAATCTATTGGAATTTCTGTCTATCGATAATTTAATACATTGAATTTTCTCATCACCCAGATATTAGGTAAACTTTGAGTTTTAGTAGTTTTTTGTGTCTTAGTTTTTAAACATTGATAAAACATTTATGTCGATTAATTTATGCTGGAATGAAAGTCTTTTTTAAATAACATTTTCGATACATCGAATTTTGATAATATTGCATTTTCTGTAGATTGAGTTTTCTAAGTAATTTGCGTTTTTGTTTTTGATCAAATAAATAAAATATTGAATAATTTTTTTTATGGATTAAGTCTAGATTTAGAATTTTAATATTGTTCTTTTTTTTCAAATAAGTCAGTCTTGACATTTATGTACATAGAATTTATATATTTAATTTTCTAGAGACAAAATGGTAGAATTTTTTGTTTGGACGTCTAATTTTTTAATGGCTTATTTCTTACAATAAATTTTTAACCATTAAATTATTGCAGATCGAACTTTTATGTAAAACAGAATCTCTTAAATTTAATGTATTTTTCAACATTGTTTATTTCTTATTTTTTATGTATACAATTTTCTATCCATGGGATTTCTGTGATGTGAAATATTTTACATTGATTTTAATTAACTAATCTAATTGAAAATTTAACAACAAAGTAATTTGAACAAAACAATTGAAACGTAAATTTGTGGGAAATTCAATTTAAAACTTTCAATGTTTTCAATGTTTAGAAATTTACATTCACGGAAATTTTAATGGTAAGAAATGTCAATGTTTGAAAATTTGTATGTAGAGAAGTTTCAGTGAATAGAAATGTCAATGTTTATAAATTTGTATTCGCAGAAATTTTGATGGCTAGAAATGCCAATATTTAGAAATTTATATCTAGAGCAATTTCAATACATAGAAATGTCATTGTTTAGAAATTTTAATGGTTAGTAACATGATCGCTTAGAAATTTGTATTCACAGAAATTTTAACAGTAAGAAAAGTCAATATTTAGAAAGTGATATGAATAGAAACATTAAAAACGAACGAATTTATCCGAATTAAATAAAATCTTGGAAAACAATATAGAAATATTGGAAAAGTTAATTTAAAAATTTAATTTACAAAAATTGTAATTTCAATAGAAATTGGGAATAGGAGAAATTTCAATGCCTAGAAATGTCAGTGTTTTGAATTTTGTATGCACAGAAATTTTAATAGATCGAAAAGTCAATGTTTAGACGTATATGTGTACAGAACCTTTAAAAGATAGAAACGTTAAGGTCATGAAAATGGTATTAGTAAAAAAATTTAAAAACTAAATTATATGATAACTGAATAGTTGAGGCTGTTGTTGAAAGTTCATATTCTTAATCACTTTAGTAAATGAAATACGATAACACTTTCAAATATTTATTTTGCTATTCGCGAAAATTCTTTCGACACACTGTGTCTTCTCCAGATGAAGAAATGATCATTTCTTCGGCAAAATAAATATTTGAAAGTGTTATCGTATTTTATTTACGAAAATTTACCAAAGTGATTAAGAATTTATATGATTAAACAAAATCTTATAAATATTAGAAATATTTAACTGAATTAAAAAATTCACTATGTTTTAACCACAAATAAGTATTCAACTACAGATTACCACGTAGTAACGGTCGCAACCATTGTCTTTAAGAAATATTTAATTAAAAAAAAAAAATCTACCAAAATTTTACCCTTTAGAAATGTTTATACCTAGAAACGTCAATGTTTAGAAATTTGTATCTAGAGAAATTTGTGAACCTAGAAATGTCTATATTTAGAAATTTGTATACACAGAAATTTCAACAGTTAGAAAATTCAATGTTTTGAAAATTACATGAATAGGAAATCAAACGAATTTATATAATTAAACAAAATCTTAGAAAACAATAGGAATATTGAAAAAAGTTAATTTAAAAAATCCATTTGTGAAAATTTTAACGCTTAGAAATGTTTTCATTTATAAATTTTAATGTTTAGGAATTTATATTCACAGAAATTAATATCAATATTTAGAAATTTGTATGCACAGAAATTCTAATAGACAGAAATGTCAATGTTTAGAAATATGTATACACAGAAACAGAGATAAACGATAATGTTTAGAAATTGGTATTCATAGAAAATTAAAATACAAACGATTTTATAAGTTTAAACAAAATCTTTAAAAAAAACAATAGAAATATTGAAAAAATATTAATTAAAAAAATCCACTTGTCAAAATTTCAATGTTTGGAAATTTGTATTCACAGGAATTTTAATAGTTAGAAATTTTTATTAAGAGAAATATTTAATCGACAGAAATATGAATGTTAAGAAATTTATATTCACACAAATTCCAATGGTTGGAAAGTTAATATTTACTAATTTATATTCACAGTTATTTCAATGAATAAAAACGTCAATGATTAGATAGAATATGGTATTAATAGAAAAGTAACGATGAAAACAAACGAACTTATATAATTAAACAAAATAAATCAGAAGTGAAAATATAAATTAAAAAAAAATCAATTCGTAAATAATCCAATGTTTCGAAATTTGTATTCACAGAAATTTCAATAGATAGAAAAGTTAATATTTGGAAAAAAAGAAATTAACTTGTATAATTAAATTAAAATAAATCGAAAAATTAAAATACAAATTTGCAGCAATCTTAATTAAAAAGGATTGTTTTTATTAATTCATATATTTTCATCTAAAATTTTGTGGAAAATTAAAAAATTCAATACATTGAAATGACAATAGATAGAAACGTAAATGTTTAGAAATTTGTATTCACAGAATTTTCAAAATAGATAGACAAAACAAAACAACCTATATAATTTAATTAATTGAATCAAAACAAAAAATCAGAAGTAAAATATACATTTACAGGAAAATCACTTAAAAAATTCCATCGCTCAATATTTACTAATTTCTTTTTTCAGGAATTTGAATAGTTAGAAATGTCGATGTTTAGAAAATTTTATTCACAGAAATTTCAATGGATAAAAACGTGAATGTTTAGAAAGTGGTGTTAATAGAAAATTTAAAAGAATACACAAAATTATATTATTAAAAACAATTAATCAGAAGAAAAAAAAAATAGAAATATTATTTCACAGGAAATACAATTTAAAAAAATCCATTTGTCAATATTCCAAAGTTTGTAATTTTCTCTTGAAATTAAAAAAAATCCATTTGTTAAAATTTTAATGTGTAAAAGTTTGCATTGACAGAAATTTTAATCGCTAGAAATATCAATGTTTAGAAATTTTTATCTAGAGCAATTTCAATTCACAGAAATGTCCATATTTACAAATTTATATTCACATAAATTTTAATGGTTTTAGAAATGTCACTGTTTAGAAATTTCAACCTAGAGAAAGTTCAATACATAGAAATGTTAATGTTTACAAATTTAATAGATAGAAACGTTCATGTTTAGAAAATTGTATTAATGGAAAATTAAAAAAAAAAAAAAAACGAATTGAAATAATTAAACAAGGTATATTAGAAAAAAAAGATATAAATTCGTAAAAATTCTATTGGTTTAATTTGTATTCTCAAAAATTTCAATAGTGAAAATGTCAATATTTAAAGACTTGTATTTGTAAAAATTTCAGTAGATAGAAACGTCAATGTTCAGAAATTTATATTCACAGAAATTTTAATGTTTAGAAATTTTTAATCACAGAAATTTTAATGTTTAGAAATTAGTATAGAGTATCGTTTAACAATTATAATTCGATTAAAAAAAAAATCCAATGTTAAGAAATTTATATTTAGGGAAATTTCATTAGATAGAAATGTCAATGTAAAGAAATTTGTACTAAACAGAAATGTTTAGAAATTTCTGACGATATTCAACTTCAACTTTTTTTCTTAAAATTCAATTTGAAAGAAGAATCCATTGTTAAGAGAATTTGTAATTCAGGGAAATTTGAATAGATGAGAATGTTAATGTGACGAAATGTCAATAAATAGAAACGTTTAGAAAGGTTTAAAACAAGTGATATAAATATAAAATTTAATTAAACGAATTTATATAACAAACCAACAAAATATAACGGGAAAAAATAGGGAGATGAGTTTGCATAATCAAATTTTTAAATTTATAAAATCCACTTGCTAAAATTTGAATGTTTAGAAATGTTTAACTACGTAAATTCAACTAGATAGATTTTTTTTCGAAAAGAACTTAATTTTTAAACAAAGTATATTAAAGCCATACAAAAATGTAAATTAATTCATTAAAATTTCAACGTTAATAATTTTGCATTTCACATAAATGTAACAACAGATATAAATGTCAATATTTAGAAATTTCAGTAGTTAGAAATACCAATGTTTAGAAAATGCTATTTATAGAAAATTCAATATCCACAACAAAATTTTATGTCATTTTTTTCCAAATTTATTTATTTGTAGAAATATGTTTCTTGAGTTACGTTGTAGGTTATTATAGTAAAAACTGTAGTGAACTAATTATAAGGAAAGATCAGTTAACTAAGGGTATTATATTTTAAAATATTTAATTATGGTAATAATGGTCACTGAATGACCGAAATGTACGTCTAGCTGAAATAAAAAATTATTTGTGAAGAAAGTGTTCGTGTTTTTAAATACTTACGTGATCGTAGAGGCTTTCACTTTGTGATACATACTTTATAATTTGAATTAACTCAAATTAAACTTCGTTAAACTTAAAGTTAGTGTTTTTATTCCAAGTTTAACGAATTGCTATATTTAATCATTATGTGTTTTTGCGAAAACGTTTGGCGACCGCTGAATCGTGCGGCAATTAATATTTTATAATCGACTGCAAACGTAAACGGCCACCAGTGCACCTTGTGAAGATGAGTTGGTCATCACCTTGAATATTGAATGGACTTCAGTTTCAATGTTGCACAAGCGCGCCGGCCTTGCAAACTCATTCAATTAATTTTCTTACACGAAACGAAAAGAAAAAAAACTAGTTTCTTACAATTATCTTGTATTTAATAAATATCATCGCGTAGACAAAAAATACGCCTTTTTTGGGTAAATATTGAATATAGAGAATGATGTCACCGCGACTGGTCATTTGCATTAGGCAAAAACAGGAATAAATCTCTAACGTCTACCAAAATTATACAGATTTTTTTGCTCTGGTCAGACAGATTTAAAAAGATGGTTTATAGAATTAGATGCTTTAATTCCGTAATTACTTATACAATGCAACATCAAGGAATTTCCTGAAGGGTTTATAATTTCTACAAAATGCTGATGGTACTTAGTAGTACAATGCAACAGCAAGGAATTTCCTCAAGAGTTTATAATATGTTGATGATACTGAAATAATGAATATAGATTTATTTATTGTTCCCTGTTGACAAGAGGTTTTGATCTATTTTGGATCTAATCAGAGTAGCGCAGTTGGAGACAGGGTAACGGTTTTTTTTTGTTTTTGATGAGAGGAGAGGAAGTCTATCATGGGCACTCTTACAGTAGGGTAATTTCGGACTCTTACCGACTAAAAAACCACTCCTTCGTCATCGCTGTTTTAACTAGTTGGAGACCAAAACATCTCTTTTAGTCTGATCTCAGGCGAAATGAGCGCTCAAAGATTAACATCACGATGACTCAACGTTTTGGCAAGCAGGGAAAACAGTTTTGACACCCTTGTAGTAGGGTAGTATTTAACTCCTACCGTCTAAATACTCTCCTCTGCGATCACTGTTGTTTGACTAGTCCCGGACCAAAAGATCTTCTCCAGTCTGGTCTCAAGCGAATTGATCGCCATGAAGAGAGTTTTCCTTTAGAGCATTTAACTAAACCGCCAGTCAAGATATTACCATAAAGATGCCATCTATTATCTAGGCGTTGCATTAGATCCACCTGAACAGGGATTTGTCATTCTAATAAATTTCTTCGCATTTCGTTATAAACTTCATTTTCCTCATAAAATACACCAACGGGAAATAATCATAAATCTAAAAATTTTATATACCTTTAAAATTAACGATGCATTAAAGTCGTTTCATTGTTTATACCCACTTGTCAGATAAATTTTTCGAACCGTCACATTCTGCATAGGTGACAAAGTGCGTTGCTAATTCGAGTGGACACTATTTTCGACGAAGCTTACTTAACATTCCTCGTTCCCTCCCGCGTCTATTTGTTGGCAACAAGACAAAGGACTGTGACACCCGACATCACGGTTTCACCGCTGAATAATGAAAGATGTGCGCCCGTATTTTCTATTCCGCGCACACTCTCACAAACAGATTATTTTCATCTCTAAAACTGATTCACCAGGAACGTAAATATAGCTACAGAAAACCTCGCAAGATTCATAAATGTGCTCCTATCCGTTATTCTGTATCTATAATTGATGATCCATTATCGAATATCGTATTTTTTAACTTGATTTTTTGATATATTTCTATAAATTTGCCAAACAGACTTTATTACTAGCATTAAAACGTTATAAAAATCAAATACATCATTTTATATTTCGGCGTGACTATCCTATCGACTGCGCCAAAAATTTATCTCCTATTTGATCAAGTTTAAAGGTTCACATCAACATCTAAACAATCAAAACGAAGTGATACCAACAAACACTATTGTTATATTTATGTTGAATAATCAAAAACCTATCCTACCAACTGCACCAAAAAAATAACTCCATTTTGATAAAGTTTAAAGGTTCACATCAACGATTAAACAATCAAAAATCTAACTATCCTACCAACTGCGCCAAAACTTTATCTCCAATTTGATCAAGTTTAACAATATTTTTATTCGTTAATTTAATAGTACCAATTGTTTTTGCGATTTGATTTGGTAATATTCTATTGGAGAAGGGAAGAAAATAGAGTTGTAAAATTGCGGTCTAGCTATCGGATGGACGTGTTTAATCGCCGACGGTTGCCCAGTTTGTTTTCACCACGGTAGAACGACCGTGTCGGCGGGCAGGCGAGAGTCTCGGACCGTTTAATTATTTATTATTCACTCTTGGCCAACCTGGTTACAGGTTTTCGTGCCTTATTTGCGCTCGTTGCGTTGTTTATTGCTTCGACTCGGTGATAACGGCGGTTAGTGGCGCGAGACCTTTCCGTCGGGGAAGAGAAAATGCGAAATGTTTTTCTTCGCTATTTCTGACGTTCGTTTCGTTCTGTTGCAGGTCCCCAACATTTCGCTCAGGATACAAAATAGAAGGATTTACACGCGTTCCAGGTGGTGTAAGTATTTTATCGTAATCTTAAAATCTATAAATCTTAAGTTAAAAACAACTTCAATAAAGTGAGTTTTGACAAAGAATTGGAACTGAAAAAAAAAAAACAGAAACGGACAGATGTTTTAGAATGCAGTTACATAACCTATAACCAAATCTTTATTTAATCCATCCAAGGCAATTTTTGACTTTCTAAAATTTTCGATCTGATCCAAATTTAAAGAAACAAGTGTATTTAAAGAGTCTACCTTTATTCCCAAAATGTTCAAAACATCATTCTTCCTTACTCGAATACAATTTGCCCAAAATTTTTCTAAGATTGTAACTTTACCAACTTCACTCCTGCTGAAATAAGTTTGTTCAAAATGTTTCTACAATAACACAATCTTAATCATTTATATTCCTATAGAGGCGTATTTGATCAAAATAACTACACTACCTTTATTTCTGTTGAAGTATGTTTGTCTTGTCTTGCTCAAGTCTTCCATTATTCCTGCTATTGATAAAAAAAATTCTTAAACAGCGTATTTTATTTCCATCGAGTGATTTTTTCTAGTGAGACATTCAAGATAATTCATTCTAGAACTTCTCTCATACATTACGTCTGTAACTTTGACATAATAATTCCTGCTGAATTCATAGTGAGGTTTAATTTTTATTTCTGCAGGACATTCAAGAAAATTCGTTCTAAAACTTTCCTTAAATTTCGTGTTTATCTTTAACATCTTCACTCCTGTTGAGGCAGATGTGTTTAAAATTATTTTAAAAAATGTGCATTTATTTATTCCACTAATTCCTACCAAGATAAACGTTTTTGAAACAGTATTTCTCATTATTCCTGTTGAAAAGGTATGTTTAAAAGTTTTCCTGCTGTAGATATTTGTTTAATATATTTAAAATTTACCTTAATAACTTTTATAAAATCGCTTTACTATAATTATTTTTGTTCGTTAAAACTTTGAAATAATGCTTTTATTATTTTCATATTTTTATCCTGCTGATGCTTATCTATCAAAACGTTTTTGAATTTTTTTTTCCTGCTAAGCATATTTGTTAAAAACTCATTTAAATTTATGCATTCTGCTTTACGGTGGCAATTCCTGCTTGGGCTTAATTTTCAAAACCTTTATAAGCATTGCTGCCTTACTCCTGCTGCTCAAAATTTATTTAAATTTATGCCGTTAAATTTACTATACTTATTCTTGTTTAGAATAAACAAGAATAAGTTAAGATATTTTTTTTCCAAATTGTATGATCAGCCTTGCTATCCAATTCCTGCTGAAGTTAATTAGTTCAAAACACATTTAAATGATGCGTCCAACCTTACCATAATTATTCCTGCTGAGGCTTATTAATTTTAAACCAACAATTGTATAGTATTTAGCCATGTCGTATTTATTCCTGCTAAAATATATTCCTAAGTGTTTTATAAGATAAATTATAAAATTCTGAATTAAGTTTTGCTGTCGTTGTTTTATGATTCAATTTATTTTTAATTAGTTTTTCTTACTATCGTCATTCCTGCTGAGGCATATATGTTCAATTTTTTTTTCTAAACTCATGTTTTCAGCTTTGCCATCAATATTTTGATTGAAGCACCATTGTTTAAAACTTTTCTCTAAAAGTGTTTGCTTTGCCACATGTATTCCTGCTGTGCAATATCGGTTTGAAACTTTTCTAAAATTGTGCATTTGTTTTCCCGTTATAGCAAATTTATTCAATACTTTTTTTTAAGTTATGTAGTTCTTTAATTACCTTCATTCCTGCTGGGCATATTTATTTTTAAACTTTCGAACAATGCATTATTAAGATTCCTGCAAGCTTTTTTAAGTTGTAGTTTTTGAATTCTCTTCATTCCTGCTGTATTTTAAGTTTTCAAATTATGCTTTAAGCTTTGGAATAAAACTTTGCCAGTTTTATTCCTTCTGACACATAATTGTTCATAATCTTTCTATAATTATGTCTAGCTTTGTCATTTTTATTCCTGCTGAATAATATCGGTTTGAATATTTTTCAAAATTGTGCTTGTAGCTCTGTAATTTGTTTTCCTGCTACAGCAAATTTATACAATACTACACAACTTTTATTATTTTCATTCCTGCTGTGCATAATTATTTTAAAACTTTCAAATAATGCATTAGGCTTTGCAGATTTTAATATCCTAAAGCATATTTGTAGAGAGTAAACTTAATTCCCATTCCTGCTGAGGTACATTTGTTCAAAGCATTTCTTATAAAATTATGCATTACACTTTTCCAGTTTTATTCCTGCCGAGGTACATTTGTCCAAAGCTTATATAAAATGATTCATTACACTTTGCCAGTTTGATTCCTGCTGAGAGATATTTGTTCATAATAGTTCTATAATTAGTTTTATTCCTGCTGTACAATGTCTGTTTGCAACATTTGTAAAATTGTGCATTCTGCTTTGTCATTTATTTTCCTGCTTTAGCAAAAAAACATTTTTTTAAGTTGTTTTTTTTTTTAAACTTTTAGATAATGCATTAAGCTTTGTAGGACGTATTTATAGAAAGTTAACTTAACTTAAATCTCAGTCTTGCTGAAATAATTTTTCAAAGCTTTTCTAAAATTATGTTTTATTCCTGCGGCGACATATATTATTCCTGCTGGGTATTTTAAGCTCATTGCTGCTGAGGTACATTTTTTAACTTTTCTAACCTGTACAAAATCTTTCTATAATTATGTTTACCTTTATCATATTTATTCCTGCTGAGCAATATCGGTTTGAAACTTTCCTAAAATTGTACTTTTGCTCTAGCATTCGTTTTCCCGCTGGGCATATTTATTTTTTAACTTTAAACTTTGCAGAAATAAATATCTAAAGACATATTTGTAAAAAGCTAAGCTAAAATTGTTCATTTAGTCATTTTCATTCCTGCTGCAGTACATTTGTTTTGTAGTTTTATTCATTCTGAGGCATATTTGTTCTTAAACTTTTTATATTTATAATTAGCTTTGTCATTTCTTCCTGCTGAACAATATCGGTGTGAAACTATGCTTTGCCATTTATTTTGCTATAGCAAATTTATTCAATACTTTTTTTAAAGTTGTGTTTGTTCTTAATCTTTTTATATTTATGATTAGCTTTGTCACATTTCTTCCTGCTGAACAATATCGATTAGTAACTCTGCTTTGCAATTTGTTTTCCTGCTATAGCAAATTTAATTAATACTTTTAGCATATTTGTTAAAAACTCATTTTGCTTTCCGGTGACAATTCCTGCTTTGGGCTTAATTTTCAAAACCTTTCTAAGCTCGGCTGTCTTACTCCTGCTGCTCAAAATTTATTTAAATTAATGCCGTTAAATTTACTATACTAATTCTGGTTTAGAATAAACAAGAATAAGTTAAGAAAACAAACTTTTCCAAATTATATGATCAGTTCTGCTATTTCTGCTGAAGCGAATTTGTTCAAAATACTTCTTAATAATGCGTTCAGCCTTACCGTAATTATTCCTGCTGAGGAAAATTATGCCGTTAAATTTACTATACTAATTCTGGTTTAGAATAAACAAAGAGTTAAGAATTTTTTTTTTTCCAAATTGCATGATGAGCCTTCCTATCCAATTCCTGCTAAAGTGAATTTGTTCAAAACGCATTTAAATGATGCGTCCAGTAATTACAGTAATTATTCCTGCTGGGACTTATTAATTTTAAACCATTATACAATTGTATTTAGCCATGTCGTATTTATTCCTGCTAAAAATACTCCTAAATGTTTTATAAGATAAATAATAAAATTTTGATTGAAGGACAATTGTTTAAAGCTATTCTCTTAAAGTGCGGGTTGGCTTTTTTCTAAAATTGTGCATTTGTTTTCCTGCTATACCAAATTTATTCAATATTTTTACTAAAGCTGTAGTTCTTAAGTTATCTTTATTCCTGCTGGGCATATTTATTTTATTTTACTTTCCTGCTGAAGCATTAAGCTAGATGCATGTCTGCTAACCTAAAATTGCGCTTTTAACCATTTTCATCCTTGCTGTGGTACATTTATTCAAAACTTTTCTAAAATTCTCCATTATACTTTGCTAGTTTTATTCATGCCGAGATATATTTGTTTATATGGTATATAATTTTTCTATAATTGTGTTTAGTTTTGTCATATTTATTCCTGCTTAACAATATCGGTTTGAAACTTTCCTGAAATTATGCATTTAGCTCTGCTATTTGTTTTCCTGCTATAGTAAGTTTATTCAATACTTTTTTTAAAGTTGTGTAGTTCATTAATTATTTTCATTCCTGTTGGGCATATTTATTTTAAAAAAACCTCTTAAATTATGCATTAAGCTTTGCAGGAATAAATATCTTGAGGCATATCAACCATTTTCATTCCTGCTGAGGTACATTTGTTCAAAGCTTTTCTAAAATTATACATTCAACCAGTTGCCAGTTTTGTTCCTGCCGAAACAAATTTGTTCATAATCTTTCTATAATTACGTTTAAATTTGTCGTATTTATTCCTGCTGAACCATATTGGTTTGAAACTTTTCTAAAATTGTGCATTTAGCTCTGCCAATTGCTTTCCTGCTACACAAATTAATCAATAAGTTGCGTGTACACATTTGTTCATAATCTTTCTACAATTATGTTTACCTCTGCTATGTTTATTCCTGCAGAACAATATACCTTTAAAACTTTTTCTAAAATTATGCATTCAGCTTTTTAATTTGTTTTCCTGCTTTATAGAATTTATTCAATACTTTTTTTAATTATCTTTATTTCTGGTGAGCATATTTATGTTTAAACTTTAAGTTTTGCAGGAATAAATATCTAGAGGCTTGTCTGTAGAAAGCTTTCAACTATTTTTACTCCTGCTGAGGTACCTTTGTACAAAGCTTCTCTAAAATTATACATTCAACTTGAAAAGTTTTATTCCTGCTGAGACATATTTTTTCATAACCTTTCTAGAATCATGTTATTTTTATTCCTGCTTAACAATATCATAATAATAATCTAAGAACTGCAACTTAAAATTAAAACCATTAAAGTTATGCATTAAGCTTTGCAGGAATAAATATTTAGAAGCATATTTGTAGAAAACTAACATTAAGTCATTTGTATTCCTGCTGAAATACGTTTGTTTAACGATTTTCTAAAATTATGTATTTAAACTTAAGCAGGAATAAAACTTTCCCAGTTTTATTCATGTTGAGTCTTTTTTATAATTTGTCATATTTATTCCTGCTGAACAATGTATATTTAAAGCTTTTCTAAAATTTTGCATTCAGCTATTTCATTTGTTTTCCTGCTTTAGCGGATTTATTCATATTTTTTTAAATTGTGTAGTTCTTTAATTATCTTCATTCCTGCTGGGCATATTTATTTTTAAACTTTTGAATAATGCATTAAGATTTGCAGGAATTAATATCTTAAAACATATTTGTAGAAAGTTAACTTCCATTTTAACTCCATGCTGAAACATATTTGTCTTTTTATGTTTATGTTTAGCTTTATCTTATTTCTTCCTGCTGAACATTATCGGTTTAAACTCTGCTCTACCATTTGTTTTCCTGCTATAGCAAATTTAATTAATACTTTTAATAAAGTTGTGTAGTTCTTTAGTTATCTCCATTCCTGCTTGGCATATTTATTTTAAAACTTTCAAATAATGCAATAAGCTTTGCAGGAATAAATATTTCTAACTTTAAAAAATGTGCATTCAGTCATTTTCAATTGTTTTCCTGCTATAGCAAATATATTAATCTTTTTGTAAAGAATTGCACAACTTTTATTATCTTAATTCCTGCTGGGCATAATTATTTTAAAGCATACAGATTTTACACGTAATTTTGAGTCACATTTGTTTAAAACTTTTCTAAAATTGTACATTTATTTTATAGAAATCTAAAATTATGTATTTAGCAAGGGAAAAAAATCCTGCTGAGAATTGTCCATTATCTTTTGCCTCTATATCTACTTACAAATACTTATTCAAGATATTTCTTAAATTATGCATTGTGCTTTGCTACATTTATTCCTGCTTAAAAAGTATACATTCAGTTTTTCTATTACTATTCCTGCTAAGGCGTATTTGTTCTGTAATTTTTAAAATTGTGTTCTCATTGTTATATTGTTCCTGCTGAGGTATATTTGATTAAAACGTTTCTTAAATAGTAATTTCCGTTTTGTTACCACAATTCCTGCTGAAGGATGTTTGCTTCTCTAAGCTTTATTTTTTATAATGCATTCGGCTTTGCCATATTTATTTCTGTTGTGCATTAAGATCATTTGTATTCCTGTTATCGCATTTTTATTCAATACTTGTGTAGTTCATTCCTGCTGGGAATATTTATTTTAAGCCATTCAAATTATACATTCAGCATTGCATGATTTGACATTTATAGAGGAAAAAAAACTAAATATTGTGTATGTAATAATGGCATTTTCATTCCTGCTGGGTCACATTTGTTCAATACTAATTCACATTTATACATACAGATTTGCGGGATAAGTTTCTGCTGTAGCAATTGAATGTTCAGCATTGCTATCATTATTTGTTCAGTACTCCTTTTTATTACTGTGTTAAGATATAGCTATCTTCTAAATCTATTACTGTAATTATTTCTGTTGAAGCATATTTGTTTAAAGCTTTGCTTAGCTAGCTGTATTCCTGCTAATATACATTTATTCATTTTTTTTTGTAATGCACTTAGCTTTGCCTTTTTTGCTTCCTGCTAGGAATAACTTTTTAAAATCATTTGAAGAATTCTGCTGAAAATATGTATTATTTTATAAAATGCATTGCTATTGGTATTCCTGCTACTGCATATTTACCCCAAATTTTGGTGTGTCTGCTAGAGTGTACTTGCTTTAAAATTGTTTGTTCGGCTTTTGTTATCTTCTTCATATTTGCTTAGTAGTAACATTTGTTCAAAATAAAAATGCTTCAGCAGGAATCAACTGCTGAAGCATTTTTATTTTGATTTTTTTGTAAATCGTACTCAACTTTGCATTGTTTAATCCTGGTGAGGAATTTATGTATTCCGCTTTATTCCTGGTAAGCTTATTAATTCTAAAGATTTTAAAAGTGTACGTTTTGATTTTGATTCCTGCTGAGAAAGGTATTTTTGTAAAACTTCTTCAGCTTTTTGTGTGTTCAACTTTATCTCTTATATTCATGCTAAGCTTATGTATTTTTAAAAAATTTTAAATTGTGTTTTCAATTTTATTCCTGCTGAAGGATTTAACTTTTGAATTTTTTTGTAAAACTTACTTAACTTTGCCATAATTATTTCTGCTTGAGGAAATTATGTGTTCGGTTTAATCACTTTTCTGATAAGCTTATTAATTCTAAAGATTTAAAAAATTTTATTCCTGCGGAAGCAGGAACTATTTCCTAACCTTTACCATATTTAATGCTGCTGAGGAATTTATGTGTTTCACTTTAACACTTTTATTCATGCTAAGTTTTCTTATTCTACAAATTTTCAGATTATGTGTTCAATTTTATTCCTGCTGAAGCATTTTACTTTTCAATTTTTTGTAAAACTTACTTAACTTTGTCATAATTATTCCTGCTTGAGGAAATCATGTGTTCAGCTTATTCACTCTTCTGGTAAGCTTATTATTCTAAAGATTTTAATATTTTTATTCCTGCTGAGAAATTTATGTGTTCCACTTTAACACTTTTATTCATGCTAAGTTTTGTATTCTAAAATTTTTCAGATTATGTGTTCAATTTTATTCTTGCTGAAGCATTTTACTTTTCAATTTTTTGTAAAACTTACTTAACTTTGCCATAATTATTCCTGCTTGAGGAAATCGTGTGTTCGGCTTAATCACTTTTCTGCTAAGCTTATTAATTCTAAAGATTTAAATATTTTTATTCCTGCTGAAACAGGAAAAGCTTTCTCAGCTTTGCCATATTTATTCCTGCTTAACTCTTTTATTCATGCTAAGTTTTTGTATTCTAAAAAGGTTCAGATTATGTTTTCAATGTTATTCCTGCTGAAACTTTGCCCCTCCGAATTTTTGTAAAACCTCCTTAGCTTTACCATATTTATACCTGCTGAGGAATGAAGTGTCAGCCACTGCCACTAATTTAGTTTCCTGAAAAAAAAACGCGCGGTATTTATGACAAATATTGATAATAAAATTCAACAAAAACTTTTTTAAAATTATTTTAACATCTGCACTAACAGTATTATAGTTAGCAGGAAGACAAAAGACTCACGATGGATGAAATTTAATTGTATATGTAGGGTGGGTGGGTGGCCACTATTCCACCCTCCAAACAGTAAAACATAAGTGGCGATTTTAGTTTTTTTTTAAATAATAGAACGGGTGTTTTATTGATTGGAGAGTGTGTACACCCACCCACCCTACATATGCAATTAAATTTCAGCCACTTACATTAATTTAGTTTCCTGAAGAAAAAAAACGCAGTATTTGTGATAATAAATGAAAATAAAATTCAACTAAAACTTGTTTTTTTTATCAATTTAACATCTACACTAACAATATTATAGTTATCAGGAAGACAAAAGACTAACGACGAATGAAATTTAATTGTATATGTAGGGTGGGTGGGTGGCCACTATTCCACCCTCCAAACAGCAAAACATAAGCGACGATTTTTGTTTAAAAATATATTAATAGAACGCGTGTTTTATTGATTGGAGGGTGTGATAGTGGCCACCCACCCACCCTACATATACAATTAAATTTCACTACTGTCACTAGTTAGGTTCCTGAAAATAAACTCAGTGTTTGTGAGTGTAATTAGAAATAAAATTAAAACTAAAACTCTGTTTTTAACTTTTTGAAACATCCACACGAAGAGTATTGTAATTATCAGAAAAATAAAAGGTTAATGATGGATGGAAGTAAATATATATGTAGGATGGGTGGGTGGCCACTATTCCACACTTTAGTCAGTAAAATATAAGTAGCATAATGTCTGATTATCCAAAAAATTGGTGTCTTTTTGGCCAAAAATTGTAGACTTCTCCAAAACGTTTCGAAATTCAAACAGTAAATAAAATGTGTTGTCTTTGATCAACAATCAATTTTGATGCGAAATATGTTTAGTAAATAAAAGGTAAACGATGGATAAAAGCAAATGTTTATGTAGGGTGGGTGGGTGTCCACTATTCCGCCTTACAATCAGTATAACATAAGTTTATTAATATATTAAAAAAATTAAAACCTTCGTTTATGTTTTGCTGATTGGAGGGTGGATAGAGGCCACCCACCCACCCTACAAATACATTGAAATTTCATCCATCGTTAATCGTTCGTTTTCCTTGTAAATGCAACCGTGTTTGTGTAGATGTTACAAAAAATTAAAAACAGAATTTTAGTTTAGGTTCAAAATAATTGCTAACGAAATGAATTCTTCTTCCAAACGTTTAAAAAAATCTAGTAGGCGAGTAAACGGTGTGGTCTGATTTACAAGAAAAAATGGCCAAAAATTATACTCCTACAAAATGTTAACAAAATGTGTTTTTCTTTTGTTTAACGATCAATTATGATGCAAAATATGTTGAGTTGATTTTTTTTCTGGTGATGTGTTATGTAATCTACATTATAACATTTATTATCACATAAAAATTTGTTCTAGTCAAAAAAATGGAATCTTCTTTCAAACGTTTCAAAATTTTAGTAAGCGAAAAAACGGTGATGTTTGTATTTGCAAAAAATTTGCGCCCATTCGGCCAAAAATTAGAGCCTTCTTCCAAACCTTCTGAAATACAGTCAGGAAACCAAAAGTGCTGTCTGTGATTGTCAATTTTCATGCAAAATATGTTGACCACTTCCAAAATTCAAGAAAATATGTTGAGTTGATTGATTTTTCGTTGGTGATGCACTGTCACAATCTGTATGGCAAGATTTATTATTCGTTAAGTTAAAAAAAATGCACCTTTCCGACAAAAATATTGGAATATTCTTCCTAACGTTTCAAAATCTAGTAGGCGAACAAACAGTGTATGTTTGTATTTGCAAAAAAATTGCGACTATTTGGCCAAAAATTGGAGTCTTCTTCCAAACCTTCTGAAATCCAATCAGCAAACCAAAGGACGTTAATTTTGATGCGACATACTTTTAGTTAAATGATTTTTCTTTTCAGGTATGTCAAGATTTATTTTCAGATAGAAATTCCTCCTCCTTCTTTTTGGCCAAAAAAGTCTTTTTCCAAGCGTTTCAAAGTTTAAGCAGCGAACAAACGGTGAAGTCCGATTTTCCAAAAAAAAAATCCAGTCAAAATTTAAAGTCTTCGTACAAACATTACGAAATCCAGTGTGAACAAACGAAATGTCGTCTTTGGTCAACAAATTTGATGAGTTGAAGTATGCGCTGTGTGGTAATTTAGGACTAGATCAAAACTTGTTGTGTTAAAGTGTCTGGTGATGGTACGACCATATGTAATCGTCATAAGATTGACCTACAGACGTGGAACAAAATCAAACGCATTACAAAAAACTTTACCTCAATTTTGTTTTTTGATGCGTTATGGTAATCGAATGCCAACATGTATTTCAAGATCTTAGTGTAATGGAGATCTCAAAACGAACAAACGGATTGGTTGTATTTTCACCCTAAACCATTTTAGACTTCCTAACTTAAAGTTTGTACAGTTCTCTTCAGCACATTTTCATATTTTGGAGAATCGACTATCAAGAGTAAAATAATTTTTAGACAACAGATTTTTATGTACGTGATGGATATTATATGGATCATATTTTGACCATAGAAACCCAATTAATGTGAACAACTACAGATAAACGCACAATCATCATCATCATCATCAACAACACTTTCCCTCTCTATCTCTACGTGTCGTTCGTGTACCGTTTTCCCCCCACCATCGAATAGTGTCTTATCACACCGAACGCCGAGCATTTCCGCCGCGTCGCGATTTTCCCGGCACGTACCTCCCCCTCCACACCCCCCTTCCCGCCGTGTCACAACCTGGCGTCGCACAGTCGTAAAACGTTGCAGTTTATCGCCGGCCGCGAGCTAATTTTAAATTGGCCGCGTAGTCCGTCCCTGCATTACCGGCCGACGACGACGACTACCAGTGAGAACCTGTTAGGTAACCTTAATATAGTTACGTCAACTGACTTTACGTGTCCAGTGTCGTATTCCAAGTCAGTCAGTCGCAGCCACTCCTTTAAGACAGTACGTGTCCAGTCTCCAGGATTATTATTACCATCATCATCATCATCAACATCATCATGATAACTGCATACAGTGTTTTGTGGTGATCACGCGATTATGCGATGGTGACGCGTGTGCTAAGTGATTAAGAAGTTAGAGGGAGAGAGTGTGCTACTGCTAAATATGGTAAAGTTGTAATTAATTGTCGTGATTTTGCAATAAATTTTTAATTATTTAAGTATCAAACATATATAATATTATTATTGAATAAGATATTAATTGGGACTATCAAGTGAGAAAAAAATATCGTAATCGATGGTTAACCCGGAGAGTCTAATATTCTCTGTCTACAACTGCGCTACGCTGATGAGATCCAAAATTGATCGAAACTGGTCCGTGGCTGTTGGTAACAGGGCACAATTATTAATGTTTAAAAAATATTTTGCTTAATTTTTGATTGATTCAACTTTAATGCCAATTGGTTAAAACGGAAAAAAAGTGTTGGAAGTAGTCAAATGAGCTCTTGTAGATGTTCAGTTATAGAGCGTAGAAGCGTGGGTAAATAGGTTATTATTATAACTGTTAATTGGAAGGATTACAATAGAAAGGATCAAAATCATAAATATTATAGATGTTGTATTATAGAGGTGAGAGAGGAGAACCTTGGGGAACTACTTTCTCTAAGAGTTTTTGGCTTTAACTTTATTGGGTTGAATAAAATTATATGAGGCTTTTCCAAAAGTTTGCGTACTTGTATACATAAGAGTTTGTAATTTTGACTTGAATCGATTGAAGAAGAATTGCTTTAAGTTTAAAATCATGATGCTTGAGAAAACAGTTTTTTTTGAAAGATTTGGAAAATCCAAGTGATCTTTTATGCACCTAAGTAGAGACGTGCAATTTAGATTTACAAAATTTTTGCCTTTTCGAGGAAAAGAAGTATTAATTTAAGCAAGAGAATTTTCGGTTTACAATTATCTGATAATTAAGAGAAGAAGAGAAATATTTTCTTAGGTACCTTATAATCAACTACTAAACTAATTCTATTAGTGATAATTCCATACATTTTCTGAGAGTTTAATTCCACAATTGACTTTTATCATGCTTTCTTCCCCAATGACTTTTTTAAATTTTCTAATGTTCATATTTCCTAAATTTTATTATAGAATTAATTATGCAATCCTTCTATACTTCATCTAAAAGCTTTTCAGAGCATATTGTATAACATTTCCTCTTTTTCTTGCCTGAAGCTCTTTTTTCTAGTCTATTTTTAGAATTGTTTCTCTCATTTTGTGCGTAAACTTTTTTTTAAATTGTGTCCTCTAAAATAGTTTTTTAATACATATTTAATAAGGTTCTAAAATTTTTATTTATCCTTTTCAGTTTAGAAAGATTTAATTATGATTTTTTTTTGTGACATTATCTCGATTGTCTATTCTAAATTTTCTTAAAAATTTTACTAGAAACTTTTAAGAGGTTAAAGTAATAAAACAACTTGTTAATTTAAAAAAAAAAGTTTTATTTTACACTTGCCTTAAATGTTTCACGCGAAAAGAAAAAGTTTTTTTAAAAACTTCAAAAGTGGTCAATTAAAATATTTCAATTTTCTTAAAAATTCTACTAGAAACTTTTAATACGTTAAAGTAAAAACACTTAATTTTCAAAAACTTTTTATTCTGTTGCACTCGCAGCAATTGTTTCACATTTTCAGCATTTTCATGCGAAGAAAAAGTTTTTTGAAAATATTCAAAAGCGTTTTTACTTTAACGAATCAATTAAAATATTTCTACTAGATGTTTAATTTTTATATTAATTATTTAATCCTTCTACTTTACATATTTTAAAAGTGTTTCAAATTGTTGTACCATTTTCTTTGAATTTTAGAAAAAAAATTTATATATTTACTTGTTTCAACTGAAAATTATCTTTCTTATTATCATACTCATACTATCAGCGATTAAGTATTCAAGATGTAAGAGTAAACGCCTAAAACATTAATATTTTTTAATTGTAGTCCTTAAGAATTTTGGTCAATCCTAGTTTTTTTTTTAAATTATCTTTCCTACAAGGTTTCTAAAATTAATCATAATTGTGAAGAGAATGGTTGCGACCGTTACTACGTGATAATCCATACTTACACTGATTTTTCAATTCAGTGTAATCATAATTGTATGTTTAATTTTCTCAGCTTTTACTAAATTTATTTTCTTTGCGAGTTCCTGAAGTAATTTTGAAAGTATCAGCACAATTTTATAATTTCCTCGTTGATTGCTCCCAATTTTCTATACAGGTTTAATTTTAAGTTAAGTTGTTCAATACTTCTACAGTGAATTCGATATTTTTTTAAGATTTTCTAAAATTTTATAACGATTCCTACTTAACCAATCTTCTATAGAGTTTCCAAAAGCCTTCCTTTTTCTAGAGATTAATTTTATAACAGTTTCTCTTATATTCTCTACATTTTGCCAGGTTTTTCCAAATTTATTTTCTTTACGAGTTCTTCAAGTAATTTTGAAAATATCACCATAATTTTATAACATTCCTCGTCGATTCCTTCCAATTTTCCAGAGGTGTAAATTTAGGATAAATTATTCAATACTTCTACAGCAAATACACCATTTTTTTAAGGTTTTCTAAAATGTTATAACAATTCCTATTTGATCTTCCATAAAGTTTCCAAAAGTCCTTTTTTCTAAAGATTAATTTTATAATTGTTTCTCTTATATTCTCTTCATTTTGCCAGCTTTTTCTAAATTTATTTTCTTTACGAGTTCCTGAAGTAGTTTTGAAAGTATCACCATAATTTTATAACATTCCTCGTTGGTTCCTCCCACTTTTCCACATAGGTTTAATTTTAAGATAAATTATGCTATACGTCTAGTAGTCCAATATTTTTAAAGGTTTTCTAAAAATTTTAACAAATCCTACTTAATCTGATTCGATAAAGTTTACAAACGGTTTTTTATTTCTTGAGATTAATTTTATAATTGCTTCTCTTTAATTCTCTTTTAGACATTCATTGAAGCTGATGAGATCTCTTATAGTTTTTTTTTTAGAAACTTTTCCACTTGGTTTATATTTTTCTAATCCAATGCAATAATTTTTTTTCTCTGTAAAATCAGAATGTTCAAATGTTTTCTATTTCTAAAATTTTCTTCTTAAATTTCCTTATCTAATTTTCCAAATTTTCTAATGCTTAGAATTTTCACTCATTCATTTATATTTTTTCAGGTTTTCTAAAAATTCCTACTTAATCTTCTATAAAGTTTCCAAAAGTCTTTTTATAGAGATTAATTTCGTTATTGTTTCTTTTATGTTCTCTTTTAGACCTTATTGAAGCTGATGAATTCTTTTATAGTTTTTTTAGAAACTTTTCCACTTGGTTTATATTTTTCTAATCCAATTCCAATTCAATCATTTTTTTCTGTGTAAGATCAGAATGTGTATAAAGGGTTTCTATTTCTAAACTTTTCTCTTTAAATTTCCTTGTATAACTTTCCTAATTTTCTAATGCTTAGAATTTTCATTCGTTCATTTATATTTTTTCAGGTTTTCTAAAAATTTATGACAATTTCTACTTAATCTATAAAGTTTAAAAAAGTCTTCTTTTCTAGAGATTAATTTTATTATTGTTTTTTTAGAAACTTTTCCATTTGGTTTATATTTTTCTAATCCAATTCCAATTCAATCCAATTTTTTTTCTGTGTAAGATCAGAATGTTTATAAAGGGTTTCTATTTCTAAAATTTTCTTCTTAAATTTCCTTATCTAACTTTCCTAATTTTCTAATGCTTAGAAATTTCTAAAGTCTTCTTTTCTAGAGATTAATTTTATTATTGTTATTCTTAAATTCTCTTTTAGACCTTCATTGAAGCTGATGAGTTCTCTTATATTTTTTTTAGAAACTTTTCCACTTGGTTTATATTTTTCTAATCCAATTCAATCATTTTTTTTCTGTGTAATTTTCTAATGCTTAGAATTTTCATTCATTCATTTATATTTTTTCAGGTTTTCTAAAAATTTATGACAATTCCTACTTAATCTATAAAGTTTGCAAAAGTCTTCTTTTCTAGAGATTAATTTTATTATTGTTTCTCTTACATTTTTGAGCTCTTTTATAGTTTTTTTTAGAAACTTTTTCACTTGGTTTATATTTTTCTAATCCAATTCAATCATTTTTTTTTTCTGTGTAAGATCGGAATGTTCAAAAGGTTTCTATTTCTAAAATCTTCTTCTTAAATTTCCTTATCTAACTTTTCTAATTTTCTAATGCTTAGAATTTTCATTCATTCATTTATATTTTTTCAGATTTTCTAAAAATTCCTACTATATCTTCTAAAAAGTTTCCAAAAGTCTCTTTCTATAGATTGACTTCACAATTGCTTCTCTTAAATTCTATTTTAGACATTCATTGAGCTTGTATAGTTTTTTTTTTTTAGAAACTTTTCCACTTGGTTTATATTTTTCTAATCCAATTCCAATTCAATCTTTTTTTTTCTGTGTAAGATCGGAATGTTCAAAATGTTTCTATTTCTAAAATATTCTTCTTAAATTTTCTTGTCTAACTTTCCAAATTTTCTAATGCTTAGAATTTTCATTCGTTCATTTATATTTTTTCAGGTTTTCTAAAAATTCCTACTTAATCTTCTATACAGTTTCCAAAAGTCGTTTTTTATAGAGATTAATTTCATTATTGTTTCTTTTATGTTCTCTTTTAGACCTTATTGAAGCTGATGAGTTCTTTTATAGTTTTTTTAGAAATTTTTTCAGGATTTCTAAAAATTAATGACAATTCCTACTTTATCTTCTATAAAGTTTGCAAAAGTCTTCTTTTCTAGAGATTGACTTTATAATTGCTTCTCTTAAATTCTTTTTTAGACATTCATTGAAGCTGATGAGTTCTTTTATAGTTTTTTTAGAAACTTTTCCACTTGGTTTATATGTTTCTAATCTAATTCCAATTATATCATTTTTCTCTGTATAAGATCAGAATGTTTAAATTTAAAGGCTTTCTAAAAACTTTTTGTCTTAACTTTCCTAATTTTTCTAATACTTTTAGAATTTTCATTCATTCATTTATAATATTTTTCTAATCCAATTTTAATTCTGTCGTTTTCTTTACTCTGTAAGATCAGAATATGCAAAGGGTTTCTATTACAAAAATATTCTTCTAAAATGTCCTTGTCTAACTTTTCTACTACTTTTATTTATTTATTATTTATTTATTTATCTTTGGTCTCCATTCTTGAATAATACATAATTTTCATTCACTCATTTATACATATTTTTTTGATTTCTGATAATTTCTTTCAACAGTTCAAACCAGCAATTTATTAAAAGGCTTTTCAGAATGTTCAAACATTCTCTTTTTAATCTTCTTTGAATTTTAGAAGATTCTTGGATAGTTTTCTTAGTAACTTTTTTTACAAGTTGGATATTTTCTCAGCAATTTCTAAAGGTTTGATTTTAAGATTCTTCGAATGTGTTTTTAGTAACTTTTTTACAAGGTTGATATTTTCTCTGCATTTTCAAAAAGTTTAATTTTAAAATTGACTCATCAGGTTTTTTTTCCCCAGAGTTGCGAATTTTCAAAAATGTATTTAACAATTATTAAGAATTTTGTTATATTTTATTTGCATTTTCTAAAAGTTCAATTTTAAAATTGACTCCTTAAGTTTATTTTTATTTTCAAGAGTTCAGAATTCCAAATTTTCAATTTTTTTTAAAATAATTATTCAGAAATTTGCTGAATCCTTTTGTTGCTATTCAATATCTTTTGTAATCGGTTTAAAAAATTAATCATATATTTATCCTTTATTTTGAAAACGTACAATTCTAAAATTTGTTTCTTCTTCGTGAGTTCAAACATTTCTTAAAGTAATTTTTATAGTATTTCTAAAATTTTCTGGTTATTATAATTTTTTTAGGTGTTTCTAGGATTTTATAACATTTCCTACCTTATCTTCTATGAAGTTTCCAAAGAACTTTTTTTCTCATGTATTCTTTTCGATTCCACAATTTTGAAAAGTTTCTTGGAGCCTATCAGTTTATTTGTGGATTTTTTCCACAAGATTCACATTTTGCCATTCATACTATCAGTTTCTAAAATTAATCATAATTTTATCCTTAGTTTTGAAAACGTACAATTCTAAAAATGTCTTCTTCGTGAGTTCAAAAATTTCTTAAAGTAATTTTTATAGTATTTCTAAAATTTTCTGGTTAATTTTAGATTAATTTTTTTTAGGTGTTTCTAGGATTTTATAACATTTCCTACCTTCTCTTCTATGAAGATTCCAAGAACACTTTTTTTCTACAGGTTAAGTTTGGAATCGTTACTCTCATGTTTTCTTTTCGATTCCATAATTTTGAGAAGTTTCTTGAATTTTTTTGGTTAATTTTGAATTAATTCTTTTTTTAGGGATTTCTATGATTATATAACATTTCCTACCTTTCCTTCTATGAAGTTTCCAAAAACACTTTTTTTTCTACAGGTTAAGTTTACAATCGTTATTCTCATGTATTCTTTTCGATTCCATAATTTTGAGAAGTTTCTTGGAGCCGATCAGTTCATTTATCGATTTTTTAGTAACTTTTCCACAAGATTCACATTTTGCCATTCATACGCTGCATTTTCTAAAAGTTGAAAAGTTGATTTCGAAAATTCAACTTACCATATTTTCCCCCGTGCGTTTAGAATTCTTAAAGGGTTTATAAAATTTTCTTATCTTGATTAGAAATTAAAAACACTTGGTTTTTTTCATAGAAAATGAAAATTTATATTCCAAAAATGTTCAAAAATGTTTCACCACGGGTTAACTGACCAATTCGTTAAATACAAAAATTTTCTTGTCTCAATTTTCAAATATTTTTGTAGATATTTATTTTACAGTGATTATTTCATTTTTTTGGGGGGGGGATTATGGGGTCATACTCTGTGCACTTTCTAAAAGTTGAATTCGAAAATTGACTCACCATATTTTTTCCCGCATCAGTTTAGAATTCTTAAAGGGTTTCCAAAAAATTCCTTGTCTGAATATTCAAAACCCCTTTTTCTAGTTATCTATTTTACAATTATGAGTTCAATTTTTTTGTTTGAAGGGGAGATTTCTATGATTTTATAACTTATTTTTCTATGATATTATTATATTTTCTATGATTTATAATTCTATAATTTTCCAGTTCATTTTTCCTAAATTTTATAATACATACTTTTTTTAGAGGTTTAATTTTAGGATGAATTATTCAGTGAATCCAGTATTTTTTTTGTGAGGGTTCGCTGTTTGTTTTTTGGGTTTTGTGAAGAGTAAATTTCGAAATAAATACCTAAGCATAGAAATAAAGTGCAAAGAAGGGATACAAGATGTGTTATTTATATTTTTTAAGGGTTTCTACAATTTTATATAACCATTTTTACTTTATCTAACAGTTTCTAAAACTCCTTTTTTCTAGAGATCAATTTTATAATTAGTTTTTTATATTCTTTTCAACTCTTACGATTTCAGAACTTTAAATATATTAAAATCCCTCAGTTCGTCGTAGAAAATTAACTAACAATTAAAAAAAAAAACTAATTCTGTTGGTACTTGATATTAATATCTATCTTATAATATTTCCTTGAAGCTGATGAGTTTTTTATATAGTTTTTTTAGAAACTTTTCCACGTGGTTTATATATTTTTTTAATCCAATTCCATTTCTATCGTTTTTTTTTTTACCTTTAAGATCAAAACGTTTAAATGTTTTCTAAAACTTTCCAAAATTTATAATTGTCTAACTTTCTTAAATTTAGCTTTTAATTCATTCACTTATTTCTACATAATTTTTGAATGTTTCGACAAAAATTCAGATAAGATCAAAAAGGAAATGTAAAAAAAAAACTCTAAAAAAACCTTTTAAGAAAGTACTGGATGCTTTATTAAAAGACTTTTTAGAGTTTAAATTTAAACAATTCCTTTTTGATCTTGTATGGATTTTGAAAAAGAAAAGAAATAATTCTAAAATTAAACCTCTAGAAAACGAAGTTTTTCAAAATCCCGATAAGATCAAAAAGGAAATGTTTAATTTGAAAATCTAAAAAGCCTTTTAATAAATTACTAGATGCTTTATTAAAAGGTTTTTTGGAGTTTTAGTTTAAACATTTCCTTTTCGATCTTATCTGGATTTTTAAAAACTTCGTTTTCTAGAGATTTAATTTTAGAATTCTTTCAACCTTTTTTTACACGAACGCAACAAACCTGTAGATATTTCTTGGATGACTTTCTCACTCATCACTTGGTTAAACAGTTTAAACTATTACTGATGAAGGTTTAAATTGAATTAATTGCGAAACAACAAAATTAAACCTTCATCAGTAATGTAAACCTTGTAGATTTAGAAAATCTAAGATATCAATTTTTAGGCCAGTAAAGTTTTAAGAGAGTGAGAAGATAATAATAAATTGTGTATATTAAAGTTGTAAATAACTAAGGTTTTCAAAAATGTGTTTTTATTTTCACTACAATTGTTTCGCAAATTTATTGCTTCTTCAGGTGAATGAAAGTTTACAATAAAATTAGAAAAACTCGTTTAGCAGGAGGCCCGTTTTTTCGAATCTGTTGATTTCCAAGGTTTTCGAGTAGATTTAATTTTTTCCCTTTCTTCTCTGTGTGGAGAATCTGGAAATCCTGGTTGAAGGTGTGATTTTCGGATAGTAGATGATTTGCATAAGTTGAGGTGTTCTTTTTTTTCTCATTCACTTTTGTGTTCTGCAATCCTTTCTTCAAAGGCTCGTCCTGTTTGTCCAATATATTTTTTAGGGCAGTCAGTGCATGTTAACATGTACACTCCATAACTTGATTAAAACCTTTCTTCACTATTAGTCATAAATAGTGAAGAAAGGTTTCTAAGTATTTTAATCAAGGTTTATAAATGCTAAGTATCTAAAGATTTAGATGCTTCAATATCATCACTATTATTCACGAATAGTGAGTAATTAAAGTATTTTAATCAAGGTTTATAAAATAAAAGATTTAGATACTTTAATAGAATTTGTAGTTTCGTTTTAAACATGAATTATAGTAGTAATTATAAAAACTACAAAGTTTTCTCAAGACTTAGTAAAGTGATGAAGTTCTAAAATCTTCAATCAATTCACAAAAGCAAGTTTATGTTTAAAAAAAGCTGAAACCAGACGTAGATAGATTTCTTTTGCCTGGATGATCTCCAAATCTACGAATTTCTATTTTGGTTCGAGAGTTTAAATTATCTAAACATAGCCTAATAAGTGCTGATTTAGTTAAATATCAAAATCGCACAGTTGAAGATCTTGAAGCTTAGAATTTTCAAGGATTTTAGTTTTGATGTTCTTTTAAAGAATAACAGAGCTTGGTAATTATCCACAAAACTCATGTGATCAAGTTCTTACTCTAATAAGTGCTGATTGAGTTGAATATCACAATCGCACAGTTGAAGATCTTGAAGGATTTTGGTTTTGATGTTCTTCTAAAGATCAACAACGCTTGGTAATCATCAACAAAACTCATGTGTTCAAGTTCTTTTTTTATGTTTTAAGATCAAAGTTTTTCTAACCACTACTAAGTCTTCTCAAGACTTAGTAAGTGATGAAGTTCTAAATTCTTTTTCAAGAGTAAATTTTATTTAAAAAAAAAAGCTGAAATCAGACGTAGATAATTTTTTTTTGCCCCGATGATTTCTAAATCTACGAATATCTCTTCGAGAGTTAAAATTATCTAAACAATTGCCGATTGAGTTGAATATCACACTCATCCACAAAACTCCTGTGATCAAGTTCTTCATTTATGTTTAAAGACCGTAATTTCTACGGTTCTAACCTAACGATGCGTTTCCTTCCAGAACAGCAATGATATTTGAAGTACTTTTCGATTTTGAGGTTTTAGAATTTCACATTTTCCACAGCGTTGAACTTTTTTGAAAAATTTTAGCGGTAAAGAGTAAAGCTTGATAGCCATCCAAAAAATTCATATCATCAAGATTTATATCTAAAGAATGAAGTAATTTCAAATTAGTCTAAAAACGGTAGATTTATTGCATTTCATACTTAACAGTTTTTAATTTTTTTAAGAGTCAAAAGTATACTGTTTTTTTCTTTCCTAAGAGTTTTGGACCTAAATTTTTTTGTACCTCTTTACACTTTCATCTTGACAGTTTATTATTTATCGAATATTTTATGAAAAGTAATTTAGCAACAATGGTGGATGTAAAGAAAACCTGTAGTTAATAAAAGGATTAATTAAGCACTTGGTTATGTTTCACTATTTTTATATTTGCAGAAATATAAAAATAGTGAAACATAACCAAGTGCTTAATTAATCCTTTTATTAACATAAAAATGTTTCACCGCGGGTTAAGTGAGAAATTAATTAATCGTATGAAAACCTGTAGTGTTTTATATTATAAATTAAGTAAATGTAGGGTGGGTGGTTGTTATCTTTTTCATCTTCCAATTGTTTTGGAATTAAACAACATTGGCCTTAGTTTTTAGTTCTAGAATTAATTGATTGATTAAACGTGTAGCGTATTAGTTATTAAGCAAAACCCTCGTTCATGTTAAATGAATTGGAGGGTGGGATAGTGGCCACCCACCCACCCTACATATACATGAAAACTTTAACTGAAACACTGGGTTAATTCATCAATTAATATCACAACACTACTTCGATATTTTTTTGAAAGTAATGTAGTAATTGTGATCGAAAATAAAAGAATTATTAGCAGGATGGGTGGGTGGCATCTAATTC
Organism: Ontholestes murinus; assembly: GCA_963969525.1. NCBI lineage: Eukaryota > Metazoa > Arthropoda > Insecta > Coleoptera > Staphylinidae > Ontholestes > Ontholestes murinus. The sequence continues at coordinate 7,155,974 of OZ018393.1, forward strand.
AACTTTCAATCCTAACAACATACAGCTAATTCTGCCAAAAAATGTTAGTTTCATTTAAAACTACGGTTTTGAATTGTAGTTTTTCTACACATAATTTTTAATAAAGCTTTCGTTTGATAATGAAGGGTCTAATGATAATTGAAGGGTGGCCTAGTGAACATTCACCCATCCTACATATACGTTAAATTTTAAGCTGCATAAATTAAACTTCTATATCTGTGGACATGCACAAGGAATTATTAGCTAGCAAGAATTATACAGACAATTATTGAACGTTTTCAAGGACGTTCCAAAAATTCTTTATTCACTATAGTATCTATAATTGTAATAAGCCTTAATAGAATCAATCAATTCTCTTCTTGAAAAACTGGAAGGTTTATTTTATTATTGTGACCAAAAGAAAGCTTATAGCCAGAAACTTCCTACAAAAAACTGGACAAAAAACGACACTGAAAAAAAAAATATATATATATATATATATAAAAGTTTCCTAACGTGTTTCCATGATGTTATGAAGACTGCAGCAACATCATGATACTAGAAGGGTTTGGGGTGAAAAACATAATTGGTCATTGTGAACTCCTTCCGTGCTTCTTTCGTCCAAAATTTTAAGTATGATTTTTTTTAAATAAATGTGTTTAAATGTGTATTCCTTTAATGAAAGAAGACCAAAGTTTTGAATGAATAAATACTAAAACCCTTGGCGATTCTTCCTCGTCATTACCATGTTGCATTTCATCAAAACACGCGTTTTACACCCTTATCCTAGTTACCTTTTCTTCCTTTCTTTCTTCCCCTCACCTCTTTCATGTATGGTGCTTTCAATCATCTATAACAATTATCATCTTCGTTTTGTATTTTCCAAATCTGGTACAGCTGTACACTCAGTTACCTCCTTTTTTTCCTCCTTCTGCTTCATCCTTAGGACTGTTCTCATGTATGATATATATTAGATTCCAACCGTGCTTCATTTCCAAATTTCACTTGTGTGGTATTTTCAGGTCATTTATCAATAACTAAATTCTCCATCTCGTTCAGCTATTGAAAATGTCTTCTGTTGTTTAAGTTTATATATTCGATAATAATTGGATCGATTCTTCAAAAGTTGAAACCATTCAAAAGTCTTCAAAAGCATATATTGTTTCGCTCGTGCAGCTCGATACATATAAAATAAATCTTCTTCTTCTTTGAATGCCCTCTTCTCAGAAGAGGTTGGTGACCATATGTTTATATTCGTTCCGATTTTGCGCAAGTGATAGCATCCCTGATTCCGGAGGTTTCGCAGCCAGAACAACTTCTTTCTGCCCTCTATTTTCCCTTTCATTATTAGTTGTAGGAATTCTTATTTTTTATTTCGGAAGATGTGCCTGAAATATCTAGCTCTTCGGCGTTTCACTACCATCAGCAATTCTCGCTCTTTGCCCCTTTGTCTAGGTACTTCGTCCATGGGATTTTGAGCATCCTCTTGTACGTAACACATTTTGAAACCTTCAAGATTATTCATTGATGCTACTTTCAATATCCAACCTTCCACTCACTCCGTAGAATAGCACCGAGAAAACATAACAACATATTCTAATCTCTGGAAATAACATCAGATAGGGAATAGTCCAGCTCCATCTGATGTTACTTAAGAGGTCTTTGTTACAGACTAAGTGTCGTAGTTTTTGGAAGTTTTTCTTTGGCTATTTCTATAGGTGCTTTGATGTAGTGCTAAAATAAATAGTGTTTAGTAAAAAAAATGGTAATGCGTCACCTCCAAAGTTCTCCATCAGCAGAAAAGATTCTGCGTTTATGGATGAATCATCAATCAAGGTGATTCTTTCAAGCCTTCAAGGATGTTTTATAATTCCATATTTTGCATTCTGTAACCCTCTGACATAAGGACTTTAATAGAATTACTTAATTGTATTCTGGAAAGAACTGTTTGACGCTGTCTCCAGATGCCATCCATGGAATATTTCAGGTAATTTTTAGAAGTCATCAGGGTCGTTTTAGAATTTTAAATTTTTTACTTTACCTCTGAATTCTTTATTAATCATAAATACTGTAAATTAATTGTAATAAAATGTATTAACGACATTCTAAAAAGCCAGTCTTGAAGCACCGAATTTTCAGGTATTTCGTGAAAGTCTTTAAGAACGTTTTTTCATTATATCTTTTAATGTTATTAATTAAATATCTAAAACACCATCTCTTCCATTAAATCATTCAATTATACCCTTGAGGATGCTGATGTTAACAATTGGAACGTAAATAGTTCAAAGATCACTACAAAATACAGACGGATTTTTCAGGTATTGTATTTTGGAAATAATATTTTTTCATTTCAGCTTTTAATTTCATTAATTAAATATCTAAAATAGCATCCCTTCAATTAAATGATTTAATTACACCGGTGAGGATGCTGATGATAACAACTTGAACGTAAGTAGTTTGAAGATCACCGATGATGGATTCCAAAATACTGACGATCACAACTGGACACAAAAAAAAAACTGAGAAATTTGAAGAGATCACCGATGGATTCCTTCACGGGGAGTACTGTTCACATCTTACCGGGCAGCATTAGATTGACATTCGATAGTTTCTAATACTGTCAGGTAAAGATGTCGTCCGGACTCCGTAATCAGCGCCCTGGATGACATCGGCGACGACACGCCAACACCCACGCACTTTGGTCCTGTATTAATAGGACAGGTGCGTGGGCGGATCTGGATATTTCGGCGTGGATCCCAATTCTCCGCGTTTTATTTTCAGTATCTCCCCCCCTCCTCCTCCAAATTTTCCTGCAGGCACATGCTACCGTTCGAAAATTGGAGCATCGGGAAACAACAATGGCTGCCTAAAATTTCACAAATACGTATTTATAGAAAAAAAACGAATATTTTCGTTCTGGTAAAGAAAAAGGCATTTATTTACATGTATTAACATTCAAATAACAATAAAATCAACTGGAATTACTAAGCTAAGTCATCTTGTAAATATCTAAAATTATTGTTACTGTTTAGAACTTAATATATATTAAAAGATCATCTACGTAAATAAATAAATAAATAAATCTTTATTGTCAAGGAAACATGAAACTAGTCCTAATTACAAGACAAATGTACAATAAACAAATGTATGTAAAGATGATGTTCACGCTTTAATTTCTCTAATAGATCACCTTAATTAATAAAGGACCTTATATCGAAACCTGTGGAACACCTAATCTAATATCGAAAAGGAATAACTATACAGTGTTTAAATTCACTTTATTTTTAATAAACCTTATTTTAATGGATTGTCAATTTGGAATCGAAATTTATTGAATAAGTAATTGTGGAGGCTTTCACATCGTGATATATTTTGAAATGTATGATTGATTCTGGGATTATTTCTTTTTTTATCCTCAGTTCAATTATTTTTTGGCACTAACAAATATCTATGTGAGTTACGCTTGGACGATCGTAGAATGTTCCTCTAAGGATATTTTTAGTTCTAGATTCAGTTCTGTTAGAACTGTACATAAAGCCATTTAATAATACACAAAGTAATCACAAAAATTTTGCTCACAGGAATTTCAGGCGGAGTTCACATTTCACAGTGTTCTTCCACTCAAATCTAATAATATAGTGGTTTTAAGAGCCTCAGAATTTTGTAACGTGTAGTGTCTTTCGAAAAAGTCAGTCGATCCTGACACTTTATTAGATGAGCGTCCTTCTGAGTCGCTCTTTCGAGGATTGCTCCATGCCTATTTCGCATCGCCATTGGACATCACATGTGGTTATCTCTTAGTCTTAGTCTAAAGCCATCACCTGTATGAGTATATCCTGGGTAGGAAGAGACAATAACGCCTTCATTGCCGACGTCGGTGTAATTCTCATACATGCTATACGTTATCAGCTTACTTGCTGCAGTTTTAAGTTTAATACTAGGCCACTAGCTACAACTGCTGCAAATGTTAATGCATTTAGGTGATTCTGATTCTAGTCTTCATGATTTCCCAACGGCTCAGCGACAATACTCGCCTTCTGTACCTTAGTTTGAAAATGAATACTCCAGTTCAATTTTGGATCTGGGATAATCCCCAGATATTAGATTATTCCATATGTCCAAGCATTACAAATCATGAATTTTAATCAATGATATATTCTCCATTTTTGATGATGATCTCTTGCTATTTTTCCAATAATTTCATAGAAGGTTTGGAGCTTAGAGTCCAAAAACCTTTTAAGGTACGTTTTCATAGCTATCATTCCAGCCAAGTTGCACTAATTTTCGCTGAGTGATTATTGCCTGGCGTTGTCATGATGGATTGTGATTCTGGACGTTTCTGTCGCAATGTTGTTAGCTGCGTGCAGTATACTTCTGAATAAATTATTTTTCCCTGAAGTAGCAGCTCGTAAAACAGCACACCACGATTATCCCACCATATGGATAGCAAAATCTTCTTCGTATGCAGGCTGGCCTTGTCGTAGACGATCCACTTTTCGTCGCCAGTAACTATTCGTTTTAAAAATGGTTTGTTTTCGTGCCGCTTCAGAAATGAATTGCTGATATACGGTTAACCAAGTTCTCCTCAGTCTTCTTGTGGGGCACCCAAACATCGGGGCGGGATACGCAGCCACGCTGTAGCAAATGCCTTTTGAACTGTTTCTTGCCTATTTTAAGTGTTCCGTAATCTCTTGCACCTTCAGTGTCCGGTCTTGCTCAACCAGTACCTTGATATTAGTCGAATCAACCTCAGTGGGTCGACCGCTGCGGAGTCCATCTTCAAGACTCTCCGGAATGAAATTTGGCAAACCATTTCTGAGCGGTAGGTTTTGTTAAGGCATCGTCTTCGTATACGTCGCATATCTTTCGGTGATCCTGCGCAGCTCGCTTGCCTTTCTTGAAATAATGAAGCAAAATATGATCCCTGATGTGCCGTTTTCTTGCCTGGTTAGGGTATAAATTCCAGCTTGACTTTTCTCCAGTTTCGGGGGGCACGTCTAAAAGCTATCCAGGCTCTAAAAAGAGTCTCAGGTTCCAGTTCTCATATAAGTAACTCTGGGTAAACTCCATACATTCGTGGAGGCTTAAATAGTGAGAATGTTTGAATGGTCCAAAGATAACCAGGGTTCTGTTATTAAGTTGGATGCTGAAGGGGTATCAATCTCCTGCTGGTCTTCATGCTTGTACAGCCGGGAAAATGGGTTTTTAATAGTATATCCGCTGACTCTACTAGGTTTTTAGTAAAATTGCCATCCTCCTTATTCATTAGTTTGAAGTTGAACATCCTGAAATCAAAGGAAAAATAATCATCTCAATGCTAAACAAAATAAGTAATCAATGCTGAATCGTTTGGAGCAGCAGAGGAAAGTATGGGTTTGAATGGAAGAACATTTGATGCGAATGAATTTCGCACTCCAGCATGCTGACAAAATTTGTATTTTTTTATATGAATGTACTTTTTTCTGCCATTTTTTTGTTAATATTCTTTTATAAAGCATGTATCATAAAGACAAATATAACTTATAACATATAACACAGCATTATTCCAGGCTGTAGCTTTGGGTCTTTGTAACAAACTTTTTTCAACTTTGCGGTTTCGTTTTAAAGGGGCATGAATCTCCTGCTGGTCTTCATCCTTGTCCTTCATGCTTTTACAGCCGGGAAAATGGGTTTTTAAGAGTATATCTATTGATTGGACGAGGTTGTTAGTGAAACTGCCATCCTCCTTTCTCATTATTCTAGGTTGTAGCTTTGGGTCTTTGAAACGAACTTTTTTCAGCCTTGCGGTTTGGTTTGTAGACTCAATTTGTTCACAAAAGTTTCTCCTCTGTCGTTGCCTTACCTTCTTTTTGTAAAGTCGGTGAAGCTCTTTATAAAAGGTCCAATCGATTTCCTGCTTGGAGTGCTGCCCTCTGTTATGCGCTTTTCTTGCTTGTTGAGTTTCTTATTCCATCATGGGTTGGTGGATTTCCCTCTAACCTAGTGAAGTGGGCATGACTTTTCATATGAAGATATGAGAGCCTTTTCTAGAAGCAGTGCGAGGTCATTGACTTCAGTCTCCGTTCTTGGCATACGGTTCCCAACTTCTTGTAGTTTTATGAAATATATTAAGAAATAACAACACTTTGCTAGTATCACGAATTTTTACACTTTTTATTGTGACTAGTTTCGTTCTATTCGGACATTATCAAACGAATACAAGTAGTTTTAGTTATGTAAATAGTTCCTAATCGGTTTTCCTATGTTTTCTGAACGGTTTGTGCAGAGCTTTGCCCCATTCATTGGTGGTCGTGCTTCTTCACACTGAGTGGTATGCATTTGCATCACAATCTGTAATGAGGCTGATGTTGGTATCACAAATATCTGATGACAACCTCCAGTTCATTTGAGAATAGGTGGCTCGGTTGCATTGTAGGGTAGATATGCGTAGATTAGAAAAAACATACCACAATCATATTCTTTGAAACAGATCACTGTGAGATCTGCTGTGGGAAATGGAGGCGTAAATATGCCCTTTTGGAATTTCTTATTAATTTATTTTTATATATTGTAACCATGTTTTCTAAAGAAAAAATTACATAAGTAATTGCAGAGAATTATAAAATGTGTAATTTATAAAGAATAACTTTTTCGATTAGAATCCTCAATGCTGCAAAAATATATTATTATGTTTTTGCTTCTTAAATTTCAATTGTTTTTCTTCGTTTAGTGTTTAAAAAATAGATATAAGAAATAACAACAATACATTAGTGAACAGGTGAATCATTTTTTTCTTTCAAGGCGATTGCAATCTTGGTAAAAAATGAAAGAAACTTAAAAAAAAAAACAGACTTATTTTTAAGTTAATTTTATTTAAAAATAGTCTAAAATTTTTCGATATAGAAAATTAATTTGATTTAAAAGTTTTTTTTTTCCCTAAACAAAACCATTGAGAAGTTTTAACAAATTAGTTGATAACTTTCTATAAATAGCTATTTAATTTTACTCAAAATAGTTTTTTTTTAATTTTGATAGAAAAAAAAACAAAAAAAAGGTTATCGTGTTTCAATTACAACTCATTCAAGATTTACTACGGAGTAAACGCCCATACCATCAAATATATGAAAAAAAAGACAGTTGTTAACTTCTTGGAAATACTTAAGTAATTACAAAACGTCTTTATTTATTAAAATAAACTTTCAAAATAAAAAATTGAATAAAATAAATTTACTAAACGATTCAAAAAGTTTAAAAAAACATATTTAAAATCTTATTTTAACAAATTCAATTGAAAATTCGGTAGGTATATTAAAAAGTAGTTGGAATTTAAAAACAGTGTAAAAATTCTTGAAATGTAAAAAAAATATTCATTTTAAAAAAATGCTTTCTATAAATAGCAATTCAAAGTTTGCTCAAAATAGTTTTTTTCTCGCCTGAAAAATTAATTGAAATTTTTACAAACTTCTTGAAAATACATTAAAAAAAGTAATTACAAAACAGGTAAAAATTTATTAAAACTAACTTTCAAAATAAAAAATTATAAATTCAGTAAACGATTCTAAAAGTTTTAATCAAATAAATCTTATTTTAATAAATTCAATTAAAAATTTGGTATACTAAAAGTAGTTCGAATTTAAAAACAGTGAAAAAGTTCTTTAAAAGAATATTGTTTTTATAAATGAAACATTTGAAAATTTAAGTAAAATACTGTTGTGAATGCTTCCTATAAATAGCAATTCAAAATTTGCTCAAAATTTTCTTCTTATTGTTCTAAAAATCAATTATAATTTTAGAAAAAAAAAAACTAAATACAGTCAAAAAATAATTTGTAAATTCATTAAAATAAACATTAAAAGAAATCAATAAAAACATTAGAAAAAAAGAGTTTTAAATTTGATTATCAGAAACTATTTAAACTTGTATTACACTAATCGATTAAAACCGTTGGAAACAAAAGAAAAAACATTTAAATAGTTTAACATTTATGTAAAAGTTTTATTAAAGTTTCTTCACTTTGCCAAAAGAAAAAGTTTAACCTTTGAAAATGATCGAGTATGATCGAAACACGTGTCAGGAAACTGAAAATAAAAGTAACAATATGGAACATAACAAGTGTTTTTCTTCACCAAAATTACATATCTGGTCCCATCTAGAGGGTGGCTCAACAAGTATCAACTATAAAAGAAAAAGCAATCGAAAATCTATTAAAAATGTTCAGGGAAAAGACAAGAGTACGCTACGGAAAGAAAAAAATATATTGGAAAAGGTCAATAATACGCTAGGGCAAAGAATAATTTATTGAGAAAGGTCAAGAGTTCGATAGGGCATATACAACAATAAATGAGGTTAAGCATTTGTTAAATATATTTTAATTTATTTCATGTTATTACCAAAAAAGGTACTGCTATAATAACAATTATCCAAAAAAATCTAGAAACCAAAAGGAAAAGGAAAAATGGAGAAATTTGCTAGAAAATTCGAGAAATATCTAAAAAAGTTGTGGCTATTTGGGAAAAAAATGCTCAAAAATCCATTAAAAATAATTTTGTAATTTCTAGAAAATTTGATAAAATAAAACAAATTGGGCTGAAAGACCTCAGGTCTATAGCCTAGACGGACTAACACAATCTATTTGTATTGTATTCATATTTATTGTTATTATGTATTTTGTTGTGTCCAAATAAAGATTATTGTATATATATATAAAACAAATTGGTAGCTGTAAAAAATTTAAAGTGAATTTGTTGAAAAATTATAAAACTTGCAAAGAAAAATCACAATTTGGGCGAGATTTTTCTAAAAATTTCGACAAGGTGAAGCAAGAATTTATGAAATTTTCTAAATTCTAGAAATTTAGAAGAAATATTTTTAGAAAATTGTAGTAGTCACGAGCAGAAGTTGTATAAAATCTCCTAATAAAATATAATAATAAACTGCTAAAACTTTTTAACGTTTTTATTTTGTTTTATATCGGATGAAATAACAACATAACAATCTTGGCGGATCATTATCAAAGTTTTAGTTTTAACTTTGATAAAGATCGCAAGGACTGAAACACGTGTCAGTTATCTGAAAATAAAGTAATGGAACATAACAAGAGTTTTACTTCTCCTAATTTGAAAATTTGGTTCCATCAAGAGAGAGTAGCAGAACAAGTATCGATTATAAATAAATTGTTGCTTAAACCAGTTGAAAAATAACTATCTTGGAAAATGTTTAAAATTTGTTTAAATAGTTATTTTGTTAAAAGGAACAATAGAAAATTTACTAAAAACTGTTGACAACTTACAATTATACCTTGAATATTATAATTATTGAAAAAAAGAACTATTGAAAGTATTTTTAAGAAACAATCTATTATTTAAATGGTTTAAATTTTCAAAATTATTTTCAATTTATAATTATTTATAATTCTCTACCCTGTTGGGATTCGAACCCACACACCTGAAAAAAATCAAATAAAAACAATTTTAATAATTAATTTCACAAAATAAATCATTTATTTACTGTGTAAAAAATAACATAATGGAAATTTTGATAGAAATGTGAAAAATTTCCAAAAATTTCGTTCTAAAATAACAAGTGAAAAACCAATTCAAAAATTGCATAAATCAGTTGTTTAACCAAAAAGGCAATTAAAATTTTAGGATAAAACTTTCATAGATTAAAACTAAAACCTTTGTAATTATGAAAAATTACGGAAACAGTTGAAAATGTATGTTAAGTAACACTATGAAATTAAATTTAAAAAAAGAAAGAAAACTTTTATCGAAATTTAATGAAAAAAATGAAAAAAACCTTTAAAATTGGTTAATTGAGTTACGTGAAGATCAAATTAATTTAACAAATAAAGCAATAATAAAAAAAATATTAAAATTTAAATGCTATCTAAAGAACATAAAAAACAATCGAAAATTTCATTAAAAATTTTGCAACATTTCTGAAAAGGGCAACTTAAATTAACAGTTGAAAAGAAACAAGATGTTTTTCAAAAAATAAAACACGTTTAGTGAATAATACATCAAGATTTAAAAAAATCAAATTAACTCGTTCGAATTATGGCAATAAATAATAATAATAATAATTTATAAATAAATTCAAGGTTCATAGAATGTAACAAGGACTCACATCTAATGAATTAAAAAATTGATTAAGAGAAACTACCGACAAGTGGCTTAAAACAGTTGAATAACATAATTTTAGAAAAGTTTTAAATTGCTAACTTAAAAGCAGTTGGAGAAAAAGTTGTTAAAAAACTTACTAGGAGTAAAAAATTAAATTTGACTTGAATTATTACAAAAAATCAATTAACAATAAGATTATTAATTAGATTACTTCAATACAATAAAAGCTTCAATTTAATCTACAAACACTGATTATGTTTTTGTATTTAAAGTTTATAGTTTTATTTATTTAAATTGTAATTCAGCTTATTTTAGTTTTTAGTAAAATTGACCTGCCAAATAATTATTCCCTTTGTAATTTTTTGTGACCAATAAAGAATTGAATTTGAATGCAAAGAAAGAGTTAAAAAATAAGAAAAATTTTATTATTAAAAAGTTCTAATAATTAATTTTAAACAGTTACATTATTTTACCAAAAACAATTAAATTTTGTATAAACTGTAATTAAATTTTTGAAATATAAAATATGAAAATAATAGTTTTTTCACAGTATAAGTGAAAATTTGTTTCAGATCAAAAAAAATTATCGAAAATTTGTTAAATGTTAAAACTTTTATATTAACAGTTGAAAAACTTAAAATAGTTGCAAAAAATAAATAATTCACTAAAGACTTTCTAATAAAGAACAGCTTAAAAAAAAATTAAAGTTTAAAATTATATTTTAGCAAAAACAAATAAAATTTTGGATATACTTCAACCAATTTATATAAACAGTTGAAAAAAACAATTTCAAGTCAACATTTTTGCCTAATACAAAAAACAATTGAAATTTGGGCAAATAACAGTTTTTAAAGGGAAGAATTTTGATTATATTTTTTTTAATTATAGCAGTGATTTAACAATTAGATTAAGAAAATCTATAGAAAATTCGAACACCAATATTCTAAAAGAGTTTAAAATTTGAGTAAAACAGTTGAAATTATACATATATTATACAGAGTGAGTTTTTTAAGTTTTATTTATATTATTATTATTTAAAAAGTTCTATATGGGGATTTCGGAAACTATAATAGATAGAAAAAAAGTTAAGTGGGGAATTAAGTGTAGTTTTAGGAGACGAATAAAATACCACTTTCTTTTCAAAAAAGTCAAGATATTATGTAAAAAGTAAAAAGTCTTTCATCCGTTATATTTCGACTGTTATATCCCGTAGTGTGTTTGATTTAATTTAATTTTAGCTCCTATTTTTGGACATGAAATTGTCAATTTTGAAATCATTTTTAAAATAGGTCAGGTGTGCGAATATTTAAGTTATATATCAACTGTTATCCATGAATTGTCTCTTTTTATTATCATCACTAAGTTACCATATGTAAATTGTCATTTGTTAACCGTCATCTGTCAACATTTCTCATTTGTTATTAGTCCACTATCTTCTGTAAACTGTCATCTGTCAATTGTCCTTTGTCATCTGTCATCTGTATCATTCATCCATCAATTGTTACGTTTTATGTTTCACATGACATATGATAATTATCAGCTGTCATTATTTATTTGTCATTCGTAAACTGTTAATTAACATTTGCGAACAGTCAACTGTCAACTATTATTGTTCAACTATGAGCTACCATCTGTCAACTTTTATTTGTCTACTGTAATCTGTCAACTATCATCTGTAAAGTACCATTTATCAATTGTCAACTGTCATCTGTCAATTGTAATCTACAAACTGTTATTTTTCTACTGTAATCTCTCAATTATCTCCTGTAAATTGTCACATGTCAATTGTTTTTTGTCAACTTGCATCCGCAACCCTTATCCATCAATTATCCACTGTCACGTTTCACCAGTCATATATGAACTATCAGCCATAATTAATTATTTGTCATCTATTAACTGTCAATTGTCATCTGCGAACAGTCACCTCTCAACTGTCATTTGTCAACGTCAACTGCCATCTGTTAGCTGTTATTTATATACTGTAATCTATAAATTTGCTAACTGTGAACTGTCATTTGTCAATTGCAATCTGTCAACTGTTATTTGTATTTCATGTGAACTGGCATCTGTTAATTATCTATAGATTGTGAATTGTCATGTTTCATCTGTTATAAAGTTATCTGTCAACTGTTAACGGGTGTCCAACAATTATTGCAGTCCCGGGTGGCGTTGGAATAAAAAACGTAGGTCGATTCTTACATGTTGCAAATCAATGAACTGACATTTTTAATGCACATTTAAGTTATGTTTGACAATTAAAATGTCCGTTCATTTATTTGGCACATGAAAGAATTGACCTACGTTTTTGATTCCAACGCCACCCGGGACTGCAATAATTGTTGGACACCCGTTATATGTTATCTATTATTTCTCAACTGTTATTTATCTACTGAAATAACTGTCAATTGCCAGTTGTGAACTATCGTTGGTCAATTGTTATTTGTCTACACTAATCTGTCAACTATCATCTGTGAATTCCCCTTTGTCAACTATCATCTGTACCTATGTCAATTGTCATCTGTCATGTTTACTCTGTCATATAACAACTATGAGCTATGATTATTTATTTGTCATCTGGTAACTGTCAATAATCATCTGCGAACTGTCATCTCTCAACTGTCATTTGTCAACTATCAACTGCCATTTGATAGCTGTTATTTATATACTGTAATCTATAAATTTGCTAACTGTGAACTGTCATTTGTCAACTGCAATCTGTGAACTCTTGTTTGTAATTTCTGTGATCTGTTATCTGTTAATTATCCTTTATCAACTGTCATCTATAGCTATCTATAGATTGTCAATTGTCATGTTTCATCTCTCATAAAGTCATCTGTCAACTGCTATCTGTTCGCTCGTATTTATCAACTGTTATTTATCTACTGTAATATTTCAACTATAATTTATAAATTGTTTTTTGTCAACTGTCAATTGCCAGTTGTCAACTGTCATATGTATTTAAGAAAAGTCAAGGTGTTATGTAAAAAGTGCCATATTTTTCAAATGAATATATCCCTGTTATTATGATAGGTAAAAAAAACTGTAAGGAAAAAAGTTGTAGATAATTTAACGCAGATTTACAAAATATATTCAGAAATTTTTTAACGCCATTATTTTCCGAGCTATGACGCAAACTTACACACAGTTGGCTATGGCCTCATTCAATAGAGTTTGTTTTTCTCTTTAATCTAATTTCACATATGCTGAAATGCTTGAATAGAGAAATAAAAATTTAATTTAATTTTAAAAAGTTGAATTGAATTATAATAAAAAAATTCTTTTAAAAATGAAAAGTTAAAAATTTCTCAAAAACTAAAATGTGGTTTTTCTAAACATTGGGATTTTTTCTAAAAGTTCACTTTTAATAGTTTAAAATCAATCGAATCAATTTTTTAAATTTTGTTTTTAAAAAACATTTCAAAACTATCTAAACTTTTTAAATGTTTTATTATTAACTTTATTAAATTATAACTGGTAAAAAAACATTACACAATTTGCAAAAATAAGTAGTTTTAGTAAAAACAATTTAAATTTTGGTTCAGTTGAAAATTTTAAGAGGAAATACTTTTTTTAATACATTTAAACTGTACGAATAAATTAATATATTTGATTAAGAAAAATTATCGAAAACTGGTTGTAAAACAACAACTTCATAGAAAAGTTTAAAATTTGCTTAAAAACCAGTTGAAAATTTCATCAAAAATAGTAATCATTTGTTGAAACGTTACTAAGAATTTAAATTTATTTTTAAAATGTCATTTGAAAACAGGTTTTAATGAAGAAACATTCGATTTTACTAAATGAAGAAAGTTTTCCATAATTACAATATCGCTATTATTTTAAACAACTGCAACTGTTTTATTTTTATCTTTTTTATGGCTAACTACTTTTTATTTATAATAAGACTTATAATGACTATAACTATAACTTCTATAACTATATAGAAATAACTGTCATATGAAATAAATAATAAATAATCTATCGAATGAGGCGATAGCCTGTAAGTTTGCGTCTTATATCGGTTAAATATTAGAAATGAAAATTTTCTGAATGTATTTTATTAATCTGCATAAAATTATCTGCAACTTTCTGCCTTACAGTTTTTTCTATCTCTTATAATAACCGAGATATATTGATTTGAAAATAATTGACACTTTTTTCAAAATATCTAGTTACCCTAGACTTTTTCGAAAACTTTGAAAGTGGAGTTTTATTCATCTCGTAAATATACAACCACTGTGTTTGATAATGATAAAATTAGCACCATATTAAAGGCATTATTATGGTGGTCACACCATTACTTTTTAAAAAGGAGTTTCCGTAAATAAATATTTTGTTATTTTTTGTTTTTAATAAATATATTGGTTTTACACAAATATTCATGGGTGCGCTGATAGATATCGGGTGGTTGGTGAACGTATTTGCAATTAGGTGTACCATCTGGCCCTCTGGTCGCACCACCCACTGGCGATGGAGTAGCAGAGGCCGAAGAGCCCACCAGACGGCCGCCACGTCCGGTCCGGTCCTCTTCTGCTTCTCTTGGTGAGGACCGCGGACCGGTTACCATTATTCGGTCCATGCCCTGGCAAGACCCACTCCCTCGACACTCACTGAATCCGAAATGAGCCCCGTCGCCTGGGACACGAAAAGAGAAAGGGAGTTTCTAAAAAAAAAAAAAATTAAAATTTTACACTTCGAAGAAGAAGCGGCGGAACGGTGGTCACCACGTCACCGATGATGGCACGGTATTTGGGTTAAGTGGAAACGCACATGTGCAACTTGATTTTTTCAATAACTCAAATTGCTATTCATCCGAAAATATCCAGAGATTTTTACATCTGTATTTCTATTTCTTTTAAAACTTTCTTATGTAACTAACTTTTACAGTTACTTTTTTTCCAATTTCTTGTTACGACACATGTTGGAAATCGTTCAGGATGTGGCAGACGAACCGAGAAATTGATACCTGATACGTTTTAACGACTGTTCCCTTCACGTTTTTTCTGTCCTTTTTCTAATTTATGGGCAACGTTCATCGGCACATCTGTTTGCCGCTCTGCATACGCATGTGCGTGCGTTGGTAGCCCTGCGTTTCGTTCCCATATCGAGGAATGCTTTAGAATGGCAGGAAAAAATACCATAGGGGACGTAATTAAGTGCGACCACATTTATCACCCTGTTGTGTCTGGGCAATCGATTAAGTTGGGATTTTTTTTCACCCTTAGAATAATATTCAATATTCTTTTCAAACGTTTAGGAAAATCAGAATTTAGGTATTAATCAAAGGTAAAAGATTCCATGCACAGAAACAAAGGCCAGATATAGTTAAAAATGAGTTGCTATTTCTAAATCAGTATGGATTTTCAAAATGCGTGGATTTGAAAATGAATTACGAATTTTTGAAAATTTTCGGTTTCCACAAATGCACGATTTGAATAAACGCGCCTAAAAAAATATTTCCCATTTTGATAAAACAAGCAACAACTCAAAAATAGTTACGCATGAGTTGCTTCTTCTAAATCAGAATGGATTTTCAAAATGCGCGGATTTGAAAATTAATTACGAATTTTTGAAAATTTTCGGTTTCCACAAATGCACGGTTCGAATAAACGCGCCTGAAAAAATATTTCTCGTTTTGATAAAACAATCAATAACTCAAAAATAGTTACGTATGAGTTGCTTTTTCTAAATCAGTATGGATTTTTAAAATGCGCGGATTTAAAAATTAATTACGAATTTTTGAAAATTTTCGGTTTCCACAAATGCACGGTTTGAATAAACGCGCCTAAAAAAACATTTCCCGTTTTGATAAAACAATCAACAACTCAAAAATAGTTACGCATGAGTTGCTTTTTCTAAATCAGTATGGATTTTCAAAATGCGTGGATTTGAAAATTAATTACGAATTTTTGAAAAATTTCGGTTTCCACAAATGCACGGTTTGAATAAACGCACCAAAAAAATATTTCCCTTTTCGATAAAACAATCAACAACTCAAAAATAGTTACGTTTGAGTTGCTTTTTCTAAATCAGTATGGATTTTTAAAATACGAGGATTTGAAACTTAATTACGAATTTTTGAAAATTTTCATTTTCCACAAATGCACGATCGGAGTAATCGCATTAAAAAAAGTATTTACCATTTTGATAAAACAATGTAAAACTCAAAAATAGGTTAAGTATGAGTTGCTCTTTCGAAACTAGTGTGGATTTTTAAAATGGGCGGATTCTAAAATTAATTACGATTTTTTGAAAATTTTCATTTTCCACAAATGTACGATCGGAATAATCGCATTAAAAAAAGTATTTACCATTTTGATGAAACAATCTAAAACTCAAAAATAAGTTAAGCATGAGTTGCTTTTTCGAAACCGGTGTGGATTTTTAAAATGCGCGGATTTTAAAATTAATTACGATTTTTTGAAAATTTTCGTTTTCCACAAATGCACAAACGGAATAATCGTGTTAAAAAAAGTATTTACCATTTTGATGAAGCAATCTAAAACTCAAAAATAAGTTAAGCATAAGTTGCTTTTTCGAATTCAGTATGGATTTTTAAAATGTGCGGATTTTAAAATTAATTACGATTTTTTGAAAATTTTCGTTTTCCACAAATGCACGAACGGAATAATTGCGTTAAAAATAGTATTTACCATTTTGATGAAATAATCTAAAACTCAACAATAAGTTAAGCATGAGTTGCTCTTTCGAAACCAGTGTGGATTTTTAAAATGTGCGGATTTTAAAATTAATTACGGTTTATCGAAAATTTTCATTTTCCACAAATGCACGATCGGAGTAATCGCATTAAAAGAAGTATTTACCATTTTGATAAAACAATGTTAAACTCAAAAATAGGTTAAGTATGAGTTGCTCTTTCGAAACTAGTGTAGATTTTTAAAATGCGCCGATTCTAAAATTAATTACGATTTTTTGAAAATTTTCGTTTTCCACAAATGCACGAACGGAATAATTGCGTTAAAAATAGTATTTACCATTTTGATGAAATAATCTAAAACTCAAAAATAAGTTAAGCATGAGTTGCTCTTTCAAAATCAGTGTGGATTTTTAAAATGTGCGGATTTTAAAATTAATTACGGTTTATTGAAAATTTTCATTTTCCACAAATACACGATCGGAATAATCGCGTTAAATAAAATATTTCCCATTTTGATGAAACAATCTAAAACTCAAAAATTAGTTACAGATGAGTTGCTCTTTCGAAACCAGTATGGATTTTTAAAATGCGCGGATTCTAAAATTAATTACGATTTTTTGAAAATTTCGTTTTCCACAAATGCACGATCGGAATAATCGCGTTAAAAAAAGTATTTACCATTTTGATGAAACAATCTAAAACTCAAAAATCAGTTAAGCATGAGTTGCTCTTTCGAAACCAGTGTGGATTTTTAAAATGCGCGGATTTTAAAATTAATTACGATTTTTTGTAAATTTTCGTTTTCCACAAATGCACGAACGGAATAGTTGCGTTAAAAATAGTATTTACCATTTTGATAAAACAATCTAAAACTCAAAAATCAATTAAGCATAAGTTGCTCTTTCAAAACCAGTGTGGCTTTTTAAAAAGTGCGGATTTTAAAATTAATTACGATTTTTTGAAAATTTTCGTTTCCCACAAACGCACGATCGGAATAATCGCGTTAAAAAAGGTATCTACCATTTTGATGAAACAATCTAAAACTCAAAAATAAGTTAAGCATGAGTTGCTTTTTCGAAATCAGTATGGATTTTTAAAATGCGCGGATTCTAAAATTAATTACGATTTTTTGAAAATTTTCGTTTTCCACAAATGCACGAGCGGAATAATTGCGTTAAAAATAGTATTTATCATTTTGATGAAATAATCTAAAACTCAAAAATAAGTTAAGCATGAGTTGCTCTTTCAAAATCAGTGTGGATTTTTAAAATGTGCGGATTTTAAAATTAATTACGGTTTATTGAAAATTTTCATTTTCCACAAATACACGATCGGAATAATCGCGTTAAAAAAAGTATTTACCATTTTGATGAAACAATCTAAAACTCAAAAATCAGTTAAGCATGAGTTGCTCTTTCGAAATCTGTGTGGATTTTTAAAATGCGCGGATTCTAAAATTAATTACGATTTTTTTAAAATTTTCGTTTTCCACAAATGCACGAGCGGAATAATTGCGTTAAAAATAGTATTTACCATTTTGATGAAACAATCTAAAACTCAAAAATCAGTTAAGCATGAGTTGCTCTTTCGAAATCAGTGTGGATTTTTAAAATGTGCGGATTTTAAAATTAATTACGATTTTTTGAAAATTACTATTTCCACAAACGCACGATCGGAATAATCGCGTTAAAAAAAGTATTTACCATTTTGACGAAACAATCTAAATCTCAAAAATAAGTTAAGCATGAGTTGCTCTTTCGAAATCAGTATGGATTTTTAAAATGCGCGGATTCTAAAATTAATTACGATTTTTTGAAAATTTTCGTTTTCCACAAATGCACGACCGCAATAATTGCGTTAAAAGAAGTATTTACCATTTTGAGGAAATAATCTAAAACCCAAAAATAAGTTAAGCATGAGTTGCTCTTTCGAAACCAGTGTGGATTTTTAAAATGCGCGGATTCTAAAATTAATTACGATTTTTTGAAAATTTTCGTTTTTCACAAATGCACGATCGGAATAATCGCTTTAAAAAAAAGTATTTACCATTTTGATTAAACAATCTAAAACTCAAAAATAAGTTAAGCATGAGTTGCTCTTTCGAAGCCAGTGTGGATTTTTAAAATACGTGGATTTGAAAATTAATTACGATTTTTTGAAAATTTCTATTTCCACAAACGCACGATCGGAATAATCGCGTTAAAACAAGTATTTACCATATTGATGAAGCAATCTAAAACTCAAAAATAAGTTAAGCATGAGTTGCTCTTTCGAAACCAGTGTGGATTTTTAAAATGCACGAATTCTAAAATTAATTACGATTTTTTAAAAATTTTCGTTTTCCACAAATGCACGAACGGAATAATTGCGTTAAAAAAGGTATTTACCATTTTGATGAAGCAATCTAAATCTGAAAAATAAGTTGAGCATGAGTTGCTCTTTCGAAATCAGTATGGATTTTTAAAATGCGCGGATTCTAAAATTAATTACGATTTTTTGAAAATTTTCGTTTTCCACAAATGCACGAACGGAATAATTGCGTTAAATATAGTATTTACCATTTTGATGAAATATCTAAAACTCAAAAATAAGTTAAGCATGAGTTGCTCTTTCAAAATCAGTGTGGATTTTTAAAATGCGCGGATTTGAAAATTAATTACGATTTTTTGAAAATTTTCATTTTCCACAAACGCACAATCGGAATAATCGCGTTAAAAAAAGTATTTACCATTTTGATGAAGCAATCTAAAACTCAAAAATAAGTTAAGCATAAGTTGCTTTTTCGAATTCAGTATGGATTTTTAAAATGCGCGGATTCTAAAATTAATTACGAGTTTTTGAAAATTTTCGTTTTCCACAAATGCACGACCGGAATAATCGCGATAAAAAAGTATTTACCATTTTGATAAAACAATCTTAAACTCAAAAATAAGTTAAGCATGAGTTGCTCTTTCGAAATCAGTGTGGATTTTTTAAATGCGCGGATTTTAAAATTAATTACGATTTTTTGAAAATTTCGTTTTCCACAAATGCACGAACGGAATAATTGCGTTAAAAAAGGTATTTACCATTTTGATGAAACAATCTAAAACTCAAAAATTAGTTGAGGATGAGTTGCTCTTTCGAAACCAGTGTGGATTTTTAAAATGTGCGGATTCTAAAATTAATTACGATTTTTTGAAAATTTTCGGTTTCCACAAATGCACGGTTTGAATAAACGCGCCTAAAAAAATTTCCCGTTTTCATAAAACAAGAAACAACTTAAAAATAGTTACGTATGAGTTGCTTTTTCTAAATCAGTATGAATTTTTAAAATGCGCGGATTTGAAAATTAATTACGAATTTTTGAAAATTTTCGGTTTCTACAAATGCACGGTTTGAATAAACGCGCCTAAAAAAATATTTCCCGTTTTGATAAAACAATCAACAACTCAAAAATAGTTACGTATGAGTTGCTTTTTCTAAATCAGCATGGATTTTCAAAATGCGCGGATTTGAAAATTAATAACGAATTTTTGAAAATTTTCGGTTTCCACAAATGCACGGTTTGAATAAACGCGCCTAAAAAAATATTTCCCGTTTTGATAAAACAATCAACAACTCAAAAATAGTTACGTATGAGTTGCTTTTTATAAATCAGTATGAATTTTCAAAATGCGTGGATTTGAAAATTAATTACGAATTTTTGAAAATTTTCGGTCTCCACAAATGCACGGTTTGAATAAACGCGCCTAAAAAAATATTTCCAGTTTTGATAAAACAATCAACAACTCAAAAATAGTTACGTATGAGTTGCTTTTTCTAAATCAGCATGGATTTTCAAAATGCGCGGATTTGAAAATTAATAACGAATTTTTGAAAATTTTCTGTTTCCACAAATGCACGGTTTGAATAAACGCGCCTAAAAAAATATTTCCCGTTTTGATAAAACAATCAACAACTTAAAAATAGTTACGTATGAGTTGCTTTTTATAAATCAGTATGGATTTTCAAATTGCGTGAATTTGAGAATTAGTTACGAATTTTTGAAAATTGTCGGTTTCCACAAATGCACGGTTTGAATAAACGCGCCTAAAAAAATATTTCCCGTTTTGATAAAACAATCTAAAATTTAAAATCAAGTTGTAGTGATGATGCTCTAATCAAAAATTATAGTTGTTTTAATTTCTGTAAATGCAATCATCGTTGTCAGTTTTTTAATTGAAGTGAAAATAAATCAAACATATCGATGAACGTTTCCTTGCTACACTCCTTCTTATGTCTTTGTTTTATTGTTTATTTAAATTTATCTAGGAGTGAATAGATCGTGTGTTTACCGGTGGCGTTAGCAAATCGAGTTTTATTGGTGAAACGTGATGTCCATGGGAGTCTGGCCATTCCCCATTAGCGCTCATTAATCCTTGAATGGTGCGCCCCGCGATTTCGCGGCGAGGAAGTCGTGAGCGGATAATTAATAATAATAATAATATATGCCGAAAAAAATTACGGATGAGCGGGTAGTGGGTGTGCGCAATTAAAACTGTCTGAACGATACGAAAGCCAATTACTTCACTATTTGCAAAAATGTTATACATCGATCTAAAAATTTTGGCCAAGGTTTTTGGCTTCTACCAATGCCAAAAAATATTCTGCACAACAGGAAAATATATCTAAATGTAATTTTTTAGGTTTGAAATAGAGAAATTGCCGCTTTACTTATAACTTATTACAAAAAATGATATTCTGTTACAGCCATCTCCTGCACATTTCTATCGACTGTTTAGTCATCGGGAAGTGTCCCTCATTCCTATCTCTAACCGGAAACAGACGCGAACGCGAAAACAAGCGATATTGCACATGTCGCAGATTGCCGACCAACTCCATGTGATAATACACTAAAGTCTAGACTGTTAAAATTTTACTCATCACACAATCCTTAAATTCTATTCTACATTTTTTTTGTTAGTAAAAATTATATCAGAATCATTGTGCGTGTTATAATATCATTGGGTCGATAGTGCCAGCATAAATCAAAGTTGGCGCGGTCGACTCGGTCGGTAAGGCAGGCGACTGCTGCGCCGTGGGCGCGGCCGCCGCTCGCTCAGTATGCAAATCCGCGCGGCTGACTAATGCTCCAGCCGCTTAATTTGTCCGACGTACGCGGTTATTAATTGAACGTCTCTGTGCGAACTGTATAAATTGAAACGGACGTGGAAACGGGAGGCCTTACTCATACACATCGCACACCACCGTTACCATTCACGCAGTAGGCTTTTGTTACGGACGAAATGTCATCAGTTTATTTATAGGTTATGTGTTATATTTAAACGAAACAGAAGAAAACAAAATCTTTCAGAATATTCTTCTTACAATCCATTTTCTACGTTTATTTCTCCTTGCCTAATTAGTTTTAAGGAAGTTATATCAACCTATTCTCCAGATCTGAATTGTCTTATTGTGCTTGTAACTTCTTTGGTATGTATTTGCTTTGTCGTGGTCTTTGTAATTCTGATCACTCTCTTATAGCACAACAAGTTCTTGAAAATTTTCTAACTTCTCTATCAAAACTTCTAGTCTATACATATAATAATTGGGCTTTTATGGTGGTCATAATTTTGGTTATCTTTGACAGATGGTGTTTAATACTTCAATTAGGTGTTAATGCTAACATTAAACTTTAATATTTTATTTTTAAACTATTGTCAATTTATCAACTTCGAATTATAAAATACTAATTACTAACCTAACAATATCAAATGTCAATGTACTTCATTTGAATCTGACAATTTTAACTTTAAATTATCAACTATGAACTGAAAACTGTACTTTAAACTTTTATTCTTAAACTGTTAACCGCTATTTAAACAAAATGTTAAGTGTCATTAATTTCTAAATGCCAATTGTCAACATTAAATAATCAATTGAAAATTGCTTTATTTAATAATTATCTACATAACAAATTTTTTCAACTGTCATTTATAAGCTAGCAATTATAAAATGCCAAATGACAACTGTCAGCTATAAAATGCCAAAAGTCAACTGTCAACTATCATAGAAAATGCCAAATCAATTGTCAACTTTAAAGTGTGAAATATCAACATATGTCAACCTCAAACCGTCAATTGCCAATTTTTAGTTTTCAACTGTTAACTTTTATTAATCAATTTCTAGCTTCTAGTTTTCAACTTTTAACCATTATTTATCAATTGCTGAATGTCAATTGGCAGCTTTGAAGTGTCAAATGTCAATTATTAATTACTAAATGACAATTGTAACAGTCAATTGTCAAATTTAGCTTTTAACTATTAACTGTTATTAATCAACTCGAAAATATCAATTGTCAATTTTAACAGTGTCAAATGTCAATTACCAATAATCAAATGCCAACTTTTAACGATCAATTTCTAGCTTTTAGTTTTCAACTGTTAACCTTGATTCATCAACTGCTCAATGTCAATTGACAACTTTGAAATGTCAATTATTAATTACTACATGTCAATTGTAATCGTTTAATTGTCAACTTTTAGTTTTCAACTGTTAACTTTTATTAATCAATTGGCAAATGTCAATTGTCAATTTTAAGGTGTCAAATGTCAATTACCAATAACCAAATGCTAACTTTTAACGTTAAATTTGCAGCCTCTATTTTTCAACTGTTAACCTTTATTTATCAACTGCTTAATGTCAACTGTCAACTTTGAAGTGTCAAATGTCAATTATTAATTACTAAATGTCAAATGTAAACGGTCAATTGTCAACTTTTCGTTTTTAACTGTTAACTTTTAATAAACAACTGGCAAATGTCAATTTTCAACTTTAAGGTGTCAAATTTCAATTACCAATAACCAAATGTTAACTTTTAGCGATCAATTTCTAGCTTAATTTATCAACTGCTTAATGTCAATTGTCAATTTTGAGGTGTCAAATGTCAATTGTTAATTACTAAATGTCAATTGTCAAGTTTTAGTTTTCTACTGTTAAACTTTATTAATCAATTGACAAATGTCAATTGTTAACTTTAAGGTGTCAAATGTGAAGTACTAGTAAACAAATGCGAACTATTAACGATCAATTTCTAGCTTCTATTTTTTTAGATGTTAATGCCAATTGTCAATTTTGAAATGTCAAATGTAAAGTATTAATTAATTGTCAATTAAAAACGGATAATTGGTAATTTTTAGTTTTCAACTGTTTGTCACATGTCAATTATCAATTACCATATGTCAAATTTAAATGGTCAATTGCTAATCTTTAGTTTTCAACTGTTAACTTTTATTAATCAACTGGGAAATGTCAATTGTCAACTTTAAAGTGTCAAATATCAATTATCAATTAACATATGTCAACTTTAAATGGTTAATTGCCAATTTTTAGTTTTCAACTGTTAACTTTTATTAATCAACTGGCAAATATCAGTTGTCAACTTTAAGGTGTCAAATGTCAATTATCAATAACCAAATGCTAACTTTTAACGATCAATTTCCAGCCTCTTTTTTTCAACTGTTAACCTTTATTTATCAACTGCTTAAAGTCAATTGTCAATTTTGAAGTGTCAAATGTCAATTATTAATTACTAAATGTCAATTGTCAAGTTTTAGTTTTCTACTGTTAAACTTTATTAATCAATTGACAAATGTCAATTGTTAACTTTAAGGTATCAAATGTGAAGTACTAGTAAACAAATGCGAACTATTAACGACCAATTTCTAGCTTCTATTTTTTTAGATGTTAGTGCCAATTGTCAATTTTGAAATGACAAATGTCAAGTATTAATTAATTGTCAATTAAAAACGGACAATTGGTAATTTTCAGTTTTCAACTGTTTGTCACATGTCAATTAACAATTGTCATATGTCAACTTTAAATGGTCAATTGCTAATCTTTAGTTTTCAACTGTTAACTTTTATTAATCAACTGGGAGATGTCAATTGTCAACTTTAAAGTGTAAAATCTCAATTATAAATTATCATATGTAAACTTTAAATGGTCAATTGCCAATTTTTAATTTCCAACTGATAACTTTTATTAATCAACTGGCAAATGTCACTTATCACCTTTAAAGTGTCAAATGTCAATTATCTATTACAATATTACAACTTTAAACGGTTAATTGCCAATTTTTAGTTTTCAACTGGTAAATGTCAATTGTCAATTGTTAATTATAAATTACCATATGTCAACTTTAAACTTTCAATTTGTAGGTGTGAACTGAGAACTTTTATTAATCAACTGGCAAACATCAATTGTCCATTTTAAAGTGTCAAATGTCAATCTTCTATTACCATATGTCAGATAATTTTCTCAAATGTCATTTATAAGTTAGCAAGTATAAAATGTCAACTGTCTACTAGAAAATGCCAAATGTCAATTGTCAACTTTAAAGTGTCAAATATCAATTACTATGTGTCAACTTTAAATGGTCAATTGCCAATTATTAGTTTTCAACTGTTAACTTTTATTAATCAACTGGCAAATGTCAACTGTCAATTTTAAAGTGTCAAATGTCAATTATCAATTACCATATGTCAACTTTAAACGATCAATTGCCAATTTTTAGTTTAGTTAACTTTTATTAATCAACTGGCAAATGTCAATTGTCAACTTTAAAGTGTCAATTATCAATTACCATATGTCAACATTAAATGGTCAATTGCCAATTTTTAGTTTTCAACTGTTAACTTTTACTAATCAACTGGGAAATGTCAATGGTCAACTTTAAGGTGTCAAGTGTCAATTATCAATTACCATATGTCAACATTAAATGGTCAATTGCTAATTTTTAGTTTTCAACTGTTAACTATTATTAATCAACTGGAAAATGTCAATTGCCAACTTTAAAGTGTCAAATGTCGATTATCAATTACTATATTTCAACTTTAAATGGTCAATTACCAATTTTTAGTTTTCAACTGTTAACTTTTATTAATCAACTGGAAAATGTCAATTTTCAACTTTAAAGTGTCAAATGTCGATTATCAATTACTATATTTCAACTTTAAATGGTCAATTGCCAATTTTTAGTTTTCAACTGTTAACTTTAACTGATCAACTGGCAAATGTCAATTGTTAACTTTATTGTGTCAATAGTCAATTATCAATTACAAAATGTTAACATTAAACCGTAAATTGTCAACTTTTAGTTTTTAACTGATAGCTTTTATTTACTAATTAGCAAAAGGCAATTGTCATTTTAAGGTGTCAAGTGTCAAATGTCGACTATAAGCGGCCTTTAACTGTTAACGTTTTTTAATCTTACTGTTAAATGTCAATAGTCAACTTTAAGATGTGAAGTGTTAATTATCAATTACCAAATATCAACATTAAACCGTCAATGGACAAATTTTAGTTGTCAACTGTTAGTTTTTACTTATCAATTAACAAAAGGTAATTGCCAAGTGTCAAATGTCAACTATAAACGGTCAATTTCAACAGGAAATGTCAATTGTCAACTTTAAGTTTCAACCGTTTGCAGCATTTATTTATTAACTGGAAAATGTCAATTGGTAATTTCCAAATTTCAACTTTGAATGGTCAATTGTCACTTTTCATTTTTTAACTTTTAACTTATATTTATCAATTACTAAATGTTCAATTGTCAATGATCAATTACCAAATGTCAACTAACACAGTTAATTACAAACTTAAACAGCCAAATATCAATTGACAACTTCAAGTTGTCAAATGTCAATTATCAATTGCCAATTGTTAACTTTAAAAGGTCAATTGTTAACTTTTACTTATCAACTGAATACTAGCAGTTGTGGATTTTAAGATGTCATATGTCAATTACCAACTACCAAATGTCAACTTTTAATGTTCAATTTCTAGCGTTCAGTTTTCAACTGTTTACTTTATTATTTTACTTTATGTGTCAACTGCTTAATGTCAATTGTCAATTTTGAGGTGTCAAATGTCAATTACCAAATGGCAACTTTAAACGGACAATTTACAACTTTTGGTTTTCAACAGTTACCTTTATTTTATCAACTGCTTAATGTCAATTGTAAACCTTAAGGTGTCAAATGTCAGTTATTAATTACCAAATGTCAACTTTTAACTTTCAAATTCTAGTTTTCAACTGCTTGTCCTTTATGTATCAACTCTTGATGTCAATTGTCAACTTTAAGGTTACCAAATGTCAACTTTAGACGGACAGTTGCTAATTTTTAGTTTTCAACTATTAACTTTTATTAAACAACTGGCAAATGTCGATTGTCAAATTTAAAGTGTCAAATGTCAAATATCAATTACCAGTTGTCAACTTTAATTGGTCAATTGTCGACTATTAGTTTTCAATTTGTATTGCGTACTGTCATTTGTCAACTTTAAAGTGTCAAATGTCAATTGCCAATTAACCAATGTCAAATTTAAACGGCCAATTGTCAACTTTTACTGCCATTACCGCTGAATTTATCAACTGACAAATGTTAATTGTTGAATTTGGAGTGTCAAGTGCTAATTTTTAATTACCAAATATCAATAGTAATTGTTGACATTTAATTTTCAACTGTTAATTTTTTATCAACTAGCAAGTATCAATTGTCAACTTAATGTGTCAAATGACAACACCAAATTGTCAAACCAAATATTACCAACTTTTCAACTGTTAACTTTCATTTGTCGTCTACCAAATGTCAATTGACAACTTTAAGATGTCAATTATCAATTAGCAACTCTCAACTTTTAGCATTCATTTTCTCTAACTTTTAGTTTTAATCTTTTAATCTTTAATCAAGTGCCCAATGTCAATTGTCAACTAAACGTTATTATAACATTTAGCTGAAGAATGTCAATTGTCAACTTCAAGGTGTCAAATAGAAATTGACGATTAACAAATTATTCAAATTTCAATTGTTAATTTTAAGATGTCAAATGTCAATTATCGATTACCAAATATTAACTATAAATAGTAAACTGTTGACTTTTAGTTTTTAACTCTTGTGTTTTAATCAGCTAGCATATATAAATTGTCAACTTAATGTGTCAAATGTCAACATTAAATGGGTCAACTGCCAACTTTTAGTTTCAAACTGTTAACTTTTATTTATCAAGTGCCAAATGTCAGTTGTCAACTTTCAGATGTATAATGCCAATTATCGATTAAGCAAATATTAACTATAAACCATCTTCAAGGTTTCAACTGTTAATTTTTATTCAGTTACCGAATGTCGACTTTTAATGGACAATTGCCAAACTTTTAGATTTCAATTATTAACTTTTATTTATCAACTGGAAAATGTCAGTTGTCAACTTTAAGATGTCAAATGTCAACTTCAAAAAGTCAATTGTCAACTTTTAGTTTTTAACGGTTAACTTTTATTTGTCAACTGGAAACTGTCAGCTGTCATTTTCAAGTTGTCAAAATTCCAAAAGGTCAATGTTAATTTTACTTTCTAAGTTTTAACTTTAATAGATTAACTAGAAAATGTCAATTGTTAATATTAAGGTATAAAATGTCAATTATTAATTACCAAACGTCAATTTTAAACTGTCAATTGCCAATGTTTAGTCTGCAACTTTTATTAATCAACTGGCAAATGTCAATTGTTGGTTTTAAGGTGTCAAATGTCAATTGTCAATTGCCAAATGTTCACTCTTTTCAATTTCTAGCTTTTAGTTTTCAACTGTTAACCTTTATTTATCAACTGCTTAGTGACAAATTTCAACTGTAGCATGCCTTTTGTCAATTAATCAATAACAAATGTCAATTTTATACGGTCAAATGGCAACTTTTATTTGAAAAATGTCAATTGTCAACATTAAGGTGTCAAATGAAAATTGACAATTAACAAATTAGCAAAATGTCAATTGTTAGTTTTGAGGTGTCAAGTATCTATTATAAATTATCAAATGTCAACTTGAACAGTACATTATTGACATTGTCAATTGTCAACTTAATGTGTCAAATGTCAACATTAAATGGTTAAAACAAAACGTTGGCTTTGTTTTAAACGGTCAACTTTTATTTTTCAACTTCCAAATGTCAATAGTCAACTTTAAGGTGTCAAAAGTCAATTATCGATTAACCAAATACTAACTATAAACAATTAAAAGCAACTGTTAGCTTTTATTTATCATCTGTCAAATGACAGTTGTCAACTTTAATGTGTCTTATGTCGATTATCAGTTACCAAATAACAGCTTCAAACGGACAATTGCAAATCTTTTAGATTTCAACTGTTAACTTTTATTTATCAACTGGAAAATGTCAGTTGTCAACTTTAAGACGTCAAATGTCAATTTCAACAGGTTAATTGTCAACTCTTAGTTTTCAACGGTTAACTTTTAATTATCAACAGAAAATGTCAGCTGTCAATATCAAATTGTCAAATGTCAACTTCAAAGGGTCAATGTCAATTTTTAGTTTTCATTTTTCAACTTTTATAGATTAACTAGAAAATGTCAACTGTCAATATTAAGGTGTAAAATGTCAATTATCAGTTACCAAACGTCAATTTTAAATGGTCAATTGCTAATGTTTAGCCTGCAACTTTTATTAATTAACTGGCAAATGTCAATTGTTGGTTTTAAATTGTCAAATGTCAATTGCCAATTACCAAATATTCACTTTTTCAATTTCTAGCTTTTAGTTTTCAACTGTTAACCTTTATTTATCAACTGCTTATTGTCAAATGTCAACTTTAAGGTGTCATGTCAATTAATCATTAACAAATAACGAATGTCAATTTTAAACGGTCAAATGGCAACTTTTAGTCGAAAAATGTCAATTGTCAATTTTAAAGTGTCAAATGAAAATTGACAATTAACAAATTAGCAAATTGCCAATTGTTAATTTTGAGGTGTCAAGTATGAATTATAAATTACCAAATGTAAACTTTAAACAGTAAATTGTTGACTTTTAGTTTTCAACTGTTTTTTGTTTTATCAACTAGCAAATATCAATTGTCAACTGAATGTGTCAAATGTCAACATTAAATGATCAACTGTCAACTTTTAGATTTAAATTGTTAACTTTCATATATCAACTGCCAAATGTTAGTTGTCAAATTTAAGATGTCTAATGTCAATTATCGATTAACCAAATATTAACTATAAACAGTTAATTACCCACTTCAAGGTTACAACGGTTAACTTTAATTTATCATCTGCCAAATGTCAGCTGTCAACTTTAATGTGTCAAATGTCAATTATCAATTACCAAATGTTAGCTTCAAAGGGTCAATTGTCAATTTTTAATTTTCATCTGTTAACTTTTATTCATTAACTGGAAAATGTTAGTTTCTAACTTTAAGGTGTCATATGTCAATTATGTCAATTGTCAATTACTAAATGTCAACTTCAAAGAATCTATTGTCGAATTTCAGTTTTCAAACGTAAACTTTCATTTATCAACTAGAAAATGTCAGTTGTGAACTTAAGATGTCAAATGTCAAATATCAATTACATAATGCCAACTTCAAAGAATTAATTGTCGAATTTTAGTTTTCAACTGTAAACTTTCATTTATCAACTAAAAAATGTCAGTTGTCAACTTAAGATGTCAAATATGAATTACATAATGTCAAATTCAAATAATCAATTGTCGAATTTCAGTTTTCAGCCATAAACTTTCAATTATCAACTAGAAAATGTCAGTTGTCAATTTAAGATGTCAAATGTCAATTACATAATGTCAATTTCAAAGAATCAATTGTCGAATTTCAGTTTTCAACCATAAACTTTCAATTATCAACTAGAAAATGTCAGTTGTCAACTTAATATGTTCAATGTCAATTACATAATGTCAACTTCAAAGAATCAATTGGCGAATTTCAGGTTTCAACCGTAAACTTTCATTTATCAACTAGAAAATGTCAGTTGTCAACTTAAGATGTCAAATATCAATTACATAATGTCAACTTCAAAGAATCAATAGTCGAATTTCAGTTTTCAACCGTCAAACTTTCATTTACCAACTTAAAAAAATCAGCTGTCAACTTTATGGTGTCAAATATCAATTATTAATTAGCAAATGTCAACTTCAAATGGTCAATTGTCAACTTTTATTTATTAACTGGAAAATGTCAGTTGTCAATTTTAAAATTTCTAATGTCAACTATGTCAATTAATAATTACTAAATGTCAACTTCGAATAATCATTTGTCGAATATCAGTTTTCAACTGTTAACTTATAATAATTAACTGGAAAATATCCGTTGTCAACTTTAATATGTTAAATGACAATTATGTCAAGTATCGATTATTAAATGTCAACTGCAAAGAATCATATATCGGACTTCAGTTTTTAACTATTAACTTTTAATAATCAACTGGAAAATGTCAATTGTCAACTTTAAGATGTCAAATGACAATTATATCAATTATTGATTATAACATGTCAAGTTTAAAGAGTCATATATCAAACTTCAGTTTTTAACTATTAACTTTTAATAATCAACTGGAAAATGTCAGTTGTCAACTTTAAGATGTCAAATGACAATTATATCAATTATCGATTATTAAATGTCAAATTTAAAGAGTCATGTATCGAACTTCAGTTTTAAACTATTAACTTTTAATAAACTGGAAAATGTCAGTTGTCAACTTTAAGATGTCAAATGACAATTATGACAATTATCGATTATTAAATGTCAACTTTAAAGAATAATATATCGAACTTCAGTATTCAACTATTAACTTTTAATAATCAAATGGAAAATTCAGTTGTCAACTTTAAGATGTCAAATGACAATTATGTCAATTATCAATTACTAAATGTTAAGTTCAAAAAATTGTCAACTTTTAATTTTCAAGTGTTAATAAAAATAATATTGAATAAGACTTATTTCACATTTTTTAATTTTTTTCAAATGTCAATTTTCAATTGTCAGTTGTTAACTTTAAAGTGTCAAATGATAATTATTCAATTTCCAAGTGTCAACTTTAAATTATTAATGCCAATTTTTAGTTTTCAACTGTAAACTTTTATTTAACAACATTACGAATGTCAATTGTCATTTTTTTAAATTTAAGAAATATGCATAATACGAGGAGAGCTAGATACTGTCAATTATAAATTATTAGATGTTGATTGTTAACTATAAACTAAGAAATATTGCTGGTAATCAAATGTATATGTTTTATTTATAATTTTATGTTAATTTATTTTGTAAGATTGATAAAAAATAAAGATTATTGTTATTTTGCAGGTGACCTATAATTAAATCTTCAAAGATTTTATCGCAAGGAACTATTTGCATGTAAATTCACACATTTTTAGCTTATGTTAAGATCTAGAAAGAGTGACCTAGCGTTAAGTGTATTTAATATCTTAATGTAGCATAAATTTAACAAGATTTGTAAGTATAATTTGTTAATTTTATGGAGGATAATTAGGAAATTTTACCCTAAAATAAATCAGTGTTCTAAATTTCGTTTCGTTTATAAGAGAAAAGTTTAACTTTGAATTAAGTGTTGAATATTTACCATAAAATAATAGAGAAAAAGGTGACCTCGCATATAAGTATATATAAATATGCAAAATACTTAGTTGAATATTTAGAATCATACATTTTGATATTGCTATAATTATTAACCACCCGCTTAAAATCGAAAAATGGGTGACCTCACATTAAATTTCGAATACTACATATTTATTTTTGATTTGGTAATAGCTATTATCAACTAGTTTTTGTTTAGAGTTGAAAAACAGGTGACCTAATACTAATTATTGTTAGTTTATACTAATAACTGCATAAAATGCATTTATGTTTCAAGATTTTTCGCCCTTTAGTGACGCTACAACTATCTACCTGGATGGGTGGGTGGTGGATTACGTTTCTACCCAAACAGTTGCAGATGGAATATAAGGAAAGTCCGGATCGATAAAATGAATCAGCGGCCAGTTGGCCACTCACGCGCGCCTCTTTCCTTCCACACATTCCTCTTTCTTCAATCCGTGGGCCGTTCGAAACGCGGCGCTGCCGCCCTCCGCCTCTCCTCCCCCTTTACGTCCGCCTTCGTTTGTTTTCCTGCGCCAAGGTCGCCGTCCGTCCGTCCGTCCGTCCGTCTGTCCATCGCTGGCTCGCGCGCCTGCACAAACAGAAATCTGTTTATGCAGAAGCGCCGCACGAATTCTAATTGCACGCCCCGAGAACAACTGTCTAGTCGATTAGTGTGCGAGACTGTTACAAACGAAAAGAGAAAGATAATGATGTTGTATAAGAGTTTTATGTGTTTAATTGGAGAACTGCTCTCTAGTTCATATCAAATGTTTATTAAAAAAAATTAAATTCACACTTTAATTAGTTTTGACAAGGTTATACACCCGCGTATAATCGAAAATTGGGTGACCTAATGTTAAATTTTAAAAACTACATGAACTCGCCCTTTAATTAGTTTTGACAAGGTTGTACATTTCTTGGGTTGAAAAATCTAATTACATCTGGAGGTGTTCTTTATTTTCTTGGGCATTATAAACACTCACATAAACAGCACAGTTACAGACGTAACTTTGCACACAGAGAGGTGAAATATATCTGAACATGTTAGCATATATCAGACGTCTACTCTATTCGCCAGCGCTCCGCACGGTGATATTACTTTCCTACAGTCCCTTGTATAAAATAAGTAAAGGGAATCATTTCTCAACAAATAAAATAGACTCTTCATTACAGACAAGAATTCATTTGCCTATAGTGAAGAGCTACGAATTTGGAGTAGTGTAGAGATGAGAAATATAAGTCAGAAATTGTGAGTCAACAACGAACATCCGAATCCTTCACGTGATTACCTCATCTATCTATCTCTATTACGAAATGTACATTCTTAAGCCTCCATATATGTCATGTAAGACATGTGTAATATTGGTATTACAAGAAAAAATATATGTTGAATAATTTTTGAATCATATCACTCTCTCTCTTAATGAAAGTGTGTATCCGCCCAAGAGATTATTCGGTTAATAATTAAATGCAAATCGTATACGAAACACTTAATTTATTCCGCACGGTAATTACGAACGAAAAAGCGAACGAGATTAGGCGTGTTTTTTCGGTTTGCATTCGAAATGAAATTAAAACGAAATATATATCGTGGAATTTTATGGAATCTTATCGCGCGTTCACACGGCCATGTCGGATTTTTCCATGTAAATTTTATTGTTTTATCGCCCCGATGATAAGGGGTGAATGTGTACCGGTACTATTATTCGAAGTGCTAATTTAAATATTTTGAAAGTTGTGATTTTAAAACTGGTGTGTAAATGAATATAACGAAATTAGTCAATTAGTTCCCATTTGGTCCAAACGACGTTATCGCGTGTAGTAATGGTAAACCGTTCACGTTACAGCCTCCCATTAATGGTTTAATGGTGTGTACCTCGCGGTCGGCACGTACTTTTCTCCTACCGGTTACTCGGGTTCCGGACATTGATGATAACAAGCTGTTTAGTCGGTATTTATGATTCTAACAAGCATCGTAAAGTTTTTGATTATTTTTTAATGGGTTTTTTTTTAAATTTTTCTCTTTTACCTAGGTACGATCTGTTAATTGTTTTAATGTGATTATTAAAATACGCTAATTCTGAACAGAATTTGGGATTTTGAAATAATTTCCATGAACGCGTTATTCTGTACAATTTTTCAAAGTGCGGAAAGCAATTTTATTTCCTTTAATACAAGTTTCTTAAACCGCCATCTTGTTTTTAGGTGGGGTACGTTAATTGTTTTGATGTGATTTTAAAAATATGTTAATTATGAACAGAATTTGGCATTTTAAAGTAAAATCCTTGAACGATTAATTTTTTTATAGATTTTTAAACCGCTGAAAGCAATTTTATTTGCTTCAATTCAAGTTTTTTAAGCTGTAATCTTATTTTTAGTTTAGATACTTCAATTGTTTTGATAAAATTTTAAAAATATGTTAATTAGGGATGGAATTTAGGATTTCTAAGTAAATTCCTTGAGCGATTATTTTTTTTATAGAGTTTTAATTCGCTGAGAGCAATTTTGTTTGCTTCAATTCAAGTTTCTTAAGCTGTCATATAGTTTCTAGGTTAGATACGTCAGTTGTTTTCATATTAATTTAAAAATACATTAATTGTGAATGGAATTTGTGATTTTTAACTAAATTCCTTGAACGATTAATTTTTTACAGATCTTTAAACGGCTGGAAGCAATTTTATTTGCTTCAATTCAAATTTCTTAAGCTCTCATCTTGTTTTTAGGTTAGATACGTCAATTGTTTTGATAATATTTGAAAAATACGTTAATTGTGGTTGGAATTTGGAATTTTTTATTAAATTCCTTGAACAATTATTTTTTTACAGGTCTTTAAACCACTGAAAGCAATTTTATTTGCTTCAATTCAAGTTTCTTAAGCTGTAATCTTGTTTTTAGGTTAGAAACGTCAATTGTTTTCATAACATTTTAAAAATACGTTAATTGTGGATAGAATTTGGAATTTTAGGGTAAATTCCTTGAACAATTAATTTTTTACAGGTTTTTAAACCGCTGAAAGCAATTTTGTTTGCTTCAATTTAAGTTTCTTAAGCTGTAATCTTGTTTTCAGGTTAGATACGTCAATTGTTTTGATAATATTTTAAAAATACGTTAATTATGGTTGTAATTTGTGATTTTTAACTAAATTCCTTGAACGATTATTTTTTTATAGAGATTTAAACCGCTGAAAGCAATTTTATTTGCTACAATTTAGGTTTCTTAAGCTGTTATCTTGGTTTTAGGTTAGATACGTCAATTGTTTTGATATTAGTTTAAAAATACGTTAATTGTGGATGGAATTTGTGATTTTTAACTAAATTCCTTGAACGATTATTTTTTTACAGGTTTTTAAACCGCTGAAAGCAATTTTATTTGCTTCAATTCAAGTTTCTTAAGCTGTTTTCTTGTTTTTAGGTTAGAGACGTCAACTGTTTTCAAATTATTTTAAAAATACCTTAATTGTAAATGGAATTTGAGATTTTTAACTAAATTCCTTGAACGTTTATTTTTTACAGGTCTTTAAACCACTGAAAGCAATTTTATTTGCTTCAATTCAAATTTCTTAAGCTGTAATCTTGTTTTTAGGTTAGATACGTCAACTGTTTTCATATTAATTTAAAAATACGTTAATTCTGGATGGAATTTGGGATTTTTAACTAAATTCCTTGAACCATTAATTTTGTACAAGTCTTTAAACCACTGAAAGTAATTTTATTTGCTTCAATTCAAATTTCTTAAGCTGTAATCTTGTTTTTAGGTTAGATACGTCAATTGTTTTGATAATATTTTAAAAATACGTTAATTGGGGATGGAATTTGGGATTTTTAACTAAATTCTTTGAACGATTAATTTTTTACAGGTCTTTAAACCGCCGAAAGCAATTATGTTTGCTTCAATTCAAATTTCTTAAGCTGTTATCTTGGTTTTAGGTTAGATACATCAATTGTTTCGATATTAATTTAAAAATACGTTAATTGTGGATGGAATTTGAGATTTGCAACTAAATTCCTTGAATGATTAATTTTTTATAGAGTTTTAAACCGCTGAAAGCAATTTTGTTTGCTTTATTTCAAGTTCCTTAAGCTGTCATCTTTTTTAGGTTAGATACGTCAATTGTTTTGATTTTATTTTAAAAATACGTCAATTGTGGTTGGATTTTGGGATTTTTAACTAAATTCCTTGAACGATTAATTTTTTACAGGTCTTTAAACCGCTGAAAGCAATTTTATTTGCTTTAATTTAAGTTTCTTAAGCTGTAATCTTGTTTTTAGGTTAGATAAGTCAATTGTTTTGACATTAATATAAAAATACGTTAATTGTGGATGGAATTTGGGATTTTGAACTAAATTCCTTAAGCGATTAATTTTTTACAGGGCATTTAATCTCTGGAAGCAATTTTATTTGCTTCAATTCAAGTTTCTTATGTTGTAATCTTGTTTTAAGGTTAGATACGTCAACTGTTTTGATATTAATTTAAAAATGCGTTAATTGTGGATGGAATTTGGGATTTTTAGCTAATTTCCTTGAACGATTAATTTTTTACAGGTTTTTAAACCACTGAAAGTAATTTTATTTGCTTCAATTCAAATTTCTTAAGCTATAATCTTGTTTTTAGGTTAGATACATCAATTATTTTGATATTAATTTAAAAATACTTTAATTGTGGATGGAATTTGGAATTTTTAAATAAATTCCTAGAACGATTAATTTTTTATAGGTTTCTAAACCGCTGAAAGCAATTTTGTTTGCTTCAATTCAAGTTTCTTAAACTGTAATCTTGTTTTTAGGTTAGATACGTCAAGTGTTTTGATATTAATTTAAAAATACGTTAATTGTGGATGGATTTTGGGATTATTAAGTAAATTCCTTGAACGATTAATTTTTTACAGGTCCTTAAACCGCTGAAAGCAATTTTATAATATTTGCTTCCATTCAAGTTTCTTAATATGTCCTCTTGTTTTTAGGTTAGATACATCAATTATTTTGATATTAATTTAAAAATACGTTAATTCTGGATGGAATTTGGAATTGTTAACTAAATTCCCTGAACGATTAATTTTTTACAAGTCTTTAAACCACTGAAAGCAATTTTATTTGCTTTAATTCAAGTTTCTTAAGCTGTATATTTGTTTTTAGGTTAGATACGTCAATTTTTTTGGTATTATTTTAAAAATACGTTAATTCTGGACGAAATTTAAGATTTTTAACTAAATTTCTTGAACGATTAATTTTTTACAGCTCATTAAACCGCTGAAAGCAATTTTATTTACTTCAATTCAGGTTTCTTAAGCTGTTTTCTTGTTTTTAGGTTAGATATGTCAATTGTTTTGATATTAATTTAAAAATACGTTAATTGTGGATAGAATTTGTGATTTTTAACTAAATTCCTTAAACGATTAATTTTTTTATAGATTTCTAAACCACTGAGAACAATTCTATTTGCTTCAATTCAAGTTTCTTAAGCTGTTTTCTTGTTTTTAGGTTAGATACGTCAATTGTTTTGATAATGTTTTAAAAATACGTTAATTGGGATGGAATTTGAGATTTTTAACTAAAGTCCTTAAACGATTAATTTTTTACAGGGCTTTAAATCCACGAAAGCAATTTTATTTACTTCAATTCACGTTTCTTAAGCAGTTATTTTGGTTTTAGGTTAGATACGTCAATTGTTTTGATATTAATTTAAAAATAAGTTAATTCTGGATAGAATTTCGAATTTTTAAGTAAATTCATCGAACAACTGATTTTTTACAGATTTTTAAACCTTTGAAAGAAATTATTTATTTGCTTCAATTCAAGTTTCTTAAGCTGTTATCTTGTTTTTAGGTTAGATACGTCAATTGTTTTGATATTAATTTAAAAACACGTTAATTCTGCATGGAATTTTAAATTTTTAAGTAAATTCCTTAAACGAGTGATTTTTTACAGATTTTTAAACCTCTGAAAGAAATTTTATTTGCTTCAATTCAAGTTTCTTAATCTCTCATCTTGTTTTCAGGTTAGATACATCAATTGTTTTGATATTAATTTTAAAAATATGTTAATTATGGATGGAATTTGGGATTTTTAACTAAATTCCTTGAACGATTTTTTTTACAGCTCTTTAAACCACTGAAAGCAATTTTATTTGCTTCAATTCAAGTTTCTTAACCTTTAAACTTGTTTTTAGGTTAGATACGCCAATTGTTTTGATAATATTTTAAAAATACGTTAATTATGAACAGAATTTGGGATTTTGAAGTAAATTCCTTGAATGATTAACTTTTTACAGGTTTTTAAACCACTGAAAGCAATTTTATTTGCTTCAATTCAAGTTTCTTAAGCTGTAATCTTGTTTTTAGGTTAGATACGCCAATTGTTTTGATAATATTTTAAAAATACGTTAATTATGAACAGAATTTGGGATTTTGAAGTAAATTCCTTTAACGATTAACTTTTTACAGGTTTTTAAACCACTGAAAGCAATTTTATTTGCTTCAATTCAAGTTTCTTAGGCTGTAATCTTGTTTTTAGGTTAGATACGTCAATTGTTTTGATATTAATTTAAAAATAAGTTAATTCTGGATGGAATTTGGGATTTTTAAGTAAATTTCTTAAACGATTAATTTTTTACAGGTCTTTAAACCACTGAAAGCAATTTTATTTGCTTCAATTCAAGTTTCTTAAGCTGTAATCTTGTTTTTAGGTTAGATACGTCAACTGTTTTGATATTAATTTAAAAATGCGTTAATTGTGAATGGAATTTGGGATTTTTAACTAAATTCCTTGAACGATTAATTTTTTACAGGTCTTTAAACCGCTGAAAGCAATTTTATTTGCTTCAATTCAAGTTTCTTAAGCTGTTAATTTGGTTTTTTTGGTTAGATACATCAATTGTTTTGACAAGATTAGATTAATAAGACAAAACATGAAAAAGAAATTATTAAAAATACTATATTTTAAAAGTGATGTTTGAAAACTTGAAATAAAATACTGGAAGAATCCGAAAAATTAAAACAGCTTTCGATAAATGGAAAATTTGAAAATTTTTGGAAAAATCTAGAAATCTCGAAGAGAAATTGCTAGGAAATAGTAAAATTTTTAGAGGGAATCTTTTTAAAACATCTATAAAAGTGTAATGAATAATTGTAGAATCTTCAAAAAGTTCTAACAATATGGGGAATTTTTTTTTAAAAGTGTGGTAAGGAAAATCAAAAATTTTAATAACATAAAGCAAACACGGTCGAAAATTTCTGAAAAAAACTTGATGTAAGTTTTAAGTATTTGAAAAGATGAATTTCATTAAATTTGTAAATTAGACATCTCAAAGAGAAATTAATAGAAATTTAAAAAAAATTAAAATTTTCAGATTGTATTTTCTGAAACTCTATAAAAGTGTGCTGAGTAATTCTAGAATCCTCCAAAAAATTCTATTAATATGGGGAGAAATTCTTAAAAGTTGTAATGAGACAAATACATGTTTTTCTGAACTCTAGAAGAAAAATTGATGTAAAGTTTTTAGTAACTTAAAAGGTAAATTACTGGAAAATTCTAAAATAAACGGCGAAAATTGTAGATATCTAAAAGAGAAGCATTTGGAAAATACTAGAATTTTAATAACTGTAATTTCTAGTAAATTCCCTATCACTCGGAAACTATCTGGAAATTTCCTCTAAAATAAATTATGAATTCTAATTGAAAATAAATGTTTGCAATTTAATAAAACTAATTTGAAATCGCTAAAAGAATCCTTAATCTTAAAAAAAAAACATTCTAATCTGAACGATAAACGCAAAAAAAGTTTAGAAATCTACAAGAATTACTAGAAAATGTTAAAATTTTAATGTGAAGTTTCTAAAAGTCTCAAATTTTTTCAGACTTTCCCAATCTATTAATTTTAAATAATTTAAATTATTGAAAAAGTACGTTCAAACAAGACTTTGATTTTGTAATCCTTGAAACATTACAAAACTTGTAAAAAAATTTTAATGGAAGAGAAATTATTGCAAAGCCATAAAATTCCTAAAGTAAAATTTTTACAAATCGGGACAATTTTGAACCTTTAAAGGAAATTTGCGAAAGTTGCGTTAAATCTTGTAGCAAATTCCAAAAAGACAAATCAAGGATTTAAAAAATTTGGAATTCTAGGAATCTCAAGAAAAAAATTCCTAGAATATTTTGATAAGATTAGGCATAAATAAGAATTTTAAAAAGAAGTTACCAAAAATAATTTGCATTTGCAACATTTTTTACAACAAAGATTTTTCTAATTGATTTTTGGAGGCGAAACCAATTTTATTACTTTTAATTCAAGTTTCTTAAGCCGCCATCTTGTTTTTAGGTATGGTACGTCAATTTTTTTGTTGTGATTTTAAAAATACGTTAATTACGAACAGAATTTGGGATTTTGAGGTAATTTCCATTGGTGGGTAATTTTGTACAATTTTTCAAACTGCGGAAAGCAATATTATTTCCTTTAATTCAAGTTTTTTAAGACGCCATCTTGTTTTTAGGTATTGTACGTTAATTGTTTTGATGTGATTTTAAAAATACGTTAATTGTGAACAGAATTTGAGATTTTGAAGTAAATTCCATGGACGAGTGATTCTGTACAATTTTTCAAACTGCGGAAAGCAATTTTATTTCCTTTATTCAAGTTTCTTAAGCCGCCATCTTGTTTTTAGGTATTTTACGTCAATTGTTTTGATTACGATTTTAAAAATACGTTAATTGTAAACCAATATTAGGATTTTGAAGTCATTTCCATGGGTGGATAATTTTATACAATTTTTCAAACTGCGGAAAACAATTTTATTTCCTTTAATTCAAGTTTCTTAAGCTGCCATCTTGTTTTTAGTTATGGTACGTCAATTGTTTTGATGTGGTTTTAAAAATACGTTAATTATGAATAGAATTTTGGATTTTGAAGTAATTTCCATGGGCGGGTGATTCTGTACAATTTTTCAAACTGCGGAAAGCAATTTTGTTTCCTTTAATTCAAGTTTCTTAAGCTGCCATCTTGTTTTTAGCTATGGTCCGTCAATTGTTTTGATGTGATTCTAATAATATGTTAATTGCGAATAGAATTTGGGATTTTGAAGTAAATTCCATGCGCGGGTAATTCTGTACAATTTTTCAAACTTCGGAAAGAAATTTTAATTCCTTAAATTCAAGTTTTCTAAGCCGCCATCTTGTTTTTAGGTGTAGTACGTCAATTGTTTTGATGTGATTTTAAAAATACGTTAATTGTGAACAGAATTTGGGATTTTGAAGTAATTTCCATGGGCGAGTAATTTTTGTATAATTTTTCAAACTGCGGAAAGCAATTTTATTTCCTTTAATTCAAGTTTCTTAAGCCGTCATCTTGTTTTTAGCTATGGTACGTCATTTTTTTATGTGATTTTAAAAATACGTTAATTGTGAATAAAATTTAGGATTTTGAAGTAATTTCCATGGGCGGGTAATTCTGTACAATTTTTCAAACTGCGGAAAGCAATTTTATTTCCTTAAATTCACGTTTCTTAAGCCGCCATCTTGTATTTAGGTATGCTATGTGAATTGTTTTGATGTGATTTTAAAGATACGATAATTGTGAACAGAATTTGGGATTTTGCAGTCATTTCCATGAGCGGGTAATTCTGTACCATTTTTCAAACTGCGAAAAGCAATTATATTTTCTTTAATTCAAGTTTCTTAAGCCGCCATCTTGTTTTTAGGTATGCTACATCAATTGTTTTGATGTGGTTTTAAAAATACGTTAATTGTGAACAGAATTTGGGATTTTGAAGTAATTTTCATGGGTGGGTAATTCTGTACAATTATTCAAACTGCGGAAAACAATTTTATTTCCTTTAATTCAAGTTTCTTACGCCGCCATTTTGTTTTTAGGTGTGGTACATCAATTGTTTTGATGTGATTTTAAAAATACGTTCATTGTGATCAGAATTTGGGATTTTGAAATAATTTCCATGGGCGGGTAATTTTGTACAATGTTTCAAACTGCGGAAAGCAATTTTATTTCCTTAAATTCAAGTTTCTTAAGCCGCCATCTTGTTTTTAGCTATGGTCCGTCAATTGTTTTGATGTGATTCTAAAAATATGTTAATTGTGAGTAGAATTTGGGATTTTGAAGTGAATTCCATGCGCGGGTAATTCTGTACAAATTTTCAAACTTCGGAAAGAAATTTTATTTCCTTAAATTCAAGTTTTCTAAGCCGCCATCTTGTTTTTAGGTGTAGTACGTCAATTATTTTGATGTGATTTTAAAAATACGTTCATTGTGAATAGAATTTGGGATTTTGAAGTAATTTCCATGGGCGGGTAATTTTGTACAATGTTTCAAACTGCGGAAAGCAATTTCATTTCCTTCAATTCAAGTTTCTTAAGCTGTCATATTATTACATTTATCTATAAAATTATAATAATGTTGGTAACATAATCGCTTCAGCAATATGCTCGGCATGTGAAACAGTAGCGTTCGTTTCCGCGGGGAACATCCAAACCGAATCGGGTTACACAGTAAGTAGTGCGAACACTACACCCATGTTGGTACATTATTCTTTTTTTTTGAAATTCACTTTTCAAATGCGCTGATAAGGCCGAAACGGGCGTGTCTCGTATAACGCTGATAGATAAGGTATGTTTACACTAACAATAACCGTTCTCTCTCCGGATGGACTGCCACTGTTTGTTCAGCGCGGCCGAGATTTGTAATAAACACTTCAACAAACAAACTGCACGGCGATATCCTTATCGCGGCTCTAGAATGCCACAATGCGGGCGTTAAACGGCAACACTGCGCGCCGCCGGACGTGTAAAAAATCATTTTCACAGGTATACCCCAAGGCTCCAAATTGCCAAAATTGAGATTGGCCCGTGTTGTTAATGCGGGCGTATTAAAATATGGTTTTATAATTTTCTCAGGTATACCACAAGGTACCAAATTGTTAATATTCAAATTCAAACTGACTGTTGTATAAAAAAATTATAGAATTCATTTGAGTGGTCGCCTACGATTAAGCCTCCGCCCGCATAGCACATAAAAGGCGACATGTGCGTCAGGAACGTCGAGAAAGGAGTCTTATTTGGGGGGGACCACGTGGTCCGAAAAAAGTTTAATTTCCTACATAATTCATGCGCGACGACGCGTTGGTCTACCCGATAAGGGGGCCCGATAGTGCCGTCCGGGACCGTTATGTTAATCACCGGAGATAACTAGAGTACTCAATGATAGCGACGACGCTTTATAATTATTATTAATAAATTTTCAACATTACACCACTTTTTTCTAGTTTTCTTTACTTAATCACGACAATATCTTTCCCCGGTGTTCCTTTATTTGGGTCAAACGTTACGTGGTGATTTAATCAGAGGGCGCACACGAACCCACTCTTGAAACCACCCCCACACCCCCCTACCATGGGCAGTAAATCAAGTAGGCCGCGAGATAATCAATTTCCTTTCCGCCGTAAACATGCGAACTTTTCGGACAT
Source organism: Ontholestes murinus (assembly GCA_963969525.1). Lineage (NCBI taxonomy): Eukaryota > Metazoa > Arthropoda > Insecta > Coleoptera > Staphylinidae > Ontholestes > Ontholestes murinus. The sequence continues at coordinate 7,199,604 of OZ018393.1, forward strand.
ACCATAGCAACACACGTTTACACACAGAAGAGAGGCGAAATCACGATGGTTAAAAGTGTTTTCGATTAACCTACTTAATAACAATAATTAAAACTTACATGCCATCGTAACTATTTATTTTTAGGATTACGAAAACCAATAAAAAAGGGAATAGAAATTATTGGAAAAGCTTAGAAATCTTAACGTAGATAATATAATATGTTGGATGCTTGAAGCCATAACTTTGTGATACATAGTGTGTGATATTAACAAAGTAAGTTTTATTTATCATTTGATAAAGTTCCTGTAGATAATATAATTTTTAACCTAATGGGACAAAACTAGTTTTTCTGAAAGAAAAGTTACTGGAAAGACCAATAAGTTAAAGCATGTAATTATGGAAAGTACTAAAAAACTGGATTTTTTTTAGTAACCGTTCTATCAAAGAGTAAAATTACGAGATCAGTCAGTGTTTGTTTTTGGTGGTAATCAATAGTTCGTTATAATTTTTCCTTCTTCCCGATACGGACCGGTATCCCCCAAGGCTCTACTCCGATCCGGCTCCGGCTCTCTCGGCCGTCCCAATTAAGAGCGGCCTGCCTGACGGTTTTTACTGCTAATTAATTGTCACCGTTAATCTAGATCATCCTGACCGTCGACGACCGCGTGACCGACGAGGCGAAAGAGGGCAGAAGCGGGTCGCGTCTACCCCTGGGGGAGAGCGGGCGCGCGCGCGACCCTAATGACGTCCGCCGGTAGGGCCCGCCGATTGGAAATATTTAAATTGGACCAGCGCGCCGTCATTACCTTAATTCACTCACGCCAACTTCCTGTCAAAATTTTTAACACCGCCCATAAACAGTTCACAATTAAAAAGATAAGTTTCGGTCAATAAAAACGAGTCGATAGCATATTTTTTTTTAGATAATTAATAGTTTAATAGTTTCTCTTTTTTTGGGAGTAAATTATAGGTTGTGTTGAAATTTCGAAACGATAATATGATTCCTTAAATAGATCGGTTGCTAATTTATACAGGGTGACTGACGAAAAACCTTTGGTGCTGTATCTCGCTTATTTTTGATCCGATTTGAATAAATAAAACATCAAATTAAATGATTTTTAAAAGACTTTAATATGAACTGTACTAATATTTTTTCTTGCATACAGTTTTTGACAAAAGACGATCAACTTTTTTTTCAAATTGCACTGTATATATATTTTGTACTGAACCGCAAGGAGATTTTTTTCTGAATCTAAATTTGTAAACGATTTTATCCATTCATCAAACCAAAGTCGAGAAATTGAGGATTAAAAAAAATTAAAAATCAAATACCCATAGTAAACAATATACAGAGCCTATTCCAAATGTCAAAAGTAACAGTGTCAGTCATTGGTACAATACTGCAATGATTTTTAATAACTTCATAATAAAAATGTTGCAAGATTTCAAAAACTGAAAAACGATTTCTGTAGAAGCACAAAATTCTAGTACAGTGTTTGAAATATTGCAACATTTTAATTATGAAATAATTTAAAATCGTTGCAGTATTGTATCAATGGCTGTCACTGTTACTTTTGACATTTAAAATAGGGTCTGTATATTGTTTACAATGGATACTTGACTTTTTATTTATTTTTTTAATCCTCAATTTCTCGACTTAAGTTTGATGTATGGATAAATTTGTCTACAATTTTATATTCAGAAAAAAATCTCCTTGCGAATCAATAAAAATATATATACGGTGCAATTTAAAAAAAAAATGTTGATCATATTTAGTCAAAAACTGGGTGCGAGAAAAAATAACAGTTCAGATCCTATTAAAGTCTTTTAAAAATGGTTTAATTTGATGTTTTATTTATTAAAATCGGATAAAAAATAAGCGAGATACAGCACCAAAGGTTTTTCGTCAGTCACCCTGTATTATATTTGCTTCTAACATTAGATATAATATTCAGATTTTGAAAATTCACGTAGCGATCGATTGCTACGATCCAATATGTTTGGATTATGTAAAAATCTAAAATTCGTACTTCAATTGTTTTTCGATTTTTTCGCTTATAACTCATGAAATAATACTCTTATTTTAAAAATTCATAGACAACGTGTTTGTCACGATAGTATATTTTTAGTTTATGTGAAAATCTAAAAATCGTTCTTCAATTGTTTTTTGATTATTGTCTTGCAACTTTGAATATAATGCTCTGATTTTGAAAATTCCCGCAGGGATCGATTGTTACGATCCAATATATTTGGATTATGGAAAAATCTCAAATTCGTACAACAATTGTTTTTTGATTTTTCGCTTATTACTTATGAAATAATACTCGGATTTTAAATATTCACGCACAAATTTATTGTTACAAGAGAGTGTATTCTGATTAGGCGAAAATCTTAAATTCGTACTTCAATTGTTTTTCGATTATTTGTTTATAACTTTAGATATAATACTCGGATTTTGAAAATTCCTGCAGGGATCGATTGCTACGATACAAAATGTTTGGGATATGCAAAAATCTCAAATTTGTACCTCAATTGTTTTTCGATTTTTCGCTTATAACTCATGAAATAATAATCAGATTTTAAAAATTCATGCGTAAATTGTTTGCCACGATAAAATATATTTAGATTATGCGAAAATCTCAAATTCGTACTTCAATTGTTTTTCAATTATTTGTTTATAACTTTAGATATAATACTCGGATTTTGAAAATTCCTGCATGGGTCGATTGCTACGATACAAAATGTTTGGAATATGCAAAAATCTCAAATTTGTACTTCAATTGTTTTTCGATTTTTCGCTTATAACTCATCAAAAATACTCAGATTTTTATAATTCATACACAGATTGATTACCACGATACAATATATTTAGATTATGCAAAAATCTCAAAATCGTTCTTCAATTGTTTTTCGATATAATACTCAGATTTAGAAAATTCTTGCAGTGATCGATTACTGCCATTCAATATGTTTGGATTATGCAAAAATCTAAAATTTGTACCTCAATTGTTTTTCGATTTTTCGCTTATAACTCATGAAATAATAATCAGATTTTAAAAATTCATGCGTAAATTGTTTGCCACGATAACATATATTTAGATTATGCAAAAATCTCAAATTCGTACTTCAATTGTTTTTCGATTATTTACTTATAACTTTAGATATAATACTCAGATTTTGAAAATTCCCGCAGGGATCGATTGCTACGGTCCAATATGTTTAGATTTTGCAAAAATATAAAATTCGTCCTTCAATTGTTTTACGATTATTTACATATAACATTCGATATAATACTCAGATTTTGATAATTCTTACAGCGATCGATTACTACCATCCTATATGTTTGGATCATGCAAAAATCTAAAAGTCGTACTTCAATTGTTTTTGATTTTTAGCTTATAACTTTAGATATACTACTCGGATTTTGAAAATTCCCGCAGCGATCGATTGTTACGCATAGATTGATTACCACGGTTCTTGTCGCCCCCATGGTTATGTCAGATGCATCTACGTCCAGAAAGAGTGGTTCTCCAATTCTTAGAAGCATTAACAGCGTAGCTTGAGGAACTGTTTTAATATTGCTGAACGCATTACGCTGTTCAGAATTGAGTGATGCTGTTGTTTCTTTGGGATTGGGTTATCAATTAAGGCGTTGAGAGATCGTAATTTTTTTTGCACAGTCCGGTACGAAGCGATGATAAAAACTAATGATCCCTAAAAACAACCTTCCCTTCTGGAATTTAGGAGGAGAAAATGACATGATAACTTCTTTTTTAGAAGGTGAAGGAGAAATTATTTTACTGTCAACCACTTGTCCTAAAAACCCCACTGAGTGACCAGGCTTTGTCAGCCGACCAAAAAATGATGTGGTATTGTTTAGGCTGTCTATGTAAATGAAACAAAACTTTAATCCAAAAAATACTTCATTCATAAATCTCTGGAACGATTGCGCTGCATTTCTTAATCCAGAAGGCATCTTTACATACTCAAATAGTCCGAAGGGTGTAGTTATTGCTGTTTTTTTGAATTGTGCTCTCCTCGATTGGAATTTTGTGATAAGCTTTAGCAAAGTCTATCTTTAAAAAAGCTGTAGCACCGTCTAAGAGGGACGTGAAGTCTTGTATGTGCGGGATCGGGTATCTGTCAGGTTGTGTTACCAAATTGAGTGCGCCATAATCCCCCCAGGGTCGTCAAGATCCGTCTTTCTTTTTTGCCATGTGTAATGGTAATGACCTGGGACTTGAAGACGGTCTAAGCACTCCCAATCTCAATAATTCGGCAAATTCCTATTTTGCCGCAAATAGATTTTCGGGCGATGGTCACCAATATTTGCTGTTAACAGGTTGACTTTGTGTAAGGATGATGTGTTGCACCGAGTGTTTAACCAGTGCGTCAAATGGTTTGCTTATTGTTAAGTACATGTTTAATATGTTTGTAATGTTAATGGATTGATCGATTGCGTTTATAGTAAGTGTAATTATACTGGGATGGTCGAAAGAAAAGCTTTTAGTCCGAATGTTAAGGATAAATCCATAGTGTTTGAGGAAATGTGCCCCTAAGATTGAATGTGTGGAATCTGTCACTATAAATGTCCCAGTAAATTTCCGGTTTAAGTTAAAATCAAGAGTAATCAAGTGCTTACCATAAGTTCGGATCGGAGTGTTGTTTACTGCCTGCAAGGGTTATACTTGGTCCACACCTGAGTTGCTGTAGAAAAACTTTTTTTTCTACGGCGCTTAGCTTTGCCCCTGTGTCAATCAGGAAACTGATACTGCTAAAAATAAAATAGATTTCGAATTTTCTAATGTATACGTGGATAACATTTGTGTAGAGGGATTCCACGGACATGGAGGTACGTATCTTCAGCTGAAAATTTTCTCGTCTCGTCTAATTGGTGTAGGGGATTTTCTTACAATGCGTCGCGCGTCTGAACGTTTGGATTTTTGGGATCGACTCGTGTAGCGGCTGGGCTGCCTGTATTCTGCTGGCGAAGGACTTCTCGTGCGAGTGGTACGCTGAGCTTGTCGCCTTACTATTAATTCATCTAATTTCCTTTCAGGTGTAGATCCTCCTAGCTTTGTTGATCGTGCAGCCAAACCGACCGTCGACGAGCTTCTCTGCCAGCTTTGCCAGGTCCTCTATTGTACCTGCATTGTGCGCCGTTAAAAACCGTTGAATTTGACGTGACATCTTTTGTATGCACAATTGTCTGATTATGGATAGATCCATACTTTGGTTCTAATGGCTACTGCATGTTCTTCAGAATCTGTACTGAGCGCAAGTGACTGATGTCGTTATTCGCGAGGCAATTTTGTATACGTTTTGATTCTGACATTGACATCCAGTTGATGAGTTGCTTCTTTATTATGTTATACGGATTGAGCAGTATTATAGTCGTTATGATTTTGGGAGAAAGGGGTGATATGACATAGTGGTATTGCTGTCTTTGTAAAAATTGAAAAATTGATTCTACCTGAGCAAACCATAGCTCCACCTCCATGGACCAGAACTCCGAAATCTTTATATTACCATTTGTAAGTCCATTCTAACATGGCTAATAAGGTTAAATAAAGTAAAGTTAAGGGTAAGGTTAAATCCAACACACAGTTAAAGTAATTTACTTAATGAAGTTTAAAACTCATGAAAACTATCACCAAATATATCTAGTGAATGCTGGGTAGAGTTGTATAGCCTTTGCATCGAATCTAATGGTGAGTTGAAATATGAGGCTGTTCTGCATATATTATAACGAAACAAAGGTCCGTTTTTGTAGTTATATTTAAGAGTATAAAAGTTGATGCTAGCCAATAGATCAGGGTAATCTACTTGACTATTAAGTAGTTTATATAAATATTTTAAGCGACAGGAATCTCTGCGGATGGACAAAGACGTAAAATTTAAAAAAATGAAAGTAGTTTCATATATGACACAGAGTAGTCAGGATACACATGCATGGTGCTAAAATACAGGTATCGTAGAAAGTTCTTCTGGATCCTTTCAACTGATGCAATATTCCAATTTAGAGCGAATAAAGCGAAATATAGAAGTTTACGGACACCAATATTTTCGAACGATCGTCATGAGCGCTTAACAAACCCCAGCATCTTATAAGACTCTGTACAAATATTCTTAACATGGCTCGTGAACGTTAATTCAGGATCAAACTTAACGCCTAGATCTTTCACGCTGGAGAGAAATGCGGGTCATTTTTCATATTGTAAGCATATTTAATTTCCTCCGAGTAAAAGTCACTTACCTACATTAAGACTAAAATTGTTTTCGATGCACCATCTATCGATACGACAAAGATCGCTTTTAATTATTACAATCATTCAAGCTATTAATACAGCGGAAATTTTTACATCATCTGTGTATATCAAAATATTGGATTATATATTAGTCATTAATGTGCATAATGAAAAGGAGAAGGCCGAGGTTGGACCCCTGAGGAATCCCGCTAGTAGGAGTGAAACTGTATGATGTGTACCCTTTATATTCTACAAATTGTTTTCTGTTACATAAATATGATTTTATAAATTTCGAGGGATTTCCAGATAATCGAAAAGTGGTCAATAGAATTAAAAGGATTTCTGTCTGAAGTCTGTGTAAATAACGTCTACCTGGTCTTTATTATCGAGAATTTTGCATACAATGTGGGTAAAGTTTAAGAGATTTAAGGTTGTTGGACGATTTTTTACAAATCCATGTTCTTTTGTTGAAATTAATCTGTTAACTTGTTTTTGCATTTGAGAACATACTGTTACTTCCAGAAGTTTGGCGAAGTTATTAATTATTGAAATAGGTCTATAATGTTTCTTGAATGTTTTCGGCGTTAACTTGGTGGTACATTTTAATAAGATAATTAAAACCACAAAACAAAACAAAGTTAAAGTGTTTTAATTATTTTAATTAAGGTCTATAATGATTTAACCTATTTCTAAATCCAGATTTTAAAACTGGAGTTATTCTAGCAGTCTTTCAGCAATCAGGAAAGGTTAAAGAAGTTAAAGCACAATTAAAAATGTGAAGCAAAGCAGGTATAAGGCACTGAATACAATCACGGACTAAAAAGCTGGGAAATGCCATCAGAACCAGAGGTAAAATTATATGTGAAATTGACTTCCTCAACGTTAAGGCTAACATTTCTCTGGGTGGTAGGTTGACCTTGGAAATACATTAAATATACAGTGTTTAAATATGATACAAATCCATCAACTATCTTTTGAGATGAATTTAACGTTTCGTTTTGTAATAGCATTACTCCAGGTATTCTTGTATGCATGTAAGACCAAAACTTTTTAGGATCCTTTAAGATAGATTTTTCAGCATTCACGGTAAAGGCTTTGTGATCCATTTTTAACTTTCGTTTTATTTCATTTCGTAAGCTAGCAACTAGAGTTGTATGATAATTATATTTTGTTTTAACATAAAGTTTTCTATGTCGGTTGTTAACGCGAAATTATACATTTATATTTCGAACAATTTGCATTATTTCAAAACGTGATTTTAGTGTTTTCTTGCGCATTACGGACATGACCGAAGGGTAATAAACCATTGTGTACAATTTTCTGTATTTCTATTCATCGTGTTAAATTCGTGCTCAATTGGGGGCTATAAGGGCTAATCCGCGCGCGACGGCTTAAGTTGTAAACGACCTTTCTTCGCCCAAACGCCAGACCTGAAAACCCTTGGTAATTTCCACCCCGCAATCTGCGATCCTTGTCTTTCTTGAATAAAATACTATATCTATTTCCTTCCGTAAACTCCCTCTTTCTTCTAATCTGACCAATCCCTGCACTTCTTCCCCAAACCTCGATCTTTAACCATTTTTCTAAGTGAGTGTTGTCTGAACCATCGTGAAAGAAACATATCACCATCCGATCGTGTCCGCGCTATTTCATTCCAATTCTTTATCATCAATTTTCTAAAAGGACCCGCGTAATTAACATGGTCCTTCGAACCGGATAAAGTAAGGTTTAGTGTTTTCTCGTGAACTTTTGTGGACTTTGCAAACGTGCAAAGTCACTGGTGGAACTTCGCTTCGTTTATAAGTACACCGTCTTAAGTAACTCTCCGTTTTTTGTGTTGTGTTAGTGCGTGAGTTATCTAAGCTACAACCGTACGTAAACGAACAATTCTACCTAAACTCCTTGTGTATTTTACAGCTACAGTGTTTTTTCGTGAACTTTTGTGGACTTTGCAAACGTGCTAAGTCATTGGTGGAACTCCGCTTCGTTTATAAGTACACCGTCTTATGTAACTCTCCGTTTTTTGTGTTGTGTTATTGCGTGAGTTATCTAAGCTACAACCGTACGTAAACGAACAATTCTACCAGAACTCTTTGTGTATTTTGTGTGAAAATCATCAACATGGCAGTGATTGTTAAAAGGCTACAGTGCCAAAAGAAAAACATCATCAGTCAAAAGGACACACTCCAGTCACTCCTCGCGGACACGAATCGTGATAAAAATTTAATCGTGCAAAAATGGATTAAGTTTGAACCAAGTCTCAACGATTTCAAAATGATTGCAAGTGATCTCTTCGACAACGATGTGGATATTGCGAATGAACTTCTGCAATTCAAATGTGATTATTGCAAAATCAAGTGTGCAACACAAGCTGCGGTCATAGACAACAATATCCATTTATCAAACCACAACGAAGCACCACAAGTGAAATTACCAGTGATCGAGTTACCGACTTTCAGCGGAAAATATGACGAGTGGCAGAGATTTTGTGACGCCTTTACATCCCTTATACACAACAACTTTTCGCTAGGTAATGTGCAAAAGTTGTATTATCTACGAAGCTTACTTAAAGGTGAAGCAGCTCATATGCTTAAAACAATTCAGTTGTCCGATGCCTCATATGAAACAGTGTGGACTCAATTAAAAAAGCGGTACCAGAGCGAGCGTTTCATTTTCAAGAAGCAACTTCCTACCGTGAAAAAGGATCCCGCGGAAGAAATTGAAAAATGTACGGTGAAAGAGGGTCGAGTTTCGCCCAGCACTCGGCCCCACGCACAACCATGGGTCCCCTTTAAGCCGCCCGCTCCCAGGACTGCGGAGAGTATGCGCCTGGACGCGGAGGAAGCGCGCCTATCGTGCAAACAGTTGCAGGAGACGCTGGACGAGGAGAGACAGCGTCATCTGGACGTCGTCAAGGATGAAAGGAGCAAGTACATGGCGGAAATCACGCAGCTCATCGCAAGGCACCAGAACGAAATTATTCAATTGAATTTGCAACACGAAGAATCAATGAAGTTATTACAAAACGAAAAGGAGGCAACGACTAAGCAACACGAGGAACAGATGTGCGTCCTCAAGAACGAGATAGACAAGCTGCAGAAGACGCACGAGGAAAGTATGGACATTCTCTTCAAGAAGAATGACACCATTTGCCAGGAAATCGACGAGAAGAACGCGAGGATCCGCGATCTGGAGGCGTACCATTACGAGAGCGAGAAACTGCGCAAGGACTACGTGGCCAAAGAGGTCGGCTACAAGGAGCAGTTGGCGGTGGCACGCGAGGAAATCGACGAGAAGAACGCGAGGATCCGCGATCTGGAGGCGTACCATTACGAGAGCGAGAAACTGCGCAAGGACTACGTGGCCAAAGAGGTCGGCTACAAGGAGCAGTTGGCGGTGGCACGCGAGGAAATCGACAAGAGGAACGCGAGGATCCGCGACCTGGAGGCGTACCGTTGCGAGAGCGAGAAACTGCGCAAGGACTACGTGGCCAAAGAGGTCGGCTACAAGGAGCAGTTGGCGGTGGCACGCGAGGAAATCGACGAGAAGAACGCGAGGATCCGCGATCTGGAGGCGTACCATTACGAGAGCGAGAAACTGCGCAAGGACTACGTGGCCAAAGAGGTCGGCTACAAGGAGCAGTTAGCGGTGGCTCAGGAGGAGGCGGCGAGATTGCAGGAGGAGAACGAGGCGCTCTTCGCGAGCAAGTGCAACGACGACGTGGAGAAGTGGATACTCCAGCAGAACAAGGAGGTGGTCCCCAAGGTGTTGGGGGAAGCGGAGACATCGGCGTTGACGGGTTCTACCCTACTAAGTGCCAGCGTCAACGACCGACATTCCTCCATCCAGAGGCCAAACTTCGAGCGCATGCAGAGCTTCAGGGAGCGTTCGCTGAGCAACAAGAGCAACGTGAGCCAGTGCTCGGTACCGTCGAGCAATTCAAAGAATACATTCGAGGACTTCGACGACCTCTTACCGCCAAGCTCGCCTAAGGTCAAGGGCGTAGTGGAGAAGTCGGATTCAGTTAGGTACGTGCTGAAAATGGACGAGAGTCTCGAGGTGGTGGCCTCGAGAATCGTACACCGGAGAGATAGTAACGCGACGTCGCCAAAAAACCCGCCGACGAAGTCGACTGCGAACGAGAGGGCTGCAGTAAAAAGCGCTTGGTCGTTTATGGAACCAGTGAATCCTAATGAAGTACCAGACTATTACAAAGTCATCAAGGAACCAATGGATCTTCAATACGTCTCAAAATTACGACAGCACGTATGGAAACGTTGGGAGAAGGAGTATTTTTCCGAGGTACACAAACGGAACAAGTGGCAGCAGGACGGGACTTCCGGTGTCAGCTTCGATCGTTTGGTCATTATCCGTGGAGATAACGTGCCCCCTTCAGTAGCGCCTCGCGAGAGACGAGGCAATTCACCCAGGTTCCGATGGTGTCGTCCGGAGTGCAACAGTGAAGACCAGCACCGGTTCATTTGTGCATCCCATTGTGAAATTATGGTGAAATTAGTGCATCTAAATATAATTGAATGGTTGACATTCAATGGGGCGCGGAATGTTAACGCGAAATTATACATTTATATTTCGAACAATTTGCATTATTTCAAAACGTGATTTTAGTGTTTTCTTGCGCATTACGGACATGACCGAAGGGTAATAAACCATTGTGTACAATTTTCTGTATTTCTATTCATCGTGTTAAATTCGTGCTCAATTGGGGGCTATAAGGGCTAATCCGCGCGCGACGGCTTAAGTTGTAAACGACCTTTCTTCGCCCAAACGCCAGACCTGAAAACCCTTGGTAATTTCCACCCCGCAATCTGCGATCCTTGTCTTTCTTGAATAAAATACTATATCTATTTCCTTCCGTAAACTCCCTCTTTCTTCTAATCTGACCAATCCCTGCACTTCTTCCCCAAACCTCGATCTTTAACCATTTTTCTAAGTGAGTGTTGTCTAAACTGCCGTGAAAGAAACATATTACCATTCGGTCGTGTCCGCGCTATATCATTTCAATTCTTTATTATTATTTTTCTAAGTCTTGTCTTTATCCTTTATTTGTTACTTGTTATTATTTTTTAGTCAGTAGTTGAAATAAATACATTTATTCAATATACTGGTATTTGTAATTTTAAAACCAAATCGCGAACCCGCGTAATTAACATCGGTCTTTTAACTTAATTAATTTGATAAGTGATCGAGTGAACCAAATGGGATATTTATAACTTAGTGAAGTCAGCTTTACGAAAGTCATATACTTGATTATTATGATAAGGATTAAAACTAATAATAGTTTCAATATTTAGTGTTAGTGATTATCCTCTGGTAACATTATGAAGTCAAGTGAACACTTACACGTTATACCAGGGGATATCATTACTAAGTCTAAAATACGCTTATTAATATTCAATACATTGTTTATTTGGCTTCAATTATTTGATGCCATAAAGTTCTTAATTTCATGAATTATCTAGTTAACCGAAGTATTGACTAATGTTGGTATTCTAAAGTTACCACATATAATGTAATGGTCAAAATTCATAATGCAACTTTCGAGTATACTAAATACGTTTAAACATGCATTTATATTTAAGCAGATCAAACACTCTTTAAAGCGACTAAATGAAAGACAAACATATATAATTTGCACATTCAAATCTTGGGGAATGTTGATATCACATCTATAGCTGGTATAGTCAACATGCACCGCCACCTCTACGTGATGAACGATCATCCCTATAAACAATGTAATCTGTTGTAAAAATCTCAGAATCGTAAACACTGTCGTTCAACCAAGTTTCTGTGAGCATGACTGTTTCGTTAAAATGGCTCATATAACACAAACAAAATAAAAATGTAAGTATATAAAAACAATTAAATTATAGGTAGGCAGTGACGGATGAGGTTACTGAATAACCTAATAAATAACAGTCTGATGCTCAACCTCATGGAAGGATTTGTATATATTATAAAGTGGCGAATGAAAATGATGTAATGTATTGGGTACTGTGAATGAAGATGCGACTGGGTTGCGAGTTCATAGCCTGGGAAAGTGAAATTTCAGTCTTTCTGTAAGACTCTGATCATCAATTCTGCCATTGACAAGCTTATATAAGTTACGCATCGAAAGGAGTTTATGCTCGTTTGCAGTTGACGACCTGTCGAATTCTAATAGTAATTTCTTGAATGACTTTCTCATGTATTACTTGGTGAAACATTTTGAACTGATGAAGGTTTAAATTAACTTACATTTGGTTTGGTTCATTTGAAACAGACGAAAACACTCGTTAACCAATTTGAATATATATTTTTTTAAATTAAGTTTAGAGTGAAAAGTCACATCCAGATCCTTGATCTCAGAAACTCTCTGTAACTTTGACTGACCGATATAATAGTCACTAAAGATAGGGTTGGTTTTCCTAGTAAAAGTAAGTACACTGCACTTGTTTATACTCATTCTGATGCCATTTTACACCACACATTTATTCAATTAAATAAGTATTTGTGAAGGTTTTCACTTCGTGATACATTTTGATAATTCAAAATAAATAAACAATTAACTTTGTTAACAAAGTTAATTGTTTATTTATTTTGAAGTAATTGACTATCTGAGATACTGTTGATTATCCTATAAAGTTTGATGTCATCAACATATATTAAGATATCAAATGAAATACCACTGCACACATTATTAATAAATAAAATGAACAGCAGTGGTTCAAGGTTGGATCCTTGGGGTACCCCGGTGATATCTTCACACAGAAAGGATTGGGCACAACCTGCGAGTGATCCCTGAAGTAGGAGTCAATGACGTTGATTGGTGTTACCAGCTATATTAAGATCTTTAACCCTTTCGTCCCTGAATTTAAGAAATTCATTTTGAAACAATAATTATAAATATTTGGGACAATTTAGTAAAAACTTATATTATTTAGACGAAAAAAAAATTAATTATGTTGGGGGGTTGGGCGGGCAGTTATGGTATAACAGGGTTTTTGTGTGGTACAAAGATGAACCAGCAGGATTCAAATGGCGCAGTTACAAACTCAGACATATTTTTAGTATGATTTATTTATATATGATACAACATAAAACAATCTTTGCACAAACGCAAATTACATTCCTTGCAAATTGTTTTTGTTCCTTTTTGTCGTTTATCTCCCGCGCATCTTGCACATCTTTTTCTTGTTTGTCCTTCTACAGGAAGGTGCAAAGGTGTTGCCCCGTAAAGTTTTCTTTTCTTAGAAGGGGAACCCCTTTTTGGAGGAGGCATGGAGGTAATTGTCATGCCTTGAGTGATTAGTTCTTCGGCAAGAGTTACTACGAAACAAAGATAAGGAATTTGTTAATTCTTACGTCTCAAATCATTATAAATAATCCATGCATTTACTGCAGACATACTGAGACACGTATAAAACACTTTTTTCCATCATTTAGCAGATTTCCTGTCGTGGTCGTACATGCCTATGAATTGATCAGCTCGATTAACTCCTCCCATTTTCTTGCGATAGAATGCAATTGCTTCTGGACACTCAATTGTCTCCTGATCACCAGTTTTGGTCCTTTTTGTAACTGTGGTCAAATTAGGCTTGTGGAAATTACTTAGTAGCAATACTTCTTTAGTATCTTGCCATTTCACACATGGCAATCCTGTAGAAGTACATCTGAATGCAGACTGTCCACGTTGAAGTTTACCTTCAATAGCGGGTACATTTTTCCGGTTTGCCAAGCAGGTACCTAACGTAGCATAATTTAGCATCTCTAATAAATTTACGCTTGTAAAAAATCTGTCGAAGCACAAAACAACATCTTTGGATTTGATTGTTGAAGCAAGAGATTTGACGACCCGTTCACCAAGAGTCAAGGATCCATCCTTACTAGAAGTACTCGTAGGAGATTCTTTACCGGAGTACACTTCGATATCGTAAGTATAACCGGAATCTGCGTCGCAACGAAGGCATAGTTTTATTCCTCGTTTAGTTGGCTTTAGGGGCATGTACTGCTTCAGCGATGTGCGGCCATTGAATTTTGTCATGGACTCGTCGATACTTTGGTAGTGACTATCTTGACGGCATCTACAGTATGTATATTTCAAACATCATATCAATTCCAATAGACTCTTTTTGAGTCCAATAATGTTTCAGGCCTGGTCATCTTTTCTTTACGCTTTTTATCTTTATTCAACATATCAAGTCTCTGATTAGTACAGTCGACTATTTGTATGTAGAGCGAATGAGGAAAAACTTTATGAAACAGTTGTATTGGACTTAACTTCTTGGTAATATCTTCAGCAAGCTCACAAGCTCTCTCAGGTTGAAGTTTTTTGATGGGTTCAAACTGATCGTCGGGGATCGTCCAATCGAGAATACGATTTATTTTATTGTGACTAAGATTTCCTTTTTCTACTTCAGAATCACTTGATAAACTTGATTCAGATTCAGAACTCTCTGTTTCTTTTTCAGTTATGATAGTTTGTGTAACTCCTGAAGTGGTAGCTTCTGACAAATCTGCTTCGTCATCGTCATCATCGCTTGGTTCATAATTGTCATTTGATCCAGACGGAAACGGATCGTCATCATCTTTAAGCTCATCGATGATAGTTTGCAACTCCTTTTCAGACAAAAGACGTCGATTCATCTTAGGACTAAAATTAAAAAAAAAATAGAATTACATACCTGATGGTCCATATGTGTACCAAAATACCGCCTGGTAAATAAATGTACCACTCCGAAACATGATAAAGAATTTACAAAATAGAAAGAAATGATACATACCTGAGTGTTGGCAACATATATAGAAGTATTATACACAAAACAATGAATGACGTTATCCTCAGAAACCAAAAACAAACCCATGCATTCTGGAGCAACGGGACTAATAACACTGTAATTATGGGTAAAGGGATGATATGAGGATTCAAAATGGTTTGCAAATGCATTTACAATATCAGAGGCGCAAGAGTAAGTTTCATTCTTAGTTTTCATCCCCATCCAATTGTTAACCTGTCCTAACGATGTTGAACTATCGTTCGGCTGCAATCGTATACACCCATCACTGGTGTTTTATTATTGTCTATTTTTCCATTAAACACTTATTTGACAAATGGCATAGCGACAGTTCTAAATTAACATTTTAAATACACCGTAGCAAAGGCCCCCTTCTGTGTATATAAGGTTACCATATTATTATTTTCCAGATTCAGTTGTTTTTTTTTAATCTGAACAGATTTTTTTTTAAATAAAGTTTGACAAATAGTGCGATCGCGTGTTTGCACTTAGAAACTATTATTAACTCAGCGTACGCCGTTGGAGCGAATTCGAAAATACGTAGGAAACGCCGTGCGCTTTTGATAAATTGTTTTATCGAATGGAATAGGCGCTGAAATTGAGTAATTGCCTGCCGATTGTGCGCGGACGTTAATAAATGATCAGGTGGGCTTAGCGAACGCCGGTAATAAGGAACACAAGTAGCCATTTTCGTTACTTCGAAACTTCTTTGTTATTGTTATTCCATTTGACCATTGACAAATTATCATAATCAAAAATAAATTAAAAAAAGTACTGAGACAATTTCATTTTGTATGTACATTTTTTGTAATGACACTCTGAAATAAACGCGACTGTAATTTCCATAAATTAAATCAAAATGTTTTCTATAATTGAACGTAAATAACGCTTTGAAAAGAGAATAATGTTTGTTAACGCTAAATTTCTCTATGATAATTTTAACTACAGTGACATCTGGAGTGAAATTAAGTAATTTATTTTTGTCGTCAGCGCTCCCCGGTATTATAGGAGTAAACTAAACGGACGCAATTTAATTGCCCCATGAAACCAAAATCGAATCATCAACGCCCGTAAAGGAACGAAAAACGTAAAGGTAAGTGTTTATTTAACGCCACACATCACAAATTTTATACATTCATGAACTTACCTACAATAGATGTCACAATAATTACTTTTAGAACTTACTTACAATAGATGTCACAATAAATACTTTTCACCTTGTTTCAGTGAACCGAATTTGTATTAAATTAAATATTATCATCTTATTAACTTAAAATAACTAATAAAACATTAATATAATTTATTTTAACTGCGTATAATACTTTTAAATAAACAATATTAATTTAAATAGTTTTACCTACCTGCGACATTGTTTATACATAGTAGGCCGTATTATCGTTGTTTTGTCTTTTTCCAGTCAACAACTATTCAAGTGTCAGATTGTCGACAAATTTCTCAGCAGTGAAAAAATACATTTTAAAGGTAAGTGTTTGTTTCAACTACTACGTAATTATTAAATCACACATTAATATAAGTAATAATTTGATTACATTAATAACCGTCACCTACACGTTTCATACCATCGAGAAAATACGTGTTTGTTCGTGGACAAGATGGTGGGATGAGGGGTTGTGGGCCGTGGCAGATAACGTACGACCGGACAGTTCTGATGATGATTCCACGCCGTTTTTTTTTTTATTCACGTACACACACACAGAGAGATATCACAGTGCGATAAAAATGATGTACTGCCCCGTCACGTCCAGTGGCGTACGCACGGGTTTATATGCGCGTTATGGCGGGGTAATTTAATACCGACAACAGCTGCGACATCCACAACTATATCGAGCCATGTGTGATCGTAAAACTAGACAAAAAAGTAATTTTTATCATACGCGATAAATCATTTCGTGTTAGTACATTTTATTACAATTATATATTTCACCAATCGTTACTTTAAGAGGTAATCCACTGTTGTGGGCACGGTAATTATGAAAAACCATAGAAGCAAGTCGATTGTAAGGTTTCTCAGGGGTGTTTTACATCGAGTAAACTATATTAACGCGTAAATATTATCCAATAAAGGTAGTGGAATTGGTATTGGCTATTATTAGCTAAATAATTACTTTCCATAATGCATGGACTTATTTGTATTATTTTCAATTGTTGTCTACTTTGTATATTTATAATTTAAATACTATTCATTTTTTTAAAACTACTTTACCTTTAATTTTCTTAAGTGTATTGGTTGTGTATGGTTGTGACGATAAAGTTAAGAAAATTAATTTTTAAATAATTGTTTAGTTACTTCTTTGCCACCCTTTGAGTATTTGTACATTTGACAGTATTTTTAAGCTTTGTTTGTGTGTTTTTTATTTTAATTACTAACAGATAGGTGAAATTTTTGTTTCTTAAATTTTGTGTTTTATTTATAATAAGATGTTAAATATTATTGGCTCTTACGGTCGTAACTAGCAACAAAAAATGTGAAGGGCCTGCAATCTTTCACTTGTGATGAAATTTATAGCACTTTAAAGTGACGATAAAATCTTAAAACTTAAGAGCTTATTGTTTATAAGTACAAAAAACAACAATTTTACTACCAATTTTGGGATAGCTCAACATTTTTATTTATCTTTTGTTTTTTACTTGCTACTCCCTAAAATAGTTTCCAATTTCTATTAAACCAAATGAAAAAATTCTAAAAATATGTACGTTTCTAGAATTCCCAACAAATATGCAATTTGAAAGAGATTTTAATTGAAAAAACTCAAGAAGAAAATATACTAACAAATTTATTCTTAAAAATTCTAAAAATATGACATTACAGAACATTTCTCAACCCTTAAAGATAATTCTCACAATTCGGAAAATAAGTTCCTCATAAGTTAAAGTAAGAAATAGTGAAGATATTGACAAATTGGTGAAAAAATGCTTAAAAAAAACTAAAAATATGGAAGAGAAACATTAGAGACCAATCGAAATAAAAACAATAGATAATTATTGAAATTTCAAAGAATTAAATTAAATAGATGCTTACCGTATTCATGTCTAAATATCTATGTAGTTAATATTTGCAAATGACGGACTCAACAAAAATATGGCTTAGTACTTAGTTAAGAAGGAGTCATCTCCAACATGAAGATCCAAGTAAGGAACTGAAAGTTCGTAAATTCTTGAGGCTTCTACTTCGTTATACATTTTGGAGTATAAAATGAAAACTCGGCAGTTTTGTTTGTATACCTGGATTTTATTTTTGTTTAACGAACTGAAAGTTGAAGAGCTAACTACAGATGATCAGATGATCTCAAGAATTTCATCAAGCAGAAATACCTTACTTGAAACGATCGATCTGCCTTAGAAAAGGAAGTTGAACTGACTTATTTGGTAATCTAAAGGTGTCAAAGTATCTTTTAAAATTTGTGATTCAATTGAATTTTGTGATTAGGTATTAGGTATTATTTATTTTATCCAACATACTACAAAAATATTCTAATATTATACATAATAATAATCTACAAAAATTTTGATCGTATTTAGAAAGGCTTGAATTTACAAAATATGTCTTCTTACATTCACACCCTCTAATCTTCTGATATCAGTTAACCTATGAAGTCCATGAAGATTTTCTTGGTCATCACGTAAGACAATAAATTCATGTTTTTGTTCTAATTCGGTAAGTATATCAATTAGTTTAGAAAAAAATATATTAGATGATCTATAGTTTGATAAGATAGCTATTTTTAATAAATACAATATATAATATTATATATAATATATGGACGGTTCTATCCCTCATTCTTCACCTCGAAATCCTGGATTAATTCCTGCCTGGGTTAATGGTATTGAGGGATGTTTGTTGTTTTGTTTAACATTGTGTTGTTTTGAGTTATTCGATTTTATTACTTATAATTAGATTTTTATATTTTAGTTCAAACGGTATTAAGTTTAATTTTTTTACATATGTTGGTGGTTTATTGTATTGATTTATTGCGGTTGTTATTAAGTTTTGTGAGTATTTTTGTGTCTTGTACCTCTCAGTTCTTAGCATGGATTTTCATTTTGTTTCTTGGTTGTGAATTTGTTTGTTTAGAATTAATTTTATGTGTGTTTTTATGTATTTGTGTTTTATTTTGTATATGAGTAATACGTTATTTAGTGTGATTAGTTTTTTATATTTAATTCATTTGTTTGCTTGTATACTTCTTCAGTTGGTGTTATTTTATTTAGTTTGTATAGTAGTTTAAGTACTTTCTTTTGTTGTATTTGAAGACGTTGTAGGTTTTTCTGGGTTGTATTTCCCTAAATTGATATTAGGTACGTGTTTATCGCAACAAATAGGCTATTGTTAACCTATTTTGCTATTTTTAGTGTCTGCGTGTTTTTACTTATTACAAAAAGCAAAAAACAATTTGTTACATATGCTCTAAATGTGATTTTTAAAAGACAAGCGGCTTTTTAATATCTAGGTGTTATATATTTTATAATAATAAAGGAGATAAATCAATAGAATAACACTTTGAGTGCTGCCAACAAGAAAAGGTTTAAATCGCGATAAAGTTCTAACATTATTCGTGATTTACTACTGAAAAATCTGTGTGTGTAAGTAATTGTCTAAGCTGGAATAAATTATTTGTAGATTTTTGCCTGTTGGAAATCGTGCTGACTTTCGGAAATACATGATTTATAGGTTCAGAAAAATTTATCACCAATTAGAGAATCAAACATTGTTGATATAATTCGGCGATAATTGTTAACCTCATTATAAGTACCTTGTTTAGATACAGGGATTACATTTTTTATTTGAAAAGAATCATTTCAAATATGAGGCAAATAACAGATAAAAAAATTCATTTTCAGAGAGTGAATATCAACAGTTCAAAATGTTTTACAAAGTGATATATAAATGAGAAAGTCATTCAAGAAAAAAAAGTGTTTTGTATAACAAAAACTCCACATTATACTTAATGTTAATGGTATTACATACTCCGAATAGTAAATGGTTTTAGGTCGTTAGATATTTTATCCATATATATCAAGAGAACGTTTTCGCGAATTTATCATTCCTTCAAATCAAAATTTGTTTTATAAACATATACATAAATACATTTCTGGGGATGTATTTGGTAGAATATTGTGGGAAACAGAGTTTGGTGCTTCGATGATTCATGGTGATGTACCTAGTTCACTCATTTAAGTAAACGAATGATCTTTTTGAGATGAAACATCGTTAAATACTGGAATTGAAAAGCTTTTGGTGAACATGAAATCAGAAGTGAAATATGAAAAATATTACATAATTTTTTAAACAAAAGTTGAAGGGAATGAGAAACCAAACAAGTTTTATTAAAACATGTTTTTTGTAAAGTTCATTTTTTGCCTATTTTATTGCTAATAAACTATAGGAGTTACATGAAATTTATATAACAAGCGATTGTAAAGAATCCAAAATTGTCAAGAATAGCTTTTTTGCATAGTTTTCAAGAAAAATATAGGGAAAGTACTATCACCATTTTTTTACTTCTTATATTTTGTATTTTTTCTGATCTTTTGAAACAGTTTTTTTTGATAAACCTAAATCATCCTTGAGAGAATAACCTCTTTATTTGGACAAGCAGAAGTACATTTAGAACAAAGACAAATGTATTTAAAATATGGGTCGGTCTGTCCTGCCTTAAAGAGTATTTATGTGAAAAAAATAGACTAATTTTCTGTCTAGCTTAACTCTCCGAATAATTCGAGCCGGTGAATTGATGTAGAATGATTGAAGGATATTTATGTTTAAGGCGTATATTGGGATTTCGGGGAGTGCATTTGGAAAAATGATTATATTGAAGGGATTGTTGACAAATTTGAAAGTTTATATTATTTATACGTTGGGATATTGGGGTGACTTGGGTGGTTTCTTAGAAAACATTAGAAGGATTATGAAGTGGGTTTATGGGATACATAGGGCTGACCTTTAGACGACATTAAAGTGTTAGAGAATAGAAGGACGGATTTGCTTAAATATAATCCCACTGTAATCGATAAGAAGTTGACAAATCGAAGTACAGGGTAGACCAAAAATTGCGAAGGGGTTTCAATCAGTCACTAAATGCTTGGTTTTTTATTTTTGTTTTAAATTAATTTAAAACATAAAAGAAGAAACACGTCCTGGATTTTTTATACATTGTACGAAATATCTTCGATTTTCCACTTTGCACAAATTAGCTCTTTCGACGACATGGTTCATTACAGCTCTTGACGTCTCTGGCTCTATTGCCCTAATTTCAGCAAGAATATTTTTCTCGAGTTGTTTGCTTTCCCCTTCAGGGCCGTGAAGAGAGATCGCGGGTGATAATCCACGACACATTTTCTCGAGATTATTCAGTCGCTAAAAACGGCCCTTACAACTTCCAATGTGGCTTCAGTTGTATGGCAGGTATAACCTTCTTGTTGAAACGACATTCCTGGTCTACGTTCCATTGTAGTTCTCACAAAATTCTGAAGCATGGTCCTTTATCATTCTCCATTTACGGTTACTGTTCTATTCATTCATATTTTAAGAAAAAAGAAATGTTCCAATTATGTCTAATGATGTTACTCCATATCCATCAAACTATGCATTTAACAGGGTGCAATTCATACTGCTGTGAGGTTCGACGAATGTTAAGTTGAGTAGCTCGCCTCCGTCTCGACGTTTCTGGGTCTTCTTTGATACTACCCCTCACAAGATCAACATTTTCTTCTGCCCTAGATGTGGAAATTCATTGCCTCCGAAGGTGAATCTCTGACGTTGATATGCTTGCTGCTTTCTTACGGTTAAATATTGGTTCTCAAAGTAAAACTGAACGATTTTGCTGCAATGTAACGTGATGTATTCTTCCATTGTAAAGTTTTAAAGATTGTAATTTCTTAAAAAAAGAAAAGGAAAGTTAATTATTAAAAAAAGTTATAGGAAGTTCAAACCCTTTCGTGACTTTTGGGCCACCCTGTCACGGCTGTTTCAGTGGAAATGCCTTCAATTTTTGTACGTTAGAGAATGAAAGTGACGAGTTATAGTTCTAATTTTGGCTTTTATTACCGTGCTTGGGCTGTAAAGTAAAGTTTGGAATCGAAAATAAAATGCCTCTCCAATACCTGTCAATAGGCAGGTATTGGAGAGGCATTTTATTTTTACTTTCTATTATTCCTTAACGTATTTTCTATTTTTACTTCAGAACACTTTTTCGTCTATAATAAAAACAACATTTTTTGGATAGCTTTGCCGTTTTTTGACAATTTTTAGAGTAGTAGTAGTGTTTGACTATCAACCACGTGGTCCTTCTGCCGTGTTATTTATGTTTGTGTGTGTGTGCGTATGTAAATGAGCTTGTTACTTTAAAGGAGCGCCCCGGTCACAAATTTATAGATTTTAGTATTGTTTTTTAAATTTTATTCATAGTTTTAGGTTTTGAGTTTTCTGTTTCTATCGAAAAATATAAAACATGCTTTTGATTACATTTTCGAACGTGTTTTTATTTAAATTTTTGTTTGTAATAAAAAATAAAAGGAAATATTTCAGGTTTGTAATATTTTTAGGTTTTTTAAACAAACAAAATTTTAAAATGCCCTTTTAAACTTTTAATAATAATTAGTCTTCACGTACTAAAACATTCCAACAGAAATAAAATGTATTTGTTTGTTTTTATTGGCCCTTCGATCGTTTGAAGTATTTAGATTCTGCCGCCTTCTACTTTGTAATAAAAATGTAAACCTTTTTGGATGCCTCTGGCTCTTAATTGTTTACTTCATCTTTTGATTTTTGTCCGTGTTTTAATTTTTGTTTTTTTTTTTTGTTTTTGGGTAATTTTGATTTTTACTTTTTATTTCCTGCGGTTTTCAGTTATTTTTAGGTTTCATTCAAACCCTTCTTTATACTTACTTATTATTTTTCTTTTCTTCTTTTTTACAAGTTTAATTTTTAAGTTTTTGTGCACTTTACATTTTATTAAATGATAATGATGAAATAATTACCAGTTCTGATTTAACATTTTATTAAATCCTATATTGTTTAATGTTGTTTGTTTTAATTTTAGGTCTTATGTGTTTTATATTTTGCAAGGAAAAATATATTTTAAATTAATTACTTTCTATAATTGTTACAAGTTCTTAACAAACTAAATAACTTTCGATATTTAACATAACATATTTTGAGAGTTTGAAACTAAAATAATCTATTGCAACAAGTTTGATCCATTATTATTAAGAATCCGAATAAAAAAGAAGGCGCATTAATTAAAAGCACTACCTATACCCTACAGACCAGAATAAATATTTAATTTCCCTACGTGCACAATCGCCCCTGTCACGCCCCTAGAATTATGATTAATAGCGATGCACGAGCACTTTAATATCAGACATGTTTATTAATCCCCTACGTTCAGGTTTTTTTTTATTCTCCGGCGCTTTCTATATTAATTTCACCCCCTCCACCCCATATTTTGAGGACGATTTGCATATTTATTGAAATTAGTCTTGCATATGATCAAAACAACATTAACTCACGCGCTGTGTGTAGCGTAAAACGATCCTGCCTATAATGCAGTAGGCGTGGCTTTATATTGGGATAGTGCAGTAGGCGTGTTTTGCGAATTTTTATAATTAGACACGTTTTCTTAACGGTAATAAATTAATATAATCATTAGGTGGTTTGGAATTAAAAACAAGGTAAAATAAAACACCAAGATATTAATTAACCTCTAATTAACCATAAAAATGTTGAGAAAAAAAAGTGAGAATTTAATTCATCGTAAGATAAAATTAATGCTAATAGACTATTAATCTTTAACTCTATCCTTTTTATTTCCTTGTTGCTCTGTTTCTTTATCACTTTATTTTTAATAGTAGTAGTGTTTTGTTATCGACCACGTAGTCCTCCCGTAGTGTTATTTGTGTGATCCTTTAAAGTTTTATTTGTGTGATTCTTTAAAGTAACGATCTTGTTACTTTAAAGGATCACTTTTATTCTTATTTCACTCATTATTTATGTATAAAGAAATGTAAATTTTTATTAGAGGAGCTTCCGTAAATAAATTTAATTTCAAATTCACTCTATTTTTCTTGATCATTTATATATTTACTCTATGGTTATCTCTTTCATCTATCAAAATAGATAGATGCATAATTATAAATCACATCA
Organism: Ontholestes murinus; assembly: GCA_963969525.1. Classification (NCBI taxonomy): domain Eukaryota; kingdom Metazoa; phylum Arthropoda; class Insecta; order Coleoptera; family Staphylinidae; genus Ontholestes; species Ontholestes murinus. The sequence goes on from OZ018393.1 coordinate 7,223,787, forward strand.
ACGTTATTTTATTGTTATTTCAATTAAAAGGAAAAAACTTTTGAGTAACAATGAATTATTTTTAAAATACGGTTTGAAATTGAAATAAAGTATATGTACAACCTTAAATTTGATAAGAATATTTTATTGTGATACAAACGATTTAATTTAAACCTTCATTAGTAATAGAATATTTTATCATATTAGTTACAACCAAGTTTTTTTCTAGCAAAAAACACAATAAACTTTTGATATCTACATACATGATAAAACCTAATCATTCATTCTCTCCGCATTATCACGCGATGCTGGAAGATTTATCAACTAACCACCACGAAAAAAAAAAAAACGCTACTGGGCGTGGCCTCGCGGCGGGAGGGCGTGGTAATGTAATTACCGGAAGGGTGGGACGCACACACACACATACACATTCATACTGCGTAATTGAATTCTCCTGACCGCCACCGACGCCGCCGAAATTAGACCGGAATTTTCGCTGAGGTGTCGCCGAACAAGACACATTTCGGAAAATATAGATGTTCTAAATTTACGCGGCGCTCCCGCTCGCGACACCGCGGATAAATTATTTCGCGCACATGCTCGCGTTATAAATCCCGCCGGTCCAGGCAGATTTACATGTCACCCAATAAATACGGTTAATTGGGCCGGGCAGCGCCATCTTTCGTCGGCGCAGCGGCGATTGACGAGTCGATCGAGGTCACCTTGATCGGCGTTTTTCATCTGTCACCGGTAATAAATAAGCCACGCCCAGTGTATTTAACAATACATTTTTTTTTAAATCAGGCTAGATTAAATTTATTTCTATAAATAAAAATTAATAGAAACAAAATAAACCTTGAAGAAGGTTTTGAAATTACAATAAATTGTGTCGATAAAATTTGATTTCTAGGTTATGTTACTGGCTAGTAGTAGTCTAACGATCAGTTAGAACAGATCACAATAAGCTAGGTTAACCTAGTTTAGTAACATAACCAAAAAATTATGTTCCTAACGAATTTCAAAAGCAGTTATTGTACAGCAGTGAGTTAACCTAAACTAGAATTCGTGTTCTGATCTAACTTAAAAATAGCCCATTTACAGGTTTGTATCCTGTCATATTAAATAAATGGCTAGGCTTTTATTCTCTTATCATCTATCTTTTAATCTTCTAGATTTAATCCTAATTTCAGTTTTTTTGTCTAATTATCTAGAAACTAAATAATCAAAACTCTCATTTAACATTTATTATCTGTCAATTGTCTTTTGTCATATATCATGAGTCTTCAGATCTTCTAGTTTTTCTGTTTACTCTTCTGTAGTAATTTTTTAAACATAAATCTTATTTTCTGGGTTAGATTTCGGCGGAAACTCAACTTAGTCAAACTTTAAGTTGAGTTTTCACTGAAACCTCTTTCAGATTTCCTGGATTAGGTTTCAGTGAAAACTCAAGTTATCCATACAGTTTGGTTTCAGGTTAGCTCAAAATATAATTCATAGACTAGGTTAGTAACCCAAAACCAAAAATGCAGTAAGTAGCGTAAACTAATGATTTAATTTAAACAATGATCCAATTCTCAGATATGTTAGGTTATGGTTGGAAATCCGATCTATGATAGATATCTGTTATTAAATTTTTATACAACATTAAAAGTGCGTAATATTCTAGTCAAGTTATAATATGGTCTTTAATTTAGGTTGCTGTCTGAATACAATTTCTAAATTAGGTTTCGATCTCAAAATCAATCTAGTAATACGAATATAAGGTCGAAATGAGGTTATAAGAATATGATTTTTAGGTTTGTTTTCGGTAGTAACCTAACTTAGAACTACGGTTAATAACCTACAGCTAAGTCAGGTTATTAACCGTAGTTTTAAGTTAGGTTACTGCCGAAAAAAACCTAAAAATTATATTCTTATAATCTCAGGATACGTTATTATGCGACTTCACAGTCTAGTAACCCTATCTAGAAATGTATGCAGTAACCTAAAACAAAACTAACGTAGAAAATAACATAACTATATACTCTTTAGAAATCACATTTAGTCTATAAAATATGTTCCAGCTTATTAAGAAAAAAAAAATAAAGATTAATGATAAGTAAAATCGTCAATCTTTAGGTTATGATGGGTTAAAGTAGTAACCTAACCTAAAATTGCGTTTAATGACCCGATTTCTAACTTGTCCAATTTTAGCTTGCGCTGTTATACGATTTTTGGACTAGATTAGACTTTATAGTCTGGTAAACTAATCAAGAAAGGTCGATAGTAACCATAAATAAGATTTTATTCTATCCATGATTTTAGAAATTTCTAGGTTATGTTCGTTGTGCTAGTAACTAACTATACTTTTAGCAATTTCTAGGTTAGGTTGGTTGTGGTAGTAATCCAAACTAAAACTGGACTATGAGTAAGCTATTTTTGAGTTAGATTAAAATACTAGTTTTAAACTACATAAGACATTTTATACTAGTAACTTTAAATTTCATTTTGGGTTAGTGGCTAAATTTATAGATTAAATAAATTTAGTTATCAACCTAAAATTAAATACATTCTTTTGATGTGACTCGAAAATAATAAAAAGCGGGTAAATAGAAATTAAATATTGTCAATAAAAAATTCCTTCATTGCAGAAAAAAATAGTGATGAATTAATAAAAAATTACATTAGGTTGCCTCGGAATACGTTTTTTCCATCAGGTTCCTGAAATAACCTAATTTAGCATTGCTGTAAAGTAAACTTGTCAATTAATTTTTTTATATTACAATAAAGGGATTAATTGACAAACATTACATTAACCTAGGTTAGGTTGCAGTTATAACCTCAAAATACAATTTTTGCTGAAGTAACCTAATTAAGAATTGCTGTTAATAACACGATTTAAAACTAGAATATTTTTAGGTTAGGTCGTGTTAGATTTTTTATACTAGATTAGACTTTAAGATAATCAACAAAATCTAAAATAGTAAACTCAGGGTTTTAAAGTGCATTGGTAAATTATTAAATATTTCAGAATACTATTTCTAGGTTATATTGCGGTAGTAACCTAATTTAGAATTGCGGTTACTAATTTAATTTAGAACTTGACTAATTTCAGATTACGTTGGAATACAACTTTAGGCCAGAATGTACTTTTTAATCTAGTAACCAAATTTAGAAATATAGTTTGTAGTCTAAACTAAAAACTTGGTAACCAAATTTGGAAATGTAGTCTGTAAACTGAACTAAAACCTTAGAATTGCGGTTACTAATTTAACTTAGAACTTGACTAATTTTAAATTACGTTGGAATACAATGTTGGAAATGCAATTTGTAAACAAATGGTGATGTGGCCATCATAGTACTTTCCCTATATTTTTCTCGAAAACTATGAGGTTTACGCAAAAATATTGTTCTTAATAATTTGTGCACTTTTGAATTCGCTACAATTATTTGTTATATGAATTTTATCTATCTCCAATAGTTTATTAGCAATTGGCAAAAAATGTCAAAATTTTCAATTTTTATTTTTTTTTCTCGAAAGTTAAGAACTTTATAAAAAAAATATTTTAATAAAACTTGTTCAATTTCTCATTCCCTATAACTTTTGTTTTAAAAATTTTGTAATATTTTTCATATTAAAAAAATTATCGGAAAAAAACAATAAAACGCCTCGAGTAAACACCTACTTCCGGTTTATGAATGTTTACCAAAAGCTTTTCAGTTCCAGTTTTTAATGATAAAATCTTAAGTTTCAAGTTTCATCTCAATCGGTTCATTCGTTTTTGAGATACAGCGCCCACAGACATTTTTACGCACGAAAACAATACTTGCCCTATATATACTATATAGGGAAAGTAATACACTAAAACCTAAGAATTGCGGTTACTGGCTTAACTTAGAACTTGGCTAATTTTAAATTACTTTGGAATACAATTTTAAACTAGAATGTACTTTTTAATCTAGTAACCTTATTTAAAAATATAGTTTGTAAACTGAACTAAAAACTCAGAATTGCGGTTACTAACTTAACTTAGAACTTGGCTAATTTTACATTGCGTTTGAATACTATTTTAAAGTAGAATTTACTTTTAAATCTAGTAACCCAATTAAGAAATATAGTTTGTAAACTGAACGAAAAACTAAGAATTGTGGTTACTAATTTAACTTAGAACTTTGCTAATTTTAGATTACGTTGGAATACAATTTTAGGTTACAATGTACTTTTTAATCGAGTAACCTAATTTAGAATTAAAGTTTGTGAACTAAACTAAAAACTAGGAACTATGGTAATTTAATCACTTAACTTAGAACTCGGCAAATATTAGATTACGTTTGGAGTACAATTTAAAATTATAATGTACTTTTTAATCTAGTTACCTAATTTAGAAATATAGTTTGAAAACTGAACTATAAACTTAAATTGCAGCTACTCACTTATCTCAGAACTTGGCTAATTTCAGATTACGTAGGAATATAATTGTAGGCTAGAATGTATTTTGTAATCTGGCAACCTAATTAAAAAATATAGTTTGTAAACTAAATTAAAAACTTAGAATTGCAGATAATATTAATAATTTTAGATTGTGTTGGAATACAATTTTAGGTTACTTTTTAATGTAGTAACCTAATTTAGAAATATAGTTGGTAACCTACACTGAAAATTGTATTTAAATGTAACCTGGAAAATAGTAAAAAGTTATAGTAAAAATTTACTAACCTAAACTGAAAATCACCTAGCGAAGTCAATAAAAATTATTACACACTAAAAAAAGTCATTGTTAAAAGGCCAATTTTTTACATAAAGTTAGGTTAGGTGGCAGATAATAGCTTCAAAATATAAATTCCAGATTACCTAACCTAGAATTGCGTTAATTAAACTGACTTAAACCATTTTTAAGTTACCTTGCAATACGATGTTTTGACTAGATTTCTATTTTTAGTAACTTTTTAGTAACTAAAATTAAAAAGTTGTTTTTATTTTAAACTAATTCTAGCAAAACATTGATAACCTAACCTAAAAATTAAAAAAAAATGATTTGAATTTGAAGCAACAGTGTGACAAAACAATTGTAGTAAGTTAAATTAAAATCTAAACCTAAAAATCAAATATAAATGTAATCAAGGAAATGGAAATCAAGTTAGGTTACCTAAAGTAAAAATCTTTTGGATGAAATATGATTTCAGTTTCCAGACACGGGTTTCGATCTCTCGATCTCATCAATACAGCATTAATTTATTTAATTTCAGTTTAATAAGAAATACTAAATCAAGTAATATATAAACAAAATTATCATTCTATAAAGTAAGTAACAATTATTAGGTTAGGTTGCGATAGTAATCCAACCCAGAATTACAGTCAATAACTTGACAAAGAATTATAATTTCTAGCCTAGTAACTCAGGTCTTGAAATGTATTTAGTAACTTAAACTAAATTATATTTTAATCTAACCCAAAAAAATAAAATTAAAAATAAGTGGTCATCAATAAAAAATGTTTCTAGTTAAATAACTTTCCAGTTTAGGCTAGGTTACGTAGCCTCGGAATACAATTTACTATATATGTTTTAGTGGTAACCTAACCTAGAATATCGATGAATAACATGAACTAGAACTTTAGGTTTTTTTTCAGATCAAGTTAGAATACAACTTTCAGGTTAGTTTAAACATTTTAGACTAGTAACCTAATGTCTTAAGTAACCTAACCTAAACTTAAAAAATATTTACTCTAACTTGGAATATAACAAAAAAAAATAGGTAAAATTTTGTGAATAAAATTATTCCACTATCATAAACAATGAACAAACAAAAATTAGTAATACACTAGTAAAATTTTCATTTTCAAAGGTTAAGCAAGGTTAGGTTGAAGGCAGTATCCTAAAAATACACTTTCTATTTTAGGTAATTTATAAATATAAATTCTAGGTTAGGTTAGGTTACATAGTCAACCTAGAATTTCAGTGAATTAATTTAGACTTTTTTCCTTTTAATAAAATACTGACACAGTATATAAGTGATTTATTAAATGATATGTAGTTTCAACAAGTAGCAGCCTCATCAATTCAGTAATTTAGACTTTGTAGATCAATCACTCAATTTAGAAACCTACGTTTAATTTCAATCCGATTAATGTAGGTTCTCAAAATCTTACTTTGACGTAAACCTAAACCTAAAGTTTTATAATATCCTAAGTAAACCTGGGTTACCCACTCTAAATACGCCATTAGTTGCATAAACTACCTAAAAATAGCTTGCCAGGTTAGGAAAAATTGAAATTACTATTTACAACGTTAGATTTTGTTTAGTAACATCAGACTACAATTTCAAGGTTCATTTAGAATACGGATTATTAACCTGATATAAAACTTTAGGTTTAGGTTTACGTCAAAATAAGATTATTAGACTAGATTAGATTTTCTAGACTCATAACCTAATCTGTAGTAACCTAAACTAAAAATTGTTTTATAATCTAGCCTAAAAAGAATCTTACAAACAAATAACCTTAATTAGAAATCCAATTTTGTCAATTTAAATTGTTCCAGTTGAAAAATGATAATAATAATAATACTAATTGATAAATGAATAGAACCACCATTAATTCAATTTAAATTGCAGTAACCTCAAACCACAAATTCTAGGTTAGATCTCCTTAGTAATGTAATATAGTTTAGGGTGTTTCTAAATGAATATCGGTGTTTTAACGCTTAGCAATATTTATTACGTAAAACTTAAAGTCATAATTAATACGGGAAATCAATCAATCAATCAAATAGTTATACGTACAATCTTCCAAGTGTTCAATGTGAGCACATATCAAGTCGATAGGTCGGTTCTTCTCGAACTTCGTTTAGCTTTTGTGGTGTAATTGTTGAAATAGCTACCTCGATCTTCAATTGCTAATTCTCGACTAGCATTCTGAACTGATTTCGTAGGGCTACGCGTTATAGAATCTCTCATTCGCTCAATACTCTTTAAGGAAACATTTGGTCGTCTCGTATCTTCCCTTTGCAATGTCAGCCGGTATTTTTAATCTGATGAAACCATTTACGTAAGCTATTTTCATTTGGAGGATCAAATCTGAACGCATGTTGAACAGTAACCTCAGATTCGGATTTTGCAAACTATAGAATACAAAAAGCTTTTTGTTCACTAGTCGCCATTTTTGCTACTAGCGCCATCTAGCGTATACGGTTACCAATAAACAGAACTGTTTGAGTTGCATTTTTATTTTGTGTATTAATTATGATTTTTAGTTTTACGTAATAAATATCACAAAGCGTTAAAATTCCGATATTCATTTAGAAACACCGGGTTTTGCGATAGAGAACATAAAACATAAATTATTAAAGTTAAGCAACATGAACTAAACAATCAATCAATAGCTAACAATTAATACGAGTCCAGACATTGATTAAGAAATTTTAGGCTGAATATTTAGAAGTTTTATTTTACAGTGGGTTACTTACAAACAGTCTGATGGCTGAATGCATATTGGTGGTCTCTTGGGAAGTTTTGTGAAAAATTGTTGAATATATTTGTGTTTTAAATGATTTTTTCGGTGATTAAGTCTCGATTACCAATGTGCATAAGGAACGACCCATTTTTTTTTCTTTTTTTTTTGCTGTACGATTTGAAATTTTAAAACGTCGATCCTCATTTAGATACAGAGCGATTTGTAATTCAAATTCGCGCTGAATTATTGATGATGGTGCGCTTGGGCCACGTGGCCGCCCTTATGCAAATCAACGCGACGCATTCGATTTCGTTTTTTGTTTTGTTTTTTCCATTTCACCGTGGTCTCTCATTGGATGCTAATGAGGCGGTCAGAGCCGCTTCCTCCCGAATAAATTAACGCGCGACACCTATGAACCCGTATGCATAAGAATTGAGGAATGTTTACTTTTATATTTACATAATTAATGTTCAAGTAGATTAAATCCTGTTATACAGACAAGCTATTAAGTATTTTTTATTGAATACTAGAATGTATAACGATATTATGGTATTATTATCATTATTAAATTATTTTATTTATAGGTAATGAGGTTGAATGTGAGTACGCCTACTAGTTTACTGTTTATGAGTGGCCACGCCTACTGTGCGGTCGGGTAATTGCCGAAATTATTACGCGCGTGAATCGATTGTTCGGATTGATCACTCAATTAGGGTTGTGTATCTCTCGGTCAAATAGTCCATTGTTCGCGTTCGCACACCTTCTTTCTGCACCGGTCGCGTGTTGGTGGTGGTTCGCGGATCGATAGCCGGACGGTATCGATCCGCGGATAAAATTAAATAACGGTCGCGGATCTGGCACGAAAGGTGAGAAGGGAGGAACGACCCACCCCTGCAGACACAAAGGATCCGAACGTGAGGAGGTGTGTGTGAGTGTGTGTAACAGTATGTGCGCGCAGGTTTGTGTGTGTTTGTGTGTTGGCGATTAATCGCCGGATTGCAATCAATTACACGGTCGGTACACTCACCGGGCGGGAATTTCTCCGGCAAGTCGGCATTAATCAGATGCGATAAATTCGCGTTGCGGGATAATTAACGCCGCCGCGTTATTTTATTTAATGGCCACTTGTAATTACTAATTTCATTAACTGATTGATTAGGATGAGATTACATAATATATACATTCCCTTACTACGGATAGGAATTACTATAAATATATGGACACATTCTTTTATAAACTATTAGAAAGAAAAATGGAAATGCAGAGTAGGCTTTGTATTGAAGTTCTTGTACCATTTTTTTTTGATGATGATCTTATGAAATCTTTAGGGTAAGATCATGATGCCACGCACAAAGAACTTCTAGCCTTTCTCAGCAAGAAAATGAAGCAGGTGATGTTTGACACCATTGTCTGAATTGAATTGTTTACAAGGTTTTGCAAAGATTGATGATTGAACTGAAGATAGTTTTAAAAAAAATACAAGTGTAGACATCTATTGGTCGAAGCCGAAATGATTTAAGACTCAACCCAATACATTTTTGTAATACACATTATTATTATTATTATTGTTTCAGTAGAGAATTATCAAAACCTTTTCGCGCAGAGAAGGTTAATTAATCTGTTTTTGTTTGCTGCAGTTAAAATTGATAATAATTAGCAGTAGCGTTAATTTTAGCACGACACTCGTGTTGATCATGTGGGTTCAAAGTGAAAACACGCGCATTGTCGAGAATTTCATTTCGGTGAATGGACCACGCATCCCCTTCGGGTTTATTTAAGCTTTAATTGATGGATAAAGACGTCGCCGGCTGGAGATGAGGGTCGTGGCATAAATTAGAATATATATAGGGCCTTTTGAACGTTGGTGAAGAGGAAGGAAGGGTCCCCCATCGTGGTATTTTGATTTATTAGGCACAGGGACATGTGTTCCAACAAGTGGTCCAATTCAATTCACACGAAGTCATTCCGGGGAATCTTTTTTTCCCTTTAAATCCATTATAACTACTTCAAGTCTGCGTTAACTAATAGGAACACTTAATTATATCTTCAAGAAATCGTTACAAAGTATTTATATCAAACTCTCATTATTTTTCTAAAACATAGATGTGGTTTCCAACGATCAAAGGAAATCAATTCTAAATCTTTGGGCCACAATTTTATATACATTTTAAAACTTAAACCCCTCGCACAATTTCATTTTATAAAAGCCCTAATTAAAAGCTATTTCGACGTTTACGCTCAAACACTAAACCCCCACCTCTCCCCAACCCTCTCAACTCCCCTCGCCACATTAGGCTCTAATCATTTTTTCAACATGTTTAACAGCCCCCATAAACTTTGAGCGAACCCCGCATTATATTATATGAAAAAAAAATACACACAGTAATTGCCCCTACACATGAGAACGCTAGATGGCGCGCATGTGAGAGGCCTGATTAGGACGAACGGGCGGTTCGGTAAATCACGCGCTTAAACACCGGAAGCGTTCCATTTGACCCCGACGACCTCGACTCCGTGGTCACTTCGGCGCCATCGCCTAACAATGTGGTATTAGTTATAAATAGGAATTATATGCAAATAAAAATTTTACAATAGTTTTTTTTTTAATATTAATTATACATACGGACAAAAAATCAAGAGGTTGTCCCCTGGGTGATTCTAAGAATATTTTGTCGTTGATTGATAATTTTTAAAAATCCGCTTTGTTTCGAAAATACAGAGTTAACAAAATTTTCTACGAAACCTTTTCTGATACTTTTAAAATTATTAATGTAGTCAAAATAAAAGTATAACATACTAGACTCGGTTTACCGAGTATAATTTCTTTTAATTGCGTTAACAACATTATAAAGAATGGCTTTTATTCATTAACAGCAGGCAAGTGTAGTCATCGAAAAGAAATTTGATTTAATTTGAATACGTCTCCTGATTGGTCATTTATTATGTGTCGAATTTATTGAGACTGAGTGAAGTTCGGCTGTTTGACGTTTATTTTCTGTCTTTAATAGTTTAACTTTTGTTAGTGAAGTCCTTCATCATGAATCGCTATCCCAAAGTCGAGATGGCTGATTGCATTTCATTTATGGACTTGCTGATGGCAATTCATTGCAAGTTATACGATAACTTTCCTGAAAAACCTTCCAAAGTATTCATCATCTTCGTAAAACAGGCACATTGAAATGAAGTGGAGGACCAGGAAGGCTAATGACAGTAAGAAGTGAAGGAGAATGTATGTGCTGGATATGATAGAGGAATATCCAGGTTTTTAGTACTGGAAAAATTGCAAATACTTTGAATGTAAGTAATAGGACTCTTTGAAAAATTTGTTGTACCCATTCACATACAACGCATTAAGGCACTTCTTCTTTCTGATTTTCCTCCAAGCATTGCATTATGTCAATGGCTTTTGCACATACTGGTTCAAATTCTTCAACTACTGACGTTGATTTTCTTACCGTTGAAGCGAATTTTTCAAGAATATAGGAAAAACCATGGGCTTCAAATCTCCCTAATTATCATTCTCTTCCCAATTATAATTGTAGTCGAAATCCGAATCATTGGCTTTACTTATTCTAAAGATGTTGGTTTTGTTAGCATCCTAACATCGACATCGAATTTATCGACTCGAACTTATCCGATTGGCTCCTATAGAACTTGGCCATGACCGCCGGGACGACACAGCCCGCTGACGTAGATACTTAAAGATCGTTTTTAATATCAGTTATCAGTTGAATGTTTGGGTTGGACTTTTGGAAGCTACCTAATTGGAGCAGTAGTCCTACCAGAAAGACTTACACAACTTTTTAGAACAAAATCTACCACAGTTTCTGGAGGATGAACTATTGGCAACAAGAAATACAATGTGGTTTATGCGCTTTTGAGTGTGATTATTCGTGAGTTGATTGATTGGTCTATTTGGACCTTACTCATGACCTGCTCGATCCCCTGACTTAAACCCCCAGGCTATCTAAAGTCATTAGTTTACACTACTCAAATGGAAAATGTGGAAGACTGGCGAAATAGAATAATTTCTGGGTGTAACACAATAAGAAACGGCTCTAGTGTTTTTGGCAGAGTTCGGCTGTCGATATTAATAATAATAATAATACTATCTCTATATTTTTAAGGTATCATACACATGTACAAAATGAAAATTGCGTCAGAATTTACGAATTAAGTTGAGGAGAATATTGGATTAATGCATCCTAGCTGCTGAAATGAAAATCTTCTAACTATCTATCTCTTTCTCAATCTCTCAAGATCTTAAACAATATATTAAATTAAAGAAAATAATAGAGAGAGAGAGAAGAGTTTCTTTTACTTCAACTCTCTTTCTTAAATTATGAGGAAACATTTTAAATGTGTACAAATATTTTTAACTCTCTCACCCTCCCTCTCCCTCTCTCTTTCTTTCAATTTTTCAAGGCATAAAAACATAATTTTAATTAATGACAAAAAATAAAGAGAAGGTAGTCTTTTTAACTCTTTTATTCTCTTTTTTTTAATCTTTCAAAACTTGAAGAAATATTTTTTTAATAAAGAAAATGTACCACGAAAATAGAAGAATTTGAAGAAATATTTTTAATTGTAATAAAATTTCTTTTAACTATCTTTTTTACTCTCTTAAAACATAAGGAAATTTTTAATAGATGAAAATTAGAATTCATTAAAGAAGAAAGTATATTGTTAAGCAAAAATATTTACAATGCATAGAAATCCCTTTTAACTCATTTACTCTCTCTCTCTCTCTCTCTCTCTCTCTTTCAATTTCTTAAGACCTGAAAAATCTTTTAATTTGGTGTAAATAAAGTCGCTTTAATTATCTCTCTTTTTACTCTTTGTCTTTTTTCAGAACATAAGGGAATATTTTTTCGTTAACTATCTCTTTGTCTTTATCACTCTCTCAAAATATAAGGACTTATTTTTAATTGATGAATGGAAAATAGGACAGACAAAAATTAAAGTCTACTTAAATTCTCTACTTCTCTCTCTGTCTCAATCTCCCAAGTTTCAAATATTTTAAATTGATGAAAATTAAGGAGAGGGAGAAAGTAAAATAGACTCTTTCCTCTCTTAAAAAAGATTTTCCTCTCTCCCTATCTCTCTTTCTCTTTCACACTCTCTCCATCTCTCCCTCTCTTTCTCTATCTCTAAAACTTTCGTTTAAAACTTTGATTTCTGTCTCTCTTATTTTCTTTTCGTTAATTAAAAATATTTTCTTATGTTTTGAGTGAGTGATAGAGACAAAAAATTAAAAATACTGTCCCCTCTCTCTCTTTTCTCTATCTCTATCTCTCTCACACACATAAACTCCATATCTCACTCACTTCCTTCCCTCTATCTCTCTCTTAAAATATGATAAATTTTACTAATAAATAATGAGATACAAAGACAGAGAGAGAGAAAGAAAGGAAAGTTAACTTTTGTTTCCCACTCATTTAAAACATAAGGAAATATTTTTAATTAACGAAAAGAAAATAAGAGAGAGACAGAGAGAGTAAACTGAGACATTTGTCTCTCTTTTAAAAAAGATATTCCTCTCTCCCTCTCCATTTCCCCCTCTCTCTATCTCTCTCTGTCTCCCTCTTCACACACTCTTTCCCTCTCTCCATCTCTCTCACTCTCTCTCACTAACAAACTTAAAACAGTTGAAATAAAGGAAAATTAAAAAGAGAAATTTTTAAAATTCACCAGAAACCTAATTAAAAGTTAAAAAAGAAAACATTTGAAATCTAATCTAATGACACAATTGTAAATTTTCTAAAAATAAAAACTTTTTAAAATTCTTGGGAGATGAATGAAATGTTACAGTTGTTGATTTGAAAATTCACTGGAAACAAAACATTAAAAAAAATTTTAAATAGAAAAAACCAATTGAAATTGAAATATTTAATTCAATTATAAATTTCAGAAAAACTGGAAACTTACTTCAAATAAACAAAACCTTACAAAAAAAACCTATAAAGAAAGAATAAATATTAAAAAAAAATATATTAAAACTAAACAATAAAAAACAATTGAAATCTACAAAAAAGCTCTAAATTAAAAAAAAAGAAACTTTAGAATATTGACTTAAAACAAATGAAATTTTAAAAAAACAATTAAACTCTGTCATAAAACAAAATTTACACAAAAACTAAAACGAAACAACAAAAAAGAAACAGCTGTAAATTATAAAACTTTAGAATTGTAACTTCAAACAAATGAAATAAAAAAAAGCAATTAAAATGTGTAGTAAAACAAAATTTACAGAAAACAATAAAACTAAATTTAAAAAAAAAAACAATTGAAATCTACAAAAAAGCTGTAAGTTAAAAAAAAAACATTTGAATCTTGACTTAGAACAAATGAAATTTAAAACACAAACAATTAAAATCTGTAACAGAACAAAATTTACAAGAAAATGAAACTAAACAAAAAAACAATTGATATCTACAAAAATAACTGTAAATTTAAAAAGTAAAATATTGGCTTACAAAAAATTTAAAAAAATTAAGAAAACAAAATTTGAAAAAAATAATAAAATCAATCAAACAATTAAAATCCTTAAAAAGCTGTAAATTTAAAAAAAAAACTTTAGAATATTTGAAATTAATTTTAAAAAATTTTAAAAATCTGTAATACAATAAAAATTTACCAAAAAATAACAATTGAAATCTTCAAAAATAGCTGTAAATTAATTTTAAAAAACTTTTGAATATTGACTTTAAACAAATATAATTAAAAAAAAACAATTAAAATCTGTAAACAGAAAGAAAACAATTGAAATCTACAATAAATCTGTAAATTAAAAAAAACTTTCGAATTGACTCAAAAAAATTAAATTAAAAAAAAAACATTCAAAATCTGTAATAAAAGAAAATTTACAAAAATAAATAAAGCCAAACACAAAACAGCAATTGAAATCTACAAAAGAAGCTGAAAATTAACAAAAACTTTAGAATTTTAAAACAAATGAAATTTAAAAAATAGCAATTAAAAACAAAATTGACATAAAAATATAGCTGAACAAAAAACAATTATTGAAATCTATAAAGAAAGCCGTAAATTAAAATAAAAAAATTAAATCTCTGAGAAAACAAAATAATAAACAAGAAAAAAACAAATGAAATCTACAAAACGCTGTAAATTAAAAGATAAACTTTAGAATTTTGACTTAAAATAAATGAAATTAAAAAAAAAAACAAATAAATTATATCATAAAACAAAATTTACATAAAAAACTAAACAATTAAGAAAAAACTTTTGATTATTGAAATTGAAAAAAATCCATTGAAATCTACAAAAAATTTAATTCAAAAATAAAACTAAAAAACAATTTTTAAATAGATAGTATTAAGAGAAAAAAACATACTTAAAACAGTTGAAAATTTACAGAAAAAAATTGAAATGGGCTATTTAAATCTACAACAAAGTAATAGTTGTTTTTTTTTAGTTATTCACTTAAAACAATTAAAACTAAAAAAAACATTTGAAATCTGTTATGAAACATTTGTAAATTAAAAAGAAAAAATCATTTGGAATTTTTTTTAAACAATTAAAAAAATTTACACAATTGAAATTAAAAGAAACAATTATACGTTTCCTAAAAAAGAGAAACATTTGAAAATTCACGGAAAAAATATAAAATTTAACAGTTTGAAATTAAAAAAAAAACCTTTGGAAGCTGTAATAAGACAGTTATTTTTTAAAGCATTTGAAAATTGACTGAGACAATAAAAAATAAAACGATGAAATCTAATGAAACTAAACTACAAACAAAGCATTTAAAAATTCACGAGAAATAAATGAAATTTTACAGTTGAAGATTCACTAAAGCAATTGAAATTTTATGAAAAAAAGCAATTACAAAATGTAATTAAATCTGTCATAAAAGTTTAGTGAATTAAAATTTAAAAAAAAACATTAAAAAATTTAATTAAAACAATTAAAACTTTAGAAATAAAAAAAACTGACAAAAAGGAATTATAATTTACAAAAATAAATAAAACTAAACAAAAGAAACAATTGAAATCTACAAAAAAAGCTTTAAATAAAAATACTTTTGAATATTGACTTGAAAAAATAAAAATCTACAAAAACGCTTAAGACACTTAAAGAATCTTATAGACATTCAGTTAAAACAATTAATATTTAAATAGGAAAA
The DNA here is from genome assembly GCA_963969525.1 of Ontholestes murinus. Lineage (NCBI taxonomy): Eukaryota > Metazoa > Arthropoda > Insecta > Coleoptera > Staphylinidae > Ontholestes > Ontholestes murinus. Next base: position 7,239,341 of record OZ018393.1, read on the forward strand.
AAATTTAAGTCCGTAATAAAACAGTTGTAAATTATCTGAAAAAATAAAAACATATTAAATAAATTCTCTTGTTGAAACAATTATAAATTTTAGAAAATAAACAAATGAAAAAAGAAACAAGTAACAACCTTAAAAACCTAGTAATTGCTTTATTTAAGTATTTATATCATGAATTACCATGTAATAACGGTCGCAACCATTATCCTGAGTAACAACCTTCATCAGTAAAAATTCAAAATGTTTCACCAAGTGATAAATGAGAAAGCCATTTAAGAAAAAAGTAACAACAGTTATTTTCTGATAATGAAACACTACGTATAAACTATTGATAATTCTACAAAAAAATGAACATTGAAAAAAAAACATAAAACAATTGAAATTTCGTAAGAAAAAAATTGAAATAATTAAAATGGACAAAAAGTACTTGAAAGTATTTTTTAAAACTTTTAAACAATTAAAGTTAGAAGAAATCAAAAGGCAGTAAAAAATTAACTTTTTAAAATGGTTTTTTTATTAATCTATAGGTTTCTAAAACAAATTTTTGAGTTATTATTACATTGTTTTTTTAATTAATCTCTTCTGTTATAATTAGATAATATTTTTCATAACTTTTTTAATGTTTTTTTATATAATTTTTATAATTAGTTATTATTTCAAATGTTTTTTTACAATTTCCAATTGTTTTTTTCAATTCAAATTTTTTCTTCATAACGATTTTTCTTGTTATCTCACACCATACGACCTATTATATTAGAAAACCTAATTCTTACACAAACTTAAATCCCAGCTTCGCTACATTTTAATGCATAACCAATAGTTTTACTTTTATGTCCACAAAATTTAACTGGCCGTTTCCAGTTCTGGGGGAACGTTATGAAATACAGAAAAAAAAAAATTGTCTGTAAACACTGATAAATACGCGACGTCGTGTAGCAACAGTGCGTCGTTATCATCGCCGCGCGGCCGTCTTATCAACGAGGACCCGGACGAATTTCATGACCTTATCGCGAGCTATTTTCGAAAGGCCATCAGAATTTCATCAGAGCAGACATTATTTATACGCAAATGCCTATTTGCGGTTAATTGCGCTGACGTAATTGCTTCTAAAGTGCACTTCTTGTTAACGATCGGAAAAATTTCGTGATTCGACGGTTTTAACTAACGATTTCGACTTTTAAATTTTTTTTAGAACGTGCTCAATTACGAATATCGTCGATGATAAATAACATCGTGCGTTTTTAAATTGTGATCGAAACGATTTAATGTTTGTAGATAAAATTATTCAAATTGTTTATCTTTGAGTTTCAAACAAATATGTATATTATAGAATTGTAAAATTTTTCGTGTAATTGTTCAGAGAGATTTAATTTTTAATTTGAGAAGAACACAGAGTAGGAGTTTCGATTATTAAATTAGATTACTATCGAGCTGCGCTCTTCTCAATATTGAGAAGCATTAAAGTATGCTTTTATTTACAGAGAGAAAATTTTCACAATTTGAGAAGAGACTTTTTTTATTTGAGAAGAAAATAGTTTGATATTTATTTTCTAAAAATATTTATAAAGAGCGAAGTTGGAAAATCATTATAAATGCTCGGTCGAGAAGAGTTAAACTCGATAGTTTAAAAATTATTCTCGAGAAGAGTCTGTATTGATTGTATTATAATCAATTTCATTTTATTTCTTTAATAATGACAAAGTTCTATAGTCCAAAACTTATACTTAAAAGTATCAATTGTATAATTAAATAAAAACTCACGTGAGAAGAGCGAAGCTCGATAGTTTAAATAATTTTAAAAGAACAATTGTAATATAGTCGAAAACTTTTACTTGAGGAGTCTTGATTATCAAATTAGTTTACTATCGAGCTGCGCTCTTCTCAATGTAGAGAAGCATAAAACTATACTCTTAGTTAAAGAACGTTTTTTTCTTTTCAATTTGAGAAGAGCGTATTTTGATAGCATATAAAAACTTTTGAGAAGCGAGGAGCTTGATATTTATAAAAATAAAATATTTGAGAGCAGTGAAGTGTAATAGTTATTCAAAATGCACAGTTGAGAAGAGCGAAGAAAAAATTAACAAAGCTCGATAATTATAAAATAAATTCTTAACTAACGCACTTACTATGTTTTAACCACTAAAAATTTAGTGGTTAAAACATAGTAAGTGCGTTAGTTAAGTGTTTTTCATGAATTACCACGTAGTAACGGTCACCACAATCCTTATGATAAAATAAATTGTTTCAGAAAAGAGTAGCTTGATATTTATTTCTAAAAATACCTAAAAACAGCGAAGTTAGATTGTCGTTTTAAATGCTCAGCTGAGAAGAGCTAAGCTATTTAGATGGAAATATACTATCGAGCTGCGCTCTTCACGATGTAGAAAAGCATAAAACTATTATTTTAATTATAGACAAAAAATATTCACTAATAAAATACATGAAGGGCAAAGGTGCATAAATACCCACGTGAGAAGAGCGAAGCTCGATAGTTTGTAGAATGGTAAACAAACAAAAAACAAAAAGAAAAATCGAAAATACTTTCATTGGTCTCGTTTATTAAATTAGTTTACTATCGAGCTGCGCTCTTCTCTATATAGAGAAGCATAAAACTATTCTTTTAGTTACAAAGAGAAATTTTTCTCAATTTAAGGAAAACGTAGTTTTTTTTTAAATAAAGGAAACACTTAACTTTTTTATACCACTTATATTTTATTTTCTCGTGACTAGAAGAATTGATAATCATAAATAAAAATAAGTGGTATAAAAAAGTTAAGTGTTTTCTTTATTAAAAAAAATCGAAAATGTACCACGAAGTAAACGCCTTCAAAATTCAAGAAAACGTAGTTTGATTGTCATAAAAAAAAACTTTTAATCGAGAAGCGAGAACCTAGATGTTATTCATCACCATCGAAGTTATTCAAACTGATCAGTTGAGAAGAGCGAAGCTAGATATTAAAAAAAAAACTTGAACTTATTATCTTTCAATAAATTTCTCATTTTGTTTCTTAGAGAATAAGATCAATAGTCTAAAACTTATACTTATAGGAGGATTAATTGTATAGTTTCATAAATACTCACGTGAGAAGAGCGAAGATCGATAGTTAAAATAATTATAAAAGAACAAAATTTATATAACTGAAAACTTTTATTTTAGGAGTATGTCTACATTATATTCAATTCTATTGTAACATTAAAACTACGTGAGAAGATCGAACCTCGATAGTTAAATGAATTTTTAACATTGGTAAAATAGTCGAAAACTTGCATCTGCGCTCTTCTCAATGATGTTACATAACAAATCACGTGAGAAGAGCAAAGCTCGATAGTTAGATGAATTTTAAAAGAGCAATGGTAATATAAACGAAAACTTTTACTTGAGCTACCCTCTTCTCAATCAAGAGATACATAAAGAAAGAGAAGAAAGTAGCTTTATACATAAAACAAAGTTGGATTGTAGTTTTAACTGCTTCACTGAGAAGAACTTTTTGGTTGAAATAATAGATAGTTTTATGAATGTTAAAAAAACAAAAAAACAAGAGTCAAAATGACACAACAGACTTCGTCTAAAATATCCCAAAAAAAGGGTCAAAATGAAGCATATTTGCTTATAAATAATTAAAAAGAACGCCGAAAATGGCAAAAGTGTGTCACCTTCCTAAGGAAGAACGTGGGTTTAAGTGGAAGGACATTGGTCAACAGTGAACTCCGCTCGTAACTCCTGTGTCCAAAATTATTTGTTTATTGTTTATTAAATGTATGTATATCATATAATTTTTTTTGTAATTTTGTAAACAGGAGAAGCAAAAATAATAAAAAAAACTTTTACTTAAGAAGTCTCATTTATCAAATTAGTTTATTATCGAGCTGCGTTCTTGTCAATGTAGGGAAGCATACATTTATTCTTCTACTTACAAAGAGAAATTTATCTCAATTTAAAAAGAGCGCAATTTGATTGTCATATAAAAAATATTTAATTGAGTAGCGAAAAGCTTGATGTTCGCTCTTCGAAGAGAGCAAAAAACTATTCAAATTAATAAAATAATTTGTTTGAAAAGAGAGCAGCTTATTTCTAATAATTCTTAAAACCAAGTTTGATTGTCGTTTTAAATGCTTCACTGCGAAGAACTTGCTTGTTAAAATATTATACTATCGAGCTGCGCTCTTCTCGTTATAGAGAAGCGTCTCTAAATTAGAGACAGAAAAATAATCATTAAGCTCGATACTCATACGAACATTTTTGTTTGGGAAGAATAGCTTTATACTTGTTTAAAAAAATACTTAAAGGGCAAAGATGCATAAATACCAACGAGAGAAGAGCGCAGCTCGATAGTTAAAATAATTTTTAAAGAGCAATGGTAATATAGTCCAAAACTTGTTCTCGAGGAGTTTTGATTATGAAATTAGTTTACTATCGAGCTGCGCTCTTCTCACTGAAGTTTCAGAACAAATCTCTTTTTTTTACTTCCAGAGAGGAAATATTCACAAAACTTGATAGAACTCGTTGTTGAGAAGCGTAAAGCGATTCTTTTAATTAGAGACAAAAGAATATTCTCTAAACTCGATACTAATACGAACATTTTTGTTTGAGAAGAGTAGCTTTATACTTGAAGGGAAAGCTGCATAAATACCAACATGAGAAGAGCGAAGCTTGATAGTTAAATAATTATAAAAGAACAAACTGGAAACTTTTATTTTAGGAATATGTCTACATTATATTAAATTCTACTATAACATTAAAACGTACGTGAGAAGAGCGAAGCTCGATAGTTAAAAGAATTTTTATCGTTGGTAAAATAGTCGAAAATCAAAAAAAAAATCAAAACTCGAGTGCAAGAGTTTTGATTACCAAATTAGTTTACTATCGATCTACGCTCTTCTCAATGAAGTTACATAACAAATCACATGAGAAGAGCGAAACTCGATAGTTAGATGAATTTTAAAAGAGCAATGATAATATAGTCGAAAACTTTTACTTGAGCAGTCTTGATTATCAAATTAGATTTCTATCGCGCCGCGCTCTTCTCAATGTAGAGAAGCATAAAACTATTCTTTTACTTAAGTGAAGAATAAAACTTTATTTTTACTTCCAGGGAGAAAATATTCACAAAACTCGATAATCATAAAATACATTGTTTGAGAAGAGAGTAGCTTGATGCTTATTTCTAAAAATACTTAAAACAACAAATTTGGATTGTTGTTATAAATGCTCAACTGAGATGAACTTGCTGGTTGAAATATTATATTATTGAGCTGTGCTCTTCTCCTTGTAGAGAAGCGTAAAGCTATTCTTTTAATTAGGGACAAAAAATATTCACTAAACTTGAGAAGAGTAGCTTTATACTTGGTTGAAAGAAAATACTTAAAGGGCAAAGCTGCATAAATACCAACGTGAGAAGAGCGAAGCTCGATAGTTTGAAGAATGTTAAAAAAAAAAACAAAAAAATAAAACTTTTACTTGAGAAGTCTTTTTTATCAAATAAGTTTACTATCGAGCTGCGCTCTTCTAAATGTAGAGAAGCATACATTTATTTTTCTATTTACAAAGAGAAAATTATCTCAATTTGAGAAGAGCGCAGTTTGATTGTCACAAAAAATGATTTAATTAAGTAGCAAGAAGCTTAAGAGTAGCTTTATACTTGTTAAAAAGAAAATGCTATAATATAAAATGAAAATAAAAATAGCGAAGCTCGATAGCTTACTATCGAGCTGCGCTCTTCTCAATGAAGAGATGCATTAAACTTTCTTCTTACTTCTATAAAAAAATATTCACAAAACCTAATAATCATAAAATAAATTGTTTGAGAAGAAAGTAGCTTCATACTTATTTTCAAAAATACTTAAAATCAGCGAAGCTAGATTGTCACTTAAAATGCTCAGCTAAGAAGAGCTAAGCTTGCTAGATGTGATTTTATACTATCGAGCCGCGCTCTTCTCGATGTAGTGAAGGGTGAAACTATTCTTGTACTTAAAAAGAAAAAATTATTAAGCACGACACTCATACGAAAATTTTTGCTGCACAAAAGAAAATAATTAAAGAGCAAAGTTACATAAATATCCACATGAGAAGAGTGAAGCTCGATTGTTAGAAGAATTTTAAAAGAGCAAGGGTAATATAGTCGAAAACTTTTACTTGAGAAGTTTTGATTGCATAATTAGTTCACTATCGAGCTGCGCTCTTCTCAATGTAGAAAAGCATAAAACTTATTTTTTACTTTCAGAGAGTAAATATTCACAAAATTCGCTAATAGTAAAAAAATTATTTGAGAAAATATTGATTAACAACAATACTTAAAAACAGTGACTTTCGTTAATCATTTTAAATGCTTAACTGAGAAGATCTAAACTTGCTACATGAAAATATTATACTATCGAGATGCGCGCTTCTCGATGCAGAGAAGCGTGAAACTATTCTTTTAATTAAAGAGAAAAATATATTCACTAAGCACGACACTCATTCAAAAATTTTTGATTGAGAAGAGTAGCATTACATTTGTTTAAAAGAAAATTATTAAAGAGAAAAGTTGCATAAATGCCAATGTGAGAAGAGCGAAGCTCGATAGTTTAAAGAATGTTCAAAAACGAGTCTCGTTTATCAAATTAGTTACCTATCGAGCTGCTCAATGAGTTGAAAAATTCGTGAGAAGAGCGAAGCTCAATTCCAAATAGATTTTTAAGAGCAATGGTAATAAAATAGAAAACTTGTACTGGAACAGTCTTGATGATTAAATTAGATTACTCTCGAGCTGCGCTCTTCTCAATGTAGAGAAGCATAAAACTATTCGTCTACTTACAAAGGGAACATTTTCTTAATTTGATAGATGATTAGATAGTAGTTTGATTGTTATGAAAAAAACTTGTATTTGAAAAGCGAGAAGCTTCATGTCTGATAGCAGGGAAGTTTGATAGTTATTCAAAATGCTCAGTTGAGAAGAGCGAAGCAAGATAGTTAAAAACAACTTGAACTGATTATCTTTTAATAAATCTCTCATTTTGTTTCTTTGGGAATAAGACCAATAGTTAAAACTTATACTTAAGAGGACCAATTGTATAGTTACAAAAATGCATACGTGAGAAGAGCGAAGCTCGATGGTTAAAAAAATTATAAAAGAACAAATTTTATATAATTGAAACGTTTTATTTTAGGAGTCTGTCATCATTATATTCAATTCTAATAAAATTTACGTGAGAAGATCGAAGCTCGATAGTTAAGAGAATTTTTAAAAATGGTAATATAGTCGAAAACTTGTACTCTAGGAGTTTTGATTATCAAATCAGTTTACTATCGAGCTGCGCTCTTCTCAATGAAGTTACACAACAAATCACGCGAGAAGAGCGAAGCTCGATAGATAGAAAAATTTAAAACAAGCAACGATAATACAGCCGAAAAATGTTACAAAAGGAGTTTTGATTATCAAATTAGATTACCATCGAGCTGCGCTCTTCTCAATGAATAGATACATTAAACATTGTTCACTTTCAGAAAGAAAATATTAACAATACCCTCGGTAATCATAAAATAATAATAATAATAATATCTCTTTATTTTCAAGGTGTCATACACATGTACAAAATGAAAATTGCGTCAAAATTTACGAACTAAGTTAATCTAAAACATATATATACTACAATACATCTTACATCTACTTATATCTACATGCTGTGATAAATTCTTCTATTGAATATGGTTCACATTCAATTAAGAATTCAATTAATTTTGTTTTTTTATGGAACTTTATTTCGTTAGGTAGTGTATTAAATAATTTAAATTGTTTGAGAAGAGAGTGGCTTGATAAGTATTTTTAAAAATACTTAAGACTAAGCTGGATGATCGTTTTAAATGCTCAAGTGAGAAGAGCTTGCTAATTGAAATATTGTACTATCGAGTTGTACTTTTGTCAATGTAGAGAAGCGTAAAACTATTATTTTAGTTATAGAGAAAAAAATATTCACTCGCTACTCATACAAAAATTTTTGTTTGAGAAAAGTAGCTTTATATTTATTTATTTTTAAATACTTGAAGGGAAAAGTTACATAAATATACACGTGATAAGAGCGAAGCTCGATAGTTTGAAGAATTAAAAAATAAAAATAAGAGTCTAAAACTTATATTTGAGGAGTCTGTATTATGAAATTAGTTTACTATCGAGCTGCGCTCTTCTTAATGTAGAGAGGCATAAAACTATTATTTTACTTATAAAGAGAACATTTTTTGAATTGAGAAGAGCGTAGTTTTATTCTCATATCAAAAAAACTTTTAATTGGGAAGCAAGAAGCTTGATGTTTGAAGCATCGAAGTTTGATAGTTATTCCAAATGCTCAGTTGAGAAGAGTAAATCTTTATAGTTACAAAAAATACTTGAACTGATTATCTTTTAATAAGAATGTTAAAATACAAAAATAAGAGTCGAAAATAATAAATGTCATACTGACACAAGTCCGTGAAATTATAGAGGTCTTTAAAAATTAGACCTAAATGTGCCAGAAATGGCCAAAATATTGCCTTAATGGCAGCAGTGTAATAGGTCGAGTGGAAGAAGAAAAACTGAGAACTCCGCCTTCAAGATCTATGCTCGAAATTTTAAAGTGATTAATTATATTTATGTATGTATTCTTGTATTCATTTTTTAATAGATCTTGTAAAGTGAATAAACTAAACTACTTGAGAAGTCTCGTTTATCAAATTAGTTTACTATCGAGCTGCGCTCTTCTCAATGTAGAGAAGCATAAATTTATTCTTCTACTCGTACTTACAACGATAAAATTTTCTTTAAGAAGAGTGTAGATCCATTGTCATATAAAACTAAATTATTAACCATTGATAATGAGTACATAGTACTCGAAATGTTCATCTGGTATTAATAAAAATTATAAGTGAAGTAAGGAATTTTATTTTCGTTTCATCATAATATAAAAATGGTTTGATTGAATCGCGAAAAGCTTAATATGCGTTCTTCTCATGTAGAGAAGCACATAACTATTTGTCTACTTAAAAAGAGAACATTTTCTTAATTTGAGAAGATCGTAGTTTGATTGTTATATTAAAAAAAAATATTTGAAAAGCGAAAAGCTGCATGTCTAAAAGCAGGGAAGTTTGATAGTTATTCAAAATACTCAGTTGAGAAGAGCAAAGCTAGATTGTTAAAAACAACTTGAACTGATTATCTTGTAATAAATCTCTATTTTTGTTTCTTTGAGAATAAAACCAATAGTCTAAATCTTGTGCTTATTAGAGGGTCAATTGTATAGTTATTTCAATACTCATGTGAGAAGAGCGAAGCTCGATAGTTAAAATAATTATTAAAGAACAATGGTTATATAACTGAAAATGTTTATTCTAGAAGTACCTTATTTATTCAATTCTACTGAAACATTCAAACTTACGTGAGAAGAGCGAAGCTCGATAGTTAAAGGAATTTTTAAAGATGGAGTTTCGATTATCTAATTAGTTTACTATCGAGCTGCGCTCTTCTCAACAAAGTTACATAACAAATCACATGAGAAGAGCGAAGCTCGATAGTTAAATTAATTGTAAAATAACAAAGGTTATATAACTGCAAAATATTTTAGGAGTCTGTCTTCATTATATTCAATTCTATTGTAACATTAAAACGTTTCGCGTTTCTTACTTAATTTGTTATGTAATTTCATGGAGAAGAGCGCAGCTCGATAGTAAACTAATTTGATTTTTAAAATTTAAAATTTTTAAAATTTCTTTTAACTATCGAGCTGCGCTCTTCTCAATATAGAGAAGCATAAATTTATTCTTCTACTTACTAAGAGAAAATTTTCTCAATTTAAGAGGAGCGTAGTTTGATTTTCATATACAAAATGATTTAATTGAGTGGCGAGAAGCTTAATATTCGTTCTTCTCAATGTAGAAAGGCATGAAACTATTCCTTTATCTACAAAGAGAACATTTTCCTAATTTGAGGAGAGCGTAATTTGATTTTGATATAAAAAAGAACTTTTAATTGAGAAGAAGCATGATGTTTTACAAAATTTTATTCAAAATGCTCAATTGAGAAGAGCGAAGATTAATAGTTTAAAAAAAACTCTTGAACTGATTAAGAATAAGACCAATAGTATCAAGCTTATACTTAAGAGGGTCAGTCAATTGTATAGTTACATAAATGCACACGCGAGAAGAGCGAAGCTCGATAGTTAAAATAATTATAAAATAACAAAAGGTGTATAACTGAAGACCCTTTTTTTAGGAGTCTATCTTGATTATATTCAATTGTATTGTTACATTAAAACTTACGTGAGAAAAGCGAAGCTCGATAGTTAAAGGAATTTTTAAAGATGGTAATATAGTTGAAAACTTGAGGGGTTTTGATTATCAAATTAGCTTACTATCGAGCTGTGCCCTTCTCAATGAATTTATGTACAAAAATCTGTGAGAAGAGTGAAGCACAATAGTGAAAAGCAATTTAAGAGCAATGGTAATATAATCAAAAAAAAATTACTTGGGCAGTCTTGATTATCAAATTAGATAATCGAGCTGCGCTCTTCTCAATGTAGAGAAGCATAAAACTGTTATTTTACTTACAAAGAGAAAATTTTATTAATTTAAGAAGAACGTAGTTTGATTGTTACATAAAAAAAAACTTTTAATTGAGCTTAATATTTGAAAGTTTGATAATTATTCAAAAGGCACAATATCTCATTTTGTTTCTATGAGAATAAGACCAATAGTCTAAAACTTTCTCTTAAAAGGGTCAATTGTTACATAAATACTCACGTGAGAAGAGCGAAGCACGATAGTTAAAAAAATTATAAAATAACAAATTTTATATAATTGAAACGTTTTATTTTAGGAGTTTGTCATCATTAGATTCAATTCTAATAAAATTTACGTGAGAAGAGCGAAGCTCGATAGTTTGAAGAATTAAAAAATAAAAATAAGAGTCTAAAACTTATATTTGAGGAGTCTGTTTTATGAAATTAGTTTACTATCGAGCTGCGCTCTTCTTAATGTAGAGAGGCATAAAACTATTATTTTACTTATAAAGAGAACATTTTTTTTTTAATTGAGAAGAGCGTAGTTTGATTGCCATATCAAAAAAAAATTTAATTGAGAAGCGAGAAGCTTGATGTTTAAAGCAGCGAATTTTGATAGCTATTCAAAATGCTCAGTTGAGAAGAGTTAAACTTGATAGTTATAAAAAATACTTGAACTGATTATCTTTTAATAAGAATGTTAAAAAACAAAAATTAAAGTCGAAAACTTTTACTTGAGAAGTCTCGTTTATCAAATTAGTTTACTACCGAGCTGCGCTCTTCTCAATGTAGAGAAGCATAAATTTATTCTTCTACTTACATAGAGAAAATTTTCTCAATTTAAAAAGAGAGTCGTTTAATTGTCATATGAAAATGATTTAATTGAGTAGCGAGAAGCTTAATATTCGTTCTTCTCAATGTAGAGAAGCACAAAACTATTTGCCTACTTAAAAAGAGAACATTTTTTTTTAATTTGAGAAGATCGTAGTTTGATTGTTATATTAAAAAAAACTTTTATCTGAAAAGCGAGAAGCTTCATGTCTGAAAGCAGGGAAGTTTAATAGTAATTCAAAATGCTCAGTTGAGAAGAGCGAAGCTAGATAGTTAAAAACAACTTGAACTGATTATCTTTTAATAAATCTCTCACTTTGTTTCTTTGGGAATAAGATCAATAGTCTTTTATTCTAGAAGTCTGTCTTCATTATATTCAATTCTACTGGAACATTAAAACTTACGTGAGAAGAGCGAAGCTCAATAGTTACAGGAATATTTAAAGATGGTAATATAGTCAAAAACTTGTACTCGGGGAGTTTTGATTATCAAATTAGTTTACTATCAAGCTGCGCTCTTCTTAACAAAGTTACGTAATAGATCACGTGAGAAGGGCAAAGCTCGATAGTTAAAGTAATTGTAAAATGACAAAGGTGATATAATTAAAAATTATTTTAGGAGTCTGTCTTCATTATATTCAATTCTATTGTAACATTGAAACTTTCGTGAGAAGAGCGAAGCTCGATAGTTAACGGAATTTTAAAACATACTCGAAAACTTGTACTCGGGGAGTTTTGATTATCAAATTATTTTACTATCGAGCTGCGCTCTTCTCAACAAAATTACATAACAAATACCGTGAGAAGAGTGAAGTTCGATAGTTAAAATAACAAAAGTAATATAACTGAAAATTATTTTAGGAGTCTGTCTTCATTATATTCAATTCTATCGTAACATTAAAACTTTCGTGAGAAGAGCGAAGCTCGATAGTTAAAAGAAATTCTAAAGATTGATTATAAAATTAGTTTACTATCGAGCTGCGCTCTTCTCAATGAAGTTATGTAAAAAAATATGTAAGAAGAGTGAAGCTCAATAGTTAAAAGAATTTTAAAAGAGCAATGGTAATATAATAAGAAAAACTATTATCATCGAGCAGCGCTCTTCTCAATGAAGAGAAGCATTAACACTATATTTTTACTTCCAAAGAGAAATTATTCACAAAACTCGATAATCATAAAATAAATTGTTTGAGAAGAGAGTAGCTTGATAATTATTTCTAAAAATACTTCAAAGCAAGTTGGATTGTCGTCTTCACTGATAAGAACTTGCTGGTTGAAATATTATACTATCGAGCTGCGCTCTTCTCGTTGCAGAGAAGCGTGAAGCTAGTCTTTTAATTAGAGACAAATTAATTAAGCTCGAAATTTTTGTTTGAGAAGAGTCGCTTTATATTTATTTTAAAAAAATATGGCAAAGTTGCATAAATACTCACGTCAGAAGAGCGCAGCTCGATAGTTTGAAGTATGTTAAAAAGAAAACAAAAATAAGACTCGAAAACTTTTACTTGAAGAGTCTCGTTTATCAAATTAGTTTACTATCGAGCTGCGCTCTTCTTAATGTAGAGAAGCATAAATTTATTCTTCTACTTACTAAGAGAAAATTTTCTCAGTTTAGAAGGAGCGTAGTTTGATTGTCATATATAAAATGATTTAATTGAGTGGCGAGAAGCTTAATATTCATTCTTCTCAATGTCGAGAAGCATGAGACTATTCTTTTACCTACAAAGAGAACATTTTCCTAATTTGAGGAGAGCGTAATTTGATTTTGATATAAAAACTTTTAATTGAGAAGAAGCATGATGTTTTAAAGCAGTTAAAGTTTTATAGTTATTCAAATTGCTCAATTGAGAAGAGCGAAGCTTAATAATTCAAAAAAATACTTGAACTGATTAGCTTTTAATAAATATCTCATTTTGTTTCTTTGAGAATAAGACCAATAATGTCAACTTATACTTTACAGGGTCAGTCAATTGTATAGTTACATAATACACACGCGAGAAGAGCGAAGCTCGATAGTTAAAATAATTATAAAATAACAAAAGTTATATAACTGAAAAACCTTTATTTTAGGAGTCTGTTTTGATTGAATGTAACAATATAATAAAATATTTATTATATTGTTACATTTAAACTTACGCGAGAAGAGCGAAGCTCGATAGTTAAAGGAATTTTTAAAGATGGTAATATAGTTGAAAACTTGCACTCGAAGAGTTTTGATTATCAAATTGTTTTACTATCGAGCTGCGCTCTTCTCAATGAATTTATGTACAAAAATCTGTGAGAAGAGTGAAGCACAATAGTGAAAAGCAATTTAAGAGCAATGGTAATATAATCAAAAAATTTTACTTGAGCAGTCTTGATTATCAAATTAGATTACTATCGAGCTGCGCTCTTCTCAATGTAGAGAAGCATAAAACTATTTTTTTATTTCAAAGCAAGCATGAGCGTAGTTTGATTGTTTGATTATTATATAAAAACGAATTTTTAATTGAGAAGTGAAAAGCTTGATGTTTGAAAGGAGGGAAGTTTGATAGTTATTCAAATTCGCAGTTGAGAAGAGCGGAGCTAGTTAGTTAAAAGCAACGTAAATTATTTATCTTCTAATTAGTATCTCATTTTGTTTCTTTGATAATGAGACTAATAGTCTAAAACTTTCTCTTAAGAGGGTGAATTGTACAGTTACATAAATACTCACGTGAGAAGAGCGAAGCTCGATAGTTGATATAATTATAAAATAACAACAGGTGTATAAGTGAAAACCTTTATTTGAGGAGTCTGTTTTGATTATATTAAATTGTATTGTTACATCAAAACTTATGTGAGAAGAGCGAAGCTCGATAATTAAAAGAATTTTAACGATGGCAATACAGTCGAAAATTTGCACTCGACGAGTTTTGATTATCAAATTAGTTTACTATCGAGCTGCGCTCTTCTCAATGAAGTTATATAAAAAAAAAAATGTGAGAAGAGTGAAGCTCAATAGTTAAAAGAATTTTAAGAGCAATGATAATAAAATCAAAAAATTTTACTTGGGCAGTCTTGATAGATAAATTAGATTACTATCGAGCTGCGCTCTTCTCAATGTAGAGAAGAATAAAGCTAGTTAGTTAAAAACAACCTAAATTCATTATACTCTAATTAATATCTCATTTTGATAATAAGACCAATAGTCTAAAACTTTCACTTAAGAGGGTCAATTTTATACTTACATAAATACTTACGTGAGAAGAGCGAAGCTCGATAGTTAAATTAATTATAAAATAACAAAAGTTATATAACTGAAAACCTTTATTTTAGGAGTCTGTCTTGATTATATTCAATTGTGTTGTTACATTAAAACTTACGTGAGAAGAGCGAAGCTCGATAGTGAGTGAAATTTTTAAAGATGGTAATACAGTTGAATTTTTAAAGATGGTAATACAGTTGAAAACTTGCACTCGAGGAGTTTTGATTATCAAATTAGTTTACTATCGAGCTGCGCTCTTCTCAATGAAGTTATATAAAAAAATATGTGAGAAGAGTGAAGCTGAATAGTTAAAAGAATTTTAAGAGCAGTGGTAATATAATAAAAAAATTCTACTTGGGCAGTCTTGATTATAAAATTAAATTACTATCGAGCTGCGCTCTTCTCAATGTAGAGAAGCATAAAACTATTCTTTTACTTACAAAGAGAACATTTTATTAATTTAAGAAGAGCATAGTTTGATTGTTATATAAAAAAAAATTAATTGAGCTTAATGTTTGATAGTTTGATAATTATTCAAAATGCACAGTTGAGAAGAGCGAAGTTAGTTAGTTAAAAATAACCCAAATTAATTATTATTTAATCAATATCTCATTTTGTTTCTATGAAAATATGACCAATAGTCTAAAACTTTCTCTTAAGAGGGTGAATTGTATAGTTACATAAATACTCACGTGAGAAGAGCGAAGCTCGATAGTTAAAAGAATTTTTAATGATGGTAATTTAATCGGAAACTTGTACTTGAGGAGTTTTGATTATCAAATTAGTATACTATCGAGCTGCGCTGCGCTCTTCTCAATGATGAGAAGCATAAAACTTTCTTTTTACTTCCAGAGAGAAAATATTCACAAAGCTCGATACTCATAAAAAGTATTAATAAAATATATTAAAATCCTTCAGTTCGTTGTAGAAAATTAAACAATAATTTAAAAATACGAAAACATTTTGTGAATCTGCAACAATGTTTTCGTATTTTTATTGTATTGTTTGAGAAGAAATTAGCTTGATATTTATTTTTAAAATTATTTATATACTTTGAAGTTGGATTGTCTTTTTAAATGCTCAGTCAGCTGAAAAGAGCATCCACTCCCGTAATGTATCGAAGAGACGAAGTGCAGATAGAGTTTCTAAAATAAAACACAACCGTAAAGTAAACTAATGGTCTTCCAGCATCGACGCCCGCGGCCCATCGATAAATCGTGTGGTTCGCGTGACGGATCGCGGGCGGCCGCGCGTGCTTATTAGAGCGCCGACAGCGCCATCTATTACCGGGAAATGGTAGCCATTAGTTGCTGGTTGGTTGTATTTTTTTTTCATACACCTCAGTTTCGGAAATAGAAAGAGTTATTGTCATTCGTGTCCTATTAAAAAAAATATTTTCGTTTCGGTTACGGAATTAGACGGGCGTTCTGGCGCGACGTTAGGATTTAGAAATAAAAATAAATAAATACTTCAAATGAAATAATTTTATTTTTGTTTTTTTTATTTTCAGGAGAATGTGGTTTGATATTTTGCCGTCGTTCGGAATCGTTTTCGTGGCGATGGCTTTACCCCACGTATTGGCCTACCCGATCAACCGCCTGGTGGTGGATAACCCTTTCAGGAGGAGGCTGATGACTAATGGGGAGCGGTTCGCGTACTTGAGGGATACCAGATTAACGGATGATCCGTATAAGATCGTCTTTGATGTGCCTGATGATAATTCCGGAATGGGAAGGAATGGTGTGAAGGTGGAGGGCGAGGATTGTGTGTGTGATTAAGGGATTTATATTTGATCGGAATGCGCCGAGCGGAGGTGTATTTTTTCCCTGTTTCTTTGGCGCCTGGCCAATGAAAACATCGCGCAGACAAAATATTACGTTTATTTTTTTTTTAAATGGCTCACACACCGCGGTGTCCAAGGATCATTAACACCGTGTACACTCGCTCCATTTCCATCAATCGACGCCCGATTGATCTATCGAATTCGCGAGTGGACCTATCGTATCGTAAACAGATGTCCCCGTTTATTTTTCCATTCCACCTTGAGGTCTCGTCTCGCAACGCGGCTGATTGGATTGGAAATACTTGTTGCTCAAAGGTCGTAAATTATCAAGGAAGGACGGTGCGTACCTATTTTTTTTTTTCTAACGACCGCTCGGACAATAGATGTCGCCACCGTCGCCGCTAGTAAATCACGATCGCGGTGTTAATGTTCTCGTTAAACTGCTTTTTTTTCTCTCTTACTTTCTTTGTGTAACATATTTATACTTATGCAATAATCGGTTTGTGCACGCTAAGCTGTGCGCACGCTAGTAAGGCGGTGAAAATCGATTTTCCACAATGAAAATTAAAAAAAACTCGATGAAAACAATAAAGTTATTTTGACGTGTAATTGAATACATTTACTAGTTATTTTGTTATTGTAATTGTTACTTATAACCTTGTTAGATAAGAAATTGTAGGTAATTACAAGGGAATTGGATGGAAATTAATAGCGAACCTTGCGGAACACCTTTTGATTATTTTAACAGCCTTCGTAGTAAATAAATATATTTTCTCGTTAGTAGAAATATTGCACTTCTTCCTCTTTCTGTTAAGTATTGTGCCTATTGAGTATTGGTATAATAAAATTACACAATTATTCTATTTTTGGACTCTCGCTGATTGGAGTGGAATCGAATGCGGTGTCCTTCTTTTATCGTGTTTACTCCGCTGGAAGCCAGTTGACACGTGAAGACGGCCTTTGGCATTTCGACCCCGCCGGCCAAGATACCAGCAACAGAAAGAGAGAGACAGACAATCTCCTCGGTCCCCGATAAACGTTGCGTAACGGTGGACTTTTATATATTCCACATTTTCTGTTTCACAAATATGCGCGATGTGTCTCAATCGCGTCGAGCCGTTTCAAAATTTCCAACGGCTAATCGGGCATAAATAACGCGCGCTTTTTCACTTTCTGTTTTCCATTCTTTATTAGACTGGGACACTCGCGCTGACGATTGGGCAACATCTAATTAATGTAATGCCATTTAAATGGTAACTCTTTTTTTATTGGAAACACGTGCCGGATTATTTACTTCTAGATGGATATTGTAGAATTTCTAATTTTCGGAATTCATTTTAAGGGTTGAATATCAAATATGAGAAGCTTAAAGTTCTGTACGTTTTTTCGCTTTAATTTGATGATGAAAAAAATGAAAAGTCCATTCAGTGATTTAAAAATTTATACAGGGATAATAACTAAAGGGATTAAGTTAAAATTTACTTAGTGCATCTAGAAAGAGCCTGTTTTTATTATTACGTCAAAATTATAGAGCCACTGTAGCTCAACACAACACCACAGCACATTGAATCTAAACAAAATATGAAAAGTGCATTCAGTGATTAAAAATTTGTACAGGGATAATAACTAAAGGGATTACGTAAAAATTTACTTAGTTCATCTAGAAAGAGCCTGTTTTCATTATTAAGTCAAAATTATAGAGCCACTGTAGCTCAAAACAACACCACAGCACTTTGAATCTAAACAAAAAATGAAAAGTGCATTCAGTGAATTAAAAATTTGTACAGGGATAATAACTAAAGGGATTAAGGTAAAATTTGCTTAGTGCATCTAGAAAGAGCCTGTTTTCAATATTACGTCAAAATTATAGAGCCACTGTAGCTCAAAACAACACCACAGCACTTTGAATCTAAACAAAAAATGAAAAGTGCATTCCGTGATTTAAAAATTTGTACAGGGATAATAACTAAAGGGATTAAGGTAAAATTTGCTTAGTGCATCTAGAAAGAGCCTGTTTTCAATATTACGTCAAAATTATAGAGCCACTGTAGCTCAAAACAACACCACAGCACTTTGAATCTAAACAAAAAATGAAAAGTGCATTCAGTGATTTAAAAATTTGTACAGGGATAATAACTAAAGGGATTACGTAAAAATTTACTTAGTTCATCTAGAAAGAGCCTGTTTTCATTATTACGTCAAAATTATAGAGCCACTCTAGCTCAAAACAACACCACACAACTTTGAATCTAAACAAAAAATGAAAAGTGCATTCAGTGATTTAAAAATTTGTACAGGGATAATAACTTAAGGGATTACGGTAAAATTTACTTAGTGCATCTAGAAAGAGCCTGTTTTCAATATTACGTCAAAATTATAGAACCACTGTAGCTCAAAACAACACCACAGCACTTTGAATCTAAACAAAAAATGAAAAGTGCATTCAGTGGTTTAAAAATTTGTACAGGGATAATAACTAAAGGGATTACGTAAAAATTTACTTAGTTCATCTAGAAAGAGCCTGTTTTCATTATTACGTCAAAATTATAGAGCCACTATAGCTCAAAACAACACCACAGCACTTTGAATCTAAACAAAAAATGAAAAGTGCATTCAGTGATTTAAAAATTTGTACAGGGATAATAACTAAAGGGATTACGTAAAAATTTACTTAGTTCATCTAGAAAGAGCCTGTTTTCATTATTACGTCAAAATTATAGAGCCACTCTAGCTCAAAACAACACCACACAACTTTGAATCTAAACAAAAAATGAAAAGTGCATTCAGTGATTTAAAAATTTGTACAGGGATAATAACTTAAGGGATTACGGTAAAATTTACTTAGTGCATCTAGAAAGAGCCTGTTTTCAATATTACGTCAAAATTATAGAACCACTGTAGCTCAAAACAACACCACAGCACTTTGAATCTAAACAAAAAATGAAAAGTGCATTCAGTGGTTTAAAAATTTGTACAGCGATAATAACTAAAGGGATTACGTAAAAATTTACTTAGTTCATCTAGAAAGAGCCTGTTTTCAATATTACGTCAAAATTATAGAGCCACTGTAGCTCAAAACAACACCACAGCACTTTGAATCTAAACAAAAAATGAAAAGTGCATTCAGTGATTAAAAATTTGTACAGGGATAATAACTAAGGGATTAAGTTAAAATTTACTTAGTGCATCTAGAAAGAGTCTGTTTTGATTAATACGTCAAAATTATAGAGCCGCTGTAGCTCAAAACAACACCACAGCACTTTGAATCTAAACAAAAAATGAAAAGTGCATTCAGTGAATTAAAAATTTGTACAGGGATAATAACTAAAGGGATTAAGGTAAAATTTGCTTAGTGCATCTAGAAAAAGCCTGTTTTCAATATTACGTCAAAATTATAGAGCCACTGTAGCTCAAAACAACACCACAGCACTTTGAATCTAAACAAAAAATGAAAAGTGCATTCCGTGATTTAAAAATTTGTACAGGGATAATAACTAAAGGGATTAAGGTAAAATTTGCTTAGTGCATCTAGAAAGAGCCTGTTTTCAATATTACGTCAAAATTATAGAGCCATTGTAGCTCAAAACAACACCACAGCACTTTGAATCTAAACAAAAAATGAAAAGTGCATTCAGTGATTAAAAATTTGTACAGGGATAATAACTAAGGGATTAAGTTAAAATTTACTTAGTGCATCTAGAAAGAGTCTGTTTTGATTAATACGTCAAAATTATAGAGCCGCTGTAGCTCAAAACAACACCACAGCACTTTGAATCTAAACAAAAAATGAAAAGTGCATTCAGTGATTTAAAAATTTGTACAGGGATAATAACTAAATGGAGCAAGCTAAAATTTACTTAGTGCATCTAGATAGAGCCTGTTTTCAATATTACGTCAAAAATATAGAGCCACTGTAGCTCAAAACAACACCACAGCACTTTGAATCTAAACAAAAAATGAAAAGTGCATTCAGTGAATTAAAAATTTGTACAGGGATAATAACTAAAGGGATTAAGTCAAAATTTACTTAGTGCAACTAGAAAGTGTCTGTTTTTATTATACATAGTTAGGATTTTTAGAATTTAGATCAAATATATTGGTCCATTTTGAAAGCTATTTCAAAAGTTCACGATTGAAGAATTCCTCGTTCGTATTGGTAAAATGAAATTAACATAGGATTGTTGAATTTGGATCAGCGCAGTTTGTGTCATTTTAGAAGCTATTTCAAAATTTTGCGATTGGCCTCCTCGTCCCTATTGGTCAAAAAATTTGACCAACTCATGTTCAGGAGTGTTGAGGATAGTACCATCAAGAAAATTTTGCAAATGCTTGAAAAGGTGATAATCACGTTATCTATTGCCAAATTCTGGCCACTTCTTGTTGAACGCCTGCTTCAATCTGTCAGTTGTTGACAGTAGAGGTCAAAATTTAATTGGATAATTACTAATTACAATCCTACCAAACCCATAGCAAAACCTCTTTTGGTCATCAATCAAGCCTTGGCAATCGTTTGGGGCGACTCGCTACGATTGGTCTACAATCTGTTTAGGCTGTTGTTTTTTTTTTAACACCAATCACCATTAACTTAAAAATATATCGATTTCGTAACATTTCAGCAAAGAATCGTAACTATCAACTTTGTCTCCAGTTTCGGAACATTATAACACCTTGGCTTGACCAAACCAAAACTGACAACTACCAAAGAACTGTTATGAACAGTAGCTCCACTTTTTTCTTCTTCTTTCTGTACCATTTTCTAATGAAGCTTGACGACCATTATTTGATATACTTCTCTATTTTACGCTAGATGCATTAAAGCTACATTTTTGAGTATAGTTTGACACGATTCGACAAAAATTTTTCAGCCAAAATTGTTTTTTCCTACACTATGCCTCTTCTATCTTCAATTTTACCTTTTACCATCAGCTTTGTCAACTTTAAATCACCATACAGTATGATCCGATATGCTCGTGAGATATATTTCACTAAAGACATCTAGCGGAAAACGCTCAGAACTTTCATACTTCACCTAATACAAGATGCCATAACAATTATTTTCTGAATCACATCGGATTTCCTCTTCACCTAATACAAAAAAATATATTAAAGTTATTGAATTAAATTTTTATAACTGTAGTCATTTATAAGTTTTTTTTTAATTACGTTCGCATGGCTGAGTGTCGGCCCCATAAATTGGGGTGAACGGTTTTGTTTTATTATTATTATTCTTTTTAACGCCGACGCCTTTATTCCGCCTCTCTCGTGCGGCGCGGCGGCGGCGTTGATGGCGTGCGGGGGCCGCATTAGCGCGGGGGCGCAGGCCAGATATGCAAATGAAAACGGCGCCTCGGGATCGATCATTTTTACTCGGGCCCTCCACTCACCCCCCGACGTATATAACGGGTCGTGCCAACACGCCCTTACGGCGGCGGCTCACGGCTTTCCACAACCGCCAATTTGCAATATTGGGCCCCTTTAAAATTTTCGACCAGAAGGTAATTAAACTCGACTCGAACAAAAACCCTCAATTATTATAAAACAAGGATTTTATAATAAAAATGGTATAAAAAGAAAATTATAACAAAAATACTTTAATTATTACAATTGAGGCATAGATTTTACAGAGAGAAAAACCATTGCATATTACAGTAAAGATAATAATTATGATTATTTAATAAATCCCTCTTATACACCCACATATATAAAAGCTACCCAGGCCCTAAAAAGAATCACCAGATGTTAGAAAATAGGTTCCAGTCCGTATATAAGTAGGGCTGGGTAATCTCCATCCATCCCTAGAGGCTTGGGGCCTTCTTTTGAAAGGGTATGAATTTCCTGCTGGTCTTCAACTCTGTCCTTCATGCGATTACAGTCAGGAAAATGAGATTTTAAAAGTATATCCATTGATTTCACTACGTTGTCAGTGTAACTGCAATCTTTGGGGAGAATTGTGGACTCAATTTGTTCACAAAAGTTTCTTCAAGATTACTTCTTTCGTTGTCTTACCTTCTTTTTGTATAGTCGGTGAAGCTTTTTACAACATTACAAGCATGGATTTCATGCTTCGAATGTTGCGCTTTGTTATACGGTTTTCTTGCTTGCTTCATCAACTAATTGAGTTCCCTATTCCGGCATGGGTTGGTTGGTTTCCTTCCACCCGAGTTGAGTAGAGATGACTTCTCATGTGCGGAGATGAGAGTCTCTTGCAGAAGCAGGTCATTGACTTTAGCCTAACTTCTTGGCATATGGTTCTTAACTACTTGTAGTCGTTCCGATAAACACTTACTATGTTTTTAGCAGTAAAAAATTATGTAATTATGTATTCATATATTACAAAAACACACGACTTAAGTTTCGACGGTTTAATGTCATTATCAAGTGTTCAAATAAGGTTTTTGTAAATAATTCCTTATCGGATTTCTGAACGCTTGCTCTTCGGGAAGTTGGACACATTCCAGTTCTGGATGTGCTTGCTTATACTCTCACTAGCAAGGGTCTCATGTCTACCACCTCTTTTCTTCTTGAGATAACAAATGTTGGTTCACAGTCCCCTATTGAGTATGTGTAGATTTGTGCTTGAAATAAATTGGATCCTAACTTTGCCCCTTTTATTTATGTCCATGCTTCTCCATACTGAGTTACAACCTATAATGAGACTGATGTTATTAGTTTAACAGTATCTGATCACAACCTTTTGTTTATCGGGATCAGAATCGAGTTTTCCAAGGGTGATCAAATCAATGACCAGAGCACCTAGGCTTCACTAGACCCGTTGTGCCCCCCTGGCTAGGACAACCCTCCGTTGTTCTATCACTCATTTAGCTACCCAAGTTGACGACCAAAGGATAGCAAAACGCTTGAAGGGGTTTCCCTTCTGGTCATGTGAGGGATCGAAGGGTAAATATGGGGAGATTAAAATAAGCTTACCTCAATCCTCAGAAATAGACCACTGTGACATCCGCTGAGGAGAATTAAGGCATAAGTAAGCCCTTCATGTTGGCATATACATGCACGCACCCTTTGATTGTGTGTACCATAGAAGATGGTGCCTTTAAATTACCAAGTTCACAGGATATCTGTTTGTCAGTACATAGGATTTTTGGTTTAGTATCAGGGTTTTATTATTGTTTTGAAGGTTGTGATTTTGAACCGCCTCCTTGCAATATTGTAAATTTATTTGAATTATATTTACTTCTTTCACTTTTATTATATCAATTTAAAAGATGTGTTAAGGGTGAATTTATTATAGAGTTGTTACTCTTTTAGAATGTCAGAGTATAAAGCACTTACCATTTAAGAATGGGAGCTGTCTGTTGGAGTCAAGGTTCCTCTCTGCAAACTTCAGCTTCCCTTGGGGTAGTATGGATGCTTCCACTGGGAGTTTCCTTCGAGAGATTAAGCGTGATAAGTTGTAATTTGTATCTAACACTTTCCATCTCTAACACGTTTTTGTAAGAGGGTTATTTCTTCGTTTGGAACTCCCATCACGACCCTAGGGTTTTACTTCGATGAGGAAGACACAAATGAATTATTTCTGGCAACAACTTGGTCTTATTTCATTTTATTAAATCAGTGGTATTGGTGCTTTAAAAAAAATATAAACTTGGTTAACGTGTTAATTGATTAGTATACGTGAACTAGTACTATAGTTTGAGTGTGAGAAGTGGACGTACGGTGTAATAATTAGTTACTTTTAATCAGCTGCTTTAGTTGGCTTTTACTACGCACGCGCATCTGCCATCCAAGTGTTTCCAATTGTCCGGAGTTATCCAGTAATAAAAGAATTTTAATATAATGGCTCGCCGGTATGGAATTTGTAACAATAATATTGGTACTCGTTCCAAGACTTTACATTGTACTATTTGTGGAACATGGGTGCATGCTGATTGTGTTCGTGAAAGTGGATGGCGACTTGTACGGCCCTTGATCCAACGCCGGGATCAAGTGGAGTCTCAATAATTTTCTTATGTGGACTACTCGGTTTGCAAGTCAATCACAGATCCATTCGGGCCGTTTTAAAAGATGAATTGACTGCTTTATACAAATGCGAGCTGCAAAACGTTATTCGCGAATTAAAGGATGAAATTAAAATGTAATTAAGGTAGGTAATTCCTAGTAAAATAGAATTTCAGGTCTTAGCAGGATCCAATGTAAGCGAATGTATTATACAGGAAATGGAAGATAGAAAATCGAGAAGTATCAACGTGATGGTTTATAATGTTGCCGATGAAAGATGGGAGCCAGGAGCTTAATTGTCTGCTCCATATACAGAGGCTGACCGAGCAATCATAGGGTAGCATTTGTCAGCCTCAGGAGGTGTTCATTTTGGTTCACAGTTAGTTTTGCCTCTGTCCATATTGGGGTTAGTTTTTCGACTGATTTCGAGAGGCAGTCAAGAGATGATTGATCAGCACAGGTTACTCTCTCCGGAGTACGGTCATCGATTGAAGGTGGGGCTGATACTGCCCAATTTGGCTTTGAACAATTCGGAGGTAAGAGCACCATCCAACATCTTAACTTGGTCCTCTGTAAGTTTCCCCATGAGGTTTTGGCGGTCAATTATTGGAGTTGAGTCTTGAGATTGGTGGGTTACTACCTCTACTTACCCTTTTCCTAAGGTTCAGCCTAGAAGACATGGTAGAAGAGTCGCTCCTATTTTTTCCTGATCCTAAAGATCCCCCAGAGTTGATAGCTCTCGGTAAGGCCTCAGGTTTCCCAGAGTTTGCCAGTGGGCGTTCATCCTCTGCTTGGCTGGTGTCCACTGTGCTGATGGAAGGCCCTGTCTTTTGGCCAGCCTGCGCCGCAAGACGAGCCTTCCTCCTCCTTTTAGATACAGCTCCGCTAATCCTTTTCCGGGATTTTGGAGCTTTAGAAGAGTAGGATTAACAGAGTGGTCAGCCCTTTTCAGAGGTAAAGATTGCCCTCCAGCTTCGTCACTTGTTTTGCGGTAGTCACATCCGCTAGAAACTTGGCAGTGGTTTTGGATTCTATGCGGATTACATTTAAAATTAAATTTGATTGAATTAAAACACTTGGTATGATAATACAAAAATGTTTCACCACGGGTTAAGTGAGAATCTAATTCATCATTTAAAATTCATCTCGCCACAAACAAGTGCATTTCGCCAGGGTTACTGGTTGGATATAGATTCCATATTTTTTCTGTTTATGAAATTTACGATTTTAATCCTCAAGAATTTAATGAAATTAATCAAACCTAACTTAACACAAATAATTCCTAATCGTTTTTAATATATTTTTAGCACATTAAGATTTTTTAGAAATTGAATTAACTATTTGAGCTGTTTTTTCCACGAAGTTTATTCGATATTTTCGTAATAATTATCATTTGTTTTATTTTCTAAAGAATTTTTTTTTTTTTTGATTTTAATAGTTTTGTATATTTTTAGTAAATTAATATTGTTAATTATATGTTCAATTGTTTAAATGAATAAAACACGAAAACTTTGTTTATACAACTTGAAAACATACTATGTATTTGATAAACTAAATTTGTCGAAACTAGTCACAATAAAAAGGTTTTCAAGTTGTACAAACAAAGTTATCGTGTTTTATTCAATTTACAAAAATGGATAACGAAGTAGAAGTCTCTAATATATATATCATAATTGAATTGTTTAAATGCTTTTTAAAGTTTTTAATTGTTTTGAATAAAATTCCAATGGTTTTTTATTTCGAGACAAAAAAATTTCAATAAAAAATAGTGTAACTTATCTTAAAAACAACGAAATTTGTTTAAAATCGCTGAAATTCTTTTGGTAAAGTATTTCTCAATAATTATTTGTGTTTTTAAAGAAAATTGTCGTTTTTTTTAACAATATTTTTAGCAAATGAATATTTGAAAACAATAACTGTTGTTTTTTTCGTTTTAATTATAATAATAATGTTGATAATAATAACTTTTAACTGGTCTTTTAGTTTCTCATATTTTTTAAGCAATTTTTTATTTAAGTTTTAGCATTTTTTTAATTTAACTGTTTTTATAGTCAAATGTTTAATACATTTTTAGTATACTTTTTTTTAGAAATTCTTTAAACAAAATTAGCTGTTTTTTAGTTTTAAAATGTTTTCAGATTCAACCTCCTTTTGAATATTTTTTTTAAGTTTTCAATTGTTTTTAATTCAAATTGTTGTTTGCAATTTTCGAAAAATGAAAAATAAGTAAAACATCTGAAAATTGATTTCAATAAAATAGTTAAAAAAATTTCCAGTAACCAATAAAATAAATTGTTGAAAACTTTTTAAAACTGGAAAATATTTCAAATGAAATTTTAAAAAATATGTTAAAAAATAATTTGAATTTACTAAAATACACAGTTTAAAATAACCAAGAACCATTCTTTTAAATTATTTTTATTAATTGAAATTTTACTAAAAATAGTTGAACAAAAATAAAAACAAAACAAATAATTTATTGAAACAAATAATTTATTGAAACAAAAAACAATTGAAAAAATTAAACAAATTTAAACTTAAAACTTGAAAATAAAAATTAATATAAATAAAATCGATATTAAATTAAATTAAAAATATATATGCGCAGTGGGTGGACATTAATGTCATTAATAACATTACATTAACATAATAAAACCTAAAATTATAATTTTCAATGGATTAATTAAATGTAACAACCTAATGTAACCTAAAATTTTCATTTTTAGAAACTTAAACTAACTTAACCTAATATCGTCTCTCTCTGTCTAATTTAACGTATTATCGCCATTTTCAGAAATTTAATTACATTGACTTAACCCAACATAACCTAAAATTATAATATTAATATTACTAACCACATAAATTCAATACAATTAACCTAACCAAAAATTTTGCTTTTTAATAATTTAATTTAACTTCATCAGAAAATTCATATAATTAACGGTATGTTACGGTATGTACGATTTTCTACCTTGAAAATGCTCGATAAATTTCATTAAATTCCTGAAGGTGAAAATCGTAGGTTATGTTAAAATCGTAGGTTATGTTAATTACATGAATTTTCTGATGAAGTCAAATGACCTTGAATGGCCTTAATTGATCATTGGATGGCCTTGAATAATTACGAATGACTTTTAGATATCCTTAAAAGTCGTCGGATTATCTTAAACGATTTTGAATAAACGTCGGATTGTCTTAAAGGATCGTCAAATGACCTTGAATGATGATTTAATGATAGTTAAATAACTGTAGCTAATAACTGTGATTTCATTAAATAAAACATTAGTGATTCTTTGTCTTCACTGGTTTATTCAAACCGCTAAGTTGGACATTTTCGATAGCTATAGTAAACTGATTGGGATTTCTCTTAAATGGTATTGATGTAATTAATAATTAACTTGAATTATCATTTAAAGACCTTTAATAATTGTTGAATAAACTTAAATAATTTTCTTCGCCTGAAGAAGCCACAGTGTGGCGAAACAATTGTAGCGTCTTAAAATATATTTTTAAATAACTTTAAATAATCGCTGGTTAAATTTTAACGATCTAATGATGGCTTTGGTGACCTTAAATGACCTTGAATGATAGCCTCGAATAATCTCGAACGACCTTTAGTTATCATTAAAAATTCGTCGGATTATCTTGAAAAATTTTGAATTAAAGGGTCTTTAAATGAACTTTAACAATGATTTAATGATAGTTTAATGACCTAAAATATCTTTAATTGGTCTTAAATGATATTGATGGAATTGATAAATAGCTTTAAACCATGACTTATTTTCAGATGACTGTAAATACTCTGTAATAATGGTTTAACAGTCACAAAGTGAAATTAGTACCAACTAGTGTTAGAAAAATGTTTAGATGACCTTGAATGGTTATTTGATAATCTTGATTCATACTGAAAGGTAATTTTAGTAGTATTAGACACAAAATTGTCTCCAGAAATTAAATAATTTCCAGTTTAAATTGGTTTTGAGTTACTGTTAAATTACTCTGAATGGTCTTTACTAGATCACTAGATGACCTTGAATGATCACTGAATGACCTTGAATGATGTTAAATATTCGTATAATATAAAATAATTGCAAACGATCGTTATATGACCTTAATGGCAATAAACGACTGTTGGATAGATAATCAAATCAAATCAAATCAAAATCAAAATATTCTTTATTTCAAGGTGTCATAAAACATTACATATAAATTGAAATAGTGTCAGGTATTAATTCTATTTAAGCTATGCATATGTCTACACTTATTACAATAAATCTTAGATTATAATATTATAATCATAAATAATCGCAAACGGACAACTCTAAATTATTTTCAGATCACCTTAAACGACTGTTGGATGACCTTGAGTGATCATTAGATGATATTAAATGACCTTGAATGCACGATGGATCGCTTTAAATAACTTTAAATAAGATTTGAATTATTTTTTTATTTGAGTGAACGATGCTATGCGATGTGATTTAAGTTAAATTCCAAAAGTAAGAATTTTAGGTTCTTATTTTTAGAAATTTCATTTATACCTTGTTAACTTAGTTAAACATCACGTTTAAGAATGTAATTAAGTTAAGTTATAATTATTAGTTTTCAGTAAAGTTATTTGTACAGCAAAGAGATTTAGATAATTGCGTAACTAGATCTATATTACTTATACTAAATTTATTACAGAAATAAAAGCTTTTGGTAGTTTACATTAATTTACATACCTTCCCCTATGAAATTGTACCCAGTATGAGCCAATAATATCAGACAACGCCACCCTTTATCAGAAATCCAATGAGATTTCTGCACGCTGGCGCGTCTGCGTTCGGATACAGGGGTGCAGCATCCCTGATACCTCGCGCGGGATGATTGCAACCCCTGCTGAATTTACGCAGTGAACCAATTGCGTTCAAGTGTATAACCACCAATCAAAACTTATCATTTTCTATATATGTTTTGAATAAAAGGTCTAATAAAAATTATTTGTGAAAAAAGAGTTTCAAGTGTATTAATTAAATCTTCACTTAAATCAGGAATGAATTTCTTTATATACGTTTAAATAATTAGAAAAACACCAAAATATTTTGAATTACGAAATAAGTTGATGATTTTTCTAATTATTAGTTAATTTTCTAGAACGTAAGGAACTTTAATATATTTTATCATTAAAGAGGTACACGTTTGATTTTCGGGACCAACAATTATATGAAAGCAAATTTTAAAGAGCTTTATTCATTCTAAATTCCTCTATTTAAGAAAGATATTGTAATAATAATTGCAAGTTTTGGATAAAATATTGATTTCAATCGATTGCGTGGACTGTGTTCTAATTGCACTGACTTAAGTTATGTTTAAATTTCAGAACCGTATTTAGGATTTGAAGTATCATCTAGTATTTTCTTTTTAATTTTTCCTATTTATCTAGGATGATCGTCTTCAAGATTAAAATAGTTGTATATTTTCTAGTAAACATCGTAATGATATTAGTTGGACAATCTAGAAATATTCTCTATTTCATCACGTTACAGAACGGTAATGGAAGTAACGAATACGTCTGTTAAATTCCAATGGTGTGTAAATGAGACATGCAATTTTCAGGCCGGCTGGCGTCCACCTGAAAGTCTCAGACTCGTAGCTAATAAGATTTGCGCGACTAATCTCGTTTGTCGCGTTGTCCGCCTCCTTTTTAAAAATAAAATCCAGAGCCGAGTCACGCGCACGAAAATAGGATGCACAATAGAAACGCACTTGCATTGTTGTCGTCTGCTAAATACAATGTCTCTAACACTGATAATTCTCAATTACATAAAGAAGTAATAGAGACAGTCAATTAAATCTGCAAATCTATCAAAATTTTAATGTCTATACACAGAATTTTCACTACCTAGAAACATCAATGTATAGAATAATAAATAACGTTGTTTAGAAATTTCGATATTTAGAAAATTACCGACTGGATTTTCAAGAAAAAAAACCGCGTTCGTATTATTTCCTGTGGAGGAGAAAATAACATTCACATTATTGCAATTGCTTTTTGAGAATTTAACTCATTTAATTGTTAATTAGAATTT
Source organism: Ontholestes murinus (assembly GCA_963969525.1). Classification (NCBI taxonomy): domain Eukaryota; kingdom Metazoa; phylum Arthropoda; class Insecta; order Coleoptera; family Staphylinidae; genus Ontholestes; species Ontholestes murinus. Next base: position 7,269,707 of record OZ018393.1, read on the forward strand.
TATTACCAATAAATTATATTGTCTAATTTGTACATTAAATTTGTAAATAACTCAGATTTTTAAAAATGTGTGTTTATTTTCACTACAATTGTTTCGCAAATTTATTGCTTCTTCAGGTGAATGAAAGATTAAAATTATATTGTCTCACTTATAAATTTTAATACTTTATTAAATTTGTTTTGTTTTATATTAGATGTAAAATGCATACTGTTTGAAATGTGTATTAATACTGTATTAATATTTAAGTCTGTACTTATCAATATAATAGGAGAATATTTCAAGAAAATTAAAACCACCACAGAGAAATTAATTAAATACGATTGGCTCCCTCTATGGATAATTTAAAAATCAAATATGCCAATCAAACAGAGTCCTGTAAAATGTGTTGTGCTTATAAATTCTGTTAGGGTTTGTAGATGGCTTACCTTGAATGAAATGTGTAACCTGTAATATTAAATTTGTGTTCGGTTTATAGATGGCGCTAAATTTATATGCAATCTGCAATTCAATGAATACATATAATATGTATCAAAATCTGATTACAGATTCTACAAGCGTATAAAATCGCGCACGTGTTAAACTTTGACATCGATAATACAATACCTCTATTTTTTTTTATTATCGATATTAAAGCCTAACAAATGCGCCGATTAAAACGCCCACACTGACGCATAGACTTGTAGAGTAATTAGGTATTCTAAAAAGTGATATTAAACCTGTATTTATCGTTTATTTTATAATAAAAATCGAGTTGGATTACGACGAGGAGCTAAAATATTTATACCTTTTGTTTCATAAATTTATGACAGTATTGTTTTACAAGTTTTATTATTAATTGTACATCTTTCCGTAACCTTTAAAAACATTTTACCTAAATGTTTGTAAAACCCTGCAAAATTCTACACTTACAGTTTTCTGTTTGGAGACATTAGGAACATACTATATATAAGCAGCTCCCCCTATCAACATCTTTGGATCACTAACGCGTTACTAAAAAGCAGGTTTCTTTTTTTCAACAGAATCCTAGTAAATGCACTAGTTTACCTTAATTCGACATAGATGGAGCATCATACAAAACTATTAATTTGTAATAATTTAATAACAAAAAAATAGTCTCTCACTTATTTTCTACTCAATTATAATGGAAAATACTCTAATTTCAAAATATATCTTATATATTTAATTTATTTTAATAGCAGAAAATATTATATAGTTCTTATATTTTGCGTTGTTTTTATGACACAAAAAACTGGGAAATTTTTATTAATTCAATAAAACAAATTGTGATATAATGAAAACATTTTATTCATACTAATTGAAACTGTAAAACTATTTAAGAAAGAAACAACAATGGATTTTACAAACCCGAATAACTTTGTCAATAATTTACTCGTTTTTTTAATTTATAAAACATATCACAAATAGCAAGACCCCGCAATTTCTTATTTCTTATCTCTTCCTGTATAAATATATTTTTGAAATATGATGTAGAGATTCCTCACTGACATCACAAATTCTCTGATTTAATTCATCTAAAGATCTCAATCGATTCTTAAGATCGCCTCACAAGAAAAACCCAGAAACGGACTATGGTGATCCAAGGGGCAACTTAACTGTTCTCACACAGCTTCCAATGATTGCCTAGCAGTGTACGATGTCGTTCCATGCTGTTGAAACGAGATTTCTTGAACGTGGGAAAAATAATTCATTTCAGGAGCAACGTTTGTAATTGTCATCTGTATATAATGATCTACTTTGAGGTTAATTGTTGGAGAATATATTCTCTAGAGGTTGATATGAATGTAACTGTAAGTGTGTGCGATGTCAATTATTCTTCCTCATCTCATCCCAACAAGTTATGGGCCCAAGTAGCTAAATAGGGAGATAATAGGCGTAGACTTGAAAACACGTGCATGCAAGATAAATGGTGACTGGAACAGGATATAGCTTCTAAACAAGGCATCGTCGGTTAGTTCACTTCAATTATTACGATCTACAAAATATGGGCAAGGGAATTGTTGATGGCATGGACATTAAGGGTGAGATAACCAAATTTGATTGTGCAGAATGTTTAGGAAAAAAGCATTTAAATCGTCAAAGACAAAACTGGAAAGCAAATCAAGATTTTATGTACTCGCAATGGAAATAAATACCGTAACAAGGATCTTGAAGTATTCTGTAAAAAGGGACATAATTCGCCAGAAATCAAATGTGTATACTCCAAAGCAAAATGGGAAAGCATCGTACAATAGTGGAAAAAACGAAGTGTATGTTTTTTGTCTCGAAATTAGACAAAAGTTATTGGGCAGAAGCAGTCAATACTGAAGTTTATATTATAAACAGATCCATATCTACTAGCCGAATACACCCCAGAAGGAAAATAGTCTTGACATAAAGTAAATAAACACATGAGAGCTGTCCCAACTTTTATTGCCCTGTTTATCTCTCAGGAAAAATAAACAGGGCAATACAAGCCGGGAAAAATGTCCTCGTCAACGACAACGAGGACATTTGGAATTCCCCTATCTTAAAATCCCTTTTTATATATAAACTTGTCTATTTCTTTTTTAATTAACTCTTGATAATGCCTTAAAAAGCGAAACTAGTCGGGTAAATTTAGAAAAATTGTGAAACAAACCAAGTGCAATTTAATTTAAACCTTCATCAGTAATAGTATTTAATTCATTTGATCAAGAAAATGAGACTTCAGTGGGAGAAAATGACCAAGAAAATAAAATGTCTAAAGAAGTTGAAAATTCAACAGATGGACATGAAGAATTGAGTACATCAGATTATAAAGATTCAAGCGATGAATACTACATTCAGGAACCAGCAGATTCATCAACAGTGTTCAATGAAACGAGAAAAAGAAAAAGGAAGATTTTGTGTATGCTTCAAAAGCAATTTAAAAGGAAGACATTCCTTCTATCATTCAAGAAGCATTAACGAGTCAAATATCAGATAAATGGAGAGAAGACATTAAAAATGAACTTAGATCCATAGAAGAAAATCATACCTGGAATATTATAAACCTACCAGCAAACAGGAAGGGTGTTAAAAGTAAATGGGTTTTCAAAAAGAAAGGTGATAAAGAATCGTCTAAATATAAAGCAAGATTAGATGCAAAGGGATGTTCACAGATATATATTCGATATACATTAATACATTAGCTGTGAAATATAGACTTAAAACTGATCAAATTAGGGAGAATTAAAGGAAGAAATTTATATGAAACAACCTGAATTGTACAAAGATGGAACAAAAAGAGAATAAAATTAAACAATGCTATCTATGGACTGAAGCAAAGCGGAAGCAAATGGAATATTAAGCTATCAAAAATGTTGAGAAATTTGATCTAAAAAAGTCAAAAGTGGATCCATGCATATCCTATAGAAAATATTTAAATTTATCGTAAATTTAAAATCATCAGCTACCGCTATATAACGTCTCAATCGAACACAACTGAAAGGTAGCTGATGATTGTGTTGCCCATAAAACTTCATCAAAATACACCCAGTTAAGGTGTTTCCACCTCTGTTCCCATCATACATCCCAATAGCTTCAGGATGTGACCCTGCACCACAAGTCTCTTACCTTGGAATCTATTTTCCAAAAGACATAGAGATTTTATCGCCATAACCAGCAGACTGCCTGGCTCTCCTTTACCTACTGTTCATAATATCACTAGATATATTTTTGTAGATTGCAAATAAATTGATAAGACAAAAAAAATAAGGCAGCACACACACTTTACAAGACTAATCTCCATTTACTATTGCCTTTCAATTTATTTCATTCTAGCGTTTCCCTCCATCCCAATTGAGAAGGATATCAGGTGTTTTTTTTAAAGATCAAGGTGACTTGAAGGTTGAGGTCAATTGATTTCAAGGTTAGGTGAATATCAAGAACCTCCTCTGACCTTAAACTAGCCGATTCTAGAACCTCATCACGACTCTCAAGTTGAGAGAAGGTTCTAGAATCTATAGTTCCCCCTGCTCATTAAGTAATTCATTTAAAATTAAGCACTCCTTCAAGATCAATTCAAGACCAAGGTCATTTGAGTTCAAGTTCATGTGAAGGTCAAGGTCAAGAACCTCCTCTGACCTGGAACTAGCCCTAGCACGAACTTTAAGGTTAGAGAAGGTTCTAGAATCGACTAGTTTCCCCTACTCATTCAATATTCTATTTAAAATTAACCACTCCTTCTTTGCAAACTACCAACATTGGCTTCCTGACCATGTCTATTCTTCATTCTTGTCCAGCAGAATATTCTGTAGATATACAGTTAGTATAAAAAAATTATAAATAACTTCGCGAGCATTTCCAAACAAATATGAAAATAAAAGAAACTCATTACGGACCTGGGGACCGTCATAGCAGCAAGTATTCATGGACCTGTAAAAGCACTCATCATAACACCGATCCTCCAGCAAAACGGACCAATCCTATATCTTAAGGACAAACACGAGCTAATACATTATTGACGACTTACTGCACTTAACCAGCGAAGTCCAGATAATATTCAACATAGATTTGGAGACTTCAATATGCGCCTGCCATGTTTAAGAAATTGTTGTTATTTATTGTTTATAAGTATTTTACCAAACTTGTTCTACAAATATAATTTATAAAAGATTAAACAAAGATATACAAATAATTTCGGCAGCAAGCTGAAAGACGGAGTTCACTCTTGAAGAATGTTCTTCCACTCTAACCTGCTGGTCGAAGCAGGACTGGATACTATCAGAATTTTGGTTTATCTTGTCGATAATATGATCATATTATCTACCTCCAGATGTTCCACTCCTCAGCGAATTAGAGAAAGTATTCCATTGGCTGAAGGAGTTTCATCTAAGGATAAATCGCAAGAAATGCCGGTTTTTGAACCCAGAAGAGGTAGTCGCCATCGCAAAACGTACCAGCCTGAAGAATGCGAAACACCTGCAGATCATGTGCAAACTTGCAGTTGGTAAAGAAAATTTGTAATCGACTTCGCAAACTCACCATGGACCTGGGAACGGCCATAGTAGGAAGCGTTCGAGGATCTAAAGAAAGAAAGAAAGCGCTGAACCTCCAGCATGATGTGAGCTCATACGCTATTGAAACAGCACAGATTAAAGGGAGCTAAAAGAAAAAAAAACAGTTGAATACGCCATCCGCTTCCCCACCAATTTCCAGGATTTCTTATCCTAGCCATCAGAAGAGGAGTTCCAGGCCGCCCATATAAGCATTGACTTACCCGACAAAACTGTGGAGTTAAGAGCAGCTAGGAGATGAAGATGTTCAGAAGATTTTGGAAATATTTTAAATAGACTGCCCTGAGGTTGACATTTGAAAAAACAATTGTTGACGTCATTATTCACAAAAAAAATCGATTTTTCCTCACAAATATTAATGGAGGATTTTATCCAAAAAGTTTTTGTTTCGCATTTAATGAATTTGATAAATAGGAGTATAAAAACTTAAAAATTATTTTCATTTATCCTTTAAAAGTAAAATCATGCCATTACCGGTGGAGAATAAAGTAGCAATGAGTCATGTGGCATAGATATACAGGAAGAAGCAAGAGAGAATAAAGAAACTGACATACCAAGAATCCGACGGTGGATTAAGCGTAGAAATAGGAAGAATGAAGAAGTAAGTCATGTTTTCATACAAACCAGTGGTGTACCGAGTAGCTACCGAGGTATGAACGTACCAGAAAAAGAAGAAAGAAGAAGAAAAGAAGGGATATGTAATACACGCTTATGGAAGACTGTGTAGCTGCCGATGGCATATAAATTACTAGAAGAAATATTATTTAAAAAAAATAAGAATGAAGGACAGACATGGTCAGGAAGGCAATGGTGGATCGAGTAGCTGTGGTTGTTCGCAAAGACGGAGTGGTTAATTTTAAATGGAATATTGAATGAGTAGGGGGAACTAGCCGATTCTAGAACCCCTTCTGGCCTTGATGGTCGTAACGAGGTTCTAGAATCGGCTAGTTCTAAGTCAACGGAGGTGCCTGATCCTCATACTTAAATTACTTTGACCTTCAAATGACCTTGAACAAGTGGTTAATTTTAAATAAAATACTGAATGAGTAGGGGGAACCAGCTGATTCTAGAACCTCATCTGAAGGGTCATGAAGAGGTTCTAGAATCGACTAATTCAAGGTTAGAGGGGGTTCTTGACCTTCACATGACTTTGAATGCAAATGGTATTGACCTTCAAGTCACCTTGACCTTTAAAAAGTACCTGATATCCTTCTCAATTGGCAGAGAGGGAAACGCTAGAATTAAATAAAGTGAAAGTCAATAGATAATCGAAATTAGTTTTGTAAAGTGTGTTTGTGTTACCAGCCTTAATTTTTTTGTCATATCCATTTATTTGCAATTTAAAAAAAAATGGATCCAGTGATATTACGAAGAGTAAGTAGAGGAGAGTCAGCCAGTCTGCTGATTATAGCGATAAAATTTCTAGTTCTACGGATTTTGGAAAATAATTTCCGAGTTAAGGAACTTGTGGTGCAAGGTCACATTCCCAAGACATTGGGATGTATGATGGGAACAACAGTAGTGAAAACACCTGAACTAGATGTATTATGCTGAGAGACGACTAAAGTTTTATGGGCAACACAATCATCGGTTCTGGTGTTCGATTTTGAGGTGATATATAACGGTAGCACTATTTGCCGAAAATTATTACATACTTTGTAGTAGGCTTGTTTACCGTCGGAAAGCGCGTGCAAAGTTTTTTAGAACGAGGTACTCCAAAACTGTTTTGATGAGTGGTGTAAATGTAAATACTAGAATCCCTTCGACAAGAAAAAAAGTATTATGACTTCTGTTTTGCCATGTCACTGTTTGAGCTTGACGTTAAGGATTTAGGGTCGAATAGAGTTGAAGGGATGCATGTGGTTTTCTTTTCCTGGGCGGGTAATCTTAATTAGAACAGGTTAGATTTATCTTTTTAAGTTATAAAGATTGTAACACTGTTGTGATGCAAGCAATTATAAAATAAATACATCCGGCTTAGGAGATTAATATTTATTACTACTAGAGTAATTTCTTGACTTCTGCCTTTACGCGTTTCGTCTTCTGTGGAGATAACCGATAGGGGAGTTACGCTATTGAGTGATAATCCCTGATGTTGATTTAGACTTTCGAGTTTCCTCGAAAGTTTTCAAAAAAAATTCAAACGGGTTGTTGAACTCGACTCTTTCTTTGATTGTTAGAATTGTCGCATGCTTCTCCGATTGTAGACAGATTTCCTTGAGGTTAACCCAAACCATCTCGATCTGTATCCTAGCGTCGTTGGACATGAAATCAAAAGAGTCTGTCTAAGGCAGACTGGAGTTTCTCCTGACGTCGGAGTTTTTTTGGAAGCGGCGTTAACGAAGGTTCTTCCTTTCTGTAATTCATTTTCTTATCATAATCACAAGCTATGGTAACATCCTCGTCTTTCTTCAAGTGACAAATATCATACTGTGTCGCAGAGGGGAAGTTACTTTATTTTAAATGAAATAGTGAACTTCTGGATTATGAACGACCAAGTTTTATTTTTGAAGTGAAGTACCCCCACGAAGTCTATTCCAAGCTACGTTTTTGAGTTTGAAGTATCGGCTATATATCTAAATATGATCGGAATCCATTTTCTCTGAAGTAGAATTGTGCATAGCTTTCCTTAATTTGCTGGTTCCCACAGAGTGGAAGAACGTCGCAGCTGCATGAACTCCATCCATCCAAAATGTTTGTACGTTTTGTTATATATTTGTGTATATTCATATGTATTTTTTTTTTGGAAAGGAAGCTAAAGACTAATAAACATCAACATCAGATATTGTTTTCTTTGAAGCAATTTCCTTGACGCAGGAATTCTGGTAAGGTTGATCCTAGGTCGAACTCGTAGGCTCACATCGGTGGCTGAACAATTCGAACAGTTCCTCTTCATGCAATCAGGTGTCTGACATCCGTAGCAACGGAGCTCCTTTTTCTCTGTGGTTTCTGTTAATTTATGTTCTTTTTTCCGACTTATCTCAATAGAATGACCAAAAATCTTGCAGAAGGTGCACTTTGTTTAGGTCTTCTGTCTTTCTGGGAGAATCTGCTGCTTCTCTTTGATGTGTGTTTTTAATGATGCAGCTTGGTTTAGGAGCCTTTGGAAGCTGGTTACTGCAGTTCGCTGGATTCTATTCTTGACTTCATATTACAGGAGTCCAGATAACATAGCCAGTTGCTTTATATGGTTTTATAATCAATGACAAATTTTTATAATAAAATACTTACCATATCATAATGCTGTACGTCGTGGAAAAATCCTTTAGGGCAGTGATTAATTTTTGTTTGTTATAGAAGCATCGCCTTAAATATTTGCCTGTAGTTTGAAATGAAGTTTCTAAATGAATATCGGGGTTTTAACGCTTTGTAATATTTATTATGTAACACTTAAAATCAAAATTAATACATGAAACTCAAACAGTACAAGCTTACAAGATTGAGCTCACAATTGAGCACTTATCGTCACACGTTAAGTCGATAATTCATTTCTTCCCAAACTTTGTTTAGTATTTTTGGTGTAATTATTGCAACAGCTGTCTCATTGCTGTGGTTTAGGTTACCAAACAGTCATCACCGGAATAGCTAATTGACGACTAGTATTCTCAACGCGTGATAGAAATTCTCACTCGTTCATTATCTTGAGAAACATTTGGCCATCGCATACTCTTCACTTTGCAAGGTATTTTCAAACTGATCTACGGATGTTATTATCACTTAGGGAATCACATCTGAACTTAATGCACAGTAACTAAAGATTCGGTTTCCGCAAACTGCAGAACACAAAAAGCTTTCTGTTTACTAGTCGTCATTTTTTGCTACTAGCTCCATCTAGCGCATGCGCGTACCAACAAACAAAACTATTTTAGTTACTCTTTCATTTAATGTATTAATGATGATTACAAGTTTTACGTAATAACCACTACAAAGCGTTTAAACCCCGACATTCATTTAGAAACACCCGGTACAATAAGCGAGGTTAAAATAAAAGCCATTAATGTTTTTTTATATATATTTATTTACGAAATAACAAAGAGATGTCGTAATTATCCAAAGAACACAAAATCAAAAATCCACTGCGGTCAGTTGAATGGCGACGCCGTCCGCAAGATCATTGATGATGGCCGTCAAATATTTTTTTCATTAAAAATAAAAAACGATTGGATACAAAAAAACAAAAACAGAGTCACGACTATTACACTTTTCGAAAACACTAAGATTTGTAAATTTGTATATAAATATATAGTAAAATATCGTTGTTCGATGTGAGAGGGTGAATTTCAAAGTGGAGAAGTATTTTTTTTCGTTCAATTAATCAAAATCTAATCTAATCAAATTATAACAATAACAATTGTGTATACTATTAAATAATAATAATAGTTGGTTTTTATAGTTTTTACATTTTAATAATGTAAAACTATAGTGCAGAAATGTTCAGAATAATTAATTATAATTATTACTTTTATTTTAATAATAATAATAGGCACTGAATAAAATTATGGACTACCACGTAATCAGCATGATTAATAACAAAAATATTTCTCAATTAGCAGTAAAAAAATAAAAAGTTAAGAAAGGAATATAACTGTGTTTTTAATTAAGTGATAAACTTTAACAATAATATTTATTCTTTATAATTTAAATAGAATAAAAACCAATAAAATTTGACGATTTATTCTTTGTTTATTGATTTTGATAAAACTGAACGATATGTAAAAAATAATTTAAAAAGAAAATAATAAAATAGGAGTGTGATAGTGTCTGGTGGAAAATTTATAGTCGTATAGAATGAAATTCGGAAAGTGTTTATTAAGTCAATAGACATAATATTATGTAACAACAGTCGTCTGCACTCTACACAAACAAACAAAGAAATTAACGGGATAACAAAGTATAGAGAGAGAGAGATAGACAAGACAGAGATATAGAGATAGAAAGACAACGTAACAAATCAACGAATCATTTCAACAATTTTACAAGTATATAATATTTATATAGATGTACAATAATAATATATCAATAAATAAACTAAATAAGTACCGCCCTTGTATATAGGGTAAACGTAAAATCACCTTATATACACATATATAGAAAATACAAGTATCAAAAATTCCAAATATTTCACATTCAAATGGAATGACAGAGGGGCCAATTTTTTTTCAACAATCATATATATTTTATTATTATTATTTTTTTCTTTTAGTTTCTTATAATCATCATCGTCGTCGTATATATGTATAAAAAACTATACATCTGAGTGCAGCTAAACCATTGCGCTTTTATGATTTTCTTTCTCTTCATTAAAAATATGCTTATTTTATTTTCGTTAGTTCCGCACTTGCTTTTACTTGACCTCGCGTCCAGTAGTGTGTTTCTTTTTTGCGTGATTTACTCTGCCTGGTTTATTCTGTTTTCTTTTTGTTTTTTTAGTTAATCAACAATTCGAAAATCTAATAGATAAGAGCTAGATTTAAAGAGAATTGTAGGTACGGTGCAGCTACAATATCTAGTTTTTTTTTTAATCGTTAAGGAATACGGGGAGATGAGCGATCGGATGGATTTTCGTTTTTCTTTTTCTTTCGTTTGTAGAAGCAAAAAAAATGCGATCAATTTTAATTGGATCGAAAAATATTATTATATTTCTAGTAAATAATTAATAAAACAGATTTTATTATTTACATTTTTGTAGAAAATGTTTAAACTTACATTTTTTTTATTCGAATTTTTGCAAAAAAATCATTAAACCTTACATTTATGTTATCAGTTTTGAAATTGTTTCATAATATAATTTAATAGAAAATTAAATACACTACATTATGTCAAAAACATAGTCTAGTAATATAATTTATAATGACCTTGATTAATTTTAAATTATCGCTGGATGACCTTCAATTACCACGAATGACCTTTAGATTAAAGAACCGCCAGCCAGATGTCCTTGAAGCATCATTCAAGGTCACCTGATAATGATAGTTTAATGACCTTGAATATAAGACTTCTAAGAACAGTGAATGCTCTTAAATGACATTGTAGTAATTAATAAATAACTTTAATTCTCACTGGACGATCTTAAACGTTCAATAACAGCTTTAGATGACCGCTAGTTAAATTTTAAATCTCGAAATGACCTTGATACCTTGGATGATATTAAATGATTGTTCAATAGTTTCAAATAATCTCGAAAGACCTTCAGATATCCTTGAAAAATCGTCGGATTATCTTAAAGTGATTTTGAAAAAAGTTTTTATGGACTTGAAAATTCAAGGTCATTTAACGACTCGATGACCTTGAATGATGATTAAATTATAATCAAATGACCTAAACTAACTTAGATTACTCTTAAAAGACATTGATGGAATTAATAAATAACTTTAAACCTTCATTTTCGCATGACCTTAAATAATCTACAATGATGGTTAAACATCCACAAAGTGAAAACAGTTCCAAAATAGTGTTTTAAATATCATTAGATGACCTTGAATGGTCATTTAATATAATCTTGATTGATACTGAAAATGTTAGACTTTTCGTATTGTTTATTCTTAATAAACTTCACAAAACTGTCTATATAATATAATAATTTAGTCTAAATTGACTAAAGTCTTTAATTCACTTGACCTTGAATCATTACCTGATTTTGAGGTACCATTAAATTACTCTGAATGGCCTTAAATGACCACTGAATGACCTTGAATGATCTTGAAAATTCGTTGGATAAAGTAAAATCATTGCAAACGATCACTAGATGACCTTAAATGACAAGAAACGAATATTGGATGACCTCGAGTGATTGGTTAATCATAAATAATCGCAAACGGTCGTTAGATATCCTTGAATTATTTTCAGATGACCTTAACCGACTATTAGAAGATGACCTTGAGGTATAGTTGATATTGAATGCCAGTTGAATGACCTTAACAAATCGTGAATGATCGTGAGATCTTCCAATAATAACACGTAATGACTGTTAGATGCCCATCAGTGATAATCCGAAATAATCGCAAACGATCGTAAGACAACTTTAAATCGTTTATAGGTGACCATAAACGACTGTTGGATGACCTTGTGTAAACAGTATCATCTACTGTTCACACAATCAGTCAAGTGACCATGAATGCACGACGGAACGCCTTAAATGACTTTAAATAAGCATTGAATCACCAAACGATTGTTGGCTGATGTTGAGTGATCATTAGATGATATTAAGTGACCTTGAATGCACGATGAATAGCCTTAAATAAGTATTGAATTATTTTTGATGACCTTGAGTATCTCAACGACACTATGTGACCTTGAATAATCTTTAAATAAGCAACTTGAAAAGCCGCTAAATGATATAATGTAATCGTAAACTATTGTTATATGACTTTGAATGACCTTCAAATAATCTTAAGAGGCCATAAACGACTGTTGGATGACCTTGAGTGATTAGATAATCTCAAATAATCGCAAACGATCGTAAGATAACTTTAAATCGTCTTCGAATGGCCATAAACGACTGCTGAATGACCTTGAGTAATTGGGTAATCTTAAATGTTCGTAACCAATCGTTAAATAACTTGAAATATTTCGGATGACCATAAATGACTGCCGGATGACCTTGAGTACCTTTTGGATAGCCATAATAATCATTAGATTACCATTCAATGAATATCTCGGAAAAATATCGATAGCAATTATTTTAAGTTATCCAATTACACAGGATAATAATGACCATGAGCGATTGTTGAATGACCTTGTGTAATTGGATAACCTTAAAAAAATGCAAACGATCGTTATACAATTTTAAATTATATTTAGTTGGCCATAAACAACTATTGACTGACCTTGAGTGATAATTAGATAATACTAAGTGACCTTGAATGTATGATGGATCGCTTTAAATGACCGTTGTATGACTTTGTGTGTCTGAACGGCACTATATGATCTTAAATAATCTTTGAATAATATTAAAGTAACTTAAAAGGCCGTTGAATGATATTACGTAATCGAAAATGATCGTTAGATGGCCTTGAATGATCTTCGAATAAACGACTGTTGGGTGACCTTGAGTGATTCTTAAATAAACGTAACCAATCGTTAATATTTTTTTTAATTCCCTCCAGGATGACCATAAACGACTATTGGATGACCTTCAGTGTTTGTTGACTCTATTAAATGACCTTGAGTGTAAATGTGACTTCAAATAACTATTGAATCACCTTCAATGACCTTCAATATCTAATCGATATTATATGAGAAAACCGACGAATGACTACTACAATTAAATAATCGTAAATGATCATAAGCGACTGTTGAATAACCTTGTGTAATTGGATAATCGTAAACAAGGATTAGGTAACTTTCAACGGTTTTCGATTGACTATAAAAGCCTGTTTGATGACCTTGAGTGATCATTAGATGATATTAAATGACCTTGAATGCAAGATGGGTCGCTTAAATGACCTTAAATAAGCACTGAATTTTTTGTTTGATGACCGTTGTATGACTTTGAGTGTCTGAACGACACTATGTGAATAGTGATTGAATGATCTTTGAATAATATTGAAGTAAACTAAAAGGCCGCTGAAGCATACGTAACTACCGTTAGATAGCTTTGAATGGTCTTCGAATAATCGTAAAAGATCATAGGCGTATATTGGGTGACCTTGATTCATAGTTGATATTGAATGTCAGTTGGATGGCCTTAAATATCTCTAAATGCGCATTGGGTCATTTTGTATGACTGTTATATGACCTTGAGGGTCTGAACGACAATATATGATCCTGAACAATATTTAATTAACATGAAGGACAGTTGATTAGTATTATGTAATAGTAAACGACCGCTAGATGATTTTGAATGATCTTTGATGTCGATGATGACCTTGAGTGATTAAATAATCTAAAATAATCGTTAAAACTCGGAGTGACAATTAGATGATATTAAATCTTATAGAATGCTCGATTGACGGTCTTAAAACTGTATTATTTTGACTATTAGATGACCTTGAATGGCTGAATAATCATTGGATGATCGTAAATAATAGTTGGTTGACTTTAAATAATCTCGAACTATCATCAGATGACCCTAAATAATTTTTAACGATCGTCAGACTTTCAATAAGCATTGGATACTTTTGTATGACCTGAATAATTTTCAATCAATTAAATTAAAAAAACCGATAAAATACTTCTGTAAGATTTTAATTAATCTTGAATAAACTTGAATAAACGAGAAATGACTGCAAGGAAGCAGTCATTGCATACTCTTAAAAAAATTAATGACCACGAATGATCAGTAGGTAACTTTAAATATGCTGGAATTCTTATCTCCTTAGATAATCATTGGATGATCTTAAATAACCCTAAACAACTGCTGGGTGTGATACTGAATGACCTAAATGGTCATTGGACAGTCTTAAATGACTTTGAATAAACGTAAGTAGCAGTAATTGAATACTCTTAAACGGTTTAATGACCTTAAATGATTATATGATAATAATACATTAAATAAATTCAAATAATCATTAGATAACTTTATAGAATTTTATTATAATAACTGTTGGATGACGCTGAATAATCGTTGGATTAATTTACTTAAATTTAAATGGCCATTGGATGACCTTAGATAACCCTAAATGGCTGTTGGATGACCTTGATTGATTGTTAAATGATATTGAGTGACCTTGATTGGATGACCGTTGCATAACTTTTTATACTTCAATGACATTATATAATCTTTATTAATCTTTGAATAATGTTGAATTAAGGTCAATGATTACCTAATGGCTACTGGATGGTATTATATGATCTTGAATAATCATTGGATATTAAGTAACCTGTTAAGATCGTTGTACGTCTTTAATCGATTGAAAATCATTGGATGACCTGAAATGACTTTTAATAAACCATCCGATAATCTTCAAGAATCGAATAGAAATGAACATATAATAACCTTAATTAATTTCGAATTATCATTAGCTAAATTTCATCCAGATGACCTTATATAACTTTAAACGATCTTTTGGTGACCTCAAGTAATTTTTTAGATAATAGTAACTACTCTTGAATGGTTTTTGGATGACCTTGAACGACAAAATGCCATTGATGATCATTGCATGACGCTAAATAATTTTTTAATAAACAATTTGATAATTTTAAAGAGTTGAATGGCCTTGGTCATATAATGACCTTAATTATTTTCGAATTACCATTAGTTCATTTTCATCAATATGACCCTAAATAATTTCAAACGATCGTTGGATGACCTTAAGTAATTTTTTTAGATAATATTAAATTGCCTTGAATGATGTTGGATGACCTTGAATGACTTTAAATAACCATTGGATTACCTTGAAACAATCCGAGTGATCTTTAGACATCACCAAAATGCCTTTGATGGTCATTACATGACCACGAGATAATCAAATGATCACCGGATGACCTTGAATGATCATTAGATAATTTAGATAATCGTGAACGATCGTTGTATGGTTTTGAACGATTTTTTAATAACCTTAAATAGCCTTTAATAATAGTTAGATGACCTTGAAAGATAATGAATAGTTTTTCTTTGCGTATAAAACCTTTCGTATTATTATCTCTCCAAATGAATGATTGTTAGATGACCTCGAATAATTATTGAATGACCCTGTAAGATCATGAAGAGTTTTTCTTGGTATATAAAATGTTTCGTATTATAATCTTTCCAAATGAATGATTGTTAGTTGGCCTTGAATACTTATTGAATGACCTTGAAAGATTACTAATACTTTTTCTTGGAGTACAAACCTTTCGTATTATTATCTCTCTAAATGAATGATTGTTATATGACCTTGAATATTTATTGAATTACCTTAAAAGATCATTAATAGTTTTTCTTGGAGTATAAACCTTCCGTAGTATTACCTTTCCAAATGAATGATTGTTAGATGATCTTGAATACTTATTGAATGACCTTGAAAGATCATCAATAGTTTTTTTCCTAGATTACAAACCTTTCGTATTATTATCTCTCCAAATGAATAATTGTTAGATGACCTTGATTTATTGAATTACCTTTAAAGATCATTAATAGTTTTTCTTGGAGTACAAACCTTCCGTATTATTATCCCTCCAAATGAATGAATGTTAGATGACCTTAAATTATTATTTAATGACCTTGAGAGATAATGAATAGTTTTTCTTGGAGTAAGAAACCTTTTGTATTATGATCTTTCCAAATATATTATATGATAAATTTAAATTATCTGACCGTTAAATGACGCTAAATGACCTTGAATACCCGCGACGACCTTTAATGACTAGAAATTATTAGTTGGCTTTGATTGGTCGTGTGATTTTTATAAATTACCTTAAATGTCCGTGCCAAGGACTTGAGTAATCGTTAAATGATATTAAATGACCCCTAAATGACTTGAAATAACTATTGTATGATCTCGAATAATAGTAAATTACTGTAAATAGTCGTTAACAGTGATCGGATGACCTTGAAGGATTTAGAATGATCATCAGATAATCTTGAGTAACCATATGACTTTGGTCGATCATTGAATGAGCGTTAGGTGACTGAATAATTATTCAATAGTCTTAAATGACCTTTGAATAACCTTAATTACCTTAAATGGTCATTGAAATATTTAACGATTTTAAAAGATCCTAAAAAGTGTTTGCAGTAGTGCCAGAATTTTATAATCGTCCATAATTTTAACTTCATACATTGTAAACGTAATTTCAATACCTCATTGCAATAATCTTAATCGAGTATTAAATGTCATAGCATTGTTGTTGAAGGTCCTTAATTAATTTTGGATAACAGTTAGATAACCTTGAATGACAGCTAAATTAACTTGAAGAATATTCGTTGGATAATCCAAAATAAAAGCGTGAACCATAATTACATGACTTTCTTTCTTTCCTAGGAAGTTGCCACATTCATAGAGAATATGGGACTGCTTGGCAAGTGACTGAGTAAAATCAGAACATAAGATCTTTTAGGTTGTAGGTCACGAGAAGTTAATTCTTTGTCTTTTTAAAACATTAAAACCTCAAACGTCCAGTGGATTGGATGACTGCTGTAGAAATAAACCGTTAATGTTATTTTCTAACGTTATTTGGTTAAATAATTTTAAACCAACTCATACATTCTAAACGTATTCTTAGATGTCTTATCGAAATAATTTTGATTAATGAATTAAATGCACTGGACGACCTTTGGATGACCTTGAGTGACCGCACAATGACCTTGAATATTCGTTGAATAATCGTAAAACTTTATGAGAGTTTCTATCATTTGTAATTGGTAATTTGACATTTGCCATTTTGATAAATTAAAATGTAAGGTTTTTGTTTTGACTGATCCAAGTATAACATAGAAAAATATTTGAAATATATTGATAATTTTTGACTATTTTATTAAAGGTTATTTTTCGTATCTAGGAAAATTATCGCATCTTTTTTTTCCCTCTCTTATAAAAAAACGTATTTTCCGACGCCAGTCCCCAAGCGCGCAACTTAAATGTCAAAAACGGAAAATAAAAATTTAAAAACCTTATCATTTACAAACTACAGTATATATATATATATATAGTTATTTGTTTTTTTTTTCCTCTTTAAATACATCATTAGGTATGCATGTCTTGTAGATATAAAATTTAAATTGAATATATTTATTTATTTATATTTTATATATATATAATATATCTCTTTTATGCCTATAGATATTGATTTTCATTTAAAATACATTACTTTATACAAATCGATATATTCTATTGTATATATATATATTTATAATAGTATATACGGCTAAATTTTAAATATTTTTAAAATTTTTTGGTGTTGGTTTTTTCTTTTCTTTCGAAAGCGGACCGTCGACTACTGGGGGCCAGCTATTTACAAAATAGTACAAAAGGTGCGAACCTTTAATTAGTTTTTATTTTTTCCTTTAAAATTTTCCATTATCCTAGAGATTGAAATGTTTGATTGTTTTTTACCATTTTTCCTTAGTTTTATTTTTTTCGCACGCCGCAAAGCAATATCTATAGTATAAACCGTTCACCATCACCCTACTAACTGGACAAGATTTTGTTTATTTTTTCTGCATTCACTTCTTCGTTTTGTTTTTGAAATTTGAAAAATACCTAACCTATTTCTGCACTAATCCTAGTAACTCTAAAATATCTACATATATAGTTTTTTTTTTGTTTAACTTCAAAAAACCCTTATCAGTTAATACTCGTTCATATGTATAATATTTATTTTCCACATTTTTTTTTTTTGTAGGTTTAATAATATATTTTATTTATATATTTATAGTTAAGTTTTTAAAGAATAAAATTTTTCAAACGGATAACAGTTATTTACAGATGATCCACCTTCTCGTAAACACCATAAAAAAACCAACCGGTTTGAAACCTGCCCGCAGGTACACGTGATCGGGGGTTGCCCGTGGTTATTCATATAAATATATTGTTTTATTTAAAACCTAATTGACTAGTCGAAAAAACAACGCCCTAAGTTGAGTGATGCTTCGAGATGTTTTTTTTTTTTTTTTAAATTAAAAAACAACGGCACTGGGTGATCGGTTCTTTGCGATTAAACGTTTTTCTCTTTTTTTTCATTCGCGTTTAGTCTTTCAGGATTGTCTGTATTGCATTTTTTTAATATATTATCACCGTTTTTATTAACTCTTTATGTGTTATTGTAAGATTTTCTTAATTTACATCAGTTTAAAGAATAACTCGAAATAAAATAAAAATGGGGATTATTTAGGTTATTAGATCCGGTAATTGGTGATCTAAATCGGTTTATAAAATTAAAATCCAACAATTGAATTTAAAGTTAAGATTGTTTTTAAATTTAAATCCTGTTTGAAATTAACGTTTCTAGTCGCGTAATTTTAAAGAAAAACAAATGAAAATTTAAAGGGAGGGATTATTATGGTTATTAGATCCATAAACTGGGAATACAAATCCGTTTATAAAATTTAAATCCAACAATTCAATTTTAAGTTATGAATTTTTCATTTGAAACTTGTCAGACATTTAAGTTTTTAATTTACGTCATTTTATAGGAAAAACAATTGTAAATTTAAAGAGTGGGATTATTGGTGTTGTTAGACCAATTTATTGGTATTCCAAATCCATTTATAAATTCAAAAATCCAGGAATTGAATAGTAAGTTATGATTTTTTTATATATGTCATGTCTGAAATTAATTTTTTTAGTTTACGTAAGTTTAAAGAGAAACAATTGAAAATTGAAGGAGTGGGATTATTGAGGTTATTAGATCCATTCATTGGTGATCTATGTCGGTTTATAAAATTAAAATCCAACAATTGAACGTAAAGTTATGATTTTTTTAATTTGAGCCCTGATCGAAATTGAAGTTTTTAGTTATTTTGAAGAAAAACAATTGAAAATTTAAATAATGAGCATTATTACGATTATCAGATCCATAAATTGGCAATACAAATCCGTTTATAAAATTTAAATTCAACAATTCAATTTTAAGTTATGATTTTTTCATTTGAAACTTATCAGACATTAAAGTTTTAGTTTACGTCAGTTTATAGAAAGAACAATTGTAAATTTAAAGAGTAGGGATTATTAGATTCATAAATTGGTAATCCAATTCCGTTTATAAAATCAAAATTCAACAATTAAGTTTTTAATTATGTTTTTTTCATTTGAGACTGTTTATAAAATCAAAATCCAACAATTAAGTTTTAAGTTACGATTTTTTTTTTAATTTGAGTCCTGTCTGAAATTAAAGTTTTTATTTTACGTCAATTTAGAGGAAAACAATTGAAAACTGAAAGAGTGGGATTATGTGGATTATTAGATCGGTTAATTGGTAATCAAAATCCGTTTATAAACTCAAAATTCAACCATTGACTTTGAAGTTATGTTTTTTTTTAAATTTTAGACTTGTACGAAATTGAAGCTTTATTTTTCGTCAGTTTATAGAGAAACAATTGAAGATTGAAAGGAAGGGATTGTTAGGATTATTAGATCAATTAATTGGTAATAAAAATCCCTTTAGAAGATCAAAATTCAACAATTGAATTTTAAGTTGTGATTTTTGAAATTTGATTCCTGTCTTCCGACAATTAAAGTTTTTATTTTACGTCAGTTTAAAGAAAAACTATTGCAAATAGAAAGAGTGGGATTATTGGGATTATTAGATCCATAAATTAATAATCCAAATTCGTTTAAAAAATCAAAATTTACCAATTGAATCTTAAGTTATGATTTTTTTTATCTGAGTCCTGTCTGAAATTAAAGTTTTTATTTTACGTCAATTTAGAGAGGAAAAAATTCAAAACTGAAACAGTGAGGTTATGCGGATTATTAGAATAGTTGATTGGTAATCCAAATCCCTTTATAAAATCAAAATTCAACAATTACGTTTTTAATTATGATTTTTTTATTTGAGGCTCGTCCGAAATTAAAGTTTTTTATATATATTACGTCATTTTAGAGAGAAACAATTGAAAATTGAAAGAGTTGGATTATTAGATCGATAAACTGGCAATCCAAATCCGTCTATAAAATCAAAATCCAACTTCAAAATTTTAAGTTTTATATTTTTTTATCAGAGTCGTGTCTGAAATTAAAGTTTTTATTTTACGTCAGTTTATTGAGAAACAATTGAAAACTGAAAGAATGGGATTTTTAGGGTTATTCGGTTCGTAAATGTTTAATCCAAATCCGTTTATAAAATTGAAATGCAACAATTAACTTTTAAGTTATGATTTTTGTATCTAAATCCTGTCTGAAATTAAAGTTTTTATTTTACATCAGTTTAGAGAGAAACAGTTGAAAACTGAAAAAGTGCGATTGTGTGGATTATTAGATCTGTTAATTGGTAATCTAAATCCGTTTACAAAATTAAAATTCAGCCACTTAATTTTAAGTTATGATTTTTTATTTAGGTCCTGTCTGAGATTGAAATGTTTATTTTACGTCAGTTTGTAGAGAAACAATTGAAGATTGAAAGGGTGGGATTAATAGTATTATTAGATACATTAATTAGTAATCAAAATCCGAAGAGAAAACAAAAGATACACAATTAAATTCGAAATTACGAATTTTCAAATTTAAGTCCTGTCCGAAATTAAAGTTTTTAATTTTGAAGAAATTTTGATAGAAAAATTACAAAAATATTTGATGAAATTAACATTCAAAATGTATTTATCACAAGTAGATTATCAATAATGCTAATTTGTTGAAAAATATTGATTACAAGAGTTTTAAAGATGTTGAAAATTAATTCTAAGAAAAACTGGAAAATAATTGTAAAAATATACTTTCATAACTAGCCAGTAGATGGCGCTAATTAATAATAAATTATTAAATTATAATAATGCTGATGATATTAAAAAAAATTAATTAAATTAATTAGTTGTATAAGATCCTACGAAAGAGTTTAAAACAAAAAATAAACAGTAGGTCTTAAAAAACGCACACCATTAGACAATAGATGGCGCTAATCAGTAATGTCAATTTTGTTAAAAAATTATATTTTTTCTTATAATTATAGAAATTTGAAAATTATTAAAATTAATTGTCCAGAAAATAATTGTAAAAAGTAATAAGCAATAAATGAAATTTCTTTAGATTTTAATAAAGAGTTAAATCTACTTATTTTCATTACTGGCCAAAAGATGGCGCTAATTAAAAACGACTGTTTTGTTGAATAATAATGTGTATTATTGACGTAGTTTCATAATTATAAAAATTAAAAACACTAATAGTCAAAAACGCATATTTCTCAAAATGTAGAAGAACAAAAATATATAAAAGTATATAATCATACTTAAAATGTACAATTATTACTGGCCAATAGATGGCACTGACAATTTCAGTTTGTAGAATCACATCCCTATAAGTTTATCTTTGGAAAATATTAATTATTTTTGAAATAATACTTTTTTATTGTTTGAAGAGATAAATATTACTTACAATGCACTCATCACTGACCAATAGATGGCGCTAATGATCAATGATTGATTTTTATTGTGTGGAAACATAAAAAATGAAATTTTTGATTGTATAATTGTAAAAATGCTAATTGATTGAATGACTAATAGATGGCGTTAACGATTGAATAACAATTTCCAGTTTCCTTGAAAACGGTTTTATACATTTTGTTCGATGTATATATTTAAAAATACTAATTGATAGATGGCGCTGATAAATCAATTTCGTTGGTAGAATTAATTTTCATAAAAGTTAAGTCATTAATTAGTGACAACTTACGAAAATATTTGAAAAATAAAATAGACTAGATCTAAACTGTATTTATGATCAGCCGATAGATGGCGCTTATCAATAAATACATAAGAAACATTACTGGAGAGGCATATTACTTAAATTGCACTCATTACTGACCAATAAATGACCATTACAATCGATGACAGTTTCTTAGAAAAGGTTATTTTTTTATTAAAGGAGCGCGAATTTGAAAACAATTTTTATTATATGGAAAAAATTTAAAAAATTGAATATTTTGGTTTAAAATGCTAGTTCATAGACTGATCAATAGATGGGGCTAACGATTAAATAACAGTTTCCAGTTTCCTTAATTAAAAAAAAGGATTATGGTTTGTTGAAGCATTGAGAATTAAAAAAAAATATTTTAATTGTGTAGGAACGAAAGAAATTGAATATTTTGGTCGGTGTAAACCTACAAATGCTAGTTCATAGATGGCGCTTATAACGAAAATCTTTAAAAAAATGACAAATTCTTTAAAATGTGTTAATAACCAACCGATAGATGGCGCCTATCAATAATGCCAGAAAATGTAAATTAGAAGAATTTTTTGAAAAAAGAAACAACTAAGAAATTAGATCTATATAACTTGAAATTCACTCACAATTGGGCGCTGCTTCTTATTTTTTTAAACAACGAGGATTTAAAATTAATGGGTATTTATTGTGCGAAAATATAAGGAAATTAAATATAAAATCGAAGTATATATGACAATTTCCAGTTTTTTTTGAAACGTTTATTTTTGTCATGTGGAAAATTTTGATCGTAAAATTCTAGTTGAGAGAGTGACCAATAGATGGCGCTAACTATTGAATAAGTTTCCAGTTTCTTTAAAAACGGTAATTTTTTGTTGAAGCAAGACCAATTTGATATCTATTGATTTTTATTTTGTGGAAACTTGAAAAACATAAAAATTTTGGTTGAAATTTACATCTTAAAGTGATAGATTCACTAATAGATGGCGCTAACCATTCGATTTGAACAGGATTAATTTTTATTGTACGGAAATTAAACTTTAAGTAGATGTAAACATTTCAAAAAGGTGATTGACAGAGTGACTAATATGTTTCCTTACGAAAGGTTATTTTTTTAAAGCAACGAGACTTTGAAAAGGATTGATAATAATTGCGTGGAAACTTAAAAAATAACAATTTAAACAGATCTGCTTGATATATTGACCAAAAGATTGGATGACACTTTCCCGTTTTCTCAAAAAAAGGTTTATTTGAAAAGGATTATTTTTTATTGTGCGGAAACTTAAAAAAAATAAAATTTGAGTGTATAAATCTCAAAATGCTGGTTGACAGACTGACACACAGATGGCGCTAACCATTGATTTTCAGTTTCCTTAAATAATATTTTTAAGCAACCAGAAGTTAATTTTTATTGTACGGAAACTTTAAAAAAACAAAAAAACAATAGATGTATACATTTCAAAATGATGGTTGATAAGACCGTCCAATAGATGGCGTTAACCATTGAATGACAGTTTACGATTTCATTAGAAAATGCTATTTTTTGTTAAATCAAGACGAATTTGAAAACTATCAATTTTTATTTTATGGAAACTCGGAAAAAATTAAGGTTTTGGTTGATGTTTACATCTTAAAATACTAGTTGATAGATAGATTAGTAGATGGCGCTGATTGGATGACAGTTTACTTGCAAAAGTTTTTTTTTGATAAAGCAACTATAATTTAAAAATGATCGATTATTATTGTGTAGAAACAATAAAAATATTAAAATTTTAGTTAACGTAAAAGTATCAGTTGATAGATGGCGCTTATAAATTATTTTTGTGATAATTTATTGTAAGAAAAGTTAGAAAAACAATTATAGAAAATACAGACAACTCATGAAAATTTTTCAAACAGAAAATAGACTGATTTTATAAAGTGTATTTACCACCAGCCGATAGATGGCGCTTACGCTTACAAAAATATTAGAAAAAAGAGACCAACTGTCTAAAATGTATTTATAACCAGTCAATCAATGATGTCGAATTACAAGAGTTTAAAAAATGTGATTATTT
Organism: Ontholestes murinus; assembly: GCA_963969525.1. Lineage (NCBI taxonomy): Eukaryota > Metazoa > Arthropoda > Insecta > Coleoptera > Staphylinidae > Ontholestes > Ontholestes murinus. Next base: position 7,294,031 of record OZ018393.1, read on the forward strand.
ATTTTACCAATTTGTAAAAACTAAGAAAATTTAAATCAGCCGATAGATGGCGCTCATCAATGATGCCAGAAAAATATAAATTACAAGAGTTTATATATTGTGATAATTTACTGCAAAGAAATCTACAAAAATATTTATAACAAAAATTTTCTTAAAAATTCTCATCGTTAGAAAATAGATGGCGCTAATGAATTACGCCAAATTTGTTAATTACTAATAATCTCTGTTCGTATTATAAGAGTTTGAAAATTATAGAAATTATTTGTATAAAATCCTAAGAATTCAAGAAAAAAATAGTATCTATATTTCTTAAAATACTCAATAATGACACTAATCAGTAATGTCAATATTGTAAATAACAATTTTTCTTGATTGACAGTTGAATTTTATGTTCTGTCTGAAATTAAAGTTTTAATTGTTCGTCAATTTATAGAGAAACAATTGAATATTAAAAGAGTGGGATTTTCAGGGACATTAGATCCGAAAATTGCATTACAAATCCGTTTATAAAGTCAAAATTGAACAATTGAATTTATGAAGTCCTGTGCAAAATTTAAAAATTAACTGATGAAAGATAACTTTGTTAAGTTGAAACTATAGTCACGTGTAATTTGTTAAATAAAAAGTGGTAAAACAAATTGATCCTGTTTTCTTTCTTCAGTATATTCAAGATGTACCACAAAGTAAACGTCTCCACAATTAAACATTTAAAAATTAAATTGAAATCTGAACACGTGGCATTATTAAATTGTTAATCCAAATCTGTTTATAAAATCAAAGTCGAAACATTAAATTTTAAGTTATGATTAACGTTTTAATTACATACTTTAACCATCAGATTTGTGCGTTATATGACTTAAAACATCAAATTAAACTCTCGTTTACCTAATTTACACCTATTTTATGGTTGCAATTAACTATTCCGAGAATAATTTTATATATTTAAACGTGCGTAATTCATTATCAGCAATATCAACATTATTTGGATGGAATGTAACCGTATTTTCATGATTAGAAAACAAGTTTTAATAAAACCAACACACAAAGAGTTAACGTAAGCGGTAACAAAAGACTACACTAAAGGAACGTCTGTTAGCAGCCTAAAAAATTACGTTTTTTTTCTTTAAAATAATTTTCATTGTGCACGAACCGACCGACCGAACCGATGCGAACAATCGAATAGATTCAAATAAACGAAACAATTTAATAATTCAAAACAAAAAATTGAGCACCAAATTCGTCCGATTATTGCAGCGCCATTTTCCTCGGCACTCTCATTGTACAGCAGGTTCTTTATTATTTGATCCTTAAAAACTAATCGCCTACTTTCACTTTTATCATTATTATAATTATTATTATTCTCATTTAATTAACATTACCGACTATATAATGATATGTATGAGCAGAACTATTAATCCGATTTCATTAAAATGTAATAGAGAGAGAGAGAGAGAGAGATGGAGAGAAAGATAAGGAGAGTGAAAAAGAGAAGATGTAAAACCTCCTCCCCTCTCGCACAAGTAGTTCCAAAAAAGCTACTCTACAATGGCAGTGAAAATATTCAAAAATTGGATGCTTACACTTACTCTTAGTATAATATATTATATAATATATGTATATATGTAGATTGGAATATATACCTTTAGAAAAAGAAAACAAATCCGCTTCTAAACTCCATCAAAATTATTAAAAATATATGTATATGTATGTATAAGTTACGAGTTTTTTTTTTTAAGCTAAGTACACACTACACTACATAGACTAATTTATTTCCTTTAATTTCCGACTACGTGAAGTTTTTTTTTTTTTAAATTTTGATGCTCACGACTATTCATCCCTATTCATTTAAAGCTCATCGTTAAACAAAAAACGTGAATACCAGTAGCATCAAAGGAAATCACAGCACTGAATCCTTTTTTTTTTTTAATTTCCCCTTAACTATTATTATTAATTATTATTATTATTAACTCTTTTTTTTGTGTTTTATAGGTCGTACAATGTCTAAACGTCTCACTTTTGTTGTCGATCCTTGCATTCGTACAATAAATGCATAAAAATTACCAATATACAGCCAAAATAGACATCGTTAAAAATACAAGAATATATAATCTATGTATATATGTATACAGCTTGAGAGACTACGTTTTTTTTTTAAATTTATATAATTTATTTAGCGAGAATGGATTATTATTATTATTAAAGGTTTTTTTTTTCATTAAGAGTACGTGATGAGGATGCGGATGCCCTAAATTTAAAGCCACTTTGTGACAAGAATTGCTTCTTTCTTTATTCTACCCCGTCGCGTGATTAATTGTTTTTCTTTTTAAATTAATTAATTTTTGCCCTCGTTCAACTGGAATTTATGATTTCATTACTTTTGCTTTTAAATATTACTTATGTTGTTTTGGGTGTGTGTGTGTGGTTTTTTTTGTTGGTTGGTGAGGGGAGGGGGGACGTTTCGCCTCGTTAGATACTTAAGTACTTGCGCCGTGCTCTTCTTCCCTGGACCGACTTTATACTCTGGTGATGCAGAGTTTTCAGATCTAAAACAAAAATGATAAATTATAAACATAAACATTTCACATTAGTATTTCTGTCAACAACAGTTAACTCGATGAGGTAAGACACTTGTTAAGTTCCATAATATTTTTATTTTCAGTTGCCTGATACGTGTTTCAATCATATTATGGAACTTAACAAGTGTTTTACCTCATCGAATTTACATATCTCATTTCATCCTAAGTGTAGCTCAACTAGTATCAATTATAACAGTTAACTTTTAATACACATAATTAACAGTAATAAATCAAAACACTGAATTATTGTTTTCCTGTCAACGAAAGCCAGACAGGTTTTGATCTATTTTGAATCTCATCAGCGTAGCGTAGTTGATCAAATCAAAATTATATCGAAACCAATCTGTAGTTGTTGTTGAGAGGGAAACAATAATTCTTTCTTGAATGACTTTCTCATTTATCACTTGGTGAAAACATTTTGAACTATTATTGAAGAAGGTTTAAATTAAATTACAATTGGTTTGTTTCACTCGAAACTAGTCGAGTAAATAGAGAAAAATTGTGTAACTTATTACTATTATAACAGTTCCTTATAATTGGTTGTTCGCTTTAGACAACGCATTAGAAAAATTGAATTTATTTATTTATTTATCTTGCTTTAATAAATATTTACATGATTGTCAATTGTTTTATTTACCTGCTATTTAGGCCGGTGATGGAACTGACCCCTAGAGACACTGACTTTGGGTGGACACCCGCTCACCGGTCCTCCTGCTTCTCTTTTTCGGCTCGTTCTTTCTGCAATCTGTAAAACGTTTATCCAATAAAAATCAGCGCTTATTTTAACCATACGTTTAAAATAAAAACCAATCGAAATAGTTGAAGGCTTTAACTTACCACAGTGCCAACCGTATCGTCCCACAAACTGAGAGGACGCAATTCAAACAAGAAAAATAGGTTATAGACATTTGCAACAGTTACGTTATAATAATAAATGTTGTGTACATATAAACATATCAGACTTATGATGATTTTATTTAATCCTCCATGAAATATTTTATATTAATATGATGATTAATTAAACAGAATTTTAATTAATAGTCTTATTAGTGATCCTTGAGGAACACGTTTAAATTAAGTCAAGAGTTTTGTTGAAGTTGAAGGCTTCTACTTCGTTATACATGTCGACTAGAAAATTATAAATGTGTCAAAAAGGTTTAAAAAGATTTTTCCTCATATTTTTTTTTCTATGGCTTTAATAAGAAATAATGTCTTCATTCACGTGACCTTGAAATTCCATATTTGATCATTTATAGGAGGTGTGCTGTAGTATATAAGAAGGATACTGATTTTGGAAAACACCAATGGCAATCGAGTGATTTTGTGTTAACAAAAAAAACATTGTTCGAGATAACAAGAGAAGATTTAGAATTACTTAAATTGTGCTTTCAGAACGTATTAAGTAATTAAGAACAATGATTTCAAAAAAATATTAAGCGTTGAGAGAAGATAACGAAACATAACAAAAAATGTGTAAATTAAATATTGACAAAACGATAAAATAATATTTTAGAAGAGTTAATCAATTTTATCGAAAAAAAATATTAAGACAAAAAAATTCGTTTGCAAAACAGGGATTCACTAAACAGAAACAATTTGCAAAAATTGGGATTCTATAGCATAATGATTCCGTGATGCGTTTTAAAACACTTTTGTTTATGCAATTCCAAGAAGATGATAGAAAACAAATGACAGACAGGTGACATTTAACAATATTATGCTGACAGCTAACATTTGACGAGTGACAGATAATATAATTTATCATCAGAATCTATTAATTGGCATCTGTAATCTATCACTGTGAGCAGTTGTCATCCGCCATCTGCCATCTATCGACTTTTGTCTTTTATCTGTCTAATCTGTCAAATTTCAACCATCATATTTCTTACGTTCTAACATCACTGTCACAACATCTGTAATTAATCTTCTGTGTATAATTATGACAGACAATAACTGACACCTGACCATATAATTGAGAGCAGCTAAAAGAGTACAGTTAACAAAAACATTATCAAAATTATAGTTAATTGGTGACAGGTAATATATTTTATAATAAGTCATTTATCTTTAAGTTGTCATATGGCGTTAATAATATATCAGCAGTAATTTCTCATCTATCATCATCGACAGCTATTTACAATATGTAATATGTTACACGGTTGCCATTTATCACATGTTATGTGTCATTTATTATTTGACAACTGTCATTTGTCACTTGTTATGTGTCATCTAGTCTTTGACAGTTGTCATTTGTCACTCAATATGTGTCATCTACTATTATATATTCATATGCTACTTGTTATGTGTCATTTAGTATTTGACAGTTGTCATTTGTTACTTGTTATATGTCATCTATTGTTTGACAGTTGTCATTTGTTATATGTCTATTATTTTAAAGTTTTCATTTGTCATTTGTTATGTGGCATATAGTATTTGACAGTTGTCATTTGTTATCTGTTATACGTTATCTACTGTTTAACAGTTGTCATTTGTCAATCGCTATGTGTCATCTATTATTTGACAGTTTTCATTTGTCAGTTGTTATGTGTCATCTATTCATTGACAGTTGTCATTTGTCATCTATTGTTTGGCAGTTGTTATTTGTCACTTTTTATATGTCATCTTTTATTTGACAGTTTTTATTTGTTACATGTTATATGTCATCTAGTATTTGAAAGTTTTCATTTGTTACTTGTTATATGTCATCTATTGTTTGACAGTTGTCATATGTCACTCGTTATGTGTCATCTATTGTTTGACAGTTATCATTAGTTTGTTGTTATGTGTCATCTATTGATTGACAGTTGTCATTTATCATCTATTGTTTGACAGTCGTTATTTGTCAGTTGTTAGATGTCATCTATTGTTTGACAGTGGTTATTTGTCAGTTGTTAGATGTCATCTATTATTTGACAGTTGTCATTTGTTATCTGTTATATGTTATCTACTGTTTAACAGTTGTCACTCAATATGTGTCATCTATTATTTGACAGTTGCCATTTGTCGCTCATTATGTGTCATATATTGTTTGACAGTTGTCTTTAGTCACCTATTAATTGTCAGTTGTCATTTGTCATCCAGTGTTTGATAATTGTCACTTATCACTTGTTATTTGTCAAATTTTATTTAACAGTTGTCATTTTTCACTTATTATGTATTATATATTTTTTGACAGTTGTCACTCATTATTTGTCATCTATTGTTTGACAGTTATCATTAGGTTATTGTTATGTGTCATCTATTATTTGACAGTTGTCACTCATTATGTGTCATCTATTATTTGACAGCTATCATTAGTTTATTGTTATGTGTCATCTATTGTTGGACAGTTGTCATTTTTCACTCATTATGTGCCATCTATTATTTGACAGTTGTCATTTGTCACTCATTATGTCTCATATATTGTTTGACAGTTGTCATTTGTCACCTATTGATTGTCAGTTGTCATTTGTCACTTGTTATGTGTCATCTAGTATTTGATAATTGTCACTTATCACTTGTTATGTGTCATATTTTATTTAGCAGTTGTCATTTTTCACTTATTATGTGTCATCTATTTTTTGACAGTTGTCACTCGTTATGTGTCATCTATTGTTTGACAGTTGTTATTAGTTTATTGTTATGTGTCACATATTATTTGACACATGTCATTTTTCACTTATTATGAGTCATCTATTTTTTGACAATTGTCACTCATTATGTGTCATCTATTATTTGACAGTTGTCATTAGTTTATTGTTATGTGTCATCTCTTATTTGACAGTTGTCATTTTTCACTCATTATGTGTCATCTATTATTTGACAGTTGTCATTTGTTACTCATTATGTGTCATCTATTTTTTGACAGTTGTCACTCGTTATGTTTTATCTATTGTTTGACAGTTATCATTAGGTTATTGTTATGTGTCATATATTATTTGACAGATGTCATTTTTCACTTATTATGAGTCATCTATTTTTTGACAATTGTCACTCATTATGTGTCATCTATTATTTGACAGTTGTCATTAGTTTATTGTTATGTGTCATCTCTTATTTGACAGTTGTCATTTTTCACTCATTATGTCTCATATATTGTTTGACAGTTGTGATTTGTCACCTATTGATTGTCAGTTGTTATTTGTCACGTGTTATGTGTCATCTAGTGTTTGATAATTGTCATTTATCACTTGTTATGTGTCATATTTTGTTTAACAGTTGTCATTTTTCACTTATTATGTGTCATCTATTTTTTGACAGTTGTCACTTGTTATGTGTCACCTATTGTTTGACAGTTGTCATTAGTTTATTGTTATATGTCATCTATTATTTGACAGTTGTAATTTTTCACTTATTATGTTATATATTGTTTGACAGATGTCATTTGTAATCTATTAATTGTCAGTTGTCATTTGTCACTTGTTATGTGCCATTTTAATTTAACAGTTGTCATTTTTCACTTATTATGTGCCATCTATTATTTGACAGTTGTCATTAGTTTGTTGTTTTGTGTCAACTATTATTTGACAGTTTTCATTTGTCACTTGTTATTTGTCCTCTAGTATATGCCAGTTGACATATGTCACTCAATATGTGTCATCTATTATTTGACAGTTGTCATTTTTCACTTATTATGTGTCATATATTTTTTGACAGTTGTCACTCGTTATGTGTGATCTATTGTTTGACAGTTGTCATTAGTTTATTGTTATGTGTCATCTATTATTTGACATTTGTGATTTGTCACTCATTATGTGTCATATATTGTTTGACAGTTGTCATTTGTAATCTATTAATTGTCAGTTGTCATTTGTTACTTGTTATGTGTCATCTAGTGTTGATAGCTGTCATTTGTCACTTGTTATGTGTCATTTTAATTTAACAGTTGTCATGTTTCACTTATTATGTCCCATCTATTATTTGACAGTTGTCATTAGTTTGTTGTTATGTGTCAACTATTATTTGACCGTTTTCATTTGTTACTTGTTATGTGTCCTCTAGTATATGACAGTTGACATTTGTCACTCAATATGTGTCATCTATTATTTGACAGTTGTCATTTGTCACTCATTATGTGTCATCTATTATTTGACAGTTGTCATTTGTCACTCATTATGTGTCATATATTGTTTGACAGTTGACATTTGTCACTTATTAATTGTCAGTTGTCTTTTGTCACTAGTTATGTGTCATATTTTATTTAACAGTTGCCAATTTTCACTTATTATGTGTCATCTATTATTTGACAATTGTCATTAGTTTGTTGCTATGTGTCATCTAGTATTTGACAGTTGTCATTTGTCACTCATTATGTGTTATCTAGTATTTGACAGTTGTCATTTGTCACTCATTATGTGTCATATAATGTTGACAGTTGTCATTTGTTATCTATTAATTGTCAGTTGTTATTTATCACTTGTTATGTGTCATCTAGTGTTTGATAGTTGTCATTTGTCACTTTTTATGTGTCATCTATTATTTGACAGTTGTTATTTGTCACTCGTTATATGTCATATAATATTTGATGGTTGTTACTTCTCACTTGTTATACGTCATCTGTCAGTTATACACTTTAGATTTGCATATACTAACTGACGTCTGCCCTGTGTAGTATGACAGCTAATAGGTGATAAAGTAAAGCTGAAAGATGGTAGGTATCTACTAACAAACTAGCAAGATTTGATCATATCATATATAAATCGATAACAGATGACAGATTTTGTTATCAGTCATCTATGAGTGGTCTTCTGGAATGAATAATTTGTCAGCAGCCATTTCTAATCTGTCATTTATAAACTATCATCTGCCATCTATGAACTGTCATATAAAGTCTGTAATATTTAAGTCTTAAGTTAGTCTAATTAACGTTTATAATACATCATACTATTCATCATCTGTCATTTCACTTTTCTTTTATCTGTAATTACGGAAAATAGAAATAAAATATAGCGAAACGGTGTTAGGAAACAGACATCCGATCATTCCATGCTGATAAATGACAGCCAACAGTTGACACATGACATAATTTATCATCAATCATTTAGCAGTTGTCATCTGGAATCAATAATCTGTCAGCAGTAATTTCTCATCCGTCATTTTTAAGCTGACTATAATCTATTATCAGCCAAATGTCAAATTTTAAATATCATCTATATCATGTAAGTAGTCATCTATCATCTGCCATCTATTTCTGATCGGTTGTGTCATCTATTTTCTCGAAAACGTCATCTATCTATAATTTCACAATAACTGACGTTTGACCATGTAATAGAGAGTAGCTAATAGATGACAATCAACAGTTGGCAGTTATCAGTTGTCATCTGTCAGCAGTAATTTCCCATTTAATCTGTTATCTATTTCTGATCTGTCAAATCATCTATTATCTGTAAATCGTTATCTATCTATAATTTTACAATAACTGACATCTGACCGTGTAATAAAAAGCAGCTAATAGGTGACAATCAATACTTGACAGTTATCAGTTGTCATGTGTCAGCAGTCATTTCTCATGTCATCTGTCCTCTATTTCTATTCTGTCGTATCATTTATTATCAGCAAATCGTTATCTATCTATAATTTTACAATAACTAACGTCTGGCCGTGTAATAGAGGTCAGTTAATAGATGACAACCAATAGTTGACAGTTATCAGTTGTCATCTGTCATATATAATCTGACAGCCATCATTTCTCACCAACTGTCATCTGTTACTTGTAACATGTAATTTATCAGCGTGTCATCTATTAGCTGATAATTGACGTCTACCGTCTGTAATATGTCAGCTGTCGACTTATATTTGCAGCTAATATATAACAAAAAATAGCTACGAGGTGGCAGATGATAGACTACTAATTGTCTACCCTGTCTTATACATATAATATAGAGCAGCTAATAGATGACAAAAAATAGTTGACACTTATGAGTTGTCATTTGTCATTTATAATCTGCTACCCGCCATTTCTCATCAGCTTTCATCCACTGTTGTTATGTTGGATAACATATGGTGTCAATTACAGCCGACCGTTGACTGATGACATTTAAATATAAAACAAATGCTTACAATTACAACCGACAGTTGACATTTGAGAAAAGTTTTTATCAGTCATGTCTTAATTATTTTCTGGTATCTATAATCTGTCAGCAGTCATTGTCATTTGTGTACTATCATCCATCTATAGACTGTCAACTGACATTTGTTACCCTCTGTAGATAACATTTTAGACATCAGAAGTTGTCATCAGTCATCTGTCAATTGTTTTCTGGCATCTAAAATCTACCAGCGGCCACAGTCATTTGTAAACTATCATCTGTCGTCTATAAATAGTCAACAGATATTGTTTATCCTCTGTTAATATATTATCTATTATCTGTGATACTATTAATTATTTTCTATTTCACCCACTGTCTGTAATTTCACTTTTATATTTAATTTTACGAAAATTAGAGTTAGAAGAGATGCACGATAAAACAGATGCTTACAAATACAGCTGCAAGTTGACAGATGACATTTTTGATAACAAAAGTTGTCATCAGTCATCTGTTAATTATTTTCTGGCTACTAAAAACTGCCAGCAGTTATTGTCATTTGTAAACTATCATCCGTCATTTATAGACTGTCAACTGATATTTTTTAACCTCTGTCAATATATTATCTAGCATCTGTCATATTATTAATTACCTTCCAATTCACCCATTGTCTGTAATTTCACTTGTATGTTTAATTATACAACAATTAGACATAGAAAAGTTGTGTGAAATGAGAGATGCTGACAATTACAGTCGACAGTTGAAAGATGACATTTCAGATAACACAAGTTGTCATCAGTCATCTGTCAATTGTTTTCTGGTATCTAAAATCTGCCAACTGTCATGGTCATTTGTAAACTATCATCCGTCATTTATAGACTATCAACTGATATTTGTTAAACTCTGTCAATATATATGATCTATGATATGAAAGATGTGTGAAATGACAGATGCTGACAATTACAGCGGACAGTTGACAGATGAAATTTTAGATAACAAAAGCTGTCGTCAGTTACCTGTCAATTGTTTTCAGGCATTTAAAATCTTCCATTCATTTGTAAACTATAATTAGTCATCTATAGACTGTCATCTGATAATAATACGTAACTTATCAGTTGTCATCTACTACCTGTCATGCGTTAACTATTCTCTGTTACATATCAAATATCATCTGTCATCTATTATCATCATAATACTTACGATTTGTCATCTTACTCATCTCTGTATAATTATATGGAAATTTGAGTTAAAAAATACCTAAGATAAGTAACAAGACAAACAACTGTATCATGCTGACAAATGACAGTCAGTATTTGACAGGTGACAGAGAAAATTAAGATTTTTATTAAAAGAAACATTTAATAAGGAAATATTAAAGAGTTTTTGATTTATAAGCAAAAGAATTCCAACAGAAAGTTTAAGAAAATTATTCTCTGATTTGCGTAGATTCCATTAAGACCAAAAACTTAAAACACTACATGAAGATATTTTAGAAAAAGAATTAATTGGTTTTAAAAAAGTTTTCCACAAATTTTTAATTCCTGTGTATAAAGTGAAATTCTACATCTCGAGAATTTTCTATATTTAAGATTCTGTTTATAAAATTGTTTATATAAAAATTAAAAAAAAATCAGATTGTTTAGTGTTGAAATCTGATTTCTTTACACTATAAAATAACATTCACAATATTAAAAAATGGATTGAAATATTCAAACTGATGTTGATAAAAAATGACAAATAATATTTAAATGACAAACTGTTTATCGATTTGACGTAAAAAATGCGTTCATAAATATTTCTACAAACTGAATTTCGATTCATCAAATAATAAAAATTGTTTTCATAAAATTTTCTATACTAATAGATTTCTTTGCTTGTATTTTTCTATACATATAATTTTTGAAATATATAAATTCTGTCTATAAAAATTTATCCCAATAATATTTTTATGACTAAATTGTCATTTTTGACAAAATGAAAACAATATGTTTATTACATTTTTTAAAAACTGTTGTGCCATAACTTGTTGTCATTTTTGACGCAATAAAAATGCGTTTATTACTTTGTATAGAAATTTTCAATACATCGAATTTTTTATAGTTCGAAACCAATGTTTTTTTATTATTTTACATAAAAGTTTGAAGAAAATACTCACTTATTTTTTGATTGCCTCATGAACTGCTGTATCTTCCTAGCCGCCTGATGCTGCCTCCGCTGGGAATACGTGCGTCTAAACATAAACAAAAGCAAGTCAGTAAAATTCGGCGGCGCAAACTTTAACGTTTAGTTTTTTTGTTTTTAAAAGGAATCACACTCACATCATTGAACTATAAGTGTAGAATGTTCTTTCTTTATAGCTGCAAAAGAGAAGAGGAACACATTTACACACACATATTGGAAGAGAAATAAGTTCATTTCAAAACGAAAGACGAGAAATGCCAAAACTGTTTCCACTGCGGAAACGCTGTGATTTTTCCCGGCTCGTATTCTACACTTATATATTCAAACAATTAATTGATCGATTAGTAAGAGAACAAACGGAGAGAAAAAAATTAATAAAAACTATAATAAATAACGTTACGCCAGAACACAGAAGTCTCGTTAGGTTTAAACGGATTGGGGTACACCAAGAACTACCACATAGAGGCAGCAGCTACACAGAAGCAGGCAGGGCAGTGCGACCAAATACACGGATACAACTCAGAGAAAGGTTTGCTAACTTTACCAATGTAAGAACCATCTACACAGAAAGTAAATTAGTAAACAAGTAGATTAAGCACACACACACGAGGTTAACAACGTTTTTTGGGAAATTCTTGTCGAAGGTTTTTGTTTGGTTTTTTTTAATCGTATCGTATCTACATATTCATCCTTTTCATAAAGCAACAGTGTGGTAAAATATGTTACAAAGTTTTGTTGGTGTTATGTTGCGAGCTTAATGGCCCCACAGTAATTATATGATGTTTGTTGTTGTTGTTGGTTGTTTTATCACTGCATACATTTTTAGGTTATGTTGACATGTTTGAAGCTTAGTGTGTTTGTGTTTAGTGTGGTTAAAAGTTTTAGTTAATAAACGGTTTTAATTTAGAAATTTAATTGTTTTCCTTGATTTGTGTTTTTATTATGCAAAGTGTAGTGTAAAAAATAAGCTCTAGAATAATTTTAAGTGAGATTGTGATGTTAAACATTACATAACCTATTAAAAATTCACAAAGTTATTATTTAAATAATTTTTTTTAAATTAAGTATTCAACATGTATATAAAAGTGTTTAACTATGTTGAATTATAATGTACTTGTATGTGCAATAAATTAAAAATAAAATAATCACCCAAACACGAACAACTAGTGATTGTATTATTTCGTGCATTATTAATGTGCTAATTATTTAGTATTTTACTCACCTGAACAAGTCAAGGATGTATAATATAATAGTTAAAAACCAAAGTAAAACCTCGACAAGAATTTTTAGCAAATCTAGTGAACGTTTTCAAGACTAAAACATCGATTGTTTCTTTCGGTGAAATACAATTGTCATGTGTGTATACGAACAGGCAAGAACATTTAAAACATAACTTTTAAATGGGGTTGTGTGGAGGGTTGGGGTTTGTTGTTGTTGATGTTGGTTATAGTTGTGGGAAAGGTGACCCCTACATGAAACCCAGCAAACCGATCTCTCCCGTGCCGCCGTCGACTTACTTGAGGCCCGCCGCTGGCGTGCCCTCTCTACTCCCCCTTCCCCCCTGCTCCTTGTAGTTGCGGTAATAGTTCTGGATGCACACAGCCGCCTCCTGGCTCTTCTTAAAGCGTTTGTGCTCGCAGTACGACCTGAAGCCATTCTGGATCACCATGGCGGCGTGCGTCATCTGCTTGTAGTAGGCGTACTGCTTGTACCGCCTGTAGTAGTTCTGAATGAGGACGGCGGCCGCCCGCTCCTTGTCCTGCTCCTGCTGCTGCCTGCCCTTGTACGATCTGTACGCTTTCTGGATTATCTTAGCCGCTTCGTAGAGTTCTCGTTGTTCGCGATCTAAAACAAATAAGTTATAATAATAAACAATACTAATTAATTAAATTAATAAATTATAAGAGTGTTACAGCCATTATTATTTCATAGAACCATTTAAATTATCAAGTAAAAATATATTTTTTAAACATATGAATATATGCAACCAAATATACACCAAACTTTTATTAACAGTAAATTCATAACAGATTTTAAATTATACTATAAAATATTTAATATTATTATTAGAGCTAATAAAAAAAAGCATTAAATATTCATATCACACGTTTAATTGAAATAAATCGATTTAATTAATTATCAATGATGATTAAATTATCAAAATTCGATTATTATCTAGTAGGCAGTGGATTTCTGGTTGTTGACAGTAACGAAACAAAAACGCATTGTTACCTGATAAGGTTAAATTGGAGAAGTCCTTTTCGAAGACGGTGCCGGACGCCTGGAAAAACTCGCAGAAGTCCGCTGTGGTGGGTGGTGGTGACGGGGAGTCGAGCGTGAAGGAGCACGGTGACTGGAGACAGCTGGAGGAAGCGGGGCTTAAACTCGAACCCGGCGTGCTCACATCAATATAACTGGAAAACGTGAAAAATTTAAGGTAAAAAAAAATGGCGACGTGCCCACCATAACGTTCATTTATTTAATCTAACTTTGCACTCTTTTCCAATAAAATAAAATATATTTCTTGAATAATTTTCTCAATTTTTTTGGTGCAAACATTATAAAATAATAGGTAGAGGATTAATAAACACTTGGTTTGCTTCACTGATTTGAAACAAACCAAGTGTTTATCAATTCTCTACCTAATAATGAAAATATACTCAACATTTTATTCGTAAAGATCTTCCAATTAAAAACCATAAATATATACAATTAGAACTGTTTCAGAATATCTCCACCAGTATCCATTTGTATATATATAATGCTTAATTTTAACATTTTTATTAGTCTTTTAATAGACATATTTTCATATCATCATTTATTGTTTCCAGATTAAAATATTAGGTGTACCAATGAATAATCCAAATTATTTTAAGCATTAGATGAAGAGTAACACTTGTTTTGTTCCATAATGTTCTTATTTTCAGTTGCCTGACACGGGTTTCGGTCATCGCAGGCCATTATCAAAGTTAAAACTAAGTTTTCAGATGTCTGCAAAGACCAAAACACGTGTCAGGCAACTGACAAATAAAAACAAGTGCTACTCTTCACCTAATATTAATATCTGTTTGCATCAAGAGTGTAGCGTAATAAGCATTAACTTTATTTTAAGCAATTAAAAAAATAATCAATTGATTTTCCCGTTCCTTTGTGGTTATAAGATATTGCAATATAGCGATTAAAAATGACAGTTGGTATGCCTGAAAGTCTAACATAACCTTTAATTCAGTTCAGTACAGATGAAATTCATCACTTGTCTGAAAGCTTGCTTAAAGTTATAGTAAGCAACGGATTAAACAATTTAATTTACTTCTTTCATTTAAAACAAACCATGAATATAGCTGAAAAATATGGATTATTCATTTGGATATCTAATATATTACTTAATATGTAAATTATGCAAATCTCGAATAAATTTAAATTTAACACAATTTTACACAAGTTGCATATTTTCTTTTTCTCCAACTTAAACTTTTAATTATTGAATTACCTACAAAAATGATAAAATTTATAATATTTTTTCATTATGTCCTAATTAAATTAAAACTGTTTGGCTATGTCACATCTTAAAAGAGAAATAAAAGTTGAACAATATAATAATGTTTTATATTATATAAATTGTTTAAATGGAATCCACCATTCCAATTTGCAATACATTATTCATTATCCGGAGCATTTTCCTGGCCCAATAAATTATTCATCAACCTAGCGTACTCTTGACCTACCCTAATAAATCATTCATTGTCTGGGCGTACTCTTGACCTACATCAATAAATTATGCGTTAACCTAGCGCCCGCTTTCTCGTTTGAACTAGCGTACTCTTGACCTACCTCAACGTATACATTATTCGGGTGGGTCGGGAGTACGAGAGGTCATTGCATTGTTTGTTAGGGTAGGTCAAGAGTACGCTAGAACAAGGGATGATCATTTTTATAAGGCTGTATTACAATTTCTAAGAGGGAAAACAAATGACAATAAAAATAATTATAATTGAACTTGACAAAACGGAATCAATTGAAAATTGTTTAAAAAGGTGTATTTTCAAAAACAAATGTCTTTTCAGAAAACAGATGATTTTGTTTTAAATTAGCAAAAAATAAGCATTTAAACATTGAGAAGAAATAAAAATTATTTTAAAAACAGTTAAATGTATCAAACATTAAAAATTGTTAAAAACTTAAAAGAAAAATTGACAGTGAATAAGATTAGTTGAACATTGGCAAGAAAATTGAGAGAGAGAGAAATATAAAAAGTTCAAACTGAGAAGAAAAGTTCTAATACAATTGAAATTTGTTCAAACAATTGAGTTGTTGTGTTGCATAAGAAAACAATTGGAATTTATTGAAGTTTGCAATAAAGAAAACAATTTACAATCGATAAAATCAACTAAATATTGACAAGAAAAATTAACGAATGAAAATAATTGAAAAATTGTATAATAAAGTTAAAATTGAAAGAAAACATAATGCTAAATCAACCAGCTCTTCTACTTCTCTACAGAAAACAATTGGAAACTGTTAAAGGCAATTAAACATGTTTTAAACACTAAAACAATTGAATTTCAGATGAGAAATCAATAGAAATTTATAGTTATTTATAGATTAGGTTTGAAACCAAAAACAAAACAATTTACAATAGATAAAATCATTGAAATATTGACAAAAAAATCAAAAAAGAAAATAATTGGAAATGTAATCATTTAAAAAAAAATCAAATTGAATGCATCTACAGGAAACAATTGATTTTGTTAAAAAAACATTTATAAACCTTAATAACACTAAAACAATTGAGTGTGTCATATGAGAAAACAATTGACATTTTAAGAAGTGTGCAACAAAAAAAATATTGTTATTTAAAAAAAGGTTGAAATTAAAAAGTCTAAAACAACTAAATTTCTATTCAGGAAACAAATGAAATTTTTTAAAAAATCATAAACTTTAAAAATACTGAAACAATTGTGAAGCGTATGAGAAAACAATTTATATTTTTTGAAGCTTGCAACAAAAAAAAATACAATCGATAAAATCAGTTGAATGTTGACAAAAAAAACGAAAACACTTAAAAATCACAAAACAAGAAAACAGTTAAGACTGAGAAAGACAAAACGTATAGATAAAAAAACAATTGAAATTGTTAGATAATGACAAAAACAAAAACAATTGACAATCAATAAGAGCAAGAATAATTGAGAAAAAGACAGTTGAAGTTGTAAAAAATGCTAAAACAATTAAAGGTCACTCCAGAAAACAATTGAAATTGTTAGAAGTTCAAATAAAATATTGACGAACAAAATCAATAGCAAATTATTAAAATAATTCTAATTGAAAAAATAAAACAATTGTTCCTCAGGATAAAATAAAACAATTTAGGAATATTAAAAAAAAAACAGTTGAAATTGTTAAAAGTAAAAAAAAATATTGTTATTTAAAAAGTCATAAAACAATTGAATGTCTCTACAGAAAACAATTGAAATTTGTTAAAAACATTTATACAACTTAAAAACCCTGAAACAATTGAGTGCCATATGAGAAAATAATATCTCACTATAGAAGTTTGCAACAAAACAAACGATAAAATCAGTTGATAAGAAGAACGAAAACACTTAAAGTTTTTTAACAAAACAAGAAAACAGTTAAAATGACAGTGACAAAACACATTTAGATAAAAAACAATTGAAATAATTAGATAATGAAAACATAAAAATAAATAGCAAATTATTAAATTGAAAAAATGAAACAATTGTTCCTCAGGATAAAATAAAACAATTTAAAAATATTTAAAAAAAAACAGTTAAAATTGTTAAAAGTAAAATGAAAAGAATTTAATTTTGCAACAAAAAATTATTGTTATTTAAAAACAATTGAAATTTGTTAAAAACATTTATTTTATGAGAAAACAATATCTATTTATAGAAGTTTGCAACAAAAAAAATATAATCTATAAAATCAGTTGACAAGACTTTTTTAACAAAACAAGAAAACAGTTAAAAATGAGAGCGACAAAACACATTTAGAATAAAAAAAAACACTTGAAATAATTAGATAATGACAAAAATAAAAACACTTGACAAACAATAAAACCAATAATAATTGACGAAAAACAGTTGAAGTTGTAAAAAATGCTAAAACAATTAAATCTCGCATCAGAAAACATTTAAAATTGTTAGAAGTTAAAATAAAACTTGACGAACAAAATCAATAGCAAATTATTAAAATAATTTAAATTGAAAAAATAAAACAATTGTTCCTCAGGATAAAATAAAACACTTTGAAAATATTTAAAGAAAAACAGTTGGAATTGATAAAAGTAAAAAGAAATGACATCACTCAAGACAATAATTAAATTGCTGGAGAAGAAATGAAAAAAAGGAAAAAGGAAAAAAAAAACAATTGACAATCGATGAAATTTGTAGAACATTAATTCATAATTGATGAATGATAACAATTGAAAACTATTTAAAAACAAATTACGGGAGTAATTTAGGAGTGCCGAAACACATAAAAAACAATTAAAAGTAAGTAATTTTGATTTCTATTAAACCATTTAAAAACAATTAAATTCTTTTGAAGGTTATTCAGCGACCATTCAAAATCATGAAAGGCCATTCGTGGTTATATGAAACCATTAAAATTTTTATTCCAGATCAAGATTCAACATAATTATTCAAAATCTATTAACAATCTAAATCAAAGTTATAGGGTCACACAGAAATCATTGAAGATCATTTATGATCATACGATGTTTATTACAGTTTATTCAAGATCACCGAACGTCCATTAAAAGTTTTTTTAAGATCACCCAACATTCATTCAAAATCATTTGTTGCTAAGCGACAATCATTCAAGGTCATCCAACAGTCAGTGATCATTAAACACATTTCTAACAGTCTTTTAACGATCATTCGAAGTCATTCAACATTATTTAATGATCATTCCAGGTCATCTTAGAATCATTTAGACTGTTCAAATTTTTGCCAATAGGAACGAGGGCTTCTATGATAGAAGCAACTGTTATTAAATAACATTTAAGGTCATGAGAAGATTGTTAAATGGTAAAAAATGTTTAAGACATCACATATTTTTTTATAAGTATTCTGGCAGTAATTCATTTATTTGCGGTTAACTGACGATCGTTTGTGGTCTTATCAAGGTCGTCTAAAATCGTTAAAGGTATTTTAAGGGTTGTTATATTACGGTCATTCGAGGTCTTATAAAATCATCTAACAGTGATATGAAGTAATAAAGAATCATTCGAAATCAAGGTTATTTATTAGTCATTTAAAGTTATTCCAAGTTATCTAATGATCATAATACCTAAGTGTCATTTTAATTTTAAGATAAGACAATCAGGATTATAAATATTATCTTTAATATCATTTAAGATCATTGAAGGTTCATCTTAAGTTAGTTAGGCTCATCTTATGACATTTATCCATCGACCGTTCGAAGTCATTCGAGGTTACCGACGATTATCTAATAATCATTTAAGGTTATAGAAGATCATCCAACAGTCATTGAAAATCATTTACGGATCATTCATCTACAGTTATTCAGCGATCATTCAACAATATTCTAGGTTATTTGTCGGTCATTCAATGCCATCTAATGGTTATTCAATGTTATAAAGACATCCAACGATAATTCTTTGATTACCATTGGTTCTCTATATAACCTAATTATCAAACGACTATTCAAGGTCATCAGGTGACCATTCAAGATCATCTAACGGTTATCGGATGTTATATAAATATCATCATCAGACGATCTTTTAAGATCATCAAATGGTCGATATTTTGTTAGGATTAATAATTACTGTGCTACTAATATCAGATTGTAGTTAACTCATTGCAACCCTGCAAAACACTATTTTAAGTCATTCAATTACCATTTAAAATTATTTGAGGTTATTCAGAGGTAATTAAATATTATTCAACGGTTTTTCAAATTTATGTAAGATCATCACAGTCATTGAGGATCATTTAAAGTCATCTGGTGATTATATAAGATTATATATGGCCATTCAAGGTCATTTAATGGCTGTTCAAAGTCATTCAAGGTCATTCGACAATGGTTATAGGTCATCCACTGGTATATTTGAAGTCATTCAAGACTTTTCAATGACCAATAAAGACCTAAATTATTTGAGGTTATTCAAAGATAGCTAAATATCATCCAACGGCTTTTCAAGGTTATGTAAGATCGACCCAGTCCTTGAGGATCATTTAAAGTCATCTGGTGATTATGTTAGATTATCTAATGGTCATTAAAGGTCTTTTTAATAGTCATAGTTCAAAATCATTCGACAATCGGTCTAGGTCATCTAAAGGTCTAATTGAAGTCATTCAAGACTTTTCAATGATCAATAAAGACCTATTTAAAATTATTTGAGGTTATTCAACGATAACTAAATATCATCCAACGATTTTTCAAGGTTATGTAAGATCGTCAAAGTCCTTGAGGATCATTTAAAGTCATCTGGTGATTATGTTAGATTATCTAATGGTCATTAAAGTTCTTTTAATAGTAACAGTTCAAGGTCATTCGAGGTCATCCGAAAATCGGTCTAGGTCATCTAAAGGTCTGTTTGAAGTTATCAAGACTTTTCAACGATCAATAAAGACCTATTTAAAATTATTTGAGGTTATTCAACGATATTTAAATATCATCCAACGGTTTTTCAAGGTTATGTAAGATCGTCAAAGTCCTTGGTGATGGTGATTATGTTAAATTATCTAATGGTCTATAAAAGTATTTTAATAGTCATGGTTCAAAGTCATTTGAGGTCATCCGACAATCGGTATAGGTCATCTAACGGACTATTTGAAGTCATTCAATACTTTTCAATTATCAATAAAGATCTAGCAGTCATTTAACTACCATTCAGAGACATTTTATTTGACGGTAATTCAAGGTCAACTATTGGTGATTCAAGGTCAAACTTAAGGTTATATAAGATCAATTAGCAGTTACTAAAAATTATTAAAGGTCATCGGATTGTCATTTAGGCTTAAATATATTATTTTCCTTAGATTCAAATTTTTATGACTTATAAACTGCGAAGAAACATTTGATTTCTATTTGACTTCTACGAAGTGCAGGAAACTGTTTTTTTTCTTCATTTTTTTTTATGTCTACAAGATTTAGTTTAAACATAAAAACGAACTTGTAGAAATAAAAAAAAAACGAAGAAAAAAACAGTTTCACGCACTTCTTAGATGTCAAATGTTTCGTTATAGTTTATAAGTCATTACAATTTTGATTATAAACATTTTCTAGAAAATTTCTTTAGATCGAAAAACCACATAGACAAATATAAAGAATGTTTAAATTTTTTGCATAGAAATATCTTCTGATTGAAAAATGTTTAATAATTTCAATAGAAAACGATATTGACGATCAATAAAAGCGAAAGTAATTAATTCAAGGTCACTCCAGAAAATCAATTGAAATTATTAAAATTATAAAAACTTGAACGAAAATAATTAAAAATTATTAATAAATTGTTTATATGAACAAGTAAAAACAATTGAAAATTAGGTTAAGCGCCTGATACATTTTTAAAAAGGTATAAACTGTGCAAACCTTTTTATTTTAATCAATGTTTTGTTTTGTTAGCGTTGTTCTCTGGCTTACCGGTAATTATGATCGGAGAATTCAAAGTTAAACTCGTTGGACTCGAAACTGGAAGAGGATTGATCGAGCAGTGGTTCCATGAAGACGTCAGATAAGGTGTCGTTGGACTGGAGTGTGTCAGGTGGGCCGGGACTCGAGTCGAGCATCATTTCTTCACTTTCGTTCTGAAATCACACAACGAAATTAAATACACTTCGAAAAAGTCCCAGTAACTAATTAAAAATTGACTTATAAAGGTGATTAAAAATGGTATACCGCAAGGTTCATATTAGGTACTAATTTTATTTATTGATGAATAATTTGGTTAAGTTAAGTTAAGAAAACCTAATTAGTTTCTATTACTTGAAAGCTTACCTTAATCCGGTCAGGAATGGCGGCGATAATCTGCTCGGCCAATGTCAAAACCCTGACGTCCTGCTCCCCTGGACACACAAGAAAACCAATTTAGCCGGAGACGCCCTCCAGAGGCCACTGCACCGTTCTAGTGTCAGTGTATGTTCGTGTTCAAATACCAAAAAAAATCAACAACCATCATATCAGCAACACACGTACAAAAGTATTAATTGCATCTAAGAGAACAACTCCAATTGTATAATATAGGTAATAATTAGTAAATCGACCTAAACAACGCTCTATGGTTAAACCACTAAACCACGGTACCATCGATTTGGTGATAATAATAATCTAGTTGTGTGGTGGGGGGGTTAAGGGGCGGGACCCTCGGGACGGACGTGTGGATGAAGGTGTGGGTCGCATGCAAAAGCAAATTGTCGAAATCAAGGGAGACTAAGCACACAAAGAACGATAAGCGAGCTTTAACTTGTTGTTTCTGGTTTGGGTGGGGTTGTTACGTTGTTTTAATCAAATTTATGTTTCTTGGTTTGTATGTATATACTTGCTGTTACTGTTAAATCTATTTGGGTAACGTTAGTGCAAGACCTATTCTATTTGCTAGTTAAGATTCTTTCTTGAAGACACTAAAGTTGTTAATTAAAATCATCATACGTTTTCTATTAATTTACTTTAATTTCTTGATTCAATAATTATTATACAGATTAAACATTAAATCTTTATTAGCAAACTTATACGATGAATTAAATTCTCATTTAACCCGTGGTGAATTTTTTTTATATTAATTAGAGTTTAATTAACCTCTAATTAGCAAACTTATTTTTATTAATTATATTATAAGATCTTTAAATATAACGTAATGCTTTTTATTGTTATGATTAAGTCTATAAATTCCTTTTTATTGAAAATAGAATACGTATGACGATGAGAAAACGAAATTAAAACACATAAAGTTACAACAACAGTGAGAGACAACATCGATAGACGAACAGAAAGTTAGAATATAGTTTATTGTTTGCTTATGGTTTTTGCTGGGTTTTTTGTTTGCTCGCACTGACCTACAACACTGTTGCGGGTGTCTGACTCATCGTCTGAGACTGCCTCCACGTCTATCAAGGGGCTACCGCTTCTCGGGACACTACTAACTTCACCTACAGTTCGTTATCAAACCCAAAAACAAAAAAAAAACATCAGTCAAAAAAGGAAAGGAAAGAACAGAACACACACAAAGATTGATTTTTTTTTTCAAACATTTATATATGTATATAAATTCATCCAGCCGTCGTAATTTCGCTCGTTAAGGAGATGATGATTCAGCGGTGATCAAGGCAATAATAATAATAATAAATAAATAAATAGCAAACATGCGTTCCAGTATTTTTTAAATTATTGAATTTATAAAATAAAAGCGAAAATCAAAAAAGGACCTACCTGCGCCGAAACCAAAACTAGTGAGTACGATTTGGAAACGGAAATGAAAAATAAAATGGTGGGAGCACGCAAATTAATTTTGATTGGGGGATGTTGGGGTTTAGTTTTTAAAATTGGACGCTTACATAGGGCGAAGTCCATTTTTCGCATTCCACCCTCGAAGAGGTCGTTGTCTGGTGACGCATCCGGATTGGAGAGGGGGGAGTGTAACGGTAGAGACATGCTCCTGTCGAATCTGTAAATTTAATTGGTAAATAATTTAGTGGTGGAATTAAAATTTTACGCACCTTGAGAGTTTATCCCGGGTTTTGAAGGTCTTGGTGGAACGCAGTGAGCTTAGGCTATCCGAAGATTGTCCGCCTGTTAAGTGGATACCGCTATCGATGGACGGCCTCTTGATGAATCGGTTGTTGTTATTGTTGTTCCGGTGGTTGAGGATGTTGCTTTCAGAAAGGAGTGGATTGGGCGAGCTCAGCATCTTATTCGAGCCGATAATATTACTATCCGAATTGAACGTGTCCAAATCCAGGTTCAGCATTTTGTACTTTTGCGATTCGCTCCTAAACAAGAACGACCCAATTGTGATGCGTACAATTATTAACGGGTGAGTCTTACCTAGTGACCACTCCTGGTCGTAAAAAGACGCCGTCGTGGGATTTGCTCGTGGACGCCACCGAAGCCAGGGATGTGACCGAGCTCGCGGGTGATATGGGACTAGGGGAGGAGGAGGCGACGTTCTCGTTCGACTGCGCCGATTGCAGCATCATGTTCGCCTTATCTCTGCGCGTCTCTAGTTTCTCCAGCTCTTTGGCTAAGTCGTTGTGTTGGTTGAGTTTCGCGCACTCGAGCGCCGTTTGGTTCACGTTGTTCTTCATGTTGAGCGCGGTGTGGTTCCACCTGTACAGCATCACCGCGGTGTCGATGTGACCTCTTGTACACGCCCACATCTAAAATTATTTTACACATTCAAACCAAAACAAATTGAGCTCTTGTATTATTCCTCATCTAAAAAAACGTATTCATATTCTGTAAATTAAAATTTATAAACGATCATCATTTATATATGGTTTATAGTGAAAGCCAATATATTGGATTGATAATTCTGTCATTTGGCGAAACTTCATTCCTTTTTACACCTGTAATTAACCACCTCACCAATAATTACTTTAATTGCAAACAACTTCAATTTTTTTAACAGTACGCTAATTCTAACGGGTGTCCAACAATTATTGCAGTCCCGGGTGGCGTTGGAATCAAAAACGTAGGTCAATTCTTTCATGTGCCAAATAAATGAACTGACATGTTAATTGTCAAACATAACCTAAATGTGCATTAAAAATGTCAGTTCATTTATTTGCAACATGTAAGAATCGACCTACGTTTTTTATTGAAACGCCACCCGGAACTGCAATAATTGTTGGACACCCGTTATTTTCTATCGTATAACAAAATCTTCGAAAACCTTGCCCACTATTTTGTGGTGTGTTAAAATTTAATACAGATTACTTACCAGCGGTGTAAATCCATCTTCGTCCTGACTCAAAGCGTCGACCTCCGTTTCGAGGAGCAGCGACGAGTTCTCGGCGCGCCAGTGCAACATGGCGCAGACGAGGCGCGAGTATCCGAGAGATGCGGCCAGATGGAGCAGGGTCATGCCCTTATGGCTAGCGAACCAGGCCACGCTCAGCTCCTCGCCGTGCCTCCAGATCCTCGACGTCATCGTCTGACAGTAGTTCACCAGCCGGTCCTCAAAATTTGGCGTCGTAAAGAGCGCCGTATCCTCGACCTAAATATATAAACGTGATAGCTACGCACAATTTTCAACATAAGTACTTACAAGATCCGATCCGTCGAGTGGTTCCTGCTTGATCTGCAGCCTGTCGTCCATGGCCTCCAATCTCTGCAGCAACGTGAACTTAAGTAAATTATCATTAGAACGTTCTACTTTAGGCTCCGGAGCGTAAACTTGCTCCTCTTTTGGTGGTAGCTTGTACTCAAATATCACAGAGTTTGATATAACGAAACCATCGCATGCCACTTGCAGTGTAGCTAGTCCGGCTTCGTGCGCTGAAATGGTGGTGAAATTAATCGTTGTTGTTAGATATCATGATCTGAATGTACCTGGACAGTAACAGCGAAGGACACCGCTTTGTACGAGTGTGGTGGGAACGGGGAATGTATCGAATAAGACGGTGTAGGGTCCATTGGAGTGCCAAGGGCCGGTGACCAGGACCTTAACGCCGCCTTCGGGATAGGCCCACTCGGGGGAATAGTCGGTGATTTTGGCCGCCGCCTCCAGCTGGACGTTCTGCTGGGGCTGTTGATTGCCGGCGGGGACGCTCTTCTCTCCTCTAGTTCCTTCGGACGGATTAACATCTAACAGTCCACTATTGGTGGAGTCTAGGACCTCTAAATCGGGGAACTCGCCGAGCATATCGAAGGCGTCTAGGTTCACGAAAACATCATCATCGACGACGTGCGTAGGTGACACGACGACGTCACAGTTATCGATGAAGTCCATGGGGTTTATCTCGGTGTGAGTGAGGGTGTTATTCTGCTGGTGCTGATGCTGGTGCTGTTGTTTCTCCACGGTGGTATTATTGGATGGCTGTTCTGCGGCGTGCTGCTGGTTTTCTAGCTCGGATGAACACAAGGGCATATTGGCGGAGAGAGTCCTCTGGATGTCCTCTTGTGAGAGGTCTAGAGTTTCGTTGAAAAACCCACCGCTGATGATGGAAGACCCGTGGCTCTTGACCAGGGAGCCCCTGTCGTCGGTGCCTAGGAGCACCACGGTTTCGCCGAAGGTTTGATGCTTATACTCATCTATAATCTCCTCGTGGCTAGTATCCATCTGCTTGGAAGGCGTGGAGGGTGCGCTGGACATGACGATTTCCGTCTGCTGATTTTGTTGGCGGTACGTCATCCCATCGAATAGTGATTGTCTTAAATTTTCGTTAATCCCCCCCATTTTCTCCCCTCTCTGCACCAGCACCTTCCCATTCGGCTGCTGTTGCTGGTGACAACACGAAGAATTCGTTTCCATGACCTCCTGCTTGAGCATCAGCGATCCGTTCTTAATCTGATTATCCTGCTTGCGGGCGTTGTTGGTGTTGCAGACGAAACTAGCCACGGATACGGGGGTCACGATTGATTGGTGCGTCGTCGCATTGGTGGACGTGGTGGAATTACTGTTAAGTATAATCAATCCCCCTCCCCCCTGGATCTGCGATAAGCTCAACACTAGCGGCGGCGTCGCCCCCGAGCTAGACGAGCACCTGCTGACCGCCTGATTCCGCGAGTCCCTCGAGTACACCCTAGGCGAATGACTGTTGGAGATCAACATCGAACCGGTGCCTGTTGTAGAAGAAACTTGATTGTTATTATCGGCCCTGCTGGGCGGCCTAGAGCTCGAACTAGACGACGGCAAGGGCGAGCTAGTGATCTCACCCTTCGCTGCAGTGATCCTCCGCATCGGGTGCGAGCAACTTTTGCCGTCGGCGCACGTCGAGTCCGGACAGCCGCACTCCAGCTGCTTGACCAGCGCCGCCTGCCTGGCGACCCGCTGCTTCTCCATCAGCTGGCTGACGATGGCCTCCACCGTTTCGGCCGTCTGCAATTTAAATTTCTGACTCAATTACGTGACGCGACCTGTACGACACTAGCGCTCTACAACTACCGATATCTCCAGCTCGTTGTTTATGTCCGGCTCGTCCTCGCTGAAGAACATCGGCTTCAGCTGCGACACCAGCTCGTCCTTCGTCCACTCCTTCTTGTCCGCCCATAGCGCCAGGTTCGGCGTGATGACGGCCAGCTTGTTGTCATCCGGGTACGGCACGTTTAAATAATGGACTAGTACTATATCCGGATTCTAAAAATATACAAACGTGTTATTATTAACTACAAATAAGAAATAATAAGGTAAAAATAGTTTTTTTTATTATTAAATAGTAATATTGAAATTATATGAACCGATTTTTGTAAATATTAACATAAAAATTTGTATCTATTGAGTTTTCCAAGTTCTAAATCTTCTATGTATCGATTTTTGTAAGCATTAAAGTTTTACCAAATTGACCTTTCTACTAAAGTTGCGCACACATCTTTTAAATTAGTTTGATGAGGCACTATTGAGAAGTACCAAACTTCACACAGTGATATTGATGTTGGCGATGATTTTGTAGTGGATTTGATGATTGTAATGTAAACATTTTTTTGACTGTATGTTGGTGATCATGTCATCGTATTTAATAATACTTTTAACAATGTTGATGTTGGTGATGTTAATAAAAAAAAAATTCAACATTATTACTGATGATGATTTTTTTGGTGATGTTCGTGATTATTTTCAAGTAGAATTGAATAATTAGGTACAGATGTTTTTTGTCTGAATGTTAGTGACGATGTGATAGAGTATAAGTTTTCATCGATTCTAATGATGTTGATGTTGTAAATGATTTTCATTTCTGGTGGAAATATTTTTGGTGTTGATCTGTTTAATTCATTTTTAATTTGTAACAATGCTTCTAATGATGTTAATGTTGTTGATGTTATTGTAAATGATTTTCATTACTGGGGAAAATATTTTTGGTGTTGATCTGTTTAATTGATTTTTCATATTGACGATCAATTTTTTAGTGCAGTGATGTAATTGTTTTTATCATTAATATGAATCTTGGTTATGTTGTAATGATACATGAATTTCCATGGAGTATAGCAATGCTTTTAGCAACGTTAATGTTGATGTACATAATTGTAAGACATTATTTTTAGTGTTGCTTTTTTTATTAAAGAATTTAATGTTGGCGACGATTTTTTTAAGCGACGTTGATGATTGCGATGTAAATGTTTTGTTCTTCTAAATATTGGTGATGATGTGATGATGTCTGAATTTCAATCTAATATAATAATGCTTTTAATAGTGTTGATGTTGGTGATGTTATTGTTAATTATTTTAATTCTGGAGGCATTATATTCGGTGATGATTTTTTTGGGCGATGTTAAAGATTGTGATTAAAATGTTTCAGTTTCCATTGAATGTAGTAATACTTTTGATGATGTTGACGTTGTTGATGTTAAATGATTTTAAAACCCGAGACATAATTTTTGGTCATTTTGATGTTAATAATGGTTTCCAGCAGCGTTACTAATTGTGATGTGAGTGTTTTTTTACATTTGCCTGAAGGTTGGTATATAGTTTGATGTTGGTGATGTTAGTTTAAATATTGCATTACTGGAGCCATTTTTTTGGTGATAATAATGTAGATGATGGTTTTTTTGGTAAAGTTTATGATTTCATGAGTTTTCATGAAATATAATATTGCATTCAATGATGTTGATGTTGATGATTTTACTGTACGCAATTTTAAGGCTGGAAGCATCATTTTTGGTGAGGTTTTTTTTTATTGTGTGATGTAAATGTCTTTTGTCTGAATGTCGACAATGATGTTGTATTGGAAGGGTTTTTATCGAATGAACTAATGCTTTTAATGATGTTGATACTGTCATTGTAAATAATTTTAAAACTGAAGGAATTATTTTTGCGGATCATGTTATTTTGATGACTTTGGTGCTTGTAATGATTTTTTTATCAGCGTTGTATATTTGCTGATGATCTTTTCAATAGATTTTAATATTGGAGATGATTTTTTTAGTGAGGAAGATGATTGTGATGTAAGTGGTTTTGTTGGTCTGAATCTTAGTGATGATATGATAATGTTTGAGTTACCATCCAATATAGTAATGTTTTTAATTACGTTAATGTTGGTGATGTTGTTATAAATCAGTTTAAAACTGGAGATATTATTTTCCGTGATGATGTTTTTTATTGGTGAATTTGATGTTGGCAATGATTTTTTTAGATTGTGAAGTAAATGTTTTGTTTTTCTGAATATTGGTGATAATGAGATCCAGATTTTGATTTTGGATATGGGTTTTTAGTAGAGTTGATAATTGTAATTTTGATTTAATTGTAATTGTAATAAAGCTTTAAATGATGTTGATGTTGGTAATGTTTTTGCACATTTTTTTATTACTGTTGGCGTCATTTCTGGTGATGATTTTTTTATGATTTTGATACTTACGTGAAGTTGATTATAGTGATGTTGTCAGAATATTGGTGACGAGTGTCCAAAAGATGTAACGCTTTTAATGATATTGAAATGTTGATGATGTCATTGTAAACAAATTTGTTGATGATGTGGTTTTCATGTTGTAATGTATAGTCTGTTCGTTGGATCTTTCGTCGTACGTCACAAATTATCGCTTCGAGAAACGACGCAAAAACATTCAGTCTGATAAAGTAAACCAAATGCGTTAGAAAAAGAACGCACTGTAAAACTTTCGTCGTTTTTTGAAGCGATAGTTTGTGACGTACGACCAAAGATCCAACGAACAGACTATAAGTGTTTTAATCATTTAAATTAAAATTATCAACGTCAACATCACTAAAATCGCGGATGTTGGTGATGTTATTGTAAATAATTTTCAGTACAGGAGGCCTCATTTTTAATATTAGTTTTTATTTGTTATTTTGATGTTGGCGACAATTTTTTTAGTGGAGTTCATTTTAATATAAATATTTTTTGTGTGAATGTTAATGAATGTGGTGTCTGAGTTTTTACCATTTAAATTAAAATCATTAACAGTAACATCACCAACATCAACATCACTAAAATCATTATTGTAGTAAAGATCATTGTCGACATTCAGACAAAAGACATTTACATCACAATCTCAACCTCCACACAAAAAAACATCGCCAAAATCAAAATCACCAAAAATGATGCCTCTAGCCTTAAAATTGCGTACAGTAAAATCAACAACATCAACATCATTAAATGCAATATTATATACCATGAAAACACAGATATCACCACATCAACACTATCATAAACTTTACTAAAAATCATCACCTACATTATAATCACCAAAAAATGTCTCAAGTAATGCAATATTTAAACTAACATCACCAACATCGAACTATATTTGGTAGAAACTCATCAGCAACCTTCAGGCAAAAAACACTCACACCACAATCAGTAACGCTGCTGGAAACCATTATTAACATTAAAATAACCAAAAATAATGTCTTGGGTTTTAAAATCATTTACTATAACATCAACAACGTCAACATCATCAAAAGTATTACGACATTCAATAAAAACATTTTAATCACAATCTTTAACATCGTCAAAAAAAATCATCACCGAATATACAACCTCCTAAATTAAAATAATTTAGAATAACATCACCAACATCAACACTATTAAATGCATTATTATATTAGATTGAAATTCAGACATCATCACATCATCACCAATATTCTGAAGAACAAAACATTTATATCACAATCATCAACGTCGCTTAAAAAAAATCATCGCAAACATCAAATTCTTTAATTAAAAAAAAAACATCACTAAAAATAATGTTTTATTTAATTATTTACATCAACATTAACGTTACTATATACTCGATGGAAATTCATGTATCATTACAACATTACCTAGATTCATATCAAAGATAAAAACAATTACATCACTGCACTAACAAATTCATCGTCAATATGAAAAATCAATTAAACAGATCAATACCAAAAATCTTTCCACCAGAAATGAAAATCATTTACAATAACATCAACATCATTAGAAGCATTATTACAAATAACAAAATGAATTAAACAGATCACCAAAAATATTTCCACTAGAAATGAAAATCATTTACAATAACATCAACAACATCAACATCATTAGAAGCATTATTACAAATAAAAAATGAATTAAACAGATCAAGACCAAAAATATTTCCACCAGAAATGAAAATCATTTACAGTAACATCAACAACATCAACATCATTAGAATCGGTGAAAACTCTATCACATCGTCACTAACATTCAGACAAAAAACATCTGTATCTAATTCTTCAATTCTACTCGAAAATAATCACCAACATCACCAAAAAAATCATCATTGAATATTTTTTTTATTAACATCACCAACATCAATATTGTTAAAAGTATTATTAAATACGATGAATATTTAGACACCACGACATCATCACCAACATACAGTCAAAAAATCATCAAATCCACTACAAAATCATCGCCAACATCAATATCACTGTGTGAAGTTTGGTACTTCTCAATAGTGCCTCATCAAACTAATTTAAAAGATTTATGCGGTCAATTTCGGAAAACTTCAATGCTTACAAAAATTGATACATAGAAGGTTTAGATCTTAGAAAACTCAATAGATACAAATTTTTATTTTAATATTTACAAAAATCGGTTCATATGATTTCAATATTACTATATTGGTGACGAGTGTCCAAAAGATGTAACGCTTTTAACGACATTGAAATGTTGATGATGTCATTGTAAACAAATTTGTTGATGATGTGGTTTTCATGGAATGTAGTAATGCTTTTAATGATGTTGTAATGTAAGTGTTTTAATCATTTAAATTAGAATTACCAACGTCAACATCACTAACATCGCAGATGTTGGTGTTGGTGATGTTATTGTAAATAATTTTCAGTACAGGAGGCCTCATTTTTAATAATAGTTCTTATCTGTTATTTTAATGTTGGCGATGATTTTTTAGTAGAGTTCATTTTAATATAAATATTTTTTGTCTGAATGTTAATGAGTGTGGTGTCTGAGTTTTTATCATGTGAATTAAAATCATCAACATCAACATCATTTACAGTAACATCACCAACATCAACATCACTAAAATCATTATTGTAGTAAAGATTTTAGTGAAGTTACTGTAAATGATTTTCACACCGGAGAAATTATTTTTAGTGATTAAATGTAAAAATTCGGTAATTTGTAATTGATCATTTGCAACGGTGACAGGTTACAGTTGTTATTTTGATGTTAACGATGAATTTTTTAGTGAGAGATAACATTTCACAAATTGACAGTTAACAGACGGTTAACAGACGAAAGTTGACAGATGAAATTTAAGAGGCAATTGATTGACGAGAGTTGACAGATGACAGTTATAAGACATTTGACAAATGACAGTTGACAAATGATAGTTGACCGATGACAGTTAACACTTAACATTTCACAAATAACAGTTAACAGACAGTAGACAGACGATAGTTGACAGATGGCAGTTAACAGGCAATTGATAGGCAAGAGTTGACAGATGACAGTTAACAGACATTTGACAGATGACAGTTGACCAATGGCAGTTAAGAGATAACATTTAATAAAATGACAGTTAACAAACGGTTGACAAATGAAAGTTAACAGGCACTTGATTGACAAGAGTTGACAGATGACAGTTATAAGACATTTGACAGTTCACAAATGATAGTTGACCGATGACAGTCAACAGTTAACATTTTACAAATAACAGTTAACAGACAGTTGACATACGAGAGTTGACAGATGACACTCAACAGGCAAACGATAGATGAGAGTTGACAGATGACAGTTAACAGACATTTGACGGATGACAGTTGACAAATAATAGTTGACCGATGACAGTTAAGAGATAACATTTCTAAAATAAGAGTTAACACACAGTTGACAGATGACAGTTGACAAATGATAGTTGACCTATGAGAGTTAACAAATAAAATTTCTCAAATAACAGTTGACAGATGACATTTGACAGGTGACATTAGACAAATGAAATTTGACCGATGACAATTACAGATAACATTTCACAGATTGACACTTGATAGACAAGAGTTGACATATGAATGTTAAGAGACAGTTGACAGTTAACAGGCAATTGATAGACGAGAGTTGATGACAGATGACAGTTGACAAGTAATAGTTGACCTATGACAGTTAACATATAACATTTCTCAAATAACAATTAACAGGCAGTTGTCAGACGAGGAATGATAAACAGACATTTGAAAGGTGACAGTTGACAAATGATAGTTGGCCCATGACAGTTAACAGACAACATTTCATAAATTGACACTTAATAGAGAAGAGAAGAAAAAGAAGAAGAGTTGACAGATGAATGTTGAGAAACAGTGGACAATTAACAGACAATTGATAGACGAGAGTTGACAGATGACAGTTAACAGACATTTGACAGATGACAGTGAACAAATGATAGTTAACAGATAACATTTCTCAAATAACAGTTCACAGACGAAAGTTGGCAGATGACAGTTAACAGGCAGTTGACAAATGATAGTTAACAAATAACATTTCACAGACTGACACTTGATAGACGAGAGTTGTCAGATGAATATTTAGAGACAGTTGACAGTTAGCAGGGCATTTATAGATGAGAGTTGACAGTTAACAGGCAATTAATAGACGAGAGTTGACAGATGACAGTTGACAAATGATAATAGACCTATAACAATTAATAAATAACATTTCACAAATTGATATTTGAAAGACAAGGGTTGACAGATGAATGTTAAGAGACAGTTGACAGTTAACGGGCAATTTATAGATGAGAGTTGACAGATGACAGTTAACAAACATTTGACAGATGACAGCTGACCTATGAGAGTTATCAGATAACATTTCTCAAATAACAGTTCACAGACGAAAGTTGACAGATGACAGTTAACAGGCGTTTGACAGATGACAATTGACAAATAATAGTTAATTGATAACATTTCACAGATTGACGAGAGTTGTCAGATGAATATTTAGACAGTTGACAGTTAACAGGGCATTTATAGACGAGAGTTGACAGTTGACAGTTAAGAGGCAATTAATGGACGACAATTGACAGATGACAGTTGACAAATGATAGTTGACATATGAGAGTTGACAAATAACATTTGACAAATTGACACTTGATAGTCAAGGATTGACAGATGAATGTTAAGAGACAGTTGACAGTTAACAGGCAATTGATAGTTGACAGATGACAGTTAACAGACATTTGACTGATGACAGTTGACAAATGATAGTTGACCTATGACAGTTAATAGTTAACATTTTTCAAATAATAGTTAACAAACAATTGACAGACGAGAGATGACAGATGACAGTTAACAGGCAATTGATAGACGAGAGTTGACAGGTGACAGTTAACAGAAATTTGACTGATCACAGTTGACCAATAACAGTTAACAGATAACATTTCACAAACTGACACTTGATAGACAAGAGTTGACAGATTAATGTTAATAGATAGTTGACAGATGACAGTTTACAAATTATTGTTGATAGATGACATTTGACAGTATGCCGGTTTATTATTTATCAATAATCATTTATTGACTGTCATTTTTCATCGTTCTAGTGCGATCTGTTATTTATCTCTTGTCATCTATGGGTCATTGATATTCTGTTGGCTATCATCTGTCGACTGTCATATGTCATCTTTGATCTGTTCTATTATAATCTGTTCATTTTAATATAAGTATTTTTCGTCTGAATGTTAATGAATGTGGTGTCTGAGTTTTTATCATTTCAATTAAAATCACCAACATCAACATCATTTACAGTAACATCACCAACATCAACATCACCAAAATCATTATTGTAGTCAAGATTTTAGTGATGTTGATGTTGGTGATGTTACTGTAAATGATTTTCATACCGGAGAAATTATTTTTAGTGATTAAATGACAAAATTCGGTAATTAGTAATTGATCATCTGCAACTGTGACGGGTTACAGTTGTTATTTTGATGTTGGCGATGATTTTTTTAGTGGAGTTCATTTTAATATAAATATTTTTCGTCTGAATGTTAATGAATGTGGTGTCTGAGTTTTTATCATTTAAATTAAAATCACCAACATCAACATCATTTACAGTAACATCAACAACATCAACATCGCCAAAGTCATTATTGTAGTCAAGATTTTAGTGATGTTAATGTTGGTGATGTTACTGTAAATGATTTTCATACCGAAGAAATTATTTTTAGTGATAAAATAAAAATAAAAAATCGGTAATTTGTAGTTGGTCATCTGCAATGGTGACAGGTTACAGTTGTTGGATATTATATGTCAGCTGCTATCTATAATATAGTTGATGTTGTCTATCAATTGCTACCTCTCAGATCTTTTAGCTCCTCGCTTTCACCTGTTGTGAACATGTGATAGATGCTAGACGACGACAACTCAGATACAAATCGACAGCTGACAGATGACAATTGACATATGTCACAAATGACGTTTGACACTTGATAGGCGATAAATTACGTATAAAGAATGACTTAATTAATTAATCTTTATAAAAGCATACTTTAAAAGTAAGGCATTGATTGTGTAATTGCTGTAATCGTACGTAATTCATAACCTTACAGTGTAATTTTCCAGTTGACCCTCCCCCTCCCCCACGTCCATAAATTGTAATGGGCGTTCGGTCGATCATACTTGCTTAGGTGTTTAATAATAATTGGATTACACAAGGGGAAGACCTTAAAGACACGCGACACGCTGCGAAGCACGGGGGGTGGACTCACCTGCAGAAGCCAGTAGCATCTTCTGTGGAAGGTCGGTAGGATTGCGGAATGAACGTAGCAGCCGTAAATGCACTGGAAAGAAAAAAAATACATCAATATATAGGTTATCGGTGTTTATAACAATTTCATGCACGAAACCGCTCCCCTTTCGTAAAAGTATAATACGCAATTTTCACAGTCCGAAAATAAAACCTGGCGGCCGAGATACCATCCGAAAATGACGGCGTTCGCCGGCAACAAATTGCGACCTAACGGTTTTAGTTTCTTTTTTTTTCTTGCTTGCCGCCACTCTTTTGAGGCAGAAACGAGATTAGATCAGATCATACACGACGTGAACGTGAATTTCCCGATGGAAATCTCGGGGGCGAAAAAGTACGCTAATCGCGCGAAAATTGCGCGCCTGAAATACGCCCGGTCGTAAATAGTGGCGGTAATTCGGGCGGCCGTTAAACGCGCATTCACAGGACGCCATGCAATTTCGGGGGGGCGGCCGTTCGCACGTAAGTGATTTTATGGTGGCGGCGGTGGTGACGGCGATGGCGGATCAGGGGTCACTTCCTGTACGAACCGATTTATACAAAATTGTTCGCGTGAATTACCTTACATTTTTTTAATTCAAGTTATGCAACTCAAGTTACATGGGAGTATAAACTTACTAAGTGTATTTGTTGAATTCTGCAAGTTTATGTACAAATGTGTTAAAGTTCAGAAAGAATATATTTAATGTTTACTGGATTCATTGTAATGAAATGGCTTGCTTCATATGCAACCATATATACCCACTAAGGTCACTTGTGTTGCCTAATAGTAAACACTCCGTCCATAATTAAACAACCATAAAAAAACGTAATGAAATTAGAATTCCGCGTAACTGTTATTAAAGGCTAATTAAAATAAACACACGACATACACAAACAAACCGAAAAAAACGAGTTAATTAACGAAAAAAAAAAAACACACCCCAATCACGCCGGTATCCATCCACCCATCCGCGCGCTCTCTTTTAATTAATTAGCAACGGAAAGGTGGTGGTGGTTACCGGAATTTCGAATTATTATTTATTTTTTTTATTTTCGAGAAGCCGTCCTTAATCACCTACCGAAAACAGCGAGTGGAAAAAAAGGTCCATTCTGACCGTCTGATTAATGTATCGCGACACCATTCGTATAATATATTCATGCAGCAGATTTAATAATCCGGAGGGCGTGGGGCGCGAAAATGATGAATTGCCGCCATTAAAAAACACTTATAACACCTATTAGAGAGGCCGCCCCCGCACCCCGCCGTCTCGCTCTCGCGGAATTAACGAGCCGTAACAATTATACCCTTTTTTCTCGAAAAAAAAGGACACGGCCGCCTTTGTGTGGGTGTGTGTGTGCCGGCTGAGCGCTAATTAAACCGTTTCAGGGCAATTTTTCAGCGGACACGTCCGGAAGCGGCTAATTCGTTTTCGAATTTAATTAATCCGAAAATCGGCCCTCGCACCCTTTTCTCCTGTCGCCGGATTTTATTAATTGAAACAAAGCGCTAGATTACTGCAATTTAATCCGGAACGTAATGATTTTTTTTTGCTGTTGTGTTTAAAACGAACGCTCTCACTGAGATAATTGGGGATATCATTACCGTTGTTTCATAATTCAATACTGAAGACCTTTATTACGTCTTTACAGACTTGTTTTTAACAGAGAGAAAATAATCAGGTAAGTAATTCCATTAAATTATGTTTAAGTATGAAATAAGTGAATGTGTCAAAAATTTGAATTATGAGATTAGAAAAAATCTCTACGGGTGTATCCAAAATAGTCTGCTGAATGATGAAGACTTCGTCATCCATCTATCTTGTCTTAGCCTAAGTAGGATAAATTAGCATCACCAACCCTGAAGTATCTATTGAAGCATATGTTCGTTTTTAGAATTGGTGATGCTAATTTATCCTACTTAGATTGACACAAGATTCTAAAGATTTCTAATTTTTTTTTTCATAATACAACATATATCTGCAGATATGGAAATCTTTAAATAACTGAATATCTTATAATTAGAAGACTTTAACAAGGTGAAGCTAGATAGAGATATTATTTAAGGCCAGGCTTAGAAAACCAAGAAATCACTTAAGAAAACTTCGTGTAATCTCTTAAACGCGACTCTAAAAAGTAGTATAGGAAGGTGATAGTTTCTAGTTAAAAATCATCATGTCTAGAACTTTGTATGATAACAGTTTCTACATCAAATCATCTTTAGAAACTTCGGAATAATAGTTATAAATTTTCTGTATAAATAGTAGATGAAATATTCTTTTTAAGAGCGTTAAAATGAGAATCTTAAATCCATGATGGTTGCTACCCTTACTACGTGGTAATCCATAATATTAGAGTCTGAAAGTTTTAGTTTGGAATGTTGATAGTTTCATTTTTGGATAAGGATCTGAAAATTTTTCTGTAGTTTCTAAAATTATCGCTTTAAAAACTTTTTGATAAAAATCGAAAAACATCAGTTTGAGAAGGTGACAATTTTTACATCAAATAACCTTACTAAAAAATCATTAATATAAGCGAAAAAAAAATGTTATAAGCAGATTAAAGTTTCTAGATTAAATAAGCTCTTTAAAAAAATTTAAATCATAGTTTAAAATTTTTATTTCTCAAGTGGTTGATTTTTCGAAGAAAATAGTTTTGTTTAACTAAAAATTTTAGTATAGAAAAAAGACAGTTTCTAGATAAAGTGTTATCCTTAAATACTATTTTTAAAACAAACCAAAGATTTTAACTTAGTGAGATAACGGTTTCTAGATCAAACAACATCTTTAAGAACCTCCGAACAAAAGTCTAAAAATCTCAGTATTAAAATATGACAATTTTCAGATCTTCTTTGGAATGAGGATCAAGACGTTTTAATTTAACAATATGACTGATTGTTGAAGCCGATGTGACACATCTTGATTACGAAATAGGTTAGGAATTAAAACACAGCAATGCATTTTAATTCTTAACCTACTTCGTTAATTTAAGAAGTTAATAGTTTCCAGTATAAAAAAAGTAACTCTGAGCGAGCATCTAAAAATTTTAGTCTACGAAATTGACCTTTTTAGATAAAATAGTCTTCTTAAATTAATGGTGCTTTAGAGTAACCACTTTAAAGTAACAAGCTCATTAACACACACACAAATACATAAAATCACACGGCGGAAGGACCACGTGGTCGATAGCCAAACACTACTACTACTACTAGTTCTTCTTATTATTTTCTAATATAAGTCTAAAATATTCAGTTTACCTGAATTTGTCATCTGCCACCTATTATCTTTTGTTTTTAACTGTTGTCAAGTATGTATCAACTGTCATTTGTCGATTTTTAACGGACATCTGTCAGATGTCATTTGTCAACTGTTGTCAGATATCTATCAATTCTTATTTGTCGATTTTATCAACTTTGTGCCTATCAATTATTATCTGCCCTCTATCATCTGTCAATAGTCACCTACAATCTGCTGATGATTAACCGTCGTTTGACCAATGTAATTTATGAATTGTCATCTCCCATCTATTATCTGTCATCTATCAATTGTCATCTGCTATTATAAGTTTTTTTTTCGAACTTACAGATTCTCTAATCAACGTAATAAGAAGATAAGTGTTTTTTTACAATTTTTTGGTTAGTGAACATCCATCAATACAATTTTCTGTCATCTGTTGTATCATCTGTCATTTGTCATTTGTCATATGTCATCTGTCACCCGTCACATGTTATCTGATATGTGCAATATAGACAGCTGCCTTGTGCTATCTGTCACTTGACATTTATTACATGTCGTCTGTCACTTGTCATCTGTCAAACTTTATCTGTCATCTTTTATCTCCCATCTGTTATTTATCATCTGTCACTTATCATCTTTCATCCGCCATCTGCCATCTATCATTTATAATCTGTCATCTGTCATCTATCATTTGACATCTGTTATTATTATACTAGCATCTTTTTGGAACTAACAGATTTTAAGTTATTTATCATTTGTCACTTGACATTTGTTACCTGTCATCTATCATCTGCCATTTGTCAAATTTTATCTGTCATCCTTCATCTCTCATCTGTCATTTGTTATCTGTCATTTATCACCTGTCATCTATCATCCGCCACCTTTCACATGTCACCTGTCATCTGACACTTGTCACCTGTTACCTCTCATATCTATCATTTGTCATTTCTCATATACTATCTGTAATTAGTTATCTATTATTTGTAAGATGTAAAAGAATCTCTAAATGTAGAATCTTAAACGGCTTTTTAAGCTCAAATGTTAGGATTTATATAGTTTTTCATTTATTTTATTCGAATTTTCTCTCAAGTATAAGAGTTTCAATTATAGTAGAATTTTTAGTTTATAGATTTCTTTAAAAAATTTTGAACGATGGAATTTTCTAGAATCAATAACTTTAGAAAATATCAGCATACAAGTATGTCATGAGAGTGTAAACTTTCACTATAACTTCTGGCTTGTAGATGTAATATCACATTACAAACTTTTTTTGACAGTGATATTTTTAATATATGGAGATGGAAGTTTCTGGTTGAAATCAAATTCTTAGGAATTTTTCATTGGGAGCCCAAAGATATGAGAATTAAACTTTTAAAAAAAAATTGAAAGATTTTAGTTTAAAAAGATGATTAAAAAATCAAATGCAAAAAGTTTTTAGATAAAATAATTTCCCTTTTGTATAGAAGAACAAACAAAATAAGTATAGAAATATAAAAAGTTCATTTCTGGCTCTAAGACTTTTTGATAATCCTTTAAACGATACTCTAAAAAAATCAGAATAGTAAGGTGACCATTTCTAGATTAAATAATATTCTTAAATCTAAACATTTCGGTATAGTAGAATGGTTTCTAAATGGAATAAAATATTCTTAAACATTTTAGAAAGAGATAAAACTTTATTTAAATTTAACGACTTAAAACGTTTAGTACACGAAAACTATAGTTTTTGATGATACAGGCCACTTCATTTTTTTTAATGAAGGCCATAAAAATTCAGATTTCAAATTTGGCATTTTATAGATCTTCTTAAGAAATTTTGAAAAAGAGTAAAAATTTTAGTATAAAACGATAACAATTTCTAGATCGAATAGTCTCCTAAATTAAATTTAAGAATTTTATACAGGAAAAATGTCAGATTTTAGTGGCATGAAGAGATAATATTTTTGATTTCAAATAATAATATGTTTATATGTTTATTAATTCTTAATCTAAAATGTTTAGTTTGGGAAGTTGATAGATTGTATGTATAAAACTCTTTTTAAGAGTCTTTGGATAAAAATGACGGTTTCTAAAAGGAATAATAACCTTGAATATTTTAGAATGAGTCCGAAAATTTTAATTTGTAAATTTGAAGACCTAAAACTTTAGTTTTAATTTAAAAATGGAAAGAAATATTGATTCTGGAATGCTCAAAGAAAATTATTGCAACATGGCTAGAAAGAAATGGAATTTAAAAAAAACAATATAAAAAATCTTTCAATTCAAGAAAAATTAAGAAAATATTCTGGGGAATTGCGAGAGAAAGAATTAGAAATGAATAACAATTTTAAAAAAATCTGATAGTGTACAACTATTTAAAAGTAAATTCTAAAATATTGTAGAAACTTTAAAAGATAATTCCGATCAAACAACTCTAGAACAAATGGTAAAAATTAATGAAACATTGTTGACATCTGGCAGATAATAGCTTCAAAGTAAATTCTGGCAATTATGTAGAGAGATGCTTAGAAAACGCTTGAAACTCTTGAATATATTTAGAAGACATATTGCTTTAAAATTAAGAGAGAAAATTCTCGAAAATTTTAAAGTAGAAAATAATTGTTAAAAAGATATCTCACTAAAAATTTATGAAAAGCTAGGAAAAACATTCTTATAAAACTTCGACATAATGAGAAATTCTAGAGATCTCGATAAATTATTTGTAGAAAATTACGAGAGAATGAATCAAAATCAAAACTAAAATCCTGATAAAACAAGTTTTGAAGAAAAATGCACAAGATCATTAAACAAAAGAAAAAAAACTTGAAAACTCTTAACTTTTTTATATCAACTTTAAATAAAATAAAATAAACTTTGTTTATATTTTAATTTTTATATTTTTAATAATAAAGTGTGTGATATAAACAAAGTTTATTTTATTTTATTTAAAGTTATAAAATATGTATCACAAAGCTAAAGCCTCTACAATCAAGTATTTTTTATATCACTTATGTTTTAGTTTATGTAACTAGTTTTAATAATAAAAAGTCATAAAAAGTATATAAAGTTATTTATATACTTTGAATAAATGTTTCAAAATTAAATTTCAGTACAGAAAGATGAAATTTTTTTGAGAATGTAATTTTTTCAAGAGTTTTGGAATGAACAATTTTAGTTTAAAAAGTTAGCAGTTGATAAAAAGAAATCTAAGGTATCTCTGGATAATAATCTAAAACATTTAGTATACAAAATTGACTGCGTCATAAAATAGTCTCCAAAAAAATGTTTTAATGTTTTTGAGTTACACAGATTTATTGGCACTGCAACATTTGCTTCGCCATACTTCATCAGGCAGATGAACAATATAGTTTCACCAAGTATCAGCCTGATTAATCCAAAATTGAATTTGATAATTTTTAATGATTAATTTAAGAATCTACAAATTGCTAGATTATATATCTTTATACTTTGGATTTAAAACATCAGAATTCTGGATATGAACTTCATGTTAAAAGTGTAAATATTTCATTATAGACATTAACGACGACAACTTCAAGTTAAAATATCTCCATAAAAACTTTTTCAAAACATTTCAGTTTAAGAAGTTTTTTGATGAAAGAACTTTTTTTATGAACTTTTGAATGTGATTACAATAGTCTTCTTAAAAATTTTCGAATAGCTGAAAACTTTCATCATGGAAAACTACAAATTCTCAATAAATACTTACATTATTTTTAGTTAAAAATTGTTCGGTATCGGGACATTCTACAGTTACAAAATATCTGCGAAAGATATTCTTTCCTCCGATTTTAATTTTTTAATTTGCCTCTTACTTGTCAAGAAATATTTCTTGACTTGGTGGCGGTGACTATTTTCTTTTATTAATTGTTTTTTAAACTATTGTGAATTTCAATTTAGGAAAATGTCAGATTTTACATCAAATAATTTTCTTATAAACTTTTTCTTGTAAATTCAAAAAAATCAACCTTGAGATTAATTCTAAGAACTTTGGTATAATAGCGTAACAATTTTAGGATAGAAAAGTTCAACATTAAATAGTCTCCTTAAGAGCATTCAATTGAGTGTCTAAAAGTTCGGAAGTTATCAGTTTCTCTTTTTTGATAAGAAAAATCTAAATATTTTAGTGTAAAACATTGACAGTTAGATAGATCGAGCGACTTTCTTAGGAGCTTTTGAATGAGATTTTAATATCTTACTCTAGGAAGATTATGATTTCTAGATCAAATTAAAGAATCGAGAGTTTATAGATTAAGCGACTTCCCTAAGGGCTTAGGAATGAGATTCTGAAATCT
Organism: Ontholestes murinus; assembly: GCA_963969525.1. Classification (NCBI taxonomy): domain Eukaryota; kingdom Metazoa; phylum Arthropoda; class Insecta; order Coleoptera; family Staphylinidae; genus Ontholestes; species Ontholestes murinus. The sequence continues at coordinate 7,337,160 of OZ018393.1, forward strand.
TAGTTTAGGAAGAAGACGATGCGTTATAGATTAAGTAAACTTCTTAAGAAATGAAGATGGAGATTTTTTAAAATTTAATGTAATGCAATTGCAGATTTTTAATAAATAATTTTCTTTTGAACATTTAGATGTGGGGAATTTTAGCTTAAAAAGGCAAACGTTTATAGATCTTACGGTCCTACTAAAAAAATCTACGGTCTCCCCAAAAAAGAATAACATAGGATTTTAAAATGTGGAAGTCTATTGGAAGCGCTTGAAGTTAAAACACACATATTCTAGATGTGAAAGTCAAATTTTCGTGAATATGAATTTTCAACATATAACAGCCTCAAAAGTTAATATAGTAAGAATTTGAAACTTATACTCTATTGATAATGAGTCTACAGACTCGGAACATATGCCAGGAAAGGACAAAAAAATATGGAAGTGTATTATTCTGAATAAACCTATGTTATCAGACAGTTTTAAGGTTAAATAATCTCCTTAAGAATTTTAAAATAGTATTTAACTTCAGTTTTAGTTACAGAAGTTGACACATAGTTTTTAGATTAATATAAATTGTTTCCACAAGAAATATTGATGAGAGTGAAATTTTAGTTTGAGAGCTTAGGAGTTTTTTAGATCAAATACCAACCTAAAAAAATATTGAATGAGAGCATAAAATATACAATTTAAGAAGATTTAAGTTAGTTTTTATTAAATAAACTTCTCAAAACCTATACCAGCAGAGAGATGGTTAATATAATGTTAAGAAATTTTTTACGTGAATCTAATCATCATAGTTTTTGGATTAATTTGGATTATTTATTTTACTTACTGAAGAAATTCTATTAATAAAATACGTAAAAATACATACATACTCAACTAAAAAAATGGTGATGTGGCCATCATAGTACTTTCCCTATATTTTACTCGAAAACTATGAGCTTTATGCAAAAAGGCTATTCTTAATGATTTGTTCACTTTTGAATTCTCTACAATTATTTGCAATAAAAGTTTCATGTTTTATTTTGTTTTTCTCAAAAGTTAAGAATTTTATGAAAAATATGTTCGAATAAAACTTGTTCAGTTTTTTATTCCCTTTAACTTTTGTTTGAAAAGTTTTGTATTATTTTTAATATTTAGAAAAATATCGGTAAAAAACAAAAAAACGCCTCGAGTAAACATCCACTTCCGGTTTTCGAATGTTCGCCAAAAGCTTTTCAGTTCCAGTTTTGAACGATAAAACCTTAAGTTTACAGTTTCATCTGCATTGGATCATTCCTTTTTGAGATACAGCGCCCACCGACAGACAGACAGACAGACAGACACACACACACACAGACACAAAAAAGAAATTCCAGAAATTAGTGTAATGGACTCAGGGGATCTCAAAACGGATATTTCCGCAAAAAAATTTTTTCAAAAAAAAATCACGATCACAATACTTCCCCTATATATACTTCGTATATAGGGAAAGTAAAAATTAAAACATAGAGGCAGAGTTCACGACTTATTCTTTAACTCGACCCATCATAGTTGGTAACTGGTGATGATAATGATCAAATAATTCTGGCTACTAAGGCAATATTTTGGCCATTTCTGGCATGTTTAGGTCTGATTTCTGTAGACCTTATTTTACATATTATGTCAATTTGACATTTTTGTTTTAATAGCTTTGGATAAGAGTGTAAAAATTTCAACATCTCCAAAAATATCACTTAAGGAAGATAAAAGTTCCTGAATTAAATAATCTAGAATATAAACTCCTCCCTATGAACTTCTGGATAAGCGTTTAAAAATTTCACTGTAAGAAGTTTTTAGGTCAACCAATGTTTTATAACTTTTGGTTCGGAGTTAAAAAAATGTCTAGGAAGTTATTAGATCTTATTATCATGTTTAGAGATAAAATTTTAGTAAAATTTTTAATGAAATTCTAAAAATATCAGAATAGTAAGACCATTTCTAGATGGAATAATATTCTCAACAGATTTGGAATAAGAATCTAGAAGGTTCAGTTCAGGCTCTTGTATAGCTATTGAATTGAATACAACGTAAACGAAATTTACATTTAGCAAAATAAACTGTGGAGAAAGTGATTGTCAATTATTTTATATTGCATCATCTTCACGTAACTCATGAGGCATCAGCTTGGAATGTTGAGTCTTCTCAAGTACCTCTGCACGAAAATAATCCTCTTATAATTAAGTTAGCTTGAGTTCATTTGTTACTAATTAGTGAATATTGCGATTGTTATTAACTATTATTTTCTGTATAGTATCCGGATAAAGTAACATTACTTTTGTCCAAACACTATACAAAATATAAGAGTTAACCACCGTTTCTTAATTACCATATTATTATTAATACCTAAATAAACAAGAAAAGATAGGAACAGATGCAAGTTATAATAGTTATAATATTTTTTCTTAAGAACACCATTACGAGTACAAAGCCCATTAACATTATTGCGGTGCGGTACACGCGCAAGCAATATTACAACTCGCATTTAATGAACCGTGTATATAGATGTAAGAATGCATATTCAAATGGATATTATTATTATTATTCCTTGCAATGCACCACGTTATAACGGTCGTATAGATTTGTACACGTGTTTAGTACAAAATGTAATAATTACAATATAAAAAAGTAATGCGTACAAGCGAATATCATCTTAAGTGTATATTAAATATTTATAGATCATTTCAAAGGCAATCAATCAAAAATATTTATGACAGTAGCAAGTTTAGACAATGGAAAGTTGAATGGCTGATATTAAAGTTAATAATTAATAAATTGAGGAGTTACAAGAAGGTTAAAATGTTTTTTTTAAATTTAATTCAGTCAGTCATCACATTATTATTTAACCGTCTTTCTCAAATTAGGACATAAATAAATAAATCTATAGGTCGTAAAAATATTTGTAGCGTAAAATTGCCCTACCGCAAAAGTGTCACTGTTTGAAATCAACAACTGTATTAAAGAAAATTATTAAATAAATAAACTGTATTAAGAAGATTAAATTGAATTATAATTTAATTAACATACCTCTGTCCCTTGCACCTTAAGCTTCATGTGATCCTCTCTGGTGGTCTTCCCATCTTTCCTCTTCTTCCAGCAGTAGCCGTCACGACGGTAGCGCACCTTCTTTCGACTGTACAACAGCATGGAACCACTTTTCGGTCTGAAATGGAAAAGATAAAAATATACAAATAATAGAAACGGTAACGTAACAAAACTTGAGCACCATTCGAGTAAAAGAATGTTTGCATACGATTCTCTTCCGACGCTCCCCGACTCAATTATCCCGGTTTTAATTAATCCTCGTTAACCGTGAAGTGGGCGCTTAAATTGCAATTACAACTTGATCGCAATTAAAATCGGAAGGAAGGCGCAACCCTTAAATCTCGCCGAGGATCGCCCACCCCCATCTCTGCTTCGCGCGGCCACCGAGCGTGAAATAAACGAGGAAGTAAGCCCGCGATTACGTCACGTCGTTGCTTGTTTAATGCGTGCGCGGTCAATTGAATTTAACGCGTGTTAGGGCTTTAATTAATACTTTGGTCCTTTAGGCCCCTCGGCTATTACGTGATCATCGTCGGGGGAATTTTGTATGAAAACGTTGGCATTATTAAAAATAACTACAAGAGATAAAATTGAAGGATGATAAAGTTAGGTTTCTTTTGAAACAAGTAAGATTATCAAATAATAACCAATAATTCTGTATAATTAATTTGTACTATTCTTCGTCTCATAATAACTTTTTTTCTTCGTGCCTCTGTTTGTTGACAGATAAGATATATAGATGAATACCTTTATCAGGCTTATACCTTCAGTGTGGAAGTCTATTAGTGTCTAAATTTTTGCAACGTGATTAATTAAATACGTGTTAGTATGTGTACAATAAAACTACCAATTCTATTTTTTTTAAATAATTCTATTAATGATAAATACCATAGTTGACATTATTTTCTTCGACAGTACAATTAATACATTGTACGTATAATTACCGAAACTGCTCGAGTCGTTTATATTTTGAGGACCGTCTGAAATAAGAATTTCATAAAGGTGCGCGCAAAATGTAGAGAGAAAAAAGAAATCTCGAGCCACTTCCGTGCAATTTCAAAGAAAAAAAAAAACACATTCGCCTATTTATTCCATTTTTGCACGCTCGTATTTATACAACGCTTTTTCCGCCTTTCCCTCGTCTTAAACGCGGAATTACACCGGAGTCGAATTAGCTTGAAGGACCCTCCAGTTCCGCCCTTATCCCGAGGGGGCGAAATTGTTCATCGACGGTCGTTTCGGGACGGTCTTTATACGCTTGTTGCGTTTCACCCACTTATTTTTACACGTTTACACGAAAAAGAAAAAAGACGTTTGATTGCGATGATGTTATTAATATCTCAGATCAAATATACATATAGGGCAGATCATCATTGGTAATGTTGGAATATAAGGAGCAGTAGCAACTAAAGTGGCCAGACGAGTCGTCACCGCTAAAGGTATGTCCTTGAAACTATATTTGGAGCAAGAAATTTTAGATTTTCATGTAATCTTAACATATTTGCCAACAGAAACTCATTAACGTAAAAATTCCCGAAACCTGATCACCCGTTCAAGATTTATGACCACAAAAAAATAAATTGAAACAATTGAAAATCGAATTTCGGTTTTTCATCTTATTTACACAAAATTGGCAAGAGCAATCAATTGGAGGAAGAATTTTTAAAATCTTGCCTTCCGTTCAAGAGTAAGAGAACACTAAGACAATGATAAAAATATTGGGATAAGATAAGAGTTATTGAGATAGGTCAAGAACACGCTCAGATAAAGAATAATCTATTGGGACAAGTAAAGAGTACAATGGGATAATAAATAATTTATTGGGATAGGTAGAATAGGCAAGGACAATGACTAATCTATTGGGGCAGGTCAAGAGTACGTTAAGATAATGAATAATTCATTGAGATAGGTCAAGAATAAGTTAGGGTAATGAGTAGTTTATTGAGAAACGTTGCTAGTACGTTATTCTTTTCTACAACGTTTGATCGGAGATTGGTGTTCAATGAATAAGGTATGAAATTCGGTAGTTGACGGGAGGATAAATAGTGGAAATACACAGTGGATAAGAGATACTATGAAAGGAAGTAAATCGGGGTTTATAAAGGGAGGTGGAGGACCAAAAAGGGTTAAAAGTTAGTAAGGTGTGGGGGTGGTATATATTAATAGAAACTTAGTCAAGGGAGGAAGTATTATTTATGGTGTGTTTTAATGCAAGATTCGAAAAATTGAGAAAAAAGATCAGTGGTAATGGAGCAGTTATTAAAAAGTTCTGAGGACCTGTATAAACTGAACTGAAGGATTTGATGATGATGGATAGATAAAATAGGATTAAAGATTAAAAAAGCTTTGTTACGACCTTAATGATTGATTACGTGGTCACTAAAGGCTTATTAAGTGTGAAGAATGGATTTGGAACAAATTATGGACTCAAACTTAATCACTTAAAAAAGAAATACCCAAAGAGATTAAAAAAGCCAAAAATAATAGCATTTTTGGAGATAGAGAGTTATAAGGAAAATAAGAAGAGGCTTATATAAGATAAAGTTAGATCAATGTAAGAGTTGGGGTGCATATTGAATAACTGTGTATGCGGTTTGACGAAGGTGTTGACATACGAAGGTCAAATGAAAACGAAGAACGCTCAAAGGGAAGAGAAATGAGAAATTATGCAAGGAAATATATACGAGAAGAAGATATAGTATTTTGAAAAAACAAGTGAATAATTAAATTAATTATAAATTTAAAAAGAAAGAAAATCAAGAGACAGATAACGTAAGAATGAGCAAAGTAGCAGTAGATCAACATGTATGGTAGGAGAAGTAATGGAGAACTTTATAGAAGAGAAAGCCTTTAAGGAAGTGTAACGTGGAAAAGGCAGTAGAAACTGATAGATTTGAAGTTGAGATGATGATTTAGAAGGATATAAAAATAAGAGATGAAATGAAAATACAAACGTTATGGAAAGTAGAGGTTGCGTCCCTAGGTTCTGTCTAATTTTCTCATTTTTTACCTTGTCTAGTTTTGTCTTGTTTTATATCTTCCTAAGAAATGTCATCTCTGTTGCGTTTATTCTCCCTTTTCGTTGCTTCGTCATTGCCCAGGTTTCGATGCTATATGTTAGTGTAGGTGTTATCACTTATTTTTACTATTTCTGTTTATATTTCCTTAGGTATTTCCTTCTTACCTAAGAACGTATGTTTCATCATGTTGTATACTTTCCCAATTTTTCCTACTTTGTCTTCTATTTCCTTGTCTAGCTTGTCATTGCTTTCGACTATTGTCCCCAGGTATTTATAGCTTTCTGCTTGTTCTATTGTTGTTTCTCCTATCGTAATATTGCGTGTTTTGCGCTCCTTTGTTATTACCATTGATTTTGTTTTTTGTAGGTTTATATTTTGTTGTAAGCCTTTTTCGGTTTCTGCTACTATGACCATATCATCAGTGAATAGTAGTTCTGTTAATTCCGTCCGTCTAATCTTCCAAAATCCCAATTTCAGTGTTTTCATCACTTTTTTGCATCTTTTATTGCAGAATTTAATACTAGTGCGAACATAAGGTTGTCTAGGACACTTAACTCCTATTCTTGTTGTGTACTCTGTCGATTCTTACGATGTTATTGTTACTTTCATATATGGCTTGTATTGTTCTGATTATTTTCTTTCCTATTCCCCTATCTTCTAAAGTTTTCCATATGTCTCCTCTCTTTATTCTATCGAATGCTTTTTCTAGGCCAACAAAACATACATGTGCCTCTTTTTTCTTCTTTATTATTTTTTGCTCAGTATAGAAATTAAATCTTGGGTGCTTCTTCCTCTTCTAAATCCGCATTGGCCTTCTTCTATTGTATTTTCAACTTTGTCTCTGATTCTTTTTTCAAGTATTCTTTCCATTACTTTACCCGGTATGCTTGTTAATGTGATTTCTCTATAATTGCAGAAGTCCCTCTTGTCTCATTTCTTGTATATGGGTAGAATTATTCCTAAATTCCTCTCTGCAGGTATCTTTCCCTTTTTTAATGTTTTATTCATTAATTCTAACTCGCACTTCGCCCATGTTTTTAATCATTTCTGGTATTATTTCATCTTTGCCTGATGCTTTTCCATTCTTAATTTTTTTCATATCTTCCTTTGTCTCTTCTTCTGTAATTTCTTCAGCTTCGTCCATGTCACTGTCCATTTGGTTGTCCTCTTCTTCCTTCTTTTCTTTTGGTCTGTATTTCTGTACCCGTCAGCTCCTCAAAGTATTGTTTCCATCTTTGCATCATTTTATCTTTCCGTACTTATCTTTTATATGTTTTATATGTTTTAATGTTCCGTAAAACAATTTCTGATTATTCCGATAATTTTCATACTAAATCTCCTTCCATGAATCTTGTTTGGACTTCTGTACCTCTATTTTTATTTCATTTCTTCTTTCTTTGTATTCTTCATAATCTACGTTTTTGTCTATACTGAGAGAATTTTTCCAGCTTTCTTTCTTATTTTTTATTTTCTTGGACCACTACTCTGTTTTCCTTCCATATTTGTTGCCTATCTTTGTTGTCACAGAATGTTTCCTTGTTGCTTCTGTCAAACTTTTTTTGAATATTGTCCATAAAATACACAATTCTAAGGTGAAAATCGGCTAGAGATAAAAGTGGATGATAGTGGGTTGTTATCAAAGGCTTAAGGAGATTTTAAAATAGTACAGAGGGAAATAAAAAGACTAAGATGTTGAAATAGAAAAGTAAAACGGAAAAGGCTGAGCAGCTGTATGTGAATAGAGAAAAAGAACATCCGCCGTTGGAAAAAAGTTTGTGTTCCGGATACATAATGCAAAAGATGTATAGACAATTATAGAGTGAAAAATAGGCTAGAAAAAATAAGTAGAGGATAACAGGATAACTAGTAGAGTAGAGAGTGTGATGAAAGGGGGAGGAAGTATTTATATATTAGAAACTGCTGTTTTGAAGAGTTTGGTGGCATATTTAAGAAAGAAAGAAGTGAGTAATTGAATGGCAAAGTGTATAAAAAGATTGTTAGAAACGTGGATTATTGAGAAAGTGAGAATGAATGTATGCCTATAATTTAGGACATGTAAGAGGTATAGAGGTGCCCATTAGGCCATGTGCTTCTTAATTTATACAAATACTAGTAAGAAGTAATGATTAAAAATAGTTAAGTGTAGATATTGCCGAATGTGGATGATATGTTGAAATTACCGAGAGCTTGAAAATTGATAAATAATATGTTGAAGATAATGGAGAGGTATACAAAATAAGATGTGATAAGAAATAACTTTGTATACATGTAAAAAAAGCTAAACTGATGAGATTTATGAATAAAGAAAATGATGAAATAACTAAAATAGAAGGGTAAGGTAATTAAGAGGGTAAACGTATTTAAATATCTCGGATTTAGTTTTAAAAGTGGATACGTGAAACACGTGAAGTGGTTACACGATAAGGTAAGAGAAGTGTGGATGAAATAGGAAAATAAAAAAGTTGTATGTAACAATATGACTGATTTTCTTGTATGGGATGAAGTATGGCGAACAGTGTGTGTGAGTAGATAGAAAGAGAGAGAAACAGAAAAAGAGAGAGACGTAGTTCCTTTAGAATTTGTTGGAGGTGGATAAGTCGATTCTTGCATTCACACGGTTACAGGAAACAAACACAATGAGTCTATAGGGTAAGGCAATAAAGAGAGTGACGCGTTTTTTTGTTTTTTTTTTCGTGTAGGTGAAAATCTTTTTTAAACCCACTAAAAACACCCCCCCCCCCCTCCACGGAACCGCCGTTAGGCATTACTTCGCGAGGGGCGGCCTCGCTAACATGCGCTGTCCCGTATGGCCTATCAGTCCTCCTCTAAATTACATGCTGGCCTTGGAACTGCGAGACGTAGTAGTCTACTTCCCCGTGCGGCCTCTCTGTCCATGTGGCGATGTGCGGAATGAGTCGATGGGTCCAGCGCCCCTTGGATGATAAGTCCCAGTGACGCTGCCACAGCTTCATCCCTGCCCGCCTGATCTCTGCTGACATGATGCGCGCCTGTGCAGATACATCTCAGCACGCTCCTCCGCCATCATGTTTGCGATAACGCTCAAGGAATCGTACGACACCGTTCGAAAAGCCCCTGCTAGACGTATCAACGGTGAACATTAAGGTGTCGATTTCAAACAAAATTGACAACCCCGGTTTGAATAAAAAGAAAAGTTTAATAATTTGGCCTACGCTATATTCAAAACGGATCCCGCTGATTACCCACTAGTTCTTAGGCAGAGCACCACAATCACTTTAAAAAAAATGGAAAGTACTTACCGGATTCCTCCTGGTATCGACGTCTTCGGGCCAACACACACTTAATTATATTATATATTTCTTTTGTGGATTTTAGCTTGGAATTTAGACTGAATTAATTAAATCAAGAAAATTCAAATGTTCAAAAAAAATCAGAACAGAATTTTATTACAAACGAAACAAGAAAAGATAACAATAACAATAAGCAAAAAAAAAAAATATATAAATATATACATGTACCAGACCCACACGTCGAACACTCAAAATTAAAATTTAAACTTACAAAAAGAAATGAAAATTGATTTCGCGACTACACTTACGCACGCACTATTTTTCTTCACTTGGCAGAATTTCGCAACTAACTCTTCTGATTGTTTGCGCTGGTTTTTGTTAACCACCCCAACCCCCTTCCAATAAGTGGTCATTGGGGTTAGTGGTGGTTAAGCGCCTAGCTCCTGATTGGAGCGTCGGCGACGTCGCTGTTTACGCAAGCGCTTTGAATTAACCCCCTCTATTGCACTTTGACATTTGTTTGTCGGTGTTCGATGCCTAAACATGAAATGATTCAATCATTTGTAAATATATATGTTATTTACATATTATATGAATGGTTTAGGCATCTAGAACACATTTACTGCATTCTATGCTGGGGTTGTGTGCTTTACTTTCACGACGTTGCATTATTGACCATTTAAAAAAACAAAACAAAAAAATAGTGCGTGAATATTAATTATGTAAACTAGAAAAAAAAAACAAAATATTAAAAAGAATTGTGGAATTAGATTTTGAGTGGACGAGTGTTTGTCTAAAGATATGTGCGGAGGGGTTCATATATGTTATATCAAAAAAAAAAAAATACATTTAAATACTAAACTTAATTACACTGCATAATATGTGTAATAGTAATATGCGTAATAATATTATATGTATCAGATTTAAAATTACTATCTTTAATTTGTTAATTTAAAACGTATCTAAATTCGTTTGTATTTTTTTTACCTGGGTTGTACAAAATTTCCCATAATCCGCGGGCGTGCCGAAAGGTACGCGCTTCGGTACAGAGGCTATTGTTATACGAACATCTGGCCTTAATGATTAAACTTTCCGGCTTAAAGAAAATTCCTATTTACAACCCTTAATAAAATTACAGAACCCCCCCGCAAATAATATTTACAATGAACTACCCTAATAAACTAATCCTATATTTACAATTATTTACAATTGAGGCTGTCAATATATATCCACGAACTTGGTTCATTTTAATATTAATGATTAGGAGGTAAAAAAAATAATCGAAAATGGGCTTCGTTGTTGTCGCGAACTGTTTTAATTATTGTTTCGCCGATGTAATCATTTTGTCGGTGTTTTCGGTAAAACGCCGGTAACAGACGGAAGTCATCTGTCGCACGTACGATGGAATTCCCCTGGCCTTCGACCAGATCGGAGTTGCATATAGCATCACGGATGTGACAACACTTGCGAGAAGTTTCCGTCGCGCCTGCCTCGGACCGCCAATGTTTGGCATAATCCGTGCCAGCGCGTTGCAGTCTGTTTCCGCCTTGGCAATCGCCATCTGCAGATGCTCATCGAAACGGAGCCTCGCATCGACCTGGACTCCCAGGTAGCAAAGAGACGGCTGCGAGAAGATCTCGCATCTTCCGACTTTCAGGGTGAGAATTTTTTTTTCCTGCCTCCGTTTTTTGGTCGGCCAGCTGCAAACCAGCCGCGGTGCTTCCTGACGGCCTCATTCGCTGACTGCTCGATCTCCTCTAGGTGCTTGGCAACCACCACCACTGCGGAGTGGCAGTCTCAGCACCCCGTCGTACATGATATTCCAGAGCAATGGGTCGAGCATTGAGCCTTGAGGAACACCTCTCGAGATGTTGCGGGTCTTGGGTCCCGTGGCTGTGTTATACATCAGGGTTCGATCACTAAGATAGTTCACGACAATACGTCTGATGTACTGCAGGACTTCCATTCTTCTCAACGAGTCTAGGTGTGTGTGTATTACAGAAGAAATATGTTACCCACACACATATTTCTTCTGTAATACACACACACACACATCTAGACTCGCTGAGAAGAATCTAAGTGAAAGGGGTATAGCGATGGAAATGTATGAAAATGTGTAAGAGTGTCAAAGGTTATAGTAAATTTATAATTAGACGACGGAGTTAATGTAGGGGCGTGAGTAAAAGAAAAGAGGACGGACGTGAAAATTCATAAACGTTAGGAATATATCTAAATGATATGTTTAAGAGATCGTAGGTGCATGGAAGATTACCAAGATATTGATGGTTTGAGTGTTTTGAAAATGAAAATAACACTAGTTTATTCCTTACTTCACTTGTTTATTAATTGTTAGATGTACATTTCGTTTGCAAGGTGAACATTATCAATTATCAGTTGGTTATAGATGTTCATCTAACAATTAATAAATAAGTGAAGTAAGGAATAAACTACAGTGTTATTTTCAAGATAGCTAAGTAACAGTAATCTAAATTTAAAAGAGCTAGATATTAGTAGATAGAGAAAGAAAAAGATGAATAGAGAAATACATGAGGATATACTTAGAGGTATCTGAAGAAGGAGTGTGAGAAGAAAAATAATGAATTAATGCATGAGTCTAAATAGAGCAGGGGGGAAAACTGTCAAAATTTAATTTTGAGTGTATTGTATGATATTAAGTCTTAAGTCATTTCGGTTCTGACCAATATCTATCTTCAGTTCAATAATCTAATCGAGATACCATTTGGCAGAAACACTCCAATTGTCATTTAAAAAAATGTAAGTAGTCGTCGTAAAGTAGTAGTCGAAAGATGGAAAAGCAAACCGAGAAATATCGTTATGTTTCACTGTTCTAATAATTAGAAAAAAAAACGAAAATATTTCGTAAAATCTACAACAAATGAGTCTTATTAAGACTACAAGAAACAAATCACTTTTGAAACAACTACTTCTCTAGCTAATACTTCGACAGACATTGAATGATACAAAAGTAATTTGCGTGTTACAAAATAGCAAGGCTATCAAAGCAACACTAGTTTGAACGTATTTATTTCTGTAAAATGAACTAAAAATGATTGAATGTACGTTAAATAATTTGTGAGTGACTATATTATGATAAATTTGGAACAAGAAATTAATTTAGTTTGATGTAATTAAAAATAAATTAGCAAATGCAATTAAATAATTCAATACTCAATTTATAACCATCTGCAGACACGTGTTTCGATCTCTTCAGTACAGCTTTATTAAAAAAATAATTTCAAATATAAATAAAAACGTTTACTAAAATAAATATAATGAAATATAAATAACTTACTCAGATATGTACGGCAACTGACACAATAATGAAATATAACCGACTGAAGGTCTGAATTTATATATCTCAGGTATAAATTTAGTTTGTTCTTATAGTCTTAATAAGACTCATTTGTTGTAGATTTTACGAAATATTTTCGTGTTTTTTCTAATTATTAGTTAATTTTCTACAACATAAACTACTTATATATTCGTATGTTTTGATAATGGCACGTTGAGATGCCGAAACTATAGTAAACAGAAAATAAATAGTGTTATACAAACAAGGTTACAAAGTGTTTTATTTATACTTATATATTTCATTGGAAAGACATTTGTACAAGCTGTGATACGTTAGTAACCTCAATATTTACGTTTCGCATGAACTCAAAGAAATTCATTTAACAAAGCGAGGGGCAAGCTCTTGAAAAACAATGAAAATTATCCATTTCTTAGACGTATTATCACTGGCGATGAGAAATGGATAGTTTCGGACAACATAACAAAAAAAACAATATAATTTAGAATTTCTAACCGCAAGTGATTCTTGTAAATTTCTTACGTGTTCGGTTAAATAATTATACAATTTAATACACTTGTAAAATGTTCCGTTTTCATATACAGTTAGCCTATATGTAGGGATGTTAAACATTTCACCATTATTTTGCATAATGCTATTCTTAAATTTCTCCTTGTCCCTCCATAGAAAATTGATACACTCAAAAATATATATTGCACATAATGTCAAGATGTTATTATTCCTAAATACTTCTCTGCAGCTGTTAAAATATTTAAGTTTACACAAGACCCTAAGTGTTCTCTTTTGTAAACGAAGTACATATTAATGCTCACACAACTCTCCCAAAATACCAATCCGTAGCATATGTAGGAATATATATTTGAGAAGTAAAAGATTCTTGGTTTATAATTATGAAATTTGGTGTTAAGAGTGATTGGTTTACTTTAAACATCACACAAATTGATTTTTCTCTGTTTAGAATTAATTTTGGCTCTACCAACCTTCTTCATCTAGAGCTTGGGTGCTCGTGAAGGGAAGAAAATGAAAAAGTGGGTATGTGGTTTGATAAAGATGTTGACATTCAAAGAAAAGTGAAGAAGTCAATGAAAATATGGAAAAGAAATGTTAGAAGTATATATGAAAAGAAGAAAATACAGCATTGTGGAAGAATCAAGAATTAAATATAAGTTTTGTAGCAAGAATGGACAAAGAAAGCGTTTAAGGAACAGTAACTAGGAAAGACAGTAGGAATTGATGGACTAAAGGGTGAGATGTGGATGTGAATAGAAAGGCTTTGCACGCTATCAAATCTAATGTAGAGAAAAGAAATGAAAATACAGGTGTTATTAAAAGTTGAGGTTACTTGCCAAGTACACAATATAAGAAGAATAAACTTAGTGAGCAGATAAATATATTGTATAAAGAGAATACGAAAATTCTGGTGTTATGGAAAAAGGATACTAAGATCGACAATTATAGAGAGCAAGACAAGGATGTAGAGACTCAAGGGATTTTTTTAATAGAATAGATTATAGAAGTGAAAAGGGGAAGAGGTAGAATGTATACAGTTTTTTTGGACTTCAAAGCATCTTCTGATTCAGTATCAAGGGGGAGTTAGGCAGAAATTTAAAGAGAAAATAAGTAAATGATTATAAATAGGGTATAAACAGAGTCTGAAGAAATGTGAGATTAATATACGAAATAAATGGACATAGAGGGAGATGTATTGAGGAAAGGGCAAGCGAATAAAAGGAGCAAAGTGTAGATGTTGGCGAATGCAAATGATATGGTGCTAATAGTCCAAAATTGGAAATGGATGAAAAATATGTTGAAACGGGTGTGCAATAGTAGAGATGAGGTTAAAGAATAAAGAGAAGGAATATTGTAAAAATCTATAGAATGGACGGTTTTTATTGAGGTATTCTGCATTTATTTTTAAAAGTGTATAAAACCTGATTTTAATCTATGGGATGGAAGTATGGTGAACAAGCACACAGAGAAGAGAGAAAGAGAAGATGCAGTTGGACTGGGAGCGGAAAAGTCGACTCTTGTAATTATACTGTTTCAACAAATGAGTCTGCAGAGTAAGACTATAAACATAAAAACGCGTTAAGAGATAAACATATGTGCAGATGAGAGGGGAAGAGATTGGTGAAAGATGTATTTAGGTATATAAGAATCTAAGTGAGGCGACGAAAGTGTATGAAAATACAAGAGTGTTAGAGTATATAGTGAATTAATAATAATTTGACAGTGTAGGGAATGTAGGAGCGTGAATAAAAGAGGAGAAAGAGAAGAGGACGGACATAAAAAATCATTAAAGGTTAGAATTTATTACAGAGAGAGAATAAATGATTTGTTTGAAAGGTGGTAGATGTACTGAAGATTGCCAAGACATTTAAGTAACATTCAACTAAGTTTAAAAGAGCTAGTTATTAGTAGAGAAGTGAAGAAAAAAACGCAATAGAAGAAAGGCACGGGGATTGTGTAATAAGTGTGAGCAGGAAGAAAATTAGAGATAAATGGAGAAGGAGTTGACGAAGGAAATAATGAAATAATGCATGAGTGTGAATTGAGCCATAACAATAACTTAAGCGAGATCGGGATTGTACGAATTTAGAAAGACGAAAATTGTATTATATAATATAATATTGGGTTGAGGCTTAGTCATTGACTTAAATGCCATTTGCCAGCATTGGCAAATCATAAGGGTGTTGTGTTCCACCATGACAACATGAGACCACATACAAGTTTAGTAACCCACTAGATGGGATTTTATTCTTCTTTATTCTTTACAACTTTGTTCTTCTTGCTTGTAAAATATTCACAAAATAATACATAAATTAATGAACCATGTACACAAATTCAAACAGCAAGAATCACGAGCGGAGTTGACTGATTTCCAATGATCTTCAACTCAGTCCCACATCCATCCACTGTCCAGTAAAACATGTTCTTCTTCTGAATTCTTCTTTTGTAATATATTTGAGCATATATGCTGTTTTTGTTCGTTTTTTATGACATATAGTTGGCAGTAGTCTGTAATTATATTTGGACAATCCAATACAAAAAAAAACATATGTTTTTAATGAAAGAAGCATGGACGGAGATTACAATTACAAATCATGTTCTTCCACTTCATATTTTTTGTTCACTTTTTAGAAGTAACTTTTTTATTAGTATTAGTGAATTTTCTACAACGTAAAGGACTTATATATTTTTATTGAAATAAAACAACACAGTTGGGAGGATTTCACATTTATTGTTGAACACTGCAACAGTGGCTTCATCCTGATGAAGCCAATGTGTGGCGAAACATGTTGCAGTGTTCAACAATAAATGTGAAATCCTCCCAACTGTGTTGTTTTATTTCAATTTGTTATGGATTTTCATCATGTATCCGCCTCGTCAATTCAATATATATTTTTATTATTAACTTTTTTATAGTTTATGTCAGCAAGACATATCTCAGTGAAGGTAGTTTTACCTGAACCACTTCGAACTTCCGGTAGTGATTTAATATTTTTTTAATGATATCAAGAAGTTGAATTGGTTGGTAAACTACAGTACGTCAGCTGCTCGACATCAAATCCTCAACCAAAGATCACGGGATTGGTTTGTGAACCAAAAACTACTAACTGATAACACAAAACAATTACTGGAAAAATTAATCATTTAAACGGTCATTTCTTAATTCTTAACTTGAGGGAAAGGAACACTACTCCAGCTATTAGAATCATTGCATTTAAAAGAGTAATTATAGTTGGAATTTTTACTTAACTTATTCACGTTTCTTTTCCTTGGCAAAACCATTATGTTTACCATTAGCTACTATCTTCATAATCATCATCACCAGAACTGTTTTCTAATATTTTTCTTTTATTTAGCCGCAG
The DNA here is from genome assembly GCA_963969525.1 of Ontholestes murinus. NCBI lineage: Eukaryota > Metazoa > Arthropoda > Insecta > Coleoptera > Staphylinidae > Ontholestes > Ontholestes murinus. Next base: position 7,353,700 of record OZ018393.1, read on the forward strand.
TGGCAAAATGTTTTGGTAGCAAGTAGAGTATATTCTTCTTCATATCTGCCATCTGAACTTTAATTTTTTTGTAGGCAGCTTCTGGTGGTTCGAATAACTGCTTCTGTACTATTGACTGTTAGAGGTTCATCATCATCATAATCATATTCTTTAGAAGTATTAGATTCTGCTTTTTAGTAGGTGTTTCAGTCTGAGGAGCAAGTTTATTAGCAAGAGTTTTAGTTTGAGTTGATACCTCACTGTCCTCGTCTGAGATAGATTTCTTCTTTTTGATAGGAGTTACCTTAACTAGAACTCTATTAGGGGCTTTATTCCTCTTTAACACGTTGACGCCGGCGTTTTTGTACCCTACAATTATTCATTTAAAATGACAAAATTTGGCTCGCACGCCTATGGTTGTTATGGTTGCTATGGAAGTGACTGAAGTCCTAGATGCGCGATAAAATGATTTATTGTCACCATGGAAGTAATCAGTGGCGTACCAAAAGCGTAAAAACTCGTGTACCACCGGTGGTATCCGCCGGCGTTAACGTGTTAAACTCTCCTCTTCAAAGAATGATTCAGATTTTTTTTCAACCACAGGCGAAAGAATTTTTGTTGATGTCAGTTTTACAAATGATTAAACTTTTTACTCTTTTTTTTTTCTAGCAACAGGTTATTGTTTTAAACAATTTGTTTCTTTGGTGCTTTGATTGGGTATGCTAGCTTATTTAGAGACTTCATTCTCTTTTAATTTCTTCTCTTCAGAGGTTTATTCAGCTTTTTTTTATCACAGACTATTTTTTTCTGGCAAAAGTTTATTAATGAGCATGCCAGCTTTTTTAAAAACTCTCTTCTCTGAACTCTCCTCTTCAAAGGTAGATTCAGCTTTTTATTACCGCAGATGGAAGGATCTTTGCCAAAGTCAGTTTTACAGATGATTTATCCTCTTCCTATTTCTGTCTGGCAGCAGGTTTAGTTATTGTTTTAAATAATCTGATTGAGCTTGCCAACTATAAGATTCACAGATAAAATATTGGAGATTTATTGGTAAACATTGTTGTTTAATAATAATATAATAATAATATATATTTATTTGTAGTCTGATCCTATTAAAGGATATTACATAGTTAATATAATTAACTATATTCATTGCACTGATTCTAAGATAGAAATAAAAATGCATAAGTTTAATTGCTTTGACAAACAAAATTATTATTTTTTAGACACAAGAGTTTTAAGCATTATCATTTGAAGCGAATCTTGTACAATTCAATGGCAAACGATATAATTTATTGTACAATTCAGACGTTTTCTTGTCTTCAGATAAAGATATCTGATATTTAAGTAGATTTTAAGTAGGACTCCGTAAAGTATTTTCTCGGAGTATCTTATTATCTTATAGAATAGGAAGTAGAATCATAGTTTAAAAACTAACTTAACCAGGTTTAATCAGTCAAATTTGGCACGTGTAGGTATAGCTTCTTCTTCTGTAGGTGCCTCTCTTGGCTACTATTTCAGCATATGATTTTCTATCTGTTGTTACTCACATCAGATCTTCAAACTCCATCCCTGTCGACTTCCCAATGTTCCGAAGCCACGACATTTTTTCCTTCCAACTACTCAAACTTTTTTTTTATCGGTTTAATCTTTGACTACGTTAACATATTGATTCAATTTCTCACGTTTCTAGTTTTATTGCAAACGATTTTTGTAAGATCTTTACTTTTCCTCTGTGAAGGACGGGAAAGTATTATAATCTTAGATTAATTAATATTGAGATAAGTCAAGAGTGTGCTAGATTAATAAATAATTTTTAAATAATAGAAAGATAGATATTATATTTGGGTAGGTAAAGAGTACGGTAGCATAATGGAACATCATTAGGGTAGGTGAAAAGATCGCTAGATCAATGAAAAAAATGTGCGGAAGTTGCTATTAGAGATATAAGGAAAAGCAAGGAAGTTAAGAAGTTAAATCAATTGATTAATTCGATTTTGCCTTAGTGAAGTAGGGAAGGAAAGTGGAGGGGAAAAAGGCAATTATTGGATGAAAAACTGATAGAGGAAGAAGCATGAGAAGCATGAGCATGATGGGTTGCTACTAGAAAATCGGAGGGATTTTAAAATAGTGAAAAAAGGTGATGGAGAGGAGAGGAAGTATGTATACAGTATACTTGGATTGGAGGAGTTTTTGCTACAGTACGAAGAGAGATTTTGGTTGAAATTCAAGAAGAGTGTATGAAAAAACGCCGAATGTTAAGAACGTGAGAATAAATGTATCAGAATCAGTTTTTTCAAAAAAGTTCTGTATTTAAAAAGTTTAGCAATAGTTTTAGCTTGAGGTGCTACCTTACCTTAAGTGCCTAATTTTCATCAGAACTGTTCCCCTCTGAGTTGGATTATGTCTTTTTTCCTCTGTTATGTATTTCGTTTTTTACCTAACGTGATATTCCACGAACGAAACAAAAAAGAAACGTCTCCAGATTATTAAATTAAAATCCCCGAGCCGGCGATAGGGTCCAGAAAAAACATTTGCCGAAGGTATGCAAGACAAACACCACCTGGGTTGGTCCCTTGTTTTTATTCCATCTCGGACCCAATTTCGCAGCGTAAATATTAATGGCGGCGGGTGTGTATCATCATCATCGGTAAGGTAGTAGCGGGTTGCAGCGAACAATGCACAAACACCGAGGCCCCGGGGGCTCGCGCGCTAGCCCCCCCCCCCTCAATAAATACACCCTTTTGCTTATTTATGCGAGTCAGGGGCGGTTTTAAATGGGTGAATATTCATGGAGCTCGGGGTGTAGTTCAGCGCCGGGGCGGTTTTATGTGTGCGTGTGCTGCTCGGCTTAGCTCAAAGGACTCACCTGATCTTGACCTCTTTGCTCTGCCATTCCGCGTGCCGGTCGAAACTTATCAGGATCGCTGCGATTTCCTGAAAGTGAGAAAAAAGAAGAGAAATTATTTCAATTTACTCACATAATTATAAATATATTTCAAAATTCATTTACAAAAGACAGTAAAACAACAATTGAGCTACAATAGAAGTTGCTTATTGAAGAGTTGTTGATTGTGGACGTAAACTACAACTTCATACGTGGTCGTAAACTAAAAATCTTTGAAGAACTCTCAATAAAAAGGACGTGGTTTGTATTGTGGTCTTCTTGTATTTTGAAAATGATTAAGCTTAGATAAATCCCACATCATCATTATTATTAAATCTGTCAATATTTTCGATTCTATAGGAAACAAATAGTTTTTTGTTTGTTTAACAAATCAACCACGTTCCCTCGCTAAAGAATATTCCTCAAACTTCTAGCGAATCGATAAAATCCCTGTTTATAGGGGGGCGGGCTACGGACGGTGGCAATGCATCTCCATAATTCAGCGATAGCGGGGGGCGCGCGCCCTCCAGAAATTGCCCAACTTCCGGAAAAGTTTGTGCGCCCCCCCCCGCCCCACAGCCGCGCCGCCTCCTGCCACCCCGTCCGACGGTCGGGAAAAATACCGCGGGACGTGCCGCCCCGGAGTACCGCCGCCAATTTGTCAAAGCGGGGGCGCGACACGGTCGCCCCCGCACTCGTTCCCGAAATCTGCCGCCGCCGCCACCGCCACACACACACACACTTCCGTGTGCGCGGTTAACAACTCCTTTTTTCCCCCCTTTCTCGCCCTTCTCTCTCTCTCTCTTTCTCTCGCACTTTAGTTCCCCGTGCGCGCAGTAAATTATCACAAAGCCGACCTAATTACGGACGTGATTAATTCCCACTTCTTCTACCCCCCCAGTAACCCCACACCGCCAGGCAAACAGATGGAAAACAAGGGGGCGAAAAGAAAGGAAAATAAACGGCGTGTTCCTTTCATCTAATTTTAAACGTTGACATAATTAGTGAGGCCTTGAAATAGGAGATATTTACGGTTTTCTAGGTACAAAAAAGAGAGCTTTATTTACGTTTATCCAGCACATCATCAAATATTTTATTGCCACGTGCATGAAAAAATGTACAGAGAAAAACATTGATGGATGGTTTTTGATTTTTTCAACTGGGAAATTTTAATTTCACCCTTATACTTCTAAGTTATCTATAATTGAAGGTTAAAGTCTGCATTTGATATTTAAAAAAAACACTTTGCTGAAATAATTTTTTGAATACTTATTCAACAGAACAGAAAATTTGATAAGGATAATATTTTAGTTGAAATTTTTTTGAAATTCAAGCAACCGATTTCAAATTATCCTGGAGAACATTAAAAACAATTGAAGGCAGATTTTAATTTTTATGCCATATATTCATCTGTTCGATATAGGAAATACATTTGTGAAGGAATTTTTGAAATTTATGCAACGGTTCAGTAGTTATTGCAAGAACATGAAAAACAATTGAAATCCAAATTTTATTTTTACGTCCCACCTTTATGGCTTCGATTATCAGAATACATTTCTGGAAGAATTTTTTTAATTCACGCAACAGTTTAAGAGTTATCTTAGAGAACATAAAAAACAATTGAAGGACGAATTTTATTTTTTCGTCTTAAATTTATGCCTATGACATGGGAAATGGTTTTATAAAAGAATTTTTGAAATTTACGTAATTGTTAAATAATTATTGAGAGAACATGAAAAAACAATTGAAATCCAAATTTTATTTTTATATCTCATCTTAATGCCTTTAATTAGGAGAATACTTTTCTGGAAGGATTTTTTAAATTCACGCAACGGTTTGAGAATTATCATAGAGAACATGAAAAACAATTGAAGGACGAATTTTGTTTTTTCGTCTTAAATTTATGTCTCTGATATGGGAAATAGTTTTGTAAAAGAATTTTTTAAATTTACGCAATTGTTCAACAGTTATTGAGGGAACATGAAAAACAATTGAAATCCAAATTCTATTTTAACATCTCATCTTTATGTTTTTGATTAGAGGAATACATTTGTCAAAGAATTTTTAAAATTCACGCAACGGTTTGTGAATTATCTTAGAGAACATGAAAAACAATTGAAGTACGAATTTTATTTTTTCGTCTTAAATTAAAGCCTGCGATATGGGAAATGATGTTGTGAAAGAATTTTTCAAATTTACGCAATTGTTCAACAGTTATTGAGGAAACATGAAAAACAATTGAAAACAAAATTTTATTTTTACATCTCATCTTTATGTGTTTGATTAGGGGAATCATATTGTGGAAGAATTTTTTTAATTCACGCAACGGTTTGATAATTATCTTAGAGAACATGAAAAACAATTGAAGGACGAATTTTATTTTTTTGTCTTAAATTAATGCCTATGATACGGGAAATACTTCTGTGAAAACATTTTTAAAATTTACGCATCTGTTCAATAGTTATCGAGAGAACATGAAAAACAATTGAAATCCAAATTTTATTTTAACATCTCATCTTTATGTTTTTGATTAGGGGAATACATTTGTCGAATAATTTTTAAAATTCACGCAACGGTTTAAGAATTATCTTAGAGAACATGAAAAACAATTGAAGTACGAATTTTATTTTTTCGTCTTAAATTAAAGCCTGCGATATGGGAAATGATTTTGTGAAAGAATTTTTCAAATTTACGCAATTGTTCAACAGTTATTGAGGGAACATGAAAAACAATTGAAAACAAAATTTTATTTTTACATCTCATCTTTATGCCTTTGATTAGGAGAATACTTTTGTGGAAGAATTTTTAAAATTCACGCAACCGTTTGACAATTATCTTAGAAAACATTAAAAACAATTGAAATAGTTCAATAGTTATCGAGAGAACATGAAAAACAATGTGAAAATAAAATTTGGATTTCAATTGTTTTTTCATCTTCTCTCATTAACTATTCTACACTTGCGTAAATTTCGAAAATTCTTTGACAAAACTATTTCTCATATCATAGGCATAAATTTAAGACAAGAAATAAAATTCGTCTTTCAATTGTTTTTCATGTTCTCGACGATAATTCTTAAACTGTTGCGTGCATTTCAAAAATTCTTCCAGAAAAGTATTCTCCTAATCAAAGACATACAGGTGAGATGTAAAAAGAAATTTTGGATTTCAATTGTTTTTCATGTTCTCTCAATAACTATTGAACAGTTGCGTAAATTTTAAAAATTCTTTCACAGAAGTATTTCCCATATTATAGGGATACATTTAAGACAAAAAAATAATATTCGTCCTTCAATTGTTTTTCATGTTCTCTAAGATAATTCCCAAACTGTTGCGTGAATTTTAAAAATTCTTTCTGAAAAGTAATCTCCTTATCAAAGGCATAAAGGTGAGATATAAAAACAAAATTTTGATTTCAATTGTTTTTCATGTTCTTTCAATAATTACTGAACAGTTGCGAATATTTCAAAAATTCTTTCATAGAAGTATTTTCCATGTCATAGGCATAAGTTTAAGACAAAAAAATAAAATACGTCCTTCAATTGTTTTTCATGTTCTCTAAGATAATTCCCAAACTGTTGCGTGAATTTTAAAAATTCTTTCTGAAAAGTAATCTCCTTATCAAAGGCATAAAGGTGAGATATAAAAACAAAATTTTGATTTCAATTGTTTTTCATGTTCTTTCAATAATTACTGAACAGTTGCGAATATTTCAAAAATTCTTTCATAGAAGTATTTTCCATGTCATAGGCATAAGTTTAAGACAAAAAAATAAAATACGTCCTTCAATTGTTTTTCATGTTCTCTAAGATAATTCTCAAACGGTTGCGTGAATTTAAAAAATTCTTCCAGAAAAGTATTCCCTTAATCAAAGGTATAAAGGTGAGATGTAAAAATAAAATTTTGATTTCAATTGTTTTTCATGTTCTCTCGATAATTATTGAACAGTTGCGTATATTTCAAAAATTCTTTCACAGAAGTATTTTCCATGTCATAGGCATAAATTTAAGACCAAAAAATAAAATTCGTCCTTCAATTGTTTTTAATGTTCTCTAAGATGATTCTCAAACTGTTTCGTGAATTTTAAAAATTCTTTCAGAAAAGTATTCTCCCAATCAAAGGCATAAAGGTGAGATATAATATAATATAAATATAATATCTGATGAAAAGCAACTTGCATACATTTACTACGAAAACAATCTGATCAACCCTTAACCGAAATTAATTACTAGTATTATTACAAGTGGTGGAGGGGTTTCGGTTTTATCAGGACAGTTTTATTTTCACAGCTGTCCCGCAACCGCCTCAAACATCCGCGGGCGCCGTTCACAGCAACCCCCTTCTTCCCTTATCCAAACTGGAAAGAGAGAGATAATTAATGTAACGTTATTCAGCGGCCGGGGCCATCATTTGCATATAGCTTGCCGATGGTAGGGCGAATTTATGCCGAGGCGATAATGCTGAAAGAGGAGTTATTTCCAGAGGATAGGTTTCAATTCGCATTCTTGAACTTGTCATCGGGAATCGATGCCCGCCCGTAGGGGGAAGGAAGGAAGGAGCGGGCGGAGGATTTGCATCGCTAATCTCGACCGCCATAAATTCGCTTTCCTACAACCCCCCCCCCTTACTCCTTGCGAGATCCTAAAGGTCGATTATTTGTTTCATTGTTTAGGCCGGCCCGTTATTATGCACAATTATCGATTGCCGGTGCAGTTCAAGGTTTCGCCCTGGTGGTGGTGGATGGCGAACCGGGTTTGCTGCGCTTAATTGAACTAATTAGTTTAGGAGATTTGTTATTGATTACGGGTGGGATCTAAGTGGTGGTGTGCAATTCAATTTCGATTATTTGCTTTCTCGATTGGTATTAGTGACATGAGGAATGCGGAATCGATGGTTTTGGTTAAGGGTTTAGTGGTGATTAAGTAGAGATCAGCGTAGTTCATGTTAAAACTAGAATAAACTTTTTACTTGATTAAATCGGTTTTGAGTAGATGAAGGAATATACTTCACTAATACTAATTTATGACCATTTAAGACCTTTTTTGTAGTAAATTTTCAAGTTCTTAAGTAGAGGTTTAGAAGGTTTATTCTAGTTATAGGCTATTTTCACAAAGTATTTACCTCATACTTTATTTTAGAGGATCTCAATCAATTGATAAGACAAAAATAACACAATTTGCACTTTGTTTGTTATTACCATATTACAAAATGTTTCACCACGAGTTGCTAGAGGATCTAAATCAAGATAAGACTTTCAAAATTTAGAGCTTTACAAAAGTTTCTTTGGTAGGACTTAACATCTTAATAAGTGAAGTTATTTATAGCTACAAACATCAATTAATCAATCATTAAATAATTATTGATGATCAATAGAGTTATAGACTAACTCCCCTCTTATATCAATATATAATGTGCAAATGGTGTACAAATCCCAAATCGGATTGTCCGTGGCGAAAGATAGAGAGAGAGAGAGAGAGAAAGCCAGAAGGTCCGTTTTCGTGCCGACCCTCAATATCACCCATCAGACAGGGGCGGCAATTAATTACCACGATATTTGAGGTTAATTAAGCCCGGGGTGTGCTTTATGATGGAGGGTCCCGATGTAAATTTAACGCCCCGCACGGGATAAAAATCCACACACACACACGATCAACGGAAGAAACCCACCTATTCACACCCCCCACCCCCGCGCCGGGATCGTTTTAATTAAACCCCTTTGATTTATAGCTCATAGTCGAGTTAGTTGGCAACGCATCGCACGCAACCCCCTCATCGGACCCATCATTACTCCAGAAAACGTGCCGGCAGTTAATCCCCACCGCGTTATTGAATAATACATTTCTTGCCCCGCCCCCTCACCCCCCATTTTAATAAAACCCGGGGTACCCCGCAAGTGTGCGCCGAATTGCGTATAAAAATTTCAGTCAGCGATTTCCCGGCGGGGGCGCCGAAAGAAACGGGGAATTTCAATATTTGTTTTATATTGGACGTCTATCGGGCGGGCGGGCCGCCCCCCTCGCGCACACACACACAAAACCCTCCTTTTTTTTAATACGGACATCAGCAAGTTCTCGGTCGCTTTTTCCCGGAAGCCGGGCGGATGATTTATTTTCGGTTTACATAAACGGGAGGCGGCGGAGGCGGGTATACAGAAAAAAAGCGTCACTGTCTGGAAATTAGATTTCATTCGCAAACAAAGTTTCACCTCGTCAACTTCTTACATTTTTTCCGCCTCACCACTCCCACAACGCACACAGAGAAGAAAAAAAATTCAATGAAAATCCCATCCGATCTACAAAAATAAATAAAACCTTTTGATTTAATACCACTCTTCTACTTAAACAAACTTAACAAATCATCACCAATACACATCATAATATCATTAACCACAGCTTGAATTTGCAAACCATGCTTAATTTTGCTTTAAGATGTCGTAATTGATCACTATTCACTACCTTACCTTCAATGACTTGAAGATGTTTCTATAAGATTGGCTACAATAGTTCTTACTACACCAGATTTTAATCATATTTTCTGTATACACCATAATTCTTCTGAGCTCGGTATTAACGCAATAAAAATGTAATTTCATTTACTAGAAGATTTTTATCTTGACAAGAAAATAACTGTAGTAAATATTTATCGTTGTCTTTCAACAACCCCTTTTTTTTAATAAATCCCATCTAATTTGTTTGCGATCACATCCGCATTTACTTGATGATAAACAAGCCGTTCGCCCCTCCCAAACATCTACCCTCTATCCTTGTTTTACTATCCCCAAATTGGACTTTATCGCCGCAATTTTTCCGCCGGCGGCTCAATCACGCCGGACATTAATAACCCACCGCCGCCCCTATGGGTTGAATTGGGGGGGCGGCGCGCGTTTCGGCTCTAAGGTATTCAAAGGGTGGGGGGATGTAAACACGGCCAGGGACGCAAACTAATCTGCCCCGGACCCTTAATAATGAATATTGTTTGTTCCGTATTTATTGCGGGGCCCGCACAGCCGCCGCTCCCTCGCAGGACTCGTGAATATTAATCGCGGACTCCGTGAGAGGAGGGTAAGGAGTGTACCAGCCTCTCAGGAAACCCTCAATTATTGATACCCTTATTCCGCACCATCGGGACCGACTAATTCCGGAGAGCCGGGTGAAATTAAGACGGACGTAATTGCCGAAACTCCGGGTGTCGCGTATAAGGGGGAACTGAGATTTTCAAAGATTAAATTTTTAATTGTGCCTAATAATTACATAAAAATCAGGTGATTACAATAACTCTTTTAGCAAAGAGAATGGTTTCGACCGTTACTGTTATTATTTGTGGTTAAAACATTTTTCAATTCAAATGATAAGAAATTATTTATGAAGTTGCACTAAGTTAAAAAATGAATCAACGTATTCTCGACCTATCTCAATGAAATCAACATTAACTTAGCATACTTTTAACCTACCTCAATAAATTCTACTAATGTGCTAATATGCCGAAATCAATTAACCATACGAAAAAATAAGCACTTAAATTTTGATTGTAACCAATTGTATTTGATGTTAGCAATGGTTCTGTGAAAGAATTTTCAAAATCCGCCAAACCTGTAAAGGGTTATTGTAAAAACAATGGAAAACAAATGAAAGTCGAACTTCTTATTATTAACACTTCTGCTTGTATTCATCGCCAGCAATTGATTGGTCAAAGAATTTTTGTAATTCGTTCATCATTTACAGAATTATAGCAAACATATTAAAAAACAATTGAATATCGATTTTTTTATTTTTATTGAATCCAGTTGTATTTGAGGTTAGTAATCGTTTTGTGAAAGAATTTTCAAAATCCGTCAATCCTGCTAAGAGTTATTGTAAAAATATTGAAAACAATTCAATCAATCACTCAATCAGTTTATTCGTGTTAGTAGATAATACATCTGTACAAAATGGTGATGTGGCCATCATAGTACTTTCCCTATATTTTACTCGAAAACTATGCGGTTCATGCAAAAAGGTTATTCCTAATAATTTATTCAATTTTGAATTCTCTACAATTATTTGTTATATAACTTTCATGTTGCTTCAATAGTTTATTAACAATTGGCAAAAAAATGTCAAAAATTTCAATTTTTATCAATTTTTATTTTTTTTCTCAAAAGTTAAGAATTTTATGAAAAATATATTTTAACAAAATTTGTTCAGTTTCTCATTCTCTTTAACTTTTGTTAGAAAAGTTTTGTAATATTTTTCATATTAAAAAAAATATCGGAAAAAAACAAAAAACGCCTCGAGTAAACACCCACTTCCGGTTTATGAATGTTTACCAAAAGCTTTTCAGTTCCAGTTTTTAACGATAAAACCTTACGTTTAACGTTTCATCTCAATCGGATCAGTCGTTTTTGAGATACAGCACCCACGGACAGACAGACAGACAGACAGACAGACAGACAGACAGACAGACAGACAGACAGACAGACAGACAGACAGACAGACACACACACAGACACAAATTTTTTTTTTCCAGAAATTAGTTTAATGGACTCAGGGGACCTCAAAACGGATATTTCTGCAAAAAAAATTTTTCAAAAAAAAATCACGATCACAATACTTCCCCTATATATACTTCGTATATAGGGAAAGTAACAAGTCAAATAATTCATAATTACACATACAAATTTGAATAAAATATACATTATTAATTATAAAAATACCTTACATAAATACACATTTAAATATAAAAAATTTACAAAAGAAGTAAAAGTAAAATTATAAAATTATAAAAATGACACAAATTTTAAAAAGGAACATGTTTAGTTATAATAAAATCTTATAAAATAAAACAATTTAAAATCATGCGTTATACAATAAAAGAACTAATCACAAATTAAAATAAATTACAGAATAAAATAAATGCGAGATAATATAAACTTAAAATCTTTGTTGAGGCAGTTGCATAGATAATAATTTGTTTAAGTATTCACCAGTCGAGTATGGCTCAATACTTATAAGTAAATTTCGCAGTTCAGCTTTAAACTTTTTCTTACTATTAGTTTGGATGCTGGATGGTAATGCATTATAGAGGTTAACTTGCGTTACAGACCTCGCAACTAAAACTTTATTTGTTCTATAACCAAGTAGTTGATTACCATGCCTGGTGGGGTATGAGTGGGTACTATTAACACTTGAAAATTTATCCTCGTTGTTATGAATGTAGATACATGTTCTAAATATAAATAATGCAGGTACTGTCATAATCCCTAAAGATTTAAAATGGGTTCTACATGATTCGTCAATTTTTAATTTACAAATTATTCGGATAGCCTTCTTTTGCAATTTGAATATAACAATTGCGGCACTGGAATTTCCCCACAACCTCAGGCCATACAAAATGTGGCTAGCAATTAAAGCGTGGTATGCCTTTATGCATGAAGATCTTGAAATAAGACCCACAAAAAAGAACAAAAAGAGACTTAGCTATTTTTGTAGATAAGTAGTTTACATGGTCACACCATTTTAATCTATTATCTAGCCGAATGCCTAATACATTAACATTTTGCATTATATTATTACTTACTGTAGGACTAATGATCAATTTTTGTGTTTTGTTTTTATTTAACTGTAATTTATGTGCATTAAACCAATATAATACTTTTCCCTCTGATTCTAGAACCAATCGTTTGAGAGAGTCGATATTCTCATGTGAATTTATAAACGTCGTGTCATCAGCAAATAGTACAACCTCTGCTGGTTTCAAAAAGTTGGGAAGATCATTCATATAAATAATAAATAATATTGGTCCTCGAACAGAACCTTGTGGCACCCCATGATGTACAGCTTTGTAGCTAGATGAAATATTACCAATGGACACACATTGTTCTCTACCATCAAGATATGATTTAAAAAACTCTAACGCTATACCTCTTATATTTATATGTTCGAGCTTTTGCAATAATATTGTATGATTGACACAATCGAAAGCTTTCGACAGATCACACAGTGTAACTGAAGTATAAACGCCATTGTTTATGTTATTAAGGAGAACATCAATTGATTTGTCAACAGCCATCTCTGTATTTTTATTTTTTCTAAAACCATATTGGCTAGCAGAGAGTATATTATGATTACTCAAATATGACATTAATCTATCTTTAACCAATAATTCCAGTACCTTACCAATTAAGGGAATAATTGATACAGGTCTGTAATTATTACAATCTTTTTTGTCACCTTTTTTGAACATAGGAATCACAGTGGAAAATTTAAAAACCTTAGGGAACACACCATTTAAAAAACATAAATTAAATAAATTTGACAGGCATGTAGCCACTTCATATGATATAACTTTTAACATACTGGGAAAGAATCTTTGGTTCGATTCTTTTTTAATATTCGGGTCGCCTGTTGTACTTCAATAGGATCAGTTGGTATAAAGAAAAAAGAATTAATGGAGTCAGTTGTATTCGGATGCTTTAAAGGGGGTGTATTAGGAATATTTTCTATTATATCGGAAGTAATTTTAATAAAGAATTCGTTAAGAGTAGATGGTGATATGGGTATTGATTCTCTTAGTTTGGAAGTGCCTCTTTCGGTATTTATTAGATGCCAAGCTGCTTTAGACTTATTCTCGGATCTGTCGATGAAGTTATTATAGCCCATTTTTTTTTGAATTATCTAAATGTAACTTATATTCTTGCCTGAAAGTCATATATAATCGTTTTGACTCGGGTGTATTAGTCATTTTATAATAATCATAGATCAGATCCAAGTTATCCCGTAATTTTCTGAGGTCAGATGTGAACTATTTCAAACTGGTATTTTTTTTATTCTTATACGATTCTTTAGTGCATAAAGAAAAGTATCTTATTAAAGAAGTGTTGAAATATTCTGCGGCTTTATTAACATCACTGATATTTTCAGAATAGAAGGTCGAATTTTTGATTTTTGGTTCTTTATATTTCATTCATTTCTAGAAATTGATTGGTGAAAGAATTTTCGTAATTTCTCCATTATTTAAAGAGTTATAGCTAAAATATTGAAAAACAATTAAATGTCGATTTTTTTATTTTTAGTGTATCCCGTTGCATTTGATGTTGGCAATCGTTTCGTGAAAGAATTTTTGAAATCCATCAATCCTGTATAGAGTTATTGCAAAAATACTGAAAACAATTGAAGGTCAAATTTCTAATTTTTGATTCTTTTATTTTCATTCATTGCTAGAAATTGGTTGGTGAAAGAATTTTCATAATTCGTTCATTATTTAAAGATTTATAGCGAAAATATTGAAAAACAATTGAAAATCGATTTTTTGATTTTTAGCGTATTCGGTTCTATTTAAGGTTAGTAATTGTTTCGTGAAAGAATTTTTGAATTCCGTCAATCCTATAAAGAGTTATTGTAAGAATACTAAAAAACAATTGAAGGTCGATTTTTTTATTTTTGGTTCTTTTACTTTCATTAATTGCTAGAAATTGATTGGTGACAGAATTTTTGTAATTCGTCCATTATTTAAAGAATTATAGCAAAAACATTCAAAAACAATTGAAAATCGAATTTTTAATTTTTAGTGCATCTAGTTGTATTTAAGGTTATTAATCGTTTCGTGAAAGAATATTCGAAATCCATCAATTCTATAAGGAGTTATTGTAAAAAATACTGAAAACAATTGAAGGTAGAATTTCTGATTTTTGGTTCTTTGACTTTCATTAATTGCTGGAAATTGATTGGTGAAAGAATTTTCGTAATTTCTCCATTATTTAACGAATTATAGCGAAAATATTGAAAAACAATTGAATGTCGATTTTTAATTTTTAGTGTATCCAGTTGCATTTGATGTTAGCAATCGTTTTGTGAAAAATTTTTTGAAATCCATCAATCCTGTATAGAGTTATTGCAAAAATATCGAAAACAATTGAAGGTCAAATTTCTAATTTTTGATTCTTTTATTTTCATTCATTGCTAGAAAAATATTGGTGAAATAATTTTTATAATTCGTTCATTATTTAAATATTTATAGCGAAAATATTGAAAAACAATTGAAAATCGATTTTTTGATTTTAGCGTATTCGGTTCTATTTAAGGTTAGTAATTGTTTGGTAAAAGAGTTTTTGAATTCCGTGAATCATATAAAGAGTTATTGTAAGAATACTAAAAAACAATTGAAGGTCGAATTTTTTATTTTTGGTTCTTTTACTTTCATTAATTGCTAGAAATTGATTGGTGAAAGAATTTTTGTAATTCGTCCATTATTTAAAGAATTATAGCAAAAACATTGAAAAACAATTGAAAATCGAATTTTTGATTATTAGTGCATCTAGTTGTATTTAAGGTAATTAATCGTTTCGTGAAAGAATTTTCGAAATCCATCAATTCTATAAGGAGTTATTGTAAAAAATACTGAAAACAATTGAAGGTAGAATTTCTGATTTTTGGTTCTTTGACTTTCATTAATTGCTAGAAATTGATTGGTGAAAGAATTTTCATAATTTCTCCATTATTTAACGAATTATAGCGAAAATATTGAAAAACAATTAAATGTCGATTTTTAATTTTTAGTGTATCCAGTTGCATTTGATGTTAGCAATCGTTTCGTGAAACAATTTTTGAAATCCATCAATCCTGTATAGAGTTATTGCAAAAATACTGAAAATAATTGATGGTTAAATTTCAAATTTTTCTTTTTTTTGCTTTCATTCATTACTGGAAATTGATTGGTGAAAGAATTTTCATAATTCGTCCATTATTTAAAGATTTATAGCAAAAATATTGAAAAACAATTGAAAATTGTTTTTTTTATTTTTAGCGTATTCGGTTCTATTTAAGGTTAGTAATTGTTTGGTAAAAGAGTTTTTGAATTCCGTCAATCATATAAAGAGTTATTGTAAGAATACTGACAAACAATTGAAGGTCGAATTTTTGATTTTTGGTTCTGTTACTTTCATTAATTGCTAGAAATTGATTGGTGAAAGAATTTTCGTAATTCGTTCATTATTTAACAAACTATAGCGAAAATATTAAAAACCAATTGAATATCGTTTATTTTTATGTTTAGCGTATCCAGTTGTGTTTGACGTTAGTAATCGTTTCGTGAAAGAATTTTTGAAATCCATCAATCCTGTAAATAGTTATTGTAAAAACACTGAAAAACAAATGAAAGTCGAATTTCCAATTTTTAATAGTTTAGCTTGTATTCATCGTTAGTAATTGATTGATGAAAATTTTTTCGTAATTCGTACATTATTTAAAGAATTATAGCAAAAACATTGGAAAACAATTGAATATCAATTTTTTTTATTTGTAGTGCATCCAGTTGTATTTGATGTTATTAATCGTTTCTATAGAATTTTCGAAATTCGTTTATTATTTGAAGAGTTATAGCGAAAATACTAAAAAACAATTGAATATCAATTTTTTGATTTTTAGTGTATTCAGTTGCATTTGATGTTAGCAATCGTTTTGTGAAAGAATTTTTGAAATTCGTCCATTATTTTAAAGTTTATGAGGAATATATTGAAAAACAATTGAATATCGAATTTTAGATTTTCAGCATATCTGGTTGTATTAGATGTTAGCAATCGTTTCGTGAAAGAATTTATGAAATTTGTTAATTTTGTAAAGAGTTATTGTAAAAATACTGAAAACAATTGAAGATCGAATTTCAAATTTTTGGTTCATTTACTTTCATTCATTGCTAGAAATTGATTGGTGAAAGAATTTTCGTAATGTGTTCATTATTTAAAGAGTTATACCGAAAATATTGAAAAACAATTGAATATCGATTTTATAATTTTTAGTGTATCCAGTTGTTTTTAAGGTTAGTAATCGTTTCGTGAAAGAATTTTTGAGATCCGTCAATCTTTTAAAGAGTTATTGTAAAAATACTAAAAACAATTGAAGGTCGAATTTCTAATTTTTGTTTCTTTTACTTTAATTCATTACTGGAAATATCGATTTTTTGATTTTTAGTGTATCCAATTGTATTTGGAGTTAGCAATCGTTTGGCGGAAGAATTTTTGTAATGTCTCCATTATTTACAGAATTATGGCGAAAATATTGAAAAACAATTGAATATCGTTTTTTTGATTTGTAGTGTATCCAGTTGTATTTGTCGATATCAATCGTTTTGTGAAAGATTTTTTAGAATATGTCCGTTTTGTAAAGCAATTGAAGGTCGAATTTTTTGATTTAATCTGAACTGTATATGTGCGAATCAAAATTATCTCAAAGCAATACCTTAAAAGATTTTATTATCTAATCTATATAACTTAATTCCGTGTGTCGCGCTCTGACCCATTCACCCAAAGACATAAAGACGGCGTAATTTAAAACCCCCTTTCGCAGTAATTGTTTATCTTTCCAATTCAATTAACCATACGCCGCCGAACCGCGGTAATCCGTGTCCGACCCGAACACCCGGAATCTCCTTTTCCGTCCGTGCATTCCGTGATTTCGCCTTTTACGATCATGTTTAATGTCCTCCCGCGTGATGGCCGACCGGTGGATAATAAACAACGCTTAGAGTGCCGTAAAATAGCCGAGGGAGGGTGGCGGCGCGATGAAAGTTTAAAAAGGGCGCCCCGCCGCCGGCCGGCCACTATCGCGATCGCGATAACAATTTCGGAACGTAGGAAGGGCCCCATGCATATTCATGGGGATCCGCGGGGACGGAGAAGAAGCCGCTCCTTTGTGTGTCCGCGATTAATGTCCGACCGCGAGACTATAAACCTCCGAAATGCGAATAAAATGTTAAAATCGACTCCCGAGGTCCCTTCCGGATTTGCATTTCATATTTTTAGACCCTCGCTCGGTCGGGGCGCTTTTATTATTTTATTGCTAATTCGGCGGGGGTTACCGTTTCTATTTGATATTCATTTTTTCCGCCTTAATATTTTAATTTCTTGTGCGCGCCGGGTCTGAAGTTGTCGTCTTTGCGGATTTGGACATCTGCGTTCTTTGGGGGGGAGGGGGGGGTGGGGGATGGAGTATGATCCGGGTCCGGAGGACGCAGATGTCGCCGGAATTTACGAGGCAAGTAGTAGATAACTTTTTTTTTCTCTCATCCCCGTGGCTTTTCGTCATCGTCCCGGCGAATTATCGTCTCCGGATGGAAATTTTAATTTCCGATCGTGCGCGATTGCCGGATGAAAAATCGCCAATTAAGGGCGGCCGTGATCGGCGTTAATCATTGCGATAACGGATTCCGGAGGATCGGAGGTAATTGGGCACGGACGTGGAAATTGATGGATGAATGAAATTAGAACGTGAAAAAGTAGTTGCAGGAGATAATACTCGAACGTGTATTTAGAACCAAAAAAAATGTATAAAGTTGATTTATAGATTTAAAATTTATGATATAATATCAATTCATATCAAGAATTTTGGTTTCGTATCAGAGATAAGGTAGTTAGTACTTTATCTCCACAATCGAGATAATTATTATATTAAGTAATATTTTAATATTCTTAACAACAATATTACAAAAGATATAAGCAATGTCTAAGCTCTACTTGTATTATGTATATTGGGTGGGTGGGTATCTTAGAAGATACCTATTCTTCTGAAATTTCTCTTACAAATTACGAGTTGAAGAAGTTTCCTACAAGTTTTCTTCAAACTCTTTCAGAAAATGTTTAACGTTTTTCAGCAATTTTTCTTCCAGACTTCAAGAATGCTTCTAGAAGATTTAATTTATTTCATAATAATTGGTGGAAGTGATATAGGCTACATTATTATAAGAGAAATTCCTGAAAAATTCTGATAAAAAAGTTGCTAGAAAAGTTGCTAGACAAAAAATATAGAGCCTTTTAGAAATCTATAAGACAAATTGCTATGAAATTCTAGAATCCTTAGAAAAATAGAAAAATTCAGATATAATACTCAGATTTTAAATATTCATGCACGGATTGATTACCACGTTAGCATATATTTGGAATATGCGAAAATCTCAAAATTGCTTTTCAATTGTTTTTTGATTATTTGCTTACAACTTCAGATATAACACTCAGATTTTAAAAATTCCTGCATCGATCGATTTCAATGATCCAATATGTTTGGATTATGCAAAAATCTCAAGTTCGTACTTCAATTGTTTTCCTGTTTTCGCTTATAACTCATGAAATAATACACAGATTTTAAAAATTCATACACAGATTGATTACCACATTAGAGTACATTTCGATTATGCGAAAATCTAAAAATCGTTCTTCAATTATTTTTCGATTATTTGCTTATAACATTGGATATAATACTCATATTTTGAAAATTCCCGCAGGGATCGATTGCTACGATCTATTATGTTTGCATGAAGCAAGAATCTCAAGTTCGTACGTCAATTGTTTTTCGGTTTTTCTCTTATAACTAATGAAATAATACTCAGATTTTAAAAATTCACGCACGGATTGATTACCACGATATAATATATTTGGATTATGCGAAAATCTCGTTCTTCAATTGTTTTTCGATTATTAAAAAAATCTGAGTATCATATCTAAAGTTATAAGCAACTTTAGATATGATACTCAGATTTTTTTTATAAATAAAGTTATGATGTAATTAAAAATACATTAATCTTTTATAACAATAAACTATAATTTTATAAGATGCTTCTTTATATTTTTTCTTGATACTTTTTTAATTTTTCAAATTTTTCTTCAAATTTTCATTATTTTTTCTCACAAATAGAGAGCTCAAGAATTTACTTAGAACTTTCTTTCCAGAAATTTCTCATAAAAAAGTCTGATGAATTCCAGCAATTTCTCTTTAAGATGCCTAGAATTTTCTTCAAGTGTTCTAAAATTTTCTCTCTTTGATTTCTAGATTTTTAAGATTGATCTTCAATTTTATAATTCTTTTCTCTTACAACTTTGTTCAAAATTTTCTTTTTAAAAAATTACAATAAAAGTTTTCGTATTTTCAGCAATTTCTATTCAAAGGTTTTAGATTTTTTTTAAAGTGTTCTGAAATCTTCTCTGTTTAATTTCAATTTTATTTTTAGGAGAGAGAGAGAGAGAATAACATCTTTATTCAGACAACTATATATACAATTAAAAACATTGACAAATGGAATATAATGGTTAGTCTGTCCGTTTGGGCTATCGACCATCGGTCTTTCTGCCCTGTCTTGACTCTAAGTTATGTTTAAAAAATAAATATCTTTGCTAGCTAGCTTAACCGTCTGGATGATTCGAACTAATGAATTGATGTAGCGTGATTGATGGGTGTTTATGTATAGGGGGGATATTGGGGTTTCGGGGGGTACAGAATTTATTGAGGAGGGTTACATTAAAGGGATTTTTGGCAAATTTTATACTAAGGCTTATTATTCGTTGGGATATGGGGGTGACTTGAGTGGTTTCGTAAAGGAGAACATTAGAAGGATTGTGTAGGGGGTTAACAGGGTGTCTTAATTTGGTGAGGGTACGTAGGGCTGACCTTTCGGCGACATTGAAGTGATGGAGAGTGGAAGGACGGATTTGGTTAAATAGGATCGCACTGTAATCAATAAGAGGTCGACAAATCGATGCATATATTTTGACGGCTGTTTTTGTGGATATGCCCTGATTTTTGTAGGTTAATACACGGAAATGTCGAGCTCTTGTTTTGATTTTGGTTTTAATTGATTGTGCGTGGGCTGTAAAGGAAAGTTTGGAATCGAAAAGGACGCCTAGGTATTTACAGGTGTTGGAGGGGTGGATGTAGGTATTATTAATATTAATAGAAGGGGAATGCGGTGTGATTTTATGGTGGGGAATAAAAAGTTTGGATTTGGAAGGGTTTACTTTCATTCGCCATTTGGAACACCAGGATTGGATTGCGTCAAATGATGATTGAAGGGATAGTTGGGCAGCTTGGAGAGTCGGGGCGTGGGTAACCAGGGCAGTGTCGTCAGCAAAGAGGAGGGCGTATTTGGAGGGATGAAAGTATGTTGGATTGGGGTTGTATATGTCGTGACAAAAGATATTATATAAGAGGGGAGAGAGGGGAGATCCTTGTGGTACACCTTGGTGGATAGGAAAAGGGTCAGAATAGGTTTGTTTGAATCTTACTTTACAGGTTCTGTTAGAGAGGAAGTTATGGATAAGGATTATTAAATGACGTGGAATATTTAGAAGGAAACACTTATAAATGAGGCCAATATGCCAAACCGAATCAAATGCCTTTTGAATGTCTAGAAAAAGGATTGTTGTTTTTTGTCCTTCGAGGTGATTGGTTTGGATATTGGAGGTTAGAATGGATAGAGGATGAGTGGTTGATTTTTTGGGCTGGAAACCAAACTGGTATTCGGGTATGTGGTTGTTAGAGGATTGGAGGAGTTTTTGTTTAATAAGGGATTCGTATAGTTTTCCTATTACTGGGAGGAGAGTAATGGGGCGGTAACTGGATACTGAAGTAGGATCGGTGTCAGGTTTGGGAATACAGATAGCGATACCTTGCTTCCATTCTGTAGGGAAAAATTGATTGGAATAGCAGTAGTTGTATATTTTTAGGATAAACATATGGATTTCGTGAGGGAGTTTTTTAAGGAGTAGACGAGGAATTTTGTCGTGACCGGGGGAGGAATTTTTACCAGAGTGCAATTGTGTATAATAGTCTGTTTCGTCTAATGAATCGTCGGTTGGAGGGGGCAAAGGTATTTTATCAAATGAATTGAACCAGTCCGTAACTGTATTATAAAAGTTGTTGTCATATTCGTGGCTGTATGATTTTTGAAACGTCTTCTCTAACTGTCCTGCAAATGCATTTGCTATTGATTGATCGTCCGTAAGTATTGATCCGTCAGTTGGGTCTTTAATGTTAACAATGTTGTCTGATTTTTTATATTTTGAGAGCTTTTTTATTTCGTTCCAGTAGGTTTTGCCCTGACTGTTGTTTATTCTTTGGCATGCTTCCAGCCATGTATGTTTTTTGTATTCAGTTATTAATAATTTAATTTCTTTGTTTAATCTGTTGAATTTGTTTTTAATTGAACTGTCCTCGTAGAATTTACTGTCTCTGTACAATTGTCTCTTGTATTTTAGCAGTCTAAGGATATATTTAGGTAGGGGATATTTATAGTATTGTTTTTTAAGTTTCGGGGTATGCAATAAAATTGATTCTGAAAGGGATTGGCAAAAATGGGAAATAATGGTAGGATTAATGTCTTGAGTTAAATCAAATGTCGAAGATATGTCATTTATAACCTTTTCTATATTGCAGCTCTGGTAGTGATGGATATATTCAGGAGGGGATGGGGTAGGTTGGGATTGGGTATTGAAATCAAACTGTATGGATAGGTGGTCGGAACATAGGTCTGGGATTAATTTTATGGAGTGGATTAGGTGTCGAATGTTGGATGTACATAGGATTAAATCGGGAGTTGAGGATTGACTTTCACTCATGATAAAGGTTGGTGGAGTTGGGACTTTTGTGAAATTGGAATTGGAGAGGAAGAATTGGATTTGACGGGATTTCTTCTATTGACGTTAAAGTCACCAATTATTATTGCGTGGTCGTAAAGCGACGCCTTTGTGAAAATTGTATCGTCAATAGAGGAATATGGATGGATGTAGACTAAAAAGACATGAAGGGTAAAGTTGTTCATTGGAAGGGTAAAATGGAGACATTCATTCAGTTGATTATTAATACGGGGAGGGTTGGCTTTTCCATATGTTAGGGATGGATGAAAGGAGGCAATAGAACCTCCTCGTTGATTTTCATTTGCAATCGTGGAAGGTATTTGAATACACTTCCAGTTATTGAAGTTGAAATTGTCTGTAGTTTTAGTTTCAACGAGGAGGTTTATATGGATTGGATTATTGGATAGGAAATGGGCAAGTAAATGGGATTTGTTACGGAGGGAATTAATGTTGGAATAAAGGATACGAATATTAGCCATTAGTTACCTGCACATTACCTGTGTGTACACCGGTGGTGGGAAGGACGAAGGGGATGATGTCAGGGAATTTAAGGTCGAACATCACAATGAACATACGGTTGCCCGAGAATGATGCATGCGTATCGATTTCAAATGATTCAATGAACCTTCTTCTAAGTTTTTTTAACAATTCATTGCGGTCAATGGCTGAGGGCCTGTTAATTTCCGTGGCGTAAGTGTCAAGTATGTAATCATGAAGTGAAAATGGTTTATGAACGCGGTTATGTTTTGTTACTGACCTGTCCATGTCTTTAGTTTTTTGGTTAGTGAGCTGGATCCTAACGTTGGGGATTCCCTCGATTGGTTTTGTTGGTCGTTGTTTGCATTTCTGGGACCATGCTGCGTGTCCCTCTTCTTTACACGTGTTGCATTTTTCTGGGAGTGATGTAGTACATGTAGATGTAGAATGTGCTCCTCCACATTTCGTGCATTTTACTGTGTTTGTGCAATCCGCCGTTTTGTGTGTAAATGCGCTGCATTTACCGCAAGGGGATGGGATCGGTTCGGGTGCTGAGCTCTCCACCACGGGATATACCTTACACATGTACGGGAATTTATTGTGTAGCAATCGGCTGTAAGATTCGTGGGAGGCGGTAATTATCCTTATTAGCGTAGTTGGTTCGTTGGTTTTTTTTGAGATAATGCGTTTGCAGTATCGGTGCGTAATTCCTGTATCATTTAAATAATCGCTTATCATTGTGTCTTTTATTTCTATTTCGACCGATTTAATGATGCAGCTATAGGACGGGGCCGCCGCGTGGTCGCGTTTTTGTGTGTTTGCGGCCGGAGAGTCGACCGCGTGTTTTGTTACAATCTTTTCTGCCTGTAGTGTGTTGAGATCGTTAATTAAACGTTGTTTCTCGTAGTTAGCTTTAATAATAAAGCCGTGCCTTGTTTTTATTAGTAATACGTTCTTGTCGAAATTGTGCGTGAACCATATTTGCACCATTTGGATGCGGCTGATTTCTTTTGTGGTGGTAAAGTGCATTGTGTGTTTGTAATTTTGTGTTTTTGTGTAAGTGGCTGTATCGGTGTCCATGGGTGTTTGTGGGGCGTCTTTGGTTTGTCTGTTTCGCGTTACCTCAAATGTCGATGTGTCGGATGTCTCTGAGTGTTTCCGGGGCCGTCCTCTTCCTCTCTTTTTCGGGGTCTTAAATTCCTCTTCGGAATCAGAGATGGGTGCCATTATCACTGAATAGCACTATTATTAATATATTAGTTTGTTGTAACACACTTTGTTAAAACGATTTATAAAACTCTGGAGCGTACGTCTGCACGGAGCAAAGACTAGCAAGCGAGTGTATTTTTAGGATTTTTCTTCAATTATTTAATTTTATACAAATGGATAATTCAAGAATTTATTCAAAATTTTCCTTCTAAAAATTTCTCATAATAAATTCTATTATTTTCAGACAATTTATCTTCCAGATTTCTATAATTTTAGGCTTTAAAATTTTCCATTTTACTTCATATTTTTTATTTTTTTTTTCTCTCAGATGGAGAGCTCACAAATTCATTCAAAATTTTCCTTCCAGAAATTTCTAATCATTAATTCATACAATTTCTTTTCTCCAGATTTCTAGAATTTTCTTTGATGGTTCTATAATTTTTAAGAATTTTCAATTTTTTTTTTTCAATTTTTCAAACATTCTAATAGTATGTTATCGGATTATTTCAACAATCTTATAATTAAATTTCGGCTCTACCGATGTTTCTTCTAACTCTTAGCGATAAATTCGGTAGAGACCAAACTGGACCTTTTGGTCTTGGACTAGTCTAACAACAGTGATCGCAGAGGAAATTGTGTCCATGAAGGATTTCCCCTTCCTCTTATAAAAAAAACAAACAAAAAATATGTTTTTTCCATTTTTACAAATTTCCAGAATTTGAAGTTTCTATTTGTTTATCAGGAAATTATTTTCTTTAAGGGTTTTACAGATTTTCCTTTAGGTATGAACATTTATTTTAAGAATTTTGCATTATAGAATATTTTAAGATTTTATTTTCTTACTTTTTTCATCATTTCTCTACTGCATGTTATCAAAATTTCTAAAAATTTTTTAGAAACTTGTGTTATATTTTTGTTCTATATTATCTAATTTGCGGGAATTCTTACAAACCTAGGTAAAAAATCAATTTTCATTCTGAATTGTTGAAGTAATAAGATTTTTGAATTTCAAAATGTTTAAATTTTTGAATTTTTTTTGGTTTTTAAATTTCAGAATTTTTCAATTTCAGAATGTCACAATTTATTGTTTGGATCAGTTAGAATTTTAGCAGAAAAACAATTGAAAATTACTTTTAAGTGTTTTAGCTAAAAAACCAATTCAAATTTTGCTAAGTAAAAAGAAACATTTGACTGATAAGAAGGGTTTATATTTTCAAATGTAATGATAATTTCTTAAAACAGTTAAAACAAAGAGCGAAAGAAAACTTATCTAAAAATTTGGATAAGAAATGTTTTAAAATGTGTTTTAATTAGTTGGTATTTCATTTTAAAAACATGTGAAAATTTGCTAAGAAAACAAAAACTATTTGAGTTGATTTGAAGAAAAGGGAAAACTACAAACCCTGTCTTTTAATAATTAAAAGTTATTTACACATTTTTTTTTAATTTTCGTTATTGCATATTAAAACACTGTTGTAATCTAATTTTTAAAACATATGTAGGGTGGGTGGATGGCCTCTATCTCACCCTCCATCTCATTAAACATAAACAAGTGTTTTATTGATATAATCAAGGACGACAAAAATAATTTTATCATAATTTTCTTTTACTGATTATATATTCATTCAAGCTCTCACTTGTATGTTTTACTGACTAGAGGGTGAGATTGAGGACACCCACCCACCCTACATAAATTTTTAAAATTTCAATTACAACAGTGTTTTAATTTGTAATAACAAAAATTGAAAAAAAAATCTGTAAATAATTTTTAAATATTTAAAAGCAGGGTTTGTAGTTTAAATATCAATGCACATGAAGGGTGGGTGAGTGGCCAATATCCCACCCTCCAATCTATTAAACATAAACAAGTGTTTTACTCATATAATTAAGAAAAACAAAAATAATTAATGATTCATTGAAATTCTCGGTTGTATATTTTATTGACCCAAGGTTGGGGTAGTGAACCCACCCACACTACATATATTTCTAAAATTTTAATTACAACAGTTTTTAATTTGTAGAAACAAAAAATAAAAAAATGTGTAAATAATTTTCAAATATGTGATAAAAAAACAGGGTTTGTAATTTAATTATTTATACATATATAGGGTGATCACTATTCCAACCTTTAAGTTATTAATTATAAACAATTATTTTCAATAAAGTTATTTGCAGCGAAGCAGATTATTTTAATGTTGGTTAAACAAAATTCTTTTTGTTGTCGATGATTTTATAAGTAAAACACTCGCCTATGTTTAATGAGTTGGAGGGTGGGATAGTGGCCACCCACCCACCCTACATAAGTATTTATAATTACACTACAAACCCTGTTTTTTATTTATTTAAAAATTATTTACACATTTATTTTTAAATTTTTGTTTTTGCGAATTAAAACACTGTTGTAAGTGAATTTTTATGTATATGTAGGATAAGTGGATCGCTCCTATACCAGCCATCACCCCCTTATTGTAAATAAGTGTATTTCTTAAATAATCATGGATAACAAGAACAATTTTATTATGAATATTTTTTATTAATGATATACTCGTTGAAATTCTTGCTTGTATGTTTTACTGATTGAAGGGTGGGATAGGGGCAACCCGCCCTACATATATTTTAAAAATTTTAATTCCAACTGTGTATTAATTTGTAAAAACCAAAATTTAGAAAAATGTATAAATAATTTTTAAATAATTAAAGACAGGGTTTGTAGTATAATTATCAATGTATATGTAAGGTGGGTGGGTGGCCACTATCCCACCCTTCAACCCGTTTAACACAAACTAGTGTTTTACTTATAAAATCATCAGCAATAAAACGAATTTTGTTTAACTCACATTTAAATAATCTGTTTCATTGCAAAATACTTTTATGAAAACATTTTTTTATAAATTAATTAATTGGAGGGTGGTATAGTGGCTACCTACCCACCCTACATATATAAAAAAATAAGTTTTTGAGTTT
Organism: Ontholestes murinus; assembly: GCA_963969525.1. NCBI lineage: Eukaryota > Metazoa > Arthropoda > Insecta > Coleoptera > Staphylinidae > Ontholestes > Ontholestes murinus. The sequence continues at coordinate 7,380,585 of OZ018393.1, forward strand.
TTGAATTTCTCAGTTTTTTAATTATTCGATTTTTATATTTTTAGAATTTTAGAATATTTTGATTTTTAAAATTTGTGTATATTAAAGCTTTAAATATTAGAATATATATTTTAAAATATTAAATAATCTTGAATTTTTAAATATTTGAAAATTTCAATATTTGAATATTTGAATTTATGAATTTTTGATATTTTTGATTTATAAAATTTTTGAATTTAAAAATTTTTAACCTTTTAAATTTTAGAATATTTGAAAATTTGAATTTTTGAATTTCAGAATTTATTGTTTGGATCAGTTAGTATTTTAGATGAAAAACAATTGAACGATTGCCAAAAAAATTGAAAAATCTACTTAAAAGAACAATTTAAAATTTGTTTTATAAATATATATTTATTTTGTTGTTAACAAATTTTTTAGAACAGTTTTTAGTTTTAAGCAAAATTAGGTCATAACTTTTAGTGTTTTCGAATTTTTAACATTTTAAATTTTATGAACTATTAAACCAATCAGTTGGAGTTTTAGCAATTAAACAATTGAAACTTTGCTAAAGAAAATATTTGGAAATTGGCTAAGAGGAAAAATTTGTTATATATTTTTTAGAAGGAATAAAATTATTCAAAATTTGTTTAATTTGGTTCACGTGGTGAATAATAAGGGTTGTTTACAATGAGCCAATTAAGTTCCTCATTGTAAACAACCCTTGATTCAAAATTTGTTCAGAAAAGCTATAATTTTAGCAAAAATTAAACAGTTGAAAATTTCCTAAAACACAACAGCTTAAAATTTGGTTAGAAAGAAACAGTTGATAATTAAACATGATTGAAATTGTTTATAACAATTGGAATTTCAAAAATAAAAAAAAACATTATCATTTTTCTAAAAAGATAATAGAATAGTTATAGGAATAAAATTTGTTAAATTTGCAAAATGTTGTTGAACATGTTAACAAATAAATGATTTTATTTTTTTTAAGTTGAAATAGTTATTTAAGGTACAAGTGTAAAAAGTGATGCTTTATTGCACGAACTGGCGTTTAAAAACACGAGCGAGGAACGAGCGAGTTTTTTTAAAGCCAGGAGTGCAATAAAGAAACTTTTTACACGTGTGCCTTACAAAATTTTATCTTCGATCGTAAAGGATTTCAAAGAATATATTCTTATGAGTAATATTTTAATGTCATTTCAATAATTCAATTAATGAAAACATTTTTTACCCGCAGTGCACTAATGAAAGCGTTACTTAGCAACCAGTAAACAAGTTGCACAAATGTCGGCCGCCATTATTATTTATAGAAAAAATGTTCGCTTTATTGTAATCGCTTCGACTTGCATTAAATGAAATCTTCGAAGTTTCTAAATTTATATTTTATTTATAGTTTATTAGTTATTTGCATCAATTAATAAAAAATTAAGTTTTTCGTCGAAAATTTGTGCTATTCATTCATATGTCAAATTTGACATTTCTGTGCAATTAAAACAGTTTGACATTACCGTGCAATAAAAACGTAAAAAAGCACTAGTGCTTTAAAAAGCCACTTTCACAATGAAAAATGATGCAAAAAGCGTCTACTTTCTGTACGATCGTAGATAAAAATATTTAAAAAAAAACATTTAGAAACCGTTATAAAATCGTTTTAAATTTATTTATTTAATTTGCTAGGGGAAACAGTTGACTATTTGATTGGCGCAAAAAAATAATTTGTTTGGATCAGTTGGAAATTTAGCAAAAACCAAACAATTGGAAATTTGTTAAAATAATCATTCGACAATCTTTGAATACTTTTTTATTGATTAAAATTTTATCATAAAAGTAATTATATTATAAAATTTGTTTTGATTACTTAGAATTTTAGCAAAAAAAATAAAATTTGTTTAAAAACACTTTTAGCTAAACAGTGGATTTGGTTGCAAGATAATTAAACAAAAAATAATTTAGTTGAAGTTTTTAGAACAATCAGAATTTTATCAAAAAACAATTAATAATTTGATAAGGATGAGACAATTTATTATTTGCTTAGAGAAAAAAGTCAGTTGAAATTTTTCTTAAAAAAAAAAATTGAATTTCATTATATTTATTTTAGTAAATGTTTTTTATTTGTATTTAAAATCAATTTTTTAATAAAGCTGTACTAAAGAGATCGAAAGATCGAAACAAGTGTCAGCAGATGGTTATAAACTTGAGTGTGAAATTATTTAATTACTTTTGTTAATTTATGTTTAATTACATCAACCTAAATTCATTTATTGTTCTAAATTTATCATAACCTAGTCACTCACAAACTATTTAACGTACATTTAAGAATTTATTACTTTATGTAACAAAAATATTTTCGTGTTTTTTTAAAATTATTTCATTAAATATAGTCTAATGCTTTAATTTTTCTGCGGTTGTTTATCCCTTAAAGGAGATTAAGAGCAGGAAAATACATTTAAAAAGCATACTGTACATTAATATATACAATTTTCTTCGTACGTTTGTTTATTTTTAATTTTTAAGTATGATCATGTAAAATCTGTTGAATTGGTGAGTACCCTTATGAAGCTTCATAATACCTTGAAGTAAAATAACACAGTTGACTGTAACCCTGTGATTATTGTTGACCACTGCATGTTTCATCACATAGTGATGAATACTCAACTGCGTTGTTTTATTTCAAAGTAGAAAATGCAACGTTTTTAATGTTCTTCCCATGATTTGATGATGAAATTTACTTATAGGAAATTTACAGAATTAAAACGTATACAATAAGGATTTTGAAATATTTCGTTACGACCGTTTCCATCTATTTCATTACGAAAACTCTTATCGCACCGTTACAAAGAAAGGTATCTATATCCGCATTGTTCTCTATCTCTTCCGTGTATTTCTTTGTGCCACTTTAAATCTTTCAGTAGTCGAGAGATACATCCTCGGAAGGCTGCTAGAAATCGGAAAGTCTTGAAACACCGGGCGATAAAAGTTTCCCTCTCCTTTCTCTCTAGCAGATTTCAGCGACAACGAGGAAAATCATCTCTCCCTTCTGCCCCTATATGTGCCCATATATGTATATGCCTGTCTGTGTATGTGTGTGTGTGTTGACATTTCCCTAAATCGTGCAGAATTTCCACAGACTCGATTCCCGATCTCTGGAATGGGAGGTTGTCTGTATGTAAACGTGCATGTACATGTCGCCGAAGACATCCCTCGCGGATGTCGAATCGAAGGGCGGATGGGGACGCGGGCGGGATAAATCCCTGAGATGTGACAGCCCACTTTATCGAATGGATTATTCCAATTTCGCCGGCGACTCGTCGACAATGGGAAAAAATCTATTTTCGCGTCTTAAATTTATGCCGGGCGTATTTATGAATTTTCAATTCGCCCACTGCTTTCGGGGCCAATACGTCACTCGTTTAAGCAACAGTTTTCATGAAGATTATCAATTGTAAATCATAACGATTATTTTTATTTTCCCTAAATAGAATATATAGGGAATGTATTGTTTTCGTGAATGAAAATGTCTGTGGGCAATGTATCTCAAAAAACGAATGAAACTTTAACTTTAAGGTTTTTTCGTTAAAAATTGTAGTTGAGAAGCTTTTGGTGAACATTCATAAACCAGAAGTGGATGTTTACTCGAGGTGTTTTTTTTGTTTTTTTCAATATTTCTCTAAATTTGAAAAATATTACATAACTTTTCACACAAAAGTCAAAGAGAATGAGAGACTGAACCAGATTTATTAAAATATGTTTTTCATAAAGTTCTTAACTTGCGAGAAAAAAAAATTAAATTTTGACATTTTCTTCCTATTGTCAATAAACTACAGGAGTTAAATGAAATTTATATAACAAGTAATTGTAAAGAATCCAAAATTGAGCAAATTATTACGCAAAGCTTTTTTTTCGCAAACCTCATAGTTTTCAAGAAAAATATAGAGAAAGTATTAAGATTAAGATGTTTCTAATATAAATAAAATGCCAATCCATTCGCGCGTAGTGATATACAATATAGGCAACATAATATACACGAGTGATGTGTATTGAGCCACAGCATAAAAGAAATCTTTGTTAAAAAAAAATCACTAAACACAGATTTTGACGTTAATTATTTAAAAAAAAAATTATGTACAAAAATTCAAATAATTTCTTCTAATCATTGTTTGGCTTTTTATTTCATACAGCACATGTGGAAAGTTGCAAGAGTTTTAAAGTCAGGTAATCAAGGTAGTATAGTTAATTATAGGTCCATATCAATCATTAATAACTTTGCCAAATTATTAGAAGGAATAATATGTTCACAGATATACAGGCATGTGAATAACCTTCAACTAAACAACGTGGTTTTGTAAAAAATAGGTCTACAACGACGAATCTTTTAAACTTCACCGATACAACTTCTGAAGTTCTTGATAATAGAGGTCAAGTTGATGTTATTTTACACTGATTTGCATAAGGCCTTTGATTCCATTGACCATAATTTACTCATCTCCAAGCTACCAACTTACGGATTTGTGAGGAATCCCTCAGAATTCATAAAATCATATTTACAAGATAGGAAACAATTTATAGAATACAAAGGATACCAATCATACAGCTTCATGCCAATCAGTGTAGTACCTCAGGGGTCCAATCTAGGTCCTCTCCTATTTATTATGTTTATTTATGACATTGTGTCTGAAATTTCATCTAATGTTTTGTTGTATGCAGATAATGTGAAAATATTTTGTAGCATTACGAACCGAAACGACTGCGCAAATTTACGATCTTGTTCGAATTGATGATTGTGATAACATGTTAATATTAAATTTAAAAAATGTAAATGTGTATCATTCACTCTGAAAAAATTCCAATAATAACATATATAATTACAACCTGAATAGTATTCCAGTAGGGAGGTGCTTAATAATAATAATAATTTATTATCCAACAGTTTACATTAAACTAATTGAAGGATAATATTAAATAGAACTAAATATAATACATTCGTGCTACATTAATAAATGAGAATAACAAAATAAGAACATAACTGATTTCAAAACGAAAAATTATAAATTATATTACTAATTATTAATTATATTACGAATGCTAAACTTAAATTTACATAAATAAGAAATGTGATTGTTGAAACTAAGTTTATTGTCAAAAACTATTCCCAAGTCCTTAAATATAGTAACTGCTTCTAAAGGTGTTGATGGAATGCTATATGTGAAATTTATAGGATTAAGTTTACGATGAAATGACATTGATTTACATTTCATAATGTTTAGATCTAAGTCTTTATTAACACTCCACTGATTGAGTTTGAATAAATCTTGCTGAAGAAGTGAACAATCTTCAATAGTTTCGAGAGAGAGAGAACATCTTTATTAATAGAAGTAAGTATTTCTACAGTTTTTATGAAGTGAACAGAGTACAGACTTGAGGTTTCTTCTAATCATCGGATATCGACCCGCGGTCTTTCAGCCTGGATTTAACTGTCAAAAACGTCATGATTACTAATGTCTTACGAAGTTAACTGTCTTCTGTCATTCCAAGTTTATGATCGCTAATGTCATTATGAACTGATGAGATGAATTGATGAATGGTGATTTGTGGAAGTTTTGGTTTTGGGTTGACTAAAGGGTTACGAGGATTACACAACTGGTTAAGGATTTCAAGATTGTGGGGATTTGTGGCAAATTTTTGGGATAGATATTTCAGACGCTCTTCAATAGGGATTACTTGGGTTAATTCGTATAGGAGGGTATTAGATGGGTTATAAATGGGATTAACAGGGTGTCTAATTTTAGTAAGGATGCGAAGGGCTGATCGTTCTGCTACCTGGAGGTTTTTTAAGACGGCGGGACGGGGATTATGGAATAGGATAGCGGAGTATTCAAGAAGAGGCCGACAAATCGTTTTATAAATATGGACGGCTGTGTGTGTCGATATGCCTTGGTTTTGATACGTTAATACTCTAAAATGTCTTGCTCTCTTCTTGACACTCGCTTTAAGGTTTTGGGTGTGGGATTTGAAGGTTAATTTGGGGTCAAATGATATACCTAGGTATTTACAGGATTGAGAAGGTGTTAGTATGTGGTTATTTATTGTTATTGTGTATTGAGAATTGTGAGGTCGATGAAAGGGAATGAGGAGGGCTTTATTTGGATTAATCGATATTCTCCATTTTGCGAACCACAATTGTATGGTATCAATCAGTCCTTGCAATGTGGAAAGGGCTTTGTTTAGGGTGGATGCGTGGGATATGAGCGCTGTATCATCTGCGTAAAGCAGTGGATAGGCGGATGGGTTGCGATAAAGGGATTGTAAAGGTCGTGTACATAAATATTATAGAGGAGTGGTGATAAAGGAGAACCTTGGGGTACAGCTTGCTGGGGAACAAAAGAATTGGATAAGGTATTTTTGACTTTTACTTGAAGGAGTCTAAACAAGAGGAAGTTGTCAATTAAATTAAATGGGGTGGGGTTTTTAGGGAGTGGCATTTAAACAGCAAACCTCGATAGTTTCGATTTTCCTAAATAATTTTAAATGATCTGCATAAACAATTCGAATCAAACTGACTAAATACATCGTTGACAAATAGCAAAAATAACAGCGAGATTGGATCCCTGAGGAACCCCGCTTGTACAAGTAAATTCATTGGACTTCATGGATTAGTAGTCGATATAAGCTACTCTATTAGATAAGTAATTACTAATTAATTCAATTAATTTGTCGTCTAAGACAAATGTATGTAATTTGTGAATAAGCCGGATGTGATCTACCTTATCGAAGGCTTTTGAAAAATCGGTAAAAATCACACCCAATAAAATTATAAATATGTAACAAAGGCTCAGCTAAAGTAATACTACAATCAAAGTATCAAAGGCTTTCGATTGCGGGTTTACATTTGCAGATCGCATCAAGAATATATATGTTCTGAGTCGTACAAGATGTTAGGTTTTAATAAACGCACTAGACGTGATTTTGATAACCCTGTTGTACGCATTTGTACGTTCCAAAGTGGAATATTGTAGTCAAATTTGGTCACCATATCACCAAATCCATGTTACCTCAATAGAAAGGATACAAAAGAATTTCTTACGATATTTATACTACAAGACAATGTACGTATATCCTGATTTTACTGTTTCGTATAGTTTCAAAATTATTTACACCCAGAAATATTTCCAAATTATCTGTTTAAATTGGTGAATTGCAAAATTGATTGTCCGGAACTTCTTGCAAGCGCCAACTTTCATGTGCCTAGAAATAACTATAAACATGCTCCCTTATTTCGGTAAAACATATGCAAGACCAATAATTCACCACTCGTGTCTATGCAAAGAATGTATAATTCTATTCACCATTCTGTGGACATTTTTGGAGATAGTTTGACGCCATTCTCTGTCGCATTGGCGGAATTAATGTAAGTTTAGTATTAGTGTGGATATTTCATTTTTTTTTTGTATAATTTTTCTTTTTTTTTTTTTTAAATATAAGTACAATTTTACGTTGCATTATTCGTTTATCTGAGTTACATCTTATTTTTTTTAATGAAATTATTTTGAATTTTTTTCTTATATTAATTTTTAGGTTTTTTTTAAATACAATTTTAATTATTTTTTTAAATCTAATTTTTGCCATTCGTGTTTTGTTTTTATTTCGTTGATAAAATCGCATCGGTTGTATTAAGTTGGCAGCGGTCGTAATTCGCTTCCGCGTCCTAGATATCCAGTTGCCCTTTAGCCCTTTTTAGCGTGGCTAATTAACATTTGTAAATCATTGTAGTGAGCACGTTATCTATATCCGAGGAGGCTTCCTCAATCCCTCATCGGGGCGTCCGCCGCCGCCATAACTCACCCCCTCACACCACCCTCTTTCTCGGTCGACCCCCCCCCCCACTCTCTTGCCTAAATATAGAATGACGCGAATTTGCATTGCAAAGCCGTAATTAATTGCGAAATAAATCTGTAACGCAATGCATATTCATTTACACTATAAATACGGGACTCCGAACCACCCACACCCTCCACAGCTCCCGCTCCTTCACGAGAGCCGGTGCTTAGCGGCAATCGATAGGGAGGCTCCGGTGTTTGAATATTTATAAATCCTCGCGGGGCGGCGAAGGGGGTGGATGGACGGAAATAAAAAAAAAAGAATCCGTTCGCGCGCTAATTAGTTTGTTTAATAAATCCCCCCGCGCACCCCAATTTCGGCTCACGCAACGCGAAAATACGACGGGATTATCGCGGAATTAGGGCGACGTTTATTGTAGGGAATTGCCGGGGTTTTTTTTTCTACCGGAGCCCCTCGCGGGGGTTGTTTATAAGTGCGGTGATGTAAATTGAATGGGAAAAGTTTAATTGTAACGACCGTCCGTCCAGGCACTTTTTTTCTCTATGTTTGTGTCTTTATTTATTCGAGTTTTTTTTTCACGCCCCCACAACAAGCAAACCGAGCGTGGGAATACGTTTTTTTTTTATTGGTGTTTATACGCGGGAGAAACGGGGGAAAATATCGACGTTAAGTTTTTTCAATCATAATAAATAAGTTTTATGTTTTAACAAAAGTTATTTATGCATAAAGTTTAATTTTTTTCTTTATTAAAAAAATGTAATGTACATTTTTAGAGGTGAGGCAAGTTTCTCAGTCCTCTTCTCTTAACTTCTTTGATTATTTGATTAATGCTTACATTATTATCCACACTTGAAGCGTAATTACACTGAATTGAAAAATTCACTATGTTTTAACCACAAATTTTTAGTTAAAACATAGTGAATTTTTCAATTCAGTGTAAGTATAGATTACCACGTAGTAACGGTCGCAACCATTCTCTTTATTGAAGCATAACAATTTTTTATTAGTAAAATAATAATACATTTTGCTTGACTTGAAGCATAATATTTTTTTTATTAGTAATATAAGAACATAATAATGTACAATTTTTTCCGATAGGAATACATAATATCATCGAAAACAAACAGTATATTTAGTTTTTTCTTTTGGACGCGAAAAAACGTATACTACATAATCCTAAATAAAAAAAAAAAACTGATTCGGGATTCGCGATTTCGCATGAATAATAATGCAATTTTATGAATTGTTAAACTGGTCGGCGGGCGAGGGGTGGTAGAAAAAAAAATGGGGGGAGGGGCACACACTCACAACGGGTGGACCGGTCGTTAATTATGGATGTCGGGGCGGAACGCGCGGAAATTCCCCCCGGCGGGCACGCTCGTTTATAAATAAAATTACAATTAAAATATTAACGAATAATTAACGTGGCACGGCGAATAATTAAAACTGCCGTGTCATAAAACCGTGATAAATTTTTAATGAACGATCACCCGCGACCTTCCCCCCTGCCGCCCGCCCACACGCCCGTTGAATCGATTCGCAGCAACCGGAAACGATGATATATTTGTATAAATTTCCGGTTTGTTTATTAATATATATTATTATTATTTTTTTCGCAATTAAATTTATTGAATTCCACCGTAAATCAAAATAATCCAATAAATATTTTGTTAAAAAGTTATTGAAGAAGTTTTAAATTTTTTTTATATTAATTCCAGATTATTTTATTCAGAAAAATGTCCATTGTACGACAATAAAACGCGACAATATGTACGTGCAAATGGCGCTTGCTTATGAAACATTAACACTGATCTGGTCAAGTGACACCTGAGGTACGGTCATCTCTATGTTAATGATCAGATGATGTATGGTCTGAATTTTACATCAAAAATTGGAAGACTAGATTGTGAAATAAGCGCGAAATTTAAAATTCCTGTCTTACCATTTAAAAAAAAAATTGCGAATCAATCAATGATAACGTAGTCTCTCAGCGGAGCAAAATATTTGGCCAATTTTATAGACTCTTATAGCCGTACTAGGTATATAGAGGAAGTTATGCTGAAGAAACGGTCGGATGTCCTGAAGGCATTCAAAAGTTAGAAGAAAAGAGTTTAAAAATAATCTGGACATCACATCAAGATGCTTCACATCAAAAACGGGCGGGAGTACTCGTCGAAAGAGTTTGATAAATTTCACAAAGATGAATGAATCACACGACAATTGACTGTCGAGTACACCCCGTAAGAAAATGGACTGGCGCAGTGAGCTAATCGAACACTCAATGTCTGATGTTGCAGGCCAAGTTTCCAGATTTTCTGTGAGTGGATGCAGTTCACTTACGAAACAGAGGAAACAAGTCTTAGAAAAAGTCCTTAGAAGAACGTGCTGGTAGCATACTCAAACGAATCAAAGGCATACAGACTTTAGAAGGTGACGAGTGAATCTTCCATAGTTTTCAACGACCGCGACGCTTCACGTTTTCCAGTCAAATTCTGAAGAGAAATCAAAAGATTCATGGAAATAGCAATCGACCCATGACCTTGAAGCAAATAGCCTTGGAGCAAGTGACCAGTTAAGCAGAGGGATAAAGTAGGCGCCAAATTTAACAAGGCCAAGGTTCAACAGGGATACCGTTGATACTGTGGGTGCTGTATCTCAAAAACGAATGATCCGATTAAGATGAAACTTTAAACTTAAGGTTTTATCGTTAAAAACTGGAACTGAAAAGCTTTTGGTGAACATTCATAAATCGAAAGTGGATGTTTACTCGAGGTGTTTACTTGTTTTTCTCGATATTTTTAAAATTTAAAAAATAGTATATAACTTTTCGAATAAAAGTTAAAGGGAATGAGAAACTGAACAAGTTTTATTAAAATATGTTTTTCATAAAGTCCTTAACTTGCGAAAAAAATTAAAAATTAATAATTTTGATATTTTTGCCTACTGCTAATAAACTATAGGAGTATAATGAAATTTATGTTACAAGTAATTGCAAAGAATCCAGAATTATTAAGAATAAATCTCATAGTTTTCGAGAAAAATGTAAAGAAAGTACTATGATGGCGACATCAGCATTTTTTTATGTTTTGTTTTTAAATTTTACAACTTTTAATTAAAACCCTCGCTTATGATTTACTGATTAGAGGGTGGGATAGAGGCCACGCGCCAACCCTACATATACAAGATAACTAAATACTAATCGTTGATAATTTTGCTGCTTAAAAAACAATCAAATCAAACAAATATATTTTCAAAGAACTTTCTTCCATATTTCAAGCAAATGTTCAACAATTCTTTTAAATTTGTTATTTGTTTTTTAGAAGTTTTTTTCTTTGAAAGGTTTCTAGAATTTTTTTAAAATTAATCTAATAAGTTTTGAAGATTAATATCGCTGGTTCTAAATTTTTCAACAATTTCTTTTCGCCCTTGAAATATTTTTTTCAGCTCTTTCTCTATCAAATTGATAAATTGTTATTTAACAATTTGTAGCAATTTTTCTTCCAAATTTCTGATTCTTTCGAAAATTCTTCTAAATTATAATTTTTTTTTAAATTAAACGAAAACGTTTACTTTTTTGATTTCACACTTAGTGTAATATCAACAAAGTAAAAGTTTTTGTTTAATTTTCCAAGATGTATCACGAAGTTAACGGCTCAACCATTAATCAATTAAACATTTTTCAGCAATTTGTTTCAAAATTTCTACAAATGTTAAGCAAATTGTAAACATTTTTCCTGAAATTTCTCTTTATTTGGTTAAGAATTTCCCAGCATTTTTTTTTTGAAAATTTTTAGAATTTTTATTGAATTCCCCACTTATAGACTTCTTCAGAGTTAAAAATTGCATGATTATTATTTTAAGGATGCTATTTTTTTTCTGGGTTTGTAGCATTTTTGTCTCTAATTTTGTTTAGCATTTTAAAGCAATTTTTATTCTAAAACTAAAACAAGAATTTTTGGTAATATTTCTAGAAATTCCTAGCACTTTTTCCAATATTTCTAAAAATTTATATAATTTTCTTCAAAATTTCTTGATTTTTCTAAAAATGAAATTGTTTTTTTAGAAATTCTTCTTTCAAACATTCTTTTAGATTATTTAAATTTATCAAAAATTTACTTCTAATTTCTGTCCTCTTCCACATTGTTAGATTTTTTCCCAAGATATCTAGAATTTTTCAGTAATTATTTTCAATATTACTACAAATTCCTAGAAATATCTCTTTTTTTGCGTACAATTTTCTAGCAACTTCTCTTAGAAGTTTCCTTCTGGATTTCTGGAATTCTTCAACAATTATTACTGGATTCATAGAATTTTTTAGAAAAGAATATTTTTTTTTTTTTCTAACAATGTTTATTCTGGATTTTTAGAATTTCTTAAGAATTTCTCTTCCAAATTTCGAAAACTGTCTCTAAGAATTTATTTAGCATTTTAAAGCCGTTTTTTTTATCTCTTCTTCAATATTTCTCACAAACTTAATCCCTAATTCCTAGAAGTTTCTTCAAAATATAATTTTTAATTTTTTGTTCTCCAAAAATTTCTCTCCTCTTCCAAATTAGATTAGATTATTCGGCAATGTTTTTAGAATTTTTCTGCATTTTTTTTTCTCATTATTTCTGCAAATTGCAAAAACTTTCTTGAGATTTCTTGATTTTTTCAAAAATTTTGTTTTAATTGCGATTTTTTAAGCCATTTCATTTTAAATTTTCATTTAGATTTCTAGTGAATTTTCGGATATCTCTGCTCTTCCGAATTGTTAAAGATTTACAAGTATTTTCCAGCACTTTTACTTAATATTTCTATAAATTTTCACCATTTTTTCTTTAAGGTTATAAATTTTTTGAACAATTCTTTTCAGACTTTTTAAAATTTTACAGCAGTTTCTCGTTCAAATTGCAAGGCAATTGCATCCAAGATTTTTAAAACCTATTTTAAGCAATTTTATTACTGAATTTCTGTTCTGTTTGAAATCATTAATTTTTTTATTCTTCAGCAATTTTTTTTTTCAGATTTCTGTTCTCTTTTTAATAATTAGAATTTCCTCTAAGACTTTTAGACTTTGCGAGTAAAATTTCATTTTAAAAATTTCAAACAATTTCTCTTCAATTTATTAGGATTTTTTTGCCACTTCTTTTCCAATTTTTTTTTTAGGTTCATAGACTTTTCCAGCAATTTTTTTGTGTTCACTTTCAAGTTATTAAAATTTTCTCTGAGATGATTATAGTCTCCATCAATATTTTGATTCATAAATTTCTAGCAATTTCTGTTATAAATTGCAAACAGTTTTTACCAGTTCTCTTATTTTATTTTGCAGTAATGTCTCTTTAATTTATTAGGTTTTTTTGCCATTACTCTGCCAATGTTTCTTCTAGGTTCCTAAAATTTTTCACACTTTTTTGTGTTCTCTTCCAAATTTTTAGAATTTTTTAAAAATATTTAGTAACCTCCAAACAAAATTCCATCTCTAACTAAATTATTATGTTTTACTGATTGGAGGGTGGGATAAAAGCCATCCACCCATCCTACGTATACATGATAACTTTAATTGCTAATCGTTGATGATTTTGCTGCAGAAAACAATAAAACCCTTTATGTATTAAAAAATAAAACAAAATCAAAATTTAAATTTAAATATAAATAAATTTCTGTAGCTCATCTTATTTAATTTAGATATCACCCACCCATAATGCATCAAACTTTTACTAATTTACACACTCAAAACTGTTTCTTTTTAATATCTTTTTCATTCAAAAAGTTTTGTAATTAATTTTATTGGAAACCACAAGACGATTAGGAATTAAAGTTTATATGTATATGTAGGATGGGTGGGTGGTCTCTATCCCACCCTCCAACCAGTAAAACATCATCAAAAATAATAGGAAAAGTATATGATGGCCACATCACGATTTGTGCACTTGTCATCGAGGGTATAATAGATCTAATTTCTTAACGCCATTTGGATCTTGATCGATCTAGAATGCCAGACGGTGTTCATTTAGTCGATCCCAAATTTTTAGACCTCATTACAGGAACCATCCACTACAGAAACATCCTGCATCTAGGAGAGATTATACTCAAGCCGCTGACATTATTCTACACTCAGTTCGGCTGGATTGTGAATGGAGAGTTATTATTAATCTCGAAATTTCCACTGTACAACACTGTAATAGGATTAGTAGACATTCACAAAGCAGTTGAGAACTAGAAAATTAAAAGAAAGCATCACTTGCGCCCGTTGATATAATATGTGAAAATTACTTCGAAGAAACAACCTCATGAGACATCAGAGGTGGCACTTCGTTTCAAAGTCAGCATATCAGAGCAGTTAGCAAAGCAGCGTTTTTTCTCCTTAGAATGAAGACTAATGAATCAACCTGATGTGTGATGACAAATGGCAAAAGACAAATGACAGATGACAGATGACAATTGTCAGATGACAAATGACAGATGACAAATCTGTAGATGACGGAAAACAGAATAATAAAAGACAGATGGCAAAGTGATACGAAAATAGATGATAAAATAACAGCATCAGAAAAGAGATAGTTGATGTCAAATGACAAATGACAGATAACAGATTAACAGATGACAAATGACAGATGACAGATGACAAATTACAGATAACAAATGACAAATGACCGATGAAAAATAATAAATGACAGATGACAAATGTCAGATAACAAATGACAGATGACAAATCTGTAGATGACGGAATACAGAATAATAAAAGACAGATGGCAAAGTGATACGAAAATAGAAGATAAAATAACAGCATCAGAAAAGAGATAGTTGATGTCAAATGACAAATGACAGATAACAAATTAACAGGTGACAAATGACAAATGATAGATGACAAAGAACAGATGACAAATGACAAGTGGCAAAAGACAAATGACAAATGACAGATGACAGATGACAAATGACATGACAAATCTATAGATGACGGAAAACAGAATAGCAAATGACAGACGGCAAAATGATAGGAAAATAGATAATAAAATAACAGCATGAGAAAAGAGATAGTTGATGTCAAATGACAGATGACATGACAGATGACAATTGCAAAAGACAAATGACAAATGACAGATGACAATTGCAAAAGACAAATGACAAATGATAACTGACAAATGACAGATGACAAATGACAGATGACTAATCAATAGATGGCAGAATACAAAATAACAAATAGCTATGATCAAATCATAGAATAAAAACGATAGGAAAATAAATGACAGTGGCAGAAGACAGACTAACAAACAACAGATGATAAGATGATAAAATGACAGAAGATAGGAAAATAGATGCTTAAATAAAAGCATGACAAAAGAGATTAAATAATTGACAAATGATAGTTGACAAATGACAGAATTATGACAGAGACAAATCAATAGATGACAGAAGACAGAATCAAAAATGGTGAACAACCAAATCATAGAAAAAAAAAAGATAGCAAAATATATGACACAATAAAAGAATTATATAATACTTGATAAAAAATGATAGATAAGAAATGACAAATCAATTGGTGACAGAAAACAGAATAACAAACGACAAATGTCAGATGGCAAATGACAGATGACAAATCTATAGATGACGGAAAACAGAATAAGAAATGGCAGATGACAAAATAGCACGAAAATAGATGATAAAATAACAGCATGAGAAAAGAAATAATTGATGTCAAATGATAGATGACAAATGACACATGAAAATTGCAAATGACAAATGACAGATGACAAATGACAGATGAAAGTGACAGATGACAAATCAATAGATGGCAGAAGACAAAATAACAAATGGCGAACGGTCAAATCATAGAATAAAAACGATAGGAAAATAAATGACAGAATAAATGATAGACAAGAGACTAGTTAATTGAAAACAAATGACAGATGATAAATGACAAATTGATAGATGGCAGAAAACAGAGTAACAAATAACAGACGACAAAATGATAGAATGATAGAAGGTAGGAAAATAGATGATTAAATAATAGCACGACAAAAGAGATTGAATAATTGATGACAGATGACAAATGACAGGCGACAAATGATAGATGACAAATTACAGATGACAAATGGCAGATGACACATGAAACAATGACAGATGAAAATGAAAAATCAATAGATGGCAGAAGAAAAAATAACAAATGGCGAACGATCAAATCATAGATAATAAAAACGATAGGAAAATAAATGACAGAATATACAATATTAGATTATATGTAGAATAATAGCATAACAAGAGACTAATCAATTGAAAACAAATGACTGATGATAAAAGAAAAATTGATAGATGGCAGAAGACAAAATAACAAATAACAGATGACAAGATGATAGAATGATAGAAGATAAGAAAATAGATGATTAAATAATAGCAAGACAAAATAGATATGCCAAATAACATAAAATAATTGATGCCAAATGACAGATGACAAATGACTAATGACAATTGACAAATGACAGATGATGATAGAGACAAATTAATAGATGACAGAAGACAGAATCACAAATGGTGAAGAACCAAATCATAGAAAACAAAAGATAGGAAAATATATGACAGAATACTAATAAACATAAACATAAACATAAACAATAATAATTGATAAAAAAATGACAGATTAGAGATGACAACTCAATAGATGACAGAAAACAGAATAACAAACGAAAAATGGTAAAATGATGGAATAAAAGGAAAATAGATGATAAAATAACAGCATGAGAAATGATAAAATTAATTGAAACTTTATTGCCAAAAAACAATAAAAAAATTGCTAGAAATAAATTAAATTTAACGAAATATAAAGATGAAGAAGAAAGAAAACACAATTGAAATATATAATATAAAAGTTGTAAATTTTCAAAATAAAAAACTCTTAATTTACTTAAAAGAATTAAATTTTGAAAAAAAAATGGAAAAAACAGCGGTAAATATTTTAAACATTGATTTAAAACATTTGAAATTTAAAGAACAAAACAATTGAAATCTGTAATAAAACAGTTAAATAGTTAAAAAAAATTGGATTCACACCAGTTTAAATTTTATGAAAAGGAAACAATTAGATAACGCATAAAATGTTACGTTTTTAAAATTTAACGCATAGAAATTTCAACGTATAGAAAAAATCACAGACCGAAAATTGCACAGAAAATTCAACGTGTCGAAAATTTCTACATAACGAAAATTCGACTCTTAGAAAAGTACTAGGAAATGAACGTTTTCTAATTTCTAATTATAATAATTTCATTTATGATATATATTATATTTTATATTGCACTTAAATGGACGTAAATATATAAATATATAAATTTGAACATATAAGAGTTGCTCTATATATAGAATAGAAAATTTAACACTAAGAAATTTTAACGTTTACATACTCTAAAAAGTCTATAACTACAATTTTTAACATATAGGTAAGTTAATTTGTTAAAACTAACATGTAAAATATTTAACGTAGAAAAATTTTAATATTTGAAAAGTTTAACACACCGAAATTTCCACAAATCAAATATTCAACTTGTAAAAAATTAATCTAACACTTGAAATTAAACAAGGAAACAATCAACAGGTATAAATGACATAACAGCCGAAGATATCACATTCCGGAGAAAGTCACAAGTCAAATGGGAAGTGAAATGATTAGTTAATACAATGGTGGTGGCAGATGACCTCGATGTCGAAGCCAAAGAAAAATATATAAAAAAATCAAAGGTACAAAAAGTGCAAAAATTAATTTTCCACTAGTTTTCATACGTCGAAAATTTTACGTATAGAAAAAATAACTCTAGAATATTCAATGAAATTGAAGGTAGAAAAAGTTCACGAAATAAAAAAAAACTTGTTTTATTCTTAGTTTTTCTTGTTCATTGATGTATAAAAATATATTTTTTGTTTATTAAATACATAAAGTTTTTTATAAAATGTAATGATAACAGTCATATTATTTGGTCAATAGGTCTGTTTTATATTTCTTAAAATAAAAATTTATATCTCACACTCCCGAGTATCAATATCTAGAAAAACATCGGTCGAACATAAAACCTAGTGACTTATTACGTGCGGCACCGAGACACCATCCTGCAGGGGATTCCCCGGACGGATTGATCGCGCCGCCGTCGAATAATTTAAGCCAGCTCCCCCCCTCCCCCTCGCCACCAGGACCGGACGGCGGCGGTTCCGCAGGGGTCGACTTTATTGCCGCTCGCTCGCGCCTCGCCTTTTATTCCTGGCAGTGTGCTGACGCTCAGCCGTTCGTCCGCTTTAAAAACCCTTAACAAAACTCAACGACATCATCGTCCCGGACTAGTTTATGCAGCGAGCTCGAACCAAAATGGGACACTTAAAATTTATACCAGCCATACACATACATGCACACGCCCGCAACGGAGACGACACACTCACACATACACAGAGAGAGGATACGTGGGGGAGTACATCGCCGGCTTGGGGTTTATGCGTTTCCGATACGGCGATGACATGAATACGCTATACGGGGATGAAATTTTTACAGATTTTATTTTCGCGAACGTGTCGTTTATATATGTGGAGCGAATGCATGTCTGTTTCTTTTTTTTTGTTGCAAAAATCTCTGAAAATATCATTTTCTACACCAAAAAAAGTAGCAGCCATAAATATATTACTTTATACATCTATATTTTAAATAATCGATTTGTTTGCGACAATTGTTTCTACACACTGTGTCTTCTACAGGCGAAGAATTTTATTTGCACCCTTCAATCTTAATATAGAAGACAATTTCTTGGGTAGTGATTGTAATTGAGAAAATAAGTAAAAAAAAATACTATATTTTTATACTGTTTAGCTTTGATGTATTTTTATTTATGAAAAAAAGTGAGGAATGGAACATAACACAAGCTTTACTTTTCCCAATTTGAAAATTTGGTTCCATCAAGAAACAAATTTAAAATTTGAAACTGTAATTTTTTCTAAGCAAATAATCAAACTGTCTGTTTCTTAGCAAGTTTTTAATTGTTATTACTTTAAAATCAATTTTTGTTTAATTATCAGCCATTTCTTCTATTCAAATTATTAACGTTTATTTAGCAAGTTTTTAACTTTTTTATCTGCGAGAATGTTCGAGTACGTGAAGAATATTAAGTTTTATTTTTGGTAAAATTATAACTGTTCTAAACAAATTTTAAATTTTCTAAAGAAAATTTTCAATTCCTTTGCTAAAATTCTAACTGATGAAAATAAATTTTAAATTATCAACTGTTTGTTTTTGATAAAATTCCAATTAATAAAAAAAAAACTATACAAATTAAATATAGAGGTATCATTGAGATTTATTTATTTCATTATTAATTATCATTAAAAAAAAACTATAACAATTTTTAGCAAATGTTTCATTGTTTTTTTTTTGCTAAATTTATAACTATTTTTAATTCTAAACAAATACTACAGTTTTTTAGAAACATTTGAACATATATTTTATTTGAATTTTTAGATGTTTTTTCTAGATACATTGAAAATTAAATAAACACATTAAAAACGAATTTTTGATTTCAATTTCTTTTTCGGAAGTTTTTCATTTTTTTCAAATGTCTTTAATGAATTATCATTTGTTTGTTGGCAAATTTTCAACGTTTTATTACCAAAATTTCAACTGTTTTAACAAATTTTTATTACTATAATTGTTTTCTTTTTCTCTAAGCAAACACACAACTGTTTTTTTTTTTATTAAGAAAATTTTGTTTGTTTGTTTTTTTTTTGATAAAATTTTAATTTCAATGCCTTCTTGTTTAATTATCAACTGGTTTTTCTAACCAAATTGCTGTTTCTTTAGAAAATTTTGAACTCTTTTATTTTTGCTAAAATTATAAGTGTTTTAAACAAATTTTGAATTTTTAATCATTTTCTTCCTATTGAAAATAGCAGTTTCTTCATAAATGTACATTTCGAACAAAAAGTTTTTTGTGAAAATTGTGAAAGAAAGTGTAAATATTTTCAATACAATTTTCTATAATAATAATCTTCACGTAACTTGATAAATATATTTCTACATTTTGTTCCTTCTTACAAAGATATATCAAATTTTTTCTCTTAGCCAATTTTCAATTATTTATTTGCTAAAACTCTAAACTGATTCAAACATACAAAAGTTCAAAAACTTAAAAATTCGAAATCATCTTCTAAGTTTCTCTTAAAAAATATAACAAGTTTTTCAATGTTGGTTCAACAAATCTTCAAATGTTTTTTTTTAACTAAATCTCTTAAAAGTAGATTTTCAAAATTTTTTAGCAATCTTTTAACTGTTTTTCACCTCAAATTCTAACTGATCCAAACAATAAATTCTGAAATTCAAAAATATTCTAAAATTTACTAATTTAAAAATCCAAAAATATTCAAATATTTAAAAATTAAAGATTTAAATATTCATATATTCTGAAATTTAAAAGTTTTAATATTCAAATAAAGTTAAAAAATTCTAAAATTTAAAAGTTTAAAAATTCAAAAATTTTAAAATTCGAAAACTCAAAAGTTAAAATAAATTCATAAATTCAAGAAATAAAATATTCTGAAATTTAAAAATTAAAAATTCTAAACTTCAACAACTTAAACATTCGAAAACATTAAGTGTTATAACTAAAATTGTAACTGGTCTAAACAAAGTTCAAATTTTCAAAAAACTATAACACTTTTTTTCCAATGTTGATCTGAACAAATTGTCTGTTGTTTTTTGACTAAATCTCCTAAAAGTACATTTTTAAATTTTTTAGCAATCCTTAACTGTTTTTCATCTAAAATTCTAACTGATCCAAACAATAAATTCTAAAAATCAAATATCAAATTCCCTTGAAATGTCTAAAAGTATTTTCGAATGTTCACAGACATTTTCAATTATTTTTTAACTAAATCTCTTAAAAATAGTTTTTCAAAATGTTTTTCATACTTTCAATTGTTTTTCATCTAAAATTCTAACTGATCTAAACAATAAACTTTGAAATTAAAAAATTCAAAATTCCAAAATTCAAAAAATTCATAAATTTAAAAACTTACTAATACGAAAACATTAAGAGTTATGGCTTTTAATTTGGCTAAAATTCTGTTCTAAACAAAGTTCATAATAAAACTTTTCATAAAAAGCATTAACATTTTTTCCATTATTGTTTTTTAACAAACTTTCAATTGTTGTTTTAACTAAATCTGTTAAAAGTAGATGTTCAATTTTTTTTAGCAATCATTCATTTGTTTTTCATCTAGAAGTTTAACTGATCCAAATGATAAATTCAAAAATAAAAAATCGAAATTTTAATGACGTTTTATTTAACAAAATTTAAATTTTTATTCACTTCTTTTTGTAAATCTCAATTGTTTTTTTTAATAAAACTCCTAGAATTACGTTTTAAATTCCAACTAATTAAAATACATTTTTAACTACAAAACATAAATGATGTGTGGCAGGTGCCTAAGTCAAAAATTACAAGAAAATACATTTTAAACTACTTTTGATTTAAATTTTCAATTGATTTTGCTTTTGCTCTTCTTTTTAATTGTTTTTTTTTACTAAACAAATTATCATTAAATTTTTAACCCTTTTTATGTTTTCTTCAAACAAAAACTTAATTGATTATGTTTTAATTTTCTTTGTTGGTAAAATTCCAATTGTCCCAAACAATGTTATAGCTTTTTTTTGTTTGAATACGATATGTTTCTTGTAACCAAATCACTAACTGCTATTTTACGCAAGTTTTCAACTAATTTTATGATTAAAAAATCACTTAATAGGGTTTCAATGCTTTTGTTTTTCTCGCCAAGAAGTTTCCATAATTAGTCATTCTCAAGAATTAATAAGTAAGAAATTAATTAATCATAAACTTTTCAACTGTTTTAATTTCTTGCTGAAATTCTGATCTAAACAAACTTTAAATTTTCAACAGATTAAATTTCTCTCTAAACAAATATTCAATTTTTTTTTGCTTCAAAAAGTAATAACCCTTTTTTCGGTATTTTGTTTAAAACTTTCAACTATTTTTTTTTCTAGATAATTTTAAGTAAATTTTTAATTTTAACTTTAATACTAATACTAGTTTTGTTCTTGTCCTAAAGAAATATTTCATTTTTTTTGTAGCAAAATTTGAATTGGTTTGTCTTTCTATAAGCCTCCAATTGTTCTAAACAACGCTTTTCTAACAAAAAATTATTACATCATTTTTAGAAACCATTTGTATTCTATTTTGAGCTGCAAAATACGATATCAAATATAATATAAACCGGAATTTAGTTTTAAAAAGGTATGCATGTATTATTGCAAAAAATAATATGATTTATTTTCCTACCTAGTCTCAGCACACATATTTTCCCAGCGAAGCGGAAGTTTCCTAGCGTTTTATCACATTTTTACCAATTTAACTATTTATGTGTACTTGACGTGTCTAATATTGTTAACAAACTATGTAATGGACAAAATTCTATTCTATTCTTAATGCCATTATCACTGAATGTTCCTCATGTTGGTTACTGTGAAAACTGTCTTTAAGTTGACCAAACAAATAAGTTAGGGATTATGGCCGAGCGTTGTCATCACACTTCGGATGGGTATGATTCATATTTTCTGTCGATAAGCCAATTTGGCTTTATCAAGGAGCTTGCAGCATTGACTGTACGTCGCTTCAGAAGGAAATAAATAAGCAGTATGCTTTGTCTATCCGAAAAAATAGCTGCAAGAAATTTTCTTACAGAAAGGTTTAGGCTTTTCGAGTTGTCTCCAGGTTGTCTATACTTCGTGCTTGCTTGTTTAGATTCTGGGGTGTAATGATGCACCCATGTCAACACAAGCAACAGTGTGACTAAAAAAATTGCCGACAATTTTTGGCAATCCAACTTATTGGAAATAACTGATTGAGCTCTCCCGTATGATATTCCTACCTCTGAATCAATTTCGTATACTACAAGCCGCCAGTAAGTTTCAATAAACTCACAGATAGCACGATTGTTCGCCTTAGTAAAACTGGTTCGCGGTCGGTGTGCACGATTCACGTTTTCTCCCACCCCCTTGACAATCACCTTGAACCATTCAGCGGTACTGTGCATAATAGTTTACTTATCGAACCACAAATAAAAAAAAATCGGTTTATATTTGATCCACCCTCGTATATAATACAGGTAATGGGATAAAGAAGTATATTGTACTCAGTGTTTTATCTGAAATCAAAAATGTTTATGTAGGGTGGGCGGGTGGTTTCTACATTGAGCAAAAGACATGTACAATAAAGTCATATGTACTAGAAAATTTTATATAAAACACAAAAATGTAAGATGTAGCCCATCCTTCAATTGTCGATTTTACTGATGTATACTGTTTATTCATATTGAATTTTTATTGCGAAATTTTGCAGCAACTCCCTCCTATAAAAAATGTCTCTTTGCCACACACACACACAAAGAATACACGTTAACCTACATTCATCCCCATCTGTCTCCCTTCCCGCGATAAGGGAATTTACGCGTGTCGCGGTTTTATTAATTCGTCTCGCGTCATGTACTACGACCTCCTTGTTACACGCAGCGCAGGTAGATGTATGTCCTGGTTAAAGGGGAGGATGGATAGGGCTGTATGAGTGCGTGCTAGTGTGTGTGTGTGTGCAGGGGTGGTTGAAATAAATCTACATTTGCATCCCCGCAGCCGTCAAGCAGGCTGGGGGGCGGCAGAGCGATGACAAACGCGACACAAGATGGATTATGATTAATTCACGCACCTACTACCACCACTACTACGTGTGCCAACCCCCCCTCCCGCCTCGTCTGACAACCCGACCTATGAAACATGACGTCATTTATAAATTATACATATTGTATATAGTGTACGGTGTACATATTTACTCTCGTGTAGGGACGTGCACCGGAATTGGTGTAAAATGTTTAATAGACCCTTTCCTTTTAAACATTTTATACCGAGGGAAAAAAGTTTGTGATGGAGTATCTTGAAACAATGGAATTCTCCCTGTAAATTATTACAAAAGGTTTAAATTGTATTTCCTCTACAATTTGTGTTAAGTATTTTAGATGTAAATATTACAATATTAACTTAATATTACAGTATTTGACTCTAATCAAAAATCATACCTCTTAAACAGTCATTTATTAAAAATAAGAAAAAATAAGAAGAGAAAATTAAAGGCATCTGGAAAATTAAAATTAAAATTAAATGAAATATTGCTGATAAGTTCAAGGGTACTAGAAATTTCTTGCAATATCTCTCTCATTAATTTTTGAAAGTTTTCTTTATTTTTTACTTGTATTATCAAGAAGTTCTTATTTAAATTTTCAGCCAATAAAAATTTCGAAGGATTGAAATTTATGAAAATTCAATTTTCAAAGTGTTACAATTTTATCAGTAACTTTTTGAAGAATTAAAACTTTGGAGGAACAAAGACATGTAAAGAAAAGTAGAAGAACTGCTGCAAAATTCTGTAAGTATAAAAAAATCTATAACCTTTAAAGAAATTTCTCTCAAATTGGAAAAGAAATTGCAGAACAATTCTAGAACACACAAAGAAAATTTAAAAAAGAAAAAGAACATAAAGCTATAAATGGTGGAAACTTCTAAAATATTTTAATGAGATAAGACATACTAAAACAACTAGAAATATAAAGGAAGTACTGAAAATATTTCTTGAATAATTTTCTCATGAAAACTCAACTTTTGATTAATGAAATCCGACTTTTTCACAGAAACACATCCGTAGTTCACACGTTAATAGAAACAAATGAATGAAACTATGCCAGCTTATTAATAATTAGTGTAGCTTCGTGGATTGTTAATCAAAATTTTTCCAACATTATTACATTTAAAAAAATGTTGACGATGAAAACTAAACTTTTGATGAATGAAATCCAAATTTTTTGCAGAAACATCTCCGCAGATTCCAAATTAATGGAAACAAATAAATGAAATCATGACATCATATTAATAATTAGTGTAGCTTCGTAAATTATTAATCAGAATTTTTTCAACAGTATTTAATAAAAAATGGCGACGATGGAAACTAAACCTTTCGACTTTTTCGCAAAAACATATCCGTATATTCCACGTTAAAAGAAACAAATGAATGAAACTGTTCCAGCATGGTAACAATTAGTGTAGCTTCGTAGATTAATAATCAAAATTTTTCCAACATTAATTAATAAAAAATGGCGTCGATGTAAAATAAATTTTGTCGAATGAAATCCGAATTTTTCGCTTCTGTAGTTTCCACGTTAATAGAAACATTAATTAAAAAGCACTAAAAATTTAATACTAGTATTAAAACATTGATAATGGTCACTTTGTGTCCGAAATATATATCTGTGAATTTAAATAAAATTGTGAAGTTTGCCTTCACGTAACTCACAAAAATCAAACCAAAAATTAATAGAAACAAATGAATTAAACTGTGTCAGCATATTGATAATTAGTCTGCCTTTATGGATTAACAATCAAAAACTTTCCCAATGTTATTTAATAAAAAATATCAAACATCAAATCGATGCCATATTGTTTGTAATGAAGATAAACAAAAATTTCTTAGAGAGAGTATTGAAGAATGGATTATAGTTCAAGAATCTTAAAGAGTTTGAGGTTCATTTAATGTCAGATAATCACTTAGAAGCGATATAAAAAAAATACATTTATTTCTCGTAAAGTGCAATTTCAAATCGACGCCACTTTGTTTTTAATGAAGATAAACAAAAACTTCTTGAAGAGTATTGAAGAATGGATTGTATCTTAATAATCTTAAAAAGTTTGAGGTTCTTCTAATGTCAGACAACCACTTAGGAGCGATTATTTAACAATACATTCATTTCTCGTGAAGTGCAAATTCAAATCAACGCCATCTTGTTTGTAATAAAGATAAATCATGTTTTTTTAGAGAATATTGAAGAATCGATTATAAAATAGGAGTTTTAGAGATTTTGAGGTTGTTATAGTCACAGATAATTACTTAGGAGTCGATTTTTTTAAATACGTTCTATTCTTGTAAAGTGTAATTTCAAATCAACGCCATTTTGTTTGTAATGAAGATAAACAAACACTTCTTAAGTAGTATTGAAGAATAGATTGTAGCTCAAGAATCTGAAAGAGTTTGAGGTTGTTCTAATGTCGGATACTCACTTAAAAGTCGATTTTTTTTAAATACATTCATTTTTCGTAAAGTGCAATTTCAAACCGACGGCATCTTGTCTTAATGAAGATAAATAAAAATTTCTGAAAGAGTATTAAATAATGGATTATGGTTTAAGAATATTAGAGAGTTTAAGGTTGTTATAATTGGAGATAATCACTTAGGAGCGATTTTTTTAAATACGTTTATTTCTCGTAAAGTGCAATTTCAAATCGACGCCACCTTGTTTGTAATGAAGATAAACAAACATGTCTTAGAGAATATTGAAGAAACTAATAATTACTAAAATATTTTTAAAAAATTCTTGGAATTTGGAAAACAAATTGATGATAACAAGAAACATTGGAAATAATAAATAAATGAAAAGCTGAACAAAAAGTTTTTGGAATATTCTAATAATTTTAAAGAAAATTTAATTAATTCGAAAGACGAATTAAAAAATTAGAAAAAAATTAAGTTTTCTTCTTTTTAATTCTTTTTAAAATCTAATGTTTTGCCAAAGTATTATTCTCAGTAATGTTAATAAATTGACAAGAAATAAGGAGTATTGAATAAATATTAAAGAATATTCTTATAATTTAAAAGATAAATTCCTGCAAAAGTTTCCAAACTATAAATAAATAAAAAAAATTGAAAGAAAACTGCTGTAAATTAAAAATTTGGGAAAAAGAATCTAAAATAGAAATAGTTGAAAATTTTCGAGATACAAAAAGTATTCGTTTATTTATTTATTTACATCTTTCGTCTTCTTTCTTAGAAAAATACATTTAAAAACAAATTAACTACAAAAATATACATAAAATTTTGGCCGAAAGAATATTGTAAGAGAAATTCAAGGAAGTAATTCTACAAAAATCTGTAAATCATAAGAAAGTGTTTAAAATTTCTATAAATTAAAATTCTAGAACTCTCAAAGAAATTTCTTACAATTGAAAAACAAATTTGAAATTGAAATTGAAAATTCTCGATTAATGAAAAATGAAAAAAATCTGAAATATTCTCGAAACTTAGAGTTTTCAAAGAGAAATTCTTGAAGAATATTCTCGTTTGCGATTCCATTAATTTTTTTCAAGTATTTCTATTATTGGAATTTTTCAGACATATTGCTCCCAAATTCCGAAAATTTTCTTAGAATTTATTATATTAAAGATAATTTCTTTTCTAGATTCACAGAATTTTGTTATTAAGAAAGTTTCTTACAACTGATATCACATTTTTTCAGGACGCAAGTTTTATATGAAAATACTGTTTATTAATATCGCCAACGAGAAGAAATTTTCTTCAAAAACTCTAATTTTCGAGAATATTCCAGATTTTTGTATCTTTCATTAAACGAGAATTTTCAATTTCAATTGAAATTTTAGAAATTTGTTTTTCCAGTTGTAAGAAATTTCTTTGAGAGTTCTAGAATTGTGATTTGTAGAATTTTTCAGCACTTTCTTATAATTTACAGTTTTTTTTTTTTAGAATTTCTTCCTCCATTTTATTGAATTTCTCTTACAATATTCTTTCGGCCAAAATTTTATGTATACTTTTGTAGTTAATTTGTTTTTAAATGTATTTTTCTAAGAAAGAAGACCAAAGATATAAATAAATAAATAAATAAATGAATACTTTTTGTATCTCGAAAATGTTCAACTATTTCTAATTTTGAGTTTACAGGAATTTTCTTTCAAATTTTCAATATTTTTTAGTTATTTATATTTAAGAAATTTAATAGCAGTTGTAAGAAACTTTCGTAATCACAAATTTCTTTGAATCTAGAAAAGCAATTGTTTTTTGGAAGAAAAATATAATAAATTGTTAGAAAATTTTTGGAATTTGGGAGAGACATTCCTGAAAAATTCCAATAATAGGAATTAAAAAATCCGAGATTTAAACTATTTAAGAATTTTATATAGACAAAATAAACAAGAGATGCTAAAAATATCTGAAAATCTGGAAATGTTGCCTAGAAGAAAACTACAGTAAGTTCAAAGAATTTTTTTGTACATTAGGAGAGCAATTTTTGAATTGAAAATACTTGAAAATATCCAAAATATCCGAAATATCAAGAAGTGGTCCCTGGAATATTTAAGAATTTTCTAAGAGAAATCTGAAAAAAATTATACAAGAGATGCAGAAAGAAAACTTTAAATCTGGAAAATATGATGAGAAATTTTGGAAATCTTCAAAAATAGTAGAGATCTAGAACCTTAGAAGAAATATTTCAGAATTTGAAAAACGACAATTTTAAAAAGTACGTGAAAAATCTTATAAGATATATTTTATAATTTGTCAAAAATTCTTGAAAACCAGAAAAAAAGTTGTTGGAAAATTTTAGAGTTTTGAAAGAGAAATCCTTCAAAAGCTTTCTTTTTATTTACTACTAAAATTGTCTTTTCGGGCAAAATGAACTACTATTACATTCTAGAATGTATCTAAAAAAGTTATTGGAAAATGGAAATGGAAATGGATAAAACAATTAAAAAGAACCTTAGAAGAACCAGAATAGAA
Organism: Ontholestes murinus; assembly: GCA_963969525.1. Taxonomy (NCBI): domain Eukaryota; kingdom Metazoa; phylum Arthropoda; class Insecta; order Coleoptera; family Staphylinidae; genus Ontholestes; species Ontholestes murinus. The sequence goes on from OZ018393.1 coordinate 7,409,024, forward strand.
GATTTTTTGGGTGAACAGAATTCTCTTTAATACAAAAAACTGCTTTTTTGGATTAAGCTTCTACCTTGAAAAATGTAGAAATTGTAAAAAAAATCGAGATTTTCTGAAAAAGATTATGGAAATTATGGAAGGAACAATTATTTCAAAAATCTATAAATCTGAAAAAAGAAATTATTGTTGGAAAGAAAAATGTTTTAAATTTGTAGAAATTATTTAGAATTTGGAAGGTAAATTTTAGAAAAAATTCTGGAGCAACAAATTCAAGAATATTTAAAACTACACATCATGTTTCTCCCAAATTTTCTCAGTTTTCAAGTTTGCTTTCTTTAATTTTTGAGAATATTTAATCATTTCTTGCTGTGTTGTATCAAACGTTTCTTAAAAACGGGTGTTCCACAAGAATCCGTTTTTTTTTTTAAATAAAGCTTGCGCACTGAAAAATATGTAACAGCAGTTGTAAGAAACTTTCGTAAAAACAAAATTCTTTGAATCTAAAAAAGCAATTGTTTTTGGAAGAAAAATATAATAAATTCTAAGAACATTTTCGGAATTTTGGAGAAACATTTCTGGAAAATTCCAATAATAAGAATACTTGAAAAAATTTCCGAGATTTAAGAATTTTGTAAAAGAGATCCGACAAAATAAGCAAGAGATGCTAAAAAATATTTATAAATCTGAAAATGTTGCCTGAAAGAAAACCATATTAAGTTCAAAGAAAATGTTTGTAAGTTGGGAGAGCATTTTTGAAAAATTCTGATAATTGGAATACTTGAAAATTTCCGAGATATAAAGAATAAAGTCTCTGGAATATTTAAGAATCTTCTAAGAGAAATCTGAAAAAAATAATACAGGATGCAAAAAAAAAAACTTTAAATCTGGAAAATATGATGAGAAATTCTGGAAATCTCTAAAATTCGTATGGAAAATTCTAGAACCTTAGAAGAAATATTTCAGAATTTGGAAAACAAAACTTTTGAAAAGTACGTGAAAAGATAAAGTCAAAAATTCTCCAAAACTAGAACATAATTTGTTGGAAAATTTAAAAGTTTTGGAAGAGAAATCCTTGAAAAACTTTGTTTTACTTAAATTGTCTTGCGTCGGATAAAATGAACTTCTATTAAATTCTAGAATGTTTATAAAAGTTAATAGAAAAATTCGAAAAATGGATGAAACAATTAACAAGAACCTTAGAAGAACCTGCGCATCTGTTGAAAAAATTCTTGAAATCTAGAAAAAAAAATTCCTAAGAAATTCTTAAAACAATGTCTGAAAAATTCTAGAACCTTCGATAATATTTCTCATAATTTGAAAAACAGCTTTTTACAATAGTGGTTTTTGTATCTTCTCTGTATTATTTTGTAACGGCCGCCTATTACTGTTGTAAATTTTCAGTTTGCCAACTTGATTTAAAATACTTCACACTAATTTAAGTTATTGTATTACAATTACGCAATCTAAATTTACTTTATTTATCCAATGTAATATTTAAGTTATCCTGTAATTGGCCTTCTTGGCTCTTGGGTTATATATATAAATAAATAAATAAATAAATATGAGCAGAACAAAAAGTAATGGAAAATTCTCAAAATATTAATAGTAGAAATATGGTAAAAAAATTCTAGAACTTACACGTAAACATCCAATAAAATAAAGCAGGAAATTGTGGAAAATGTTGTAAAACCAGAAGAGAAGATTTTTTGAATGAACCGAATTCTCTTTAATACAAAAAACTGCCTTTTTGGACTAAGCTTCTACCTTAAAAAATGTAGAAGTTGAAAAGAAAATTCTAGATTTTCTGAAGAGGATTATGGAAAAATTTACGGAGCAATTATTTTAAAAATCTACAAATCTGAAAAAAGACAAACGTTTCTTAACGCCGGGTGTTCCACAAGGATCAGTTTTAGCCCGTATTTTTTTTATACAAATGTACCTAAATTCTTGTTAAAAGGACCGGAAAATTTGAATTGTATTTTAAAAAAGAAACGTACTAAATCAATGAGAAATGTGGAGAATTCGTTGGATATCTTGCAAAGCGTGGTTGAAAATTACTCCTACAATTTCAGATTGTTTAGAATTTGGTACTTTCTCGTGTTTAAATTTTTCTTTATAATTAAAAATGTTCAAAAGATTTTCAAAAATCTTGACGCCTGTAATTCTTAAAAATACCAGATGACTATATTTCTAAGACTTCCTGCAATTCTAAAATCTTTAACAGCTTTAAAATTTTCTGAAATTTTAAAATTCTAAGACATTCTAAAGTTTTAGAATTCATAAACTAAACAGTGTTTCAACTATTTTAGATTTTGTAAAATTTCCGATAGTTTTTTTAGATTTTTTAGATTCAAACCTTTTTAAAGTATTGAAATACTAAAACTTTTTAGATTTTTTTTAAATATCTAGAATTTTGAAATACTTAATTTCTATAATTTTGGAAACTATTTAATCTTAGACTACTACTAAAAATTTTTAGATTTTTTAGATTCAAACCTTTTTAAAGTAGTGAAATACTAAAACTTTTTAGATTTTTTTTAAATATCTAGAATTTTGAAATACTTAATTTCTATAATTTTGGAAACTATTTAATCTTAAATTATACATTTCCTAAAAAAATACAAATTTTCAATTTTTTTCTGATTACTTAGCTTCTATAATTCTATATTTTAGAATTATTCAAAAATTTTAATCTAAATTTTAGAATTTTAACTTTTCTGCACGTTCAAGACTTTCTGGAGTTTTAATTTTGAATGGTATTTTTTCCTACAATTTTAGATTCCTTAGTATTTTCTAAAAAAAAATTGTTTTAAATTTTTCGTTATAATTTTAAATTTTCTAAAACTCACCGAAAAACCTAGACGTCTGTAATTTTTAATAATCTAAATTTCCCTACGATTTCTAAGATTTCTTTCAATTTCAAAATTTTCTGAAACTTTCTAGACTTTCAAAATTCATAATCTAAAGTTTTTCTACAATTTCAGATTCTGTAATAATTCTAAAAGTGTTATTTTTACAATTTTTAATGATTTTGGATGTTAAGTCTTTCAAGAGTATGAAATTTTTCATTTTATTTTTGGAGTTCTGAAATTCTTAATTTGGAGTTTTCTTTTCCTATAAAAATCTTTAAAGGTGTAAAATTATCATTAAATCCAGTTTGCTGAAAAACTTCTAGAGTTCTAAGATGTTATATAAATTCCCTAATAATTCTGAAGTTTTCTCAGATTTTACATTTCCGAATAATTCCTTAACTTGGCAATATATTCTATATTTACGGCTTCTGTAATTATGAATCTTTTCAAATTTTATTTTAATGTATATAATTCTTATTAATTAGTTTTTTATAATTAAAATTAATAATAGAATTTCGCATGTTATTTAAATTCCTAATCTTAAGTTTTAGAATTTTGTAATTATCCAGAAATTCAACTCTCTTAGAAGTTATAAAATTCTTACTAAAGAATTTTCTTAAAATTGTTTTTTTAGTCCTAAAAATGATGACGTTCTTAACAAAATCAAATTTCTATGGATTTCTAAGATTTCTAAAATCAATAACAAACCCTATTTTTTTTCTAAGTTTAAAAAAATATTAAAATACTAATCATTCTAAATTTTTCTCAAAGTTTCTAAAGTTTCCACAATTCTTAATTTCCATAATTTAAAACAAGTCCAATTGCAAATAAATCTAAAATTCTTACTTTTCTCATGTATTCAGAATTTTCTGGTTCTTGGATAATTCTTAATAATATCAAATTTCTTTGATGGTATTAAATTACTATTATTAAATGTTCTAAACATTTTGACGTCCATAATTCTTAACAATTGTAAATTGCTTAGTCTTTGAAATTTCAAACTTCTAAGACAATCTGACGTTTAGAATTAATAATCTTTTAATTTTTAACTTCTAAAATATTCTAGAGTTGTAGAATTCATAATAATTTATTTTTAGAATTTTTCGTTTTTTTTTTTTTAATATTTTACTCAGAACATTTATTGATGATTGATTTCTATAGTAAATTATCTCCTCGTAATGCATCAGACTGGTTATTGTTTCCGGTGTGCAAATTTAAAACTCGACATTCGAAAAATGCAAAAATATTGCAGTGAACGCGTTTTCGATGCGGTCGATTCATTATTCATTCATTAGCGCGCGCGGCCAGGACCGTCCCGCCCGGGATATAAATTTTCCACCCCCCGCACACCCACCCCGGATGGTGTCCATCGGAGGGGCGGCGGGGACGCAGGGGGGAGGGGGCACATCCGGACGTGTCAATATTTACGTTGAATTTAGATTTATCGACACCGCCATGAATAAATCAAGCGATCAAAATGAAACGCGGTCGGCGCCGCCGCCTCCACCGCCACCCCTCTCCGCACCTACACAAAATATACACATGACAGTCAGAAAAAAAAATGTGTATATATAAGCCAACCCCGACGAATCGAATTCAGATTCAAACGGAAATCGCTGACCCAACGGAACGCAGTCGGGACGAAATTATCGTTACGTTTTTTTTTTATTTTTGTTGTTGGTTGCTGTAATGGACCGAAAGCGGGGGCGGCGATAATGGACGCCGATGGATGGATGTGATACGTTTTTATTTATGCCCCATTTACTAGTCTTGATTTTTATTTGCTCACAAAAATTCGCAACGAAAATTCAAACTTTAAAATCTATAAAAATATTGACCACGTAGTCCTTATGCCATCTTAATTATGTTTATTAATGTTTATTATTTTAACTTCTATAGTTTGTATAATAATAAAATGAAGAAAGTGAAATCTAACTTTTAAAATCACGTTTTAAAATGTCTGTATATATTTATTATACAAAATTTCACCACCATTCAGAAAATGCATACAATTTTAATACACAAAAAAAGTGCAAATGGAACGTAAACAAAATTACATCGCAGCACAGCAGTGTGTATTAACGAGGCACTTTCCCACTGGACGTAAAACGTAATTTACGTTTACATAATGAACAACCGAAACGATAAACGTAAACATTAGAAGTTTTTTTTTATATTCAATTCCCTCACATTCCGCCCCCCTTCCACACCCTAGTGACCCGTACGCACGCACTACATAAACATCATTACCGTTTGTTTTTACGACTATCCACCCAATCAAACTGCAATTACTGGCGAGATAAAGACAACCACACCGAATCGACGTAGTCCCTACGGTGTAGTTGCAACCACCACCACCGAAAAGGTGAGTAAAAGGACACACAATATTTCCACAAACAAAAGAAAGTAACTACTCATTTTGTGATTAACAATGATCTCATTACATTCATATTTAACCCCATCGGGTGCATGCGAGAAGTTGTTAAACATCTAATAAACTATAAATCGCAAATAATCACTGTTATAAAACATAGACAACATAATATACGCGAGTAAGTATGTTAAGTTGCATATCTTCATATCAAATATAACATATAACCCGATAATCGTAACTCCTACGTTTGTAAATACTTGATTGATGAGGCTGTTAATTAAGCCTACGTTTGTATTTTATCCTTATTCATATTTAAACCTTTAACTTTTCCAAGCACTTAAATTACATCACATCGAATTTACAACCTTATTTATTATCCCTTTCCCTTACATATATTTATATAAAAAAAATCCGACCCTCTTTTCCACCGTCTGAGCAGCAGCAGCAGCAAAAAAAAGGTACGTCGCCCCGTTTTAACTTCATCCGGAACCCGGCCGCCGGACACAGAAGGAGGGTGCTCGCTCGATCCCTCACCCACCCCCGCTTCCCTTCCCTTCCGCGTGTAATTTATGTTCTCCGGGGGTGGTTTAGGTGTGAACCAGCAGGAAGACAATAACCAAATTGCTTCCGGATAGATCGCATCTCCCTTATCATCCTCTCCTTCCACGGTCAATTAAAAAGCCAACCGCTTCAGCCACCCCCCCTCAAACCCTCACTTCTGCGCGCGCGAGTTCTTGTGTGATTTAGGCGGGTGCGTCGTGGAGGTGAAAGGTTTTAATTATGGGGCAGGTCGCCGGCGATGATTAGTGGCTGATTTGTGCTTTTAATTACCGGCGGGGATTAATGGGGCGTAATTGGAATTTTTAATTTATTAAGGGCTGCAATCTCGAAATTAAATCTATAAATAAACGCAGCTTCACCTGTTTCCACCGAGCGCGGTGGTTAAATTCGACTTAATCTATTATACATTTAGGGAAAAAAAACGAACGCAATTTGACAAGAGAACATTGCACAAGAAGAATAATTCATTTGATTTTCTATATCCGGGCGGTTTGAGCTAAATAATGACCTTAATATTTCTTAAATGATATTCTCATTTACCTCTTGGTGAAACATTGTGAAATAATAGGTAAAATTAAACTAAAAACACTTGGTTTGTTTCACAGAATTTTATATATTGACTAGACTAATTTTTGCTTGTTAAAATTTACTCTTGAAAATGCTGTAACAAGCGAAACTAGAGTGAATATATAAAATTCAATGTAACAAATCAAGTGTTTTTAAAATAATTCTACCTATTAAATGATGTGTTTTATATATCATCATGTTTTAGTACATTACACTTTTTATGTTCATGTTTTTCATGTTTATAATTTATAACAGTATAATAACGTGATAGAATCTCCTTTATATCATCTTTTTTTGTCTTCTTAGAAGTACAAGTAGAATCAGAATAAAAACGTATATCAAAAGAATGTTCTATATGTTCATATTCACTAATGTTCTGTTCCTTAGATTATATTCTCTCATATTTAAGTATTTTCCTATCTACAACATAAACCTACCTAGGGTAATTCTAAATATTTATGTTCATTCATACCTTAAATCCATAGATATGGAACATGCGAAAAAACGCACATTATAGGGCATGAAAAGCATATACTTTTAGATTCAAATTGATAAGTTTGCAGGACATGATGAATGTTCATTCATAAAAGGTTTAAGAGGATAAACATTTATTCTATATATTGACGTTTGAGGATTACTATTTTATTGTACATGAACATGAATAGAAATATAAACATGAACATGAATATGAACATAAACTAACACGAAAAGAATTAATATGAATATAAATATAAAGATGACGAACAAGAACTTGAAGAACAAAATAAACAAGAACGTGAAAAAAAAAAAAACTTAAACAAGAGCGTGAACAAGAACATAAACAAGAAACCGAACAAAAACATGAACAAGATCATCAATAAGAACATGAATGAGAATTTAAACCAGAACATGAATAAGAACATGAGCAATAACATGGAAAAGTACATAAACAAGGTCAAGAACATTAACAAAGCTAGAATATGAACAAGAACCTGAACAAGAACCTGAACAAGAACGTAAACAAAACAATTAACAGGATCATAACAGAAACATGATCAAGTAATTAAACCAGAACAAAAACAAGAACATGGACAATAAAATAAACAAAACGTGAACAAGAACATGAACAAAACATAACAAAAACATGATCAAGAATTTAAACAGGAACATTAACAGGATCGTGAACAAGAACAGGAACATGAACTTAAACCAGAAGATGAACAAGAACATGGACAATAACATAAACAAGAATGTGAACAAGGTCATAAGTAAGAACATTAAAAAAACGTAAACAAGAGCGTGAACTAGAACAGGTACAAGAACACGATGAAGAAAATTAACCCGATCATGAACAAGAACATAAACAAGAACATGAACAAAACGTGAACAAGAGCATGAATAATAACTAGAAAAGGAACATAAACAAGAACATTAGCAACACTATAAACCAAACGTGAAAAAGGACATTAACAATAACATGTAAAAGATTATGAAGAACATAATCCAGAACATGAAGAAACATAAACAATAACATAAACAAGAATATTAGCAAGAACATAAACAAAACGTGAACAGGAGCATGAACAATAGCAAGAAAAAGAACATCAACAAAACATGAACAAAACGTGAACAAGAACGTGCAAACGAATATTAACAAGAACATGTACAAGAACATACAAAATAACATAAACAAGAACATCCGCCAGAACATAAACAAAACGTGAACAAGAGCATGAATAATAACAAGAAAAGAATAGAAACAACAACAAGAGCAAGAAGATGGACAAAAAGTAAACAAGAACATAAACCAGAACGTCAACAAAAACATGAAAAATAACCCCAACAGGAACAAGAACATGAACAAAACGTAAACAAGAGCGAGAACTAGAACCAGAACATGAACCTGAACAAAAACATGAACCTAAAAATTAACAGGATTATGAACAAGAACATGGAAAATAACATAAACAAGAACATGGACAAGAACATGAACACAACGTGAACAAGAGCGAGAACTAAAACATGAACAAGAACCTGAACAAGAACATGGACATGAAAATTAACAGGATCATGAACAAGAACACAAACAAGAATTTAAACCGGAACATAATTTATTTATATTTATATATGTATATATGACACTCACATCCACTGCAACCTATGGTAATGTAATGTATTTTGATATGTAGTTTGTTTAATGTGGCAGCCTGAAATAAAGGAATTTGAATTTGAAACAAGAACTTGAGCAAGAACATGAACAAAAACAAAAAAGAAACAAACAAGAATATGAGCAACAGTATGAACAAAAACAAGAAAAAAAAAACGTTAACAAGAACAATACATGTATGTACAATACCGTGGTGCCTAATAACATAAGCAAGAACATGGACAAGAACATGCACAAAACGTGAACAATAGCAAGAAAAAGAACATAAACAAAAACTTGCTCATGTTTCAAAAAACGTGAACGAGAATATTAACAGGATCATTAACAAGAATATTAATAATAATTTAAACCAGAACATAAACAATAATATGGCCAAAAACAAGAGTACAGACAAAAACATGAACAAGAAATAGAACAGAAAGAAAAACAAGAGCAAGAACATAAACCAAAATTGAAGAAGAGCGCGAACAAGAACATAAACCAGAACATCAACAAGAACATGAAAGAGAACCTAAACTAAAGAATATAAACTAAAATATGAACAAGAACCTGAACAAGAACATGAAAAAGAACATGAACAGGAATATTAACAGAATCATGAAGAAATACATGAACAAAAATTTAAACTAAAATATAAACAAAAATATGGACAATAACAAACAGGAACATAGACAAGAACATGAACAATAACAAAAACGAGAACATAAACAAGAACATAGGCAAGAACATGAAAAAATAACGTGAAGAAGAACACAAACCAGAAAATCAAGAAGAACATGGAAAAGAACCTAAACAAGAACATAAACAAGAACATTAGTAAGAAAATTAACAAAATGTGAACAAGAGCGAAAACTAGAACATGAATAAGAACCTGTACAAGAAAATTAAGAGGATCATGAACAAGAATTTAAACCAGAACATAAACAAGAACATGGTCATTAACAAATTGAAATAAAACAACACAGTTGGGAGGGTTTCACATTTATTGTTGAACACTGCAACATGTTTCGCCACACAGTGGCTTCATCAGGCAGATGAATAATGCCACTGTGTGGCGAAACATGTTGCAGTGTTCAATAATAAATGTGAAACCCTCCCAATTGTGTTGTTTTATTTCAATTTGTTATGGAGTTTCATCATGTATCCGCCTTGTCAATTCAATATGGTCAATAACATAAACAAAAAAACTTGAACAAGAAAATTAAGAGGATCATAAACAAGAATATGAACAATAACGTAAACAAGAACATGATCCAGAATATAAACCAGAAGATGAACAATAGTATGAACAAGTACACGAACAATAACAAGAAAAAGAACATAAACAAGAACTCAAAAATGAACATGAGCAAGAACATGGTTAAAACGTGAACAAGAACATAAACCAGAAACTCAACAAGAACGTGAAAAAGAACTTAATCAAGAACATGAGCAAGACTATGAATAAGAGTGAGAACTAAAACATAAACAAGAACATGAGCAAGAAAATTAACAAAATTTTAACAAGAGCGAAAACTAGAACATGTATAAGAACATGAACAAGAAAATTAAGAGGATCATGAACAATAATTTATATCAGAACATAAACAAGAACATGAAAATGAACCTAAACAAGAACATAAACAAGAACATGAGCAAGAATATGTACAAAACGTGAACAAAAGCGAGAACTAAAACAATAACAAGAACCTGAACAAGAACATGAACATGAAAATTAACAGGATTATGAAAAAGGACATGTACAATAACATAAACAAGAACATGAACAAGAAAATTGTGAGGATCATGAACAAAAACATGAACAAGAATTTAAACCTGAACATAGAAAAGAACATGAACAAAAACGTAAACAAGAACATGAACCAGAACATAAATCAGAAGAAGAACAATAGCATGAACAATAACAAGAAAAAGAACATAAACAAGAACTCAAAAAAAAAGAACATGAGGAAGAGCATGGTTAAAACGTGAACAAGAACATAAACCAGAAACATAACCAGTACATGAAAAAGAACCTAAACAAGAGCATGAGAACATGGGCAAGAATATTAATGAGAATGAGAACTAGAACATAAACAAGAACATGGACAATGATATGAAGAAAAACATGCATAAGATAATGAACAATACCAAGAAATAGAACTTTAACAAAAACATGAGCAAGAACATGGACAATGATATAAAGAAAAACATGATCAAGAATATGAACAATAACAAGAAATAGAACTTAAACAAGAACATTAACAAAACATGAGCAATAACGTGAATAATAACATAAACCAGAACATCAAGAAAACTTAAACAAGAACATAAACTAGAATATGAACAAGAATCTGAACAAGAGCACGAACAAGAACATGAACAAGAATATTAACAGGATCATGAGAAAGAATATGAATAAGAATTTAAACCAGAACATAAACAATAATATGGACAATAACATAAACAAGAACATGAACAAGAATTTAAACCAGAACACAAACAAGAATGTAGACAATATCCTAAACAAGAGAGAGAAATGAGCAGGAACATGAACAAAACGTGAACAAGAACGTGAACACTGGCATAAACCAGAACCTGAACAATAACATAAAAAACATAAACAAGAACATGGACAAGAATAAGAACAAAACGTAAAATAGAATGTGAACAAAAACATAAAAGGGAACATGAAGAAGAACATGAAAAATAACGTAAAGAATAACATAAAAAAGAACATACACAAGTACTCATACAACAATTATGAACAAGAACCTGGTCAAAACGTGAACCAGAACATCAACCAGGATATCAACATGAAAACAAATCTAAACAAGAACATGAGCAAGAATATGAACAAAAGCAAAAACTTTAACATAAACAAGAACATGAACAAGAAAATAAAAAAGAACATAAGCAAGAACATAAAAAGAATGCGAACAAGAACATAAACCAGAATTTCAAAAAGAACATGGAAAGGAATCTAAACGAGAACATAAACAAGAACATGAGCAAGAACATTAACAAAATGTGAACAAGAGCGAAAACTAGAACATGAATAAGATGCTGAACAAGAAAATTAAGTGGATCGTGAATAAAAACATGAACAAGAATTTAAACCAGAACATAAACAAGAACATGGATAAGAACATGAACTAGAACATAAACCAGAAGATAATTAATAGCATGAACAAGAGCACGAACAATAACAAGAAAAATAAAATAATATAAACAAGAACTCAAAAAGAACATGGTTAAAATGTAAACAAAAACATAAAGCAGAAACTCAACAAGAACATGAAAATGAACCTAAACAAGAATATGAACAAGAATATGAACAAGAACATGGACAATGATTTAAAGAAAAACATTAACAAGAACATGAACAATAACAAGAAATAAAGCTTAAACAAGAACATGTACAAAACGTGAATAAGAAGAATATTTATTTGTCAATCATCATATGTGAACTTGCATCTCTCAACTGTCATTTGTCAACTGCCAATTGCTACCTGTTAATAGATATTTATCAACTGTTATTAATCTACTAATAAATTGGCATTCCTGAACTGTCAACTGTCATTTGTCTTTTGTAATCGGTCAACTGTTACTTGTCTTCTGTAATCTGTCAACTATCTTCTGTATACTGTCATCTGTCAATTGTTCTTCATGTTTTATACGTCATATATCATGTGTAAACTGTCATATGTTAACTGGTATTTATTATTGTTTATCTATTATAATCTGGCAACTAAGATTTGTAAACTATCATCTAAAAATTGTCATTTGTCAACTGTCAACTGTCATCAGTCAAGTGTCATATGTCAACTGTTACTTGTCTTCTGTAATCTGTCAAACATCTTCTGTAAACTAAACTATCATCTGTAAACTAACAGCTATAATTTACCAATTGTCAAATGTCATCTGTCAACTCTCATCTGTCACTGTAATTCTTATTTCTCAACTCATTTGTCAACTGTCAACTGCCACCTGTCAACTATCATCTGTAAACTACCATCTATAAATTGTCATTTGTTAACTTAAAATCTGCCAAACTGTCATTTGTTTACTGCAATCTGTGAACTATCATCTGTAAGCTACTATCTATAAATTGCCATTTTTCAACTACCAAACTGTCATCTGTCAACAATAAAAAGTCAACTGTTATTTGACTCTTGAAATCTATCAACTATCATCTGTAAACTAAATTGTCAATGGCCAACTGTCAAAAATCATCTGTCAACTATTTTGTCAACTGTTATTTGTCTACTGTATTCTGTCAGTTTTTTTTTATAAACTGTCATCTGTCAATTGTCTCTTGTCAGCTGACATATGCAACTCTTATCCATTAATTGTCAACTGTCATATTTCACCTGTTATATAACAACTGTATTCATTTGGCATCTAATAATTGTCAATTATTATCTCAAAACTGTCATCTCTCAACTGCCACTTGTTAACTGCCAACTGTCATCTGTAAATTAACTGTTATTTATGTTATCTGTCAACTATCATCTGTAAACTACCATCTATAAATTGCCATTTGTCAAATGTCAACTGTCATCTGTCAATTGTCATTTATCAAATGGCGTATGTTAAAAGCAATCTGTGAACTGTCTTCTGTAAACTAGACTATCATCTGTAAATTGTCATTATTAACTATAATCTGTCAACTGTCATTAATCAACTGTTATTTGCCTACTGTATTCTGTCAATTATTTTCGGTAAATTGTCCTTTATCAACTACATATGTAACTCTTATTTATCAATTGTCAACTATCATATAACCACTATCAGCTGTCAATATTTATTTGTCAACTGTTAACTGGTAATTTTTTTGTCTGTGAACAGTCATCTGTTATCTGCTAACTGTCAAATGTCATTTTTCAACTGTGAACTGTCATCTGTCAACTGTTATTTATTCATATACCGTAATCTGTCAACTAACATCTGTAAACAATCATTTATATTTGACATTAGTCAACTGTCAATTATCTTCTGTCAACTGTTATCCATCAATTGTCTCAACTGCACAGAATTCATCTATTATAAGGCAACTAGCTGTCATTATTTATTTCCAAATCGTCATCTATCAATCTGTCAACTGTCATATGTCTTTTATCAACGTTTGGCAGTTTGGGATTTTAATATTGGGCTATTTGTTAAATGATATTAAATATTCAGCTTAATTTTGAAATTATTATTGCAAAATATTAGATTAGAGATGATTTAATTAGTATTTTTTACCAGATAAATGTCAACTGTCAATTGACAACTATCAACTATCACATCTCAATTATCATCTGTTAACTGTTAACTGTCATCTGTTAACTGTTATTTGTTAACTGCTGTCAACTGTCATCTGTTAACCATCGACTGTCATCTAGCAACTGTCACCTTTTTATAAATATTTGACAATCAGGGGCTGTAATATTGAACTATTTTTTTTTAAATCTTTACATATTTCGAATGCATTTAGATATTCCGTAATGTATATAATGTCGCCTTTGTTTTGGATCACATGATCACCAATATACATGTACATAAACAAAATATTTACATCACAATTATCAACGCTGCTAAAAAAAATAATTGCCAACATCAAATACACCAACAAAAAAACAATATCACAAAAAATAATGTCTTAAAATTATTTAAAACCAGAACATCAACCAAAATATAAAAGAGAACTTAAACAAGAATACAAACTAGAACATGAACAAGAACCTAAACAAGAGCAGGAACAAGAACATGAACATGAATATTAAAAGGATCATTAGCAAGAATATGAATAAGAATTTGAACCAGAACATAAACAAGAATATGAACAATAACATAAACAGGAACATGAACAAGATTTTAAACCAGAGCATAAACAAGAGTGTAGAAAATAACATAAATAAGAATACAAAGAATAACAAAAATTAAAACATAAACACAAATATGAGCAGGAACATGAACAAAACGTGAACAAGAACGGGAACAAGGACATAAACCAGAACCTGAACAATAACATGGAAAAACATAAACAAGAACATTAACATGAACAAAACGTAAACAAGAATGTGAACAAGAACATAAAAGACAACACGAAGAACATGAAAAATAACGCAAGGAAGAACATAAAAACGAACATAAACAAGTGTTCATACAAGAACATGAGCAAGAACATGGTCAAAACCTGAACAAGAACATCAACCAGGATATTAACAAGAACATGAAAATAAAAACTTAAACAAGAACATGAGCAAGAATATGAACAAGAGCGAAAACTGGAACATAAACAAAAAAATTAACAGGATCAAATTCAAGAACACAAGAATTTAAACCAGAAAATAAACAAGAATTTGGACAATGACATAAACAAAAATATGGAAAATAACCTAAACAAAACGTGAACAAACAATATGGAAAACATAAACAAGGACTGAACAAAATGTGAACTAAGATATAAACCAGAACATAAACAATAACATGAAAAAAACATAAACAAGACATAAACGAGAACATGAGAAAGAACATGTACGAAACGTGAACAAGAATGTGAACAAGAACATAAAGGAGAACATGAAGAACAACATGAAACATAACATAAACAAGAACATGAAGAAGACATTAATAAGAACATACACAAAAACATTAGCAAGAACATAAACCAGAACAAGAACAAGAACATAGACAAGAACATAAACAAGGACATGAACAAGAACATGAGAATAAAATAAAGAAAACATGGAAAATAACATATAAAACAGATCAAATTTTATCTGTCATTTGTCAAATATTAACTGTCAACTATCATCTATCAATTGTATAATTTAACTCTTGTTTATTTGCTTGTTCATAGTTCTTTTTCATGTTATTGTTTAGGTTTTTGTTCATGTTCTGGTGTATATTTATTATATATTGTTCATGATCCAGTTCATGTTTTGTTAATGTTCTGTTTCATGTTCTTCTTTATTTTATGTTTTTGTTCATGTCCTTGTTTATGTTCTTGTTTATATCCTTGTCTATGTCCTTATTCTTGTTCTGGTTTATGTTCATGCTCATGTTTTTGTGTATGTTCTTATTAATGTTTTGTTCATGTTCTGGTTTATGTTCTTGTTTATGTTATGTTTCATGTTCTTCTTCATGTTCTCCTTTATGTTCTTGTTCACATTCTTGTTGTAATAATGGAAAATTTACAAGTAAACATTAACAGTTAACAATTCGGAGTTAATAGTAGTCAATTGACATATGTACAATTGACACATGTCACTTGATAGTCTACAGTTATAAAATAACAGATAACGGATGGCAGTTAGGAGTTATTAATTGTGAGATGACAGTTAATAGGAAACAATTACTATCGGAAAATAACAGATAAAGGCTAAAATTTAATTATCGACAGATGACAGATGATAATTAACAGTTAAATCCAATTGACAGATGAGAATTAACAGTTGACAACTAAAAGATGACAACAGTTGAAGTTTAATAGTAAATTGACAGATGACAATTAACAGTTGACAAATAACAGATGATTAAATACTCAGTAATGGACAACTGACACTTGTCAGTTGATAGTCTACAGTTATCAAATTATAGATAATGAATGGCAGTTTACAGTTAACATTTGACAAGTGACAGTTAGCAGTTAACAATTAATAATTAACAAATAACTGATAACAATTGAAGGTTAAAATTTGATTATCAACAGATGACAAATGGTAGTTAATAGTTAATAATAACCAATTGACAGATGGCACTTAACAGTTGACAACTAACAGTTAACAGTTGATTGATAATGATGACAGTTCATAGTTTAAAATTAATAATTGAGATATAATAATTGATAGTCAAAATGGATAGTTGGCAGTAAATATTTGACAATTGAGACATGATAGTTAATAATCAATTTTCAACAAAGAAGTTAATGATGATGTAAGATTATAGGTTTTGAAGAGGTGATTCAGGAAATGCTAGAAAATATCTTTTAACTTTTTCTTATATAAATTCATAACACTTGTTTAATCATTCTTTAGGTAGAAACGTCTTTGGGCTTAAATAAGTCTTATTTTTTAATTTTTCTAAGTCAACATCTTCCTATTTCTTTAGATAATTATTATAATCTATAATTTTGAATTTATTTTTTCGGGCATTAATGTGAAACATAATGGAATTAACATTTTTTTACATTCAGTTAAACTTCATACTACTACCAGATTAATAATTATATTTTTAATCTGAGCATTTTGATTCCTCCATTAAACGGACTTTCTGTACAGTTACATTTATCCTTAAGGGTCTTCCACCACTTTAAACACCGTGACGCAAGCAAGAGTGTAGGTTTTAATTATCTCGGTGCCTTTGATCGGGAGGCTCGCCCGATTTTAGTATTCAGTGGCGCCGCACAAGACTGTAAATAATACATTCTTAATGTGAACCGGAGGGGGCGGCCGTTCGCCTCTTTCCTTTCGAGAAAAAGGACGCGCTCGATCTGGCGTCGTCGTCGGCCACGGCCCTGACCCAGTTGCCGCCCCCCCTTCAACGGATATAATTCGGGGGCAGGAAATGTGCTTCCCACTCCGCTTTTATGTTTACTCAACGTTGTAATAGGAAGAGAGTTGGTCTGTGTGTATGTGTAAAAATTGCTATAATATAAGTTTGATTTAATATTATGTTATATACAGAAAGAGAAAGAGAAAATTAATAGTAAAAATGTATTAAAGTCCTTTAGGCTGAAGAACATTATTTATTGAAGAGATTAAGTATAATGGGTGATACCATAAAAAACTAATGAATTGAATTAATTCATCATTGTACTTCAACCTTAACGAGTGTTCAAGAAAAATCGACTATGGAATTGATGTTGGGTTTCTCGGATCATGCCTGCATTAAGATCACATGCGTTATTTTGTGCGGAGGAATGATTTTAGCTCAGATATGACTTACTGGAGGCTTTTTTAATGAAACTCGTCAAAGCACTCGTATCCTGACAAGATTTGAGTTAGGTGGTCAGCTCACCAGGCCTCCTGATCATCCAAGACTCCAACGCTGTGATCATCTTCACCCAGACGCCTTTCTTCAGGTTGTGGTTGGCATCCCAACGTACTACAAATTAGTTTCAATATTGTATTGTGAAGAAAGTAAACTCTACTTGTATTATTTAGATTCAATAGTTGAAAACAGTTTAGGTTAGTTTTAGAAACATACAATAAACGTGCAGCTATGAAAATATTAACGAGCTTCGGATGAATCGAAGTTTCTCAACATCGTTTATTAAATCCGCCTTCGTTAGCAACTTACACTCAACTGATTTAACAACCGCAGCTAAAGAACATCGAAGCTGAAGAGGTGCGCACGTAAAGATTACCTCTTAGTAAATTCAAGTTGTTCAAAATCACAGAAACAATTGTGCAACGTGTATATATATATCTATATGTATATTAATTCCGCGGTCTGCAACAACCCTTCTCCCCTCCTCCTCCTCCGGCAGCTCCGCTCGAGCGGAGGAAATTCCTTAGCGAGGGCTAATTAAATTTTATACCCACTTTCCTCGGTCCTCGCGCGTATTTATCGGAGGGGCTGTTAGTGTAACGTGTTTATTTCATTAACCGAAACTCCATTCCATTCCAGCCCGTTCCGCGATTTTCATAAGGGCGTGCGCGCCCCATTTCCTCCTCCCCATACACCCCCCTTTTCGGAATTAACGGCATCTTCACAGGTACGTGTAATTTGAGATACGCTCGCGTGGTTTTATTGCGAATTTCAGGAGGGGTGAAAACGGAGACGAATGAAAGGATTTATGCTCCCCCCCCCCCTTCCTCTCACCGTATTCGCCCGTTCGTATTTCATGAATTAAAAGCGTCAATGCTCACAATTGAATTGTAAACTTCGATAAGGGCGAATAATTTCTGACGAGTTTTAAGTATTCATATGCAGTTTGTAAAGTTTTATTAACACGAAACTTGAGTCGTACTGTTGACCTACCCCAAAAATTACTTTTATAAGCTCCTGCGTACTCATGACCTACATCGATAACTTTTGATAGCATTAATATACACTTCACATATTCCAATAATTTCTTTAAAAGTACTATCTTAACACCCTAGCGTACTCTTGGCTAGTAGAGGGTTGTACAGAATTAATTTTTTACTTACATCAAAAAGTGTAATTATTGGGGAATTATATTCTAAAAATTGTATCTATTATGATATTACATTAAAAATCAGTGTATTATTTCATGAATTAATATATTTAAAGGTTTTTAAAGAAAAATCTTCTTTAACTTCATTATACACACGGTGGACATTCTTTTAAAAAATTGAATTTCATTTGTATGAGCGATAAAAACTATTTATAAATTGTATTAGTTGTGATAGTTAGTTAGTATTTCAAGATTCTGAAAGAAAATCTTCATAAATTTCACTATTTTTACTAGAAAGAATTGGTTTAGTTTAGTGAAAAACAAATGAAAACCGAATTTCATTTTTTAACGTTATCGTGCTCGTCCGGATGCGTATAAAATGAACAAATGATACTTAATTAAAAAACAGTTATATTCCTTTCTTCACTTTTTTACTGCTAAATATACATTTCGGGCACTATGTACCAATTATCAATAGCTAACTAATTAGCAGTAAAAAGTAAAAAGTGAAGAAAGGAATATTGTTTTTCAATTAAGTGCCATAAATAATCACCAAACTCAATTAACTACATTATGTGAACAATTGATAGACGACAATTAATAGTTGACAACTGACAGATGACAGATGATAATTAATAGTTAACAGTTGATAGTAAATAATGGATAACAGTAGTTTATAAACGATAATTAATGTGGACAATTGGGAGTTATCAGATGATAAATGAGGGTTGATAATTAATAGTTAATAATGGATAATAGACGGATGGCAGTTGACGGTTAATACTTGACAATTGAATATATTTAATTTAACAGATGACAATTGACAAATTAGCGTTGACAGGTAAAACAATAAAAGTATATTAGAAAGAATTATTTAAAAAATGAAGTTAAAAAAACAGTTAACAATTTACTGACGTTGACAGTTAACAATTAATAAGTGACAGGTATAATTGACAGACAATAAATGTCAATTAACTTATATGACAGCTAACAGTTAATAATTAATAATTGACAGATGATGGTTGACAGTTCACAGATAACAACGGTTGATTTTTAGATTACAGTTGGTAATTGACAATTGTCAATTACTAATTTAGAGGGAAAAAAAAACTAGAAAAATTAAAATATATGAGAATGGTTCATTTTGGAAATATTAATTAAAAAAACAACTAGATGATGGTTGACAGTTAACATACGGTAGCTAAAAGTTGATAATTGATACAACGGTTGACAGTTGGCAGATTGATAACTGATAGTTCACAGTTTAAAATTGATAGTTACCAATTAAAAAATAGACAGATAGCAGTTAAAAATTGACAGGTGGCAGTTGGCAAATAACAGAGCACATACAACAATAAACGATCAAGAATAGACAATTGATAGATGCAAGTTGTCAGTTAACAGTTTGCAGTTAACGAATAAAGGATGGCAGTTAAGAGTTAAAAATAGACAGGTTACCATTAGTAGGTGATAAATGTTAGCTGAAGGTTACAAATCGATAGATGACAGACGACAGTAAACAGTTAATAATAACCAATTGACAGATGACAATTCTGAGATGACTGCTGAGAGGTATTAATAGACAATTATCAAAGGGCAATTAATAGTTTTAAAGTTAATAATTGACAGATAATAATTATAAAATTGATAGTTGACACTTCATATTTGACAATTGACAAATGATAGTTAATAATTCAGAATTATTAATCGACAATTGATATATGACGGATGAAAATCAGTAGAATAAGTGGAACGAGATTGACAAAGCGATCAATTTGGATTGATGTAGCGATTGGGTAAATGTGTAATTAATTAATTTCACTTGGTTTTATTTGTTTCACAATTTTATTTATTTCACTTCCCTAACTAGTTTCGATCACACGATCATTCTCAAAGGGTTTTACAAGGATTATTACAGTAATCCTTGTAAAACCCTTTAAGAATGATCGTGTGATCGAAACTAGTTAGGGAAGTGAAATAAATAAAATTGTGAAACAAATAAAACCAAGTGAAATTAATTAATTACACATTTACCCAATCGCTACAATATGTTTCACCAAGTGATAGATGAATCAAAAGTTCGTAGTTTGGATTGATGTATTAATAAATCAATCCAAATTGATCGCTTTGTCAATCTCGTTCCACTTATTCTACTACTTATTCTACTGATTTTCATCCGTCATATATCAATTGTCGATTAATAATTTTGAAAGTGAAAATGCTACTTTAGATCATTTTTTGGCTTCTTAAAGATAAATAACAAGAACATTTTAGTACATGAAAGGCATATATTGTACAAACACATATTTCTCTTTATACTTATAAATGAACATTGACAAGGACGTAATTAAGTACATATACAAAAACATGAATAAAAAAAATGAAGAACATGGATAATGGTACTAAAATATCTTCCAAATATGTACATACGTAATTAAAATATTTCAAATATTTATACTTCTCCCTATAAAAATTTCTGGATTTCTGTAATCGCTTTTTCCAAAATTCTACAATTTTCTTCTAAGGTTCTATAAGTTTCCAAAACAATTTCTTTCAGATTTCAAAATGAAAATTCTCATTTTAGTGGCAAAATACAAAATACATTATTACTTATGACTACTTGATCTATATTTGTAAATTTTGTAGTATAAATTAATTATACATTTGTTTACTAAGATAATAAATAACTCTGTATGTTTATTTTCACATTGTACATTGTTTTTTTTTGTCAAAATTCAGTTAGACCTAACAGAATGACATTAATTTTTTTGTGCATTTCTTATCGTTCTACCGAAACATTTAATTAAATATACCGTTCGCATGGCGGTGGCACATACGTGTGACCACCACCCTCTTTAATCCGGCGTGTTTACACGCTGTGGAGGAGGGGGTGGGGGTGCACGGGACAGACATAACACGAGACATTCGCTTTATCAAACAAGGCCATCACTCGCATTACTAATGCAAATCGGGGCCGAGTGCCGCCCCCGTGCACGATTACCGCGCGGGGCGCTAATGTCCTTTTAGTACGTACACGTTTCAACACTAACACCCTGCGCCCGATTCCAGCCGCCCCGCCGCAACCCCCCTAGCAGTACACCACTTGTGTGTAAGCCACGAGTGAACAACCCCGGTGTGTTTGTTAATGTACACGCATTTGCCGGACTTAGTTTGAATTAATGCCGGAATTGAGTTCGGTACGATTTGCGTATGATTTAATACAATACGAAGATTTAATTTTACCTAAATCACAAAGTGTAATTTTTATCTTTTAAGAGAAATGCACATCTTTATCTTTATTTATGTGATGATTAATGACTAGGTAGACATAAGTCTATTATCTTCAAGTCCAAGGCTATTAAGCTTATATGAATTTGTTTGTTTGTTAGTGTTCTGTGATTTTTTTGAGTCAGTTGAAGATTGTTTCAGAAATATTAACGTTCATCAAACTGATAATATTTTCTTAAATTTAAGAAATGAAAATTGTTTATACATTACTATTTTGAATATATATTTGATATCTAAAAATTAAGCCTCACCGTTATTAAAAAGTAATTTCAAACAAAAGCGCCCCATCTTGTTAAATGTGTTCCCACCATTCATTTTCCAACTATAAAATTTTCACGTCGCTTCTTGAAATGCACGACGCTTGAACACAAGGAGCAAAAAAAAAAACCGTATATCGAGTGAAACAATCGGCGATCGATTGGGCCAATTGTTCGGAACTACCACCCACCCTTCATCCACCTTCATCCGGACACAAAGGCCTCCGACGATAATTGGAAAAGGAAACTGAACGTATTGCATTCGAAATGATTTACGGGACTGGAAGGGCCGTTTAATTGATAAATACGCGCGCGTGACGGAAATGTAATATTTCGCCGACGCCGCCTCCGCCGCCGCTGCCCGGAGGCGTCCATTTAATAAATCGCCACACATTCGGTCGGCGCGACCACCGGAAACGCCGCCTTCGGTTTGCGATTGAGGTAGAGAGCAAAAAAAATCGGTACGGAGAGATAATAGAAAAGGAAATGATCGAAAACCGTTGTTAGCGGTGGATGGTGGTTGAATGATAATTTTTATTCCGTACAGATTTGTACGAGGGGAGGGTGGCCCCTATCCCACCCTCCAATCAGTAAAACATAAGCGAGGGTTTTAGTTAAAAGTTATAAAATGTAAAAAATTTTAATTGATGTATAAATACAAATATTTCAAATAATTTTTGATGATGTTTTACTGATTAGAGGATGGGATAGAGGCCACCCACCCTACATATACATACTAAATTTAACTACTGATCACCTCGCGGTATGCAATAACTTTAAATAAAGAATTTGAATAAAAGAACTGAAAACATCAGTCGCGAAGAGGCCTCTCACATTACCGCACACTTGATAAAAATTGTAATAATTAAAATAATTATTCTTCGAGAATCTTACCGAAAACGATAACGTCAAAAAATAAGAATCGATCTTCAATTGTTTTTCAGTATTTCGTTGATAGATCTAGAACGGATGCCTATATTATAAAAATTCTTTGATATCCTTGTTATACACGTCCTAATAAACACGATGGCGTTAAAAATGGAATTAGATCTTCAATTGTTTTTCAGTTTTCGGTCGATAATTTTTTACTGGATTCTCATATTTGAAAAATTCTTCTTCAACGTTATTATACGCATCCCGGCGAGCACGATAAGTAAAAAAAAAGAAAATTCGATCTTCAATTGTTTTTCAGTTTTTTGACGATATTTTCGAAACGGATGCTCAAATTTGAAAAATTCTTCAACAACGTTGTTATGCGCATTCTGACGAACACGATAACGTTAAAAAGTGAAATTCGATCTTCAATTGTTTTTCAGTTGTTGGTCGATAATTCAGTAACGGATGCTCAAATTTGAAAAATTCTTCGACAACGTTGTTATGCGCATTCTGACGAACACGATAACGTTAAAAAGTAAAATTCGAACTTCAATTGTTTTTCCGTTTTTGGTCGATAATTCAGTAAAGGATGCTTAAAATTGAAAAATTCTTCGACGACGTTGTTATACGCATTCTGACGAACACGATAACGTGAAATTCGATCTTCAATTGTTTTTCAGTTTTTGGTCGATAATTCTGTAACGGATGCTCAAATTTGAAAAATTCTTCGACAATGTTGTTATACGCATTCTGACGAATACGGTAACGTTTAAAAGTGAAATTCGATCTTCAATTGTTTTTCAGTTTTTGGTCGATATTTCAGTAACCGATGCTCAAATTTTTAAAAATTCTTCGACAAGGTTATTATACGCATTCTGACGAAGACAATAACGTTAAAAGTGAAATTCGATCTTTAATTCTGACGAACACGATAACGTTTTAAAGTGAAAATCGATATTCAATTGCTTTTTCGGATTGTCGTTGATCTTCAATTGTTTTGTTTTTAATTTTTTTTTTTGGCAATAATACTGAAACCGATGCTTAATTTTATTTAAAATCTTCGATATCCTTTCTATAAACAATGAAATTAAGCCAATAATATTTTTTTTTAAATAGTGTAATTCGATGTTCAGTGGTTTTTCAGTTTCTTTTTTTTTATTGATAATTCTGCGCAGCATCTGTAGCAGAACACATTTTGGAAATTCTTAGATGTCGTAATTACACGTATCCTAATGAACACGGTCACTTAATAATTGATAGTCAATTATTTTGTTTCAAATTTGACAAATTGTTCAAATGTTTTTTCTTTTTTATTTTTAGTTTTTTTTGACGATAATTAATTTCTAAATGGTCGTTGTCAATTGTCAAATATCAACTTTTAACTATTGTAGTGTACACAAAAATATAGGCGGGAATGTATTCAAACATTACAACTATCAACTGTCAGCTAAAATTTGTCAATTTTCAAAAATTAACTGTCAACTATTATCAATCAATTGTTTTCTCTAACTTCCAACCATTATCTATTAATTATTGAAACTGTCATCTATCAATTAGCGTTTATTAGCTCTTAACTGTTAACAATAAATTTTCATCTGGAAATTATTCATTATTAACTGAATTTCATCAGTTATCTGTCAGTTGTTTCTTATTAACTTTAATTATCAACTATTAATTGTAAATTGTCAAATATTTACTATAGTCGTCCATTTTAACTGTCAATTATCATCTGTCAATTGTTAACTTTAAACTAATAACTCTCATCAGTTAGTTTTCTATTATTTCCTAACAACTGTCATCTTTTAGTTGTCAACTGTTAATTGTCATCTATCAAATCGTTATTATTAACTGTCATCTGTCGAATAATAAATTTTTATCTTTAATTATTTAGTGGTTTTTGTTCATGATCAATTATTACCTATTAACTGTCATTCGACGATTTTTAACTCTTAACTGCGATCCGGTATCTGTTATTTGATAAATATAAACCATCAACTGGCACGTGCCCATTGTCCATTATTGAATATTTAATACCATTTGTCATCTGTCATTTGTAAACTGTTAACTATCATCTGTCAATTGACTACTATTAAACCTTAACTATTAACTGTCAATTTTCATCTGTAAATTGTCCTTTATTAACTGATTTTCATCTGTCATCTGTAAATTGTCTGTTATTAACTCCTTATTATCAACTACCATCTGTCAATTGTCAAATCTGTATCATCAACTGTCATCTATTAATTGTCTGTTTTAACTGCCATCCGTTAATTGTTAATTGTTTAAACTGTTATCTGTCAATTGGACATTAGTAACTATTAACTGTTAACTATTAATTTTTATTTGGAAATTGTTCATTAGTAGATGATTTTCATCTGTCGTCTGTAATTGTCTGCTAGTAACTCTTAATTATCATCTATTATCTGCTAATTGTCAAATATTTACTGTCAACTGTCACCTATCAGTTATCCATTTTAACTATTAATTATAATCTGTCATTGGTTAACTTTAATCCATTAACCCTCATCGGTTAATTGCTTATTATTAACTATCAACTGTTAATTGACAGGTATTAGTTGTTAACTGTTAATTAGTTATTATTAACTGTTAACTGTCATCTGTTGATTATTAAATTTTAACCTTCAACTGCCATCTGTTAATGGTCCATTATTAATTTTTAGCTGTTATTTGACAATTTTAAATTCTTAACTGCCATCTAATATCTGATATTTGATAACTGTAGATTATCAACTGTCGTGTTTCAATGTTCCATTATTGAGTGTTTGATGCCATTTGTCATCTGTTATTTATCAACTGTTAACTGCCATCTGTCAATTAACTACTCTTAATTCTTAATTGTTAACTGTCAATTTTTATCTGTAAATCGTTCATTATTAACTGATTTTCAATGTGAATTGTCTATTATTAACTTTTATTAACAACTATAATCTGTCAATTACCAAATATTAACTGTCAATTATCACCTGTCAATTGTCAAACATTAACTATCAACTACCATCTCTCAACTGTCTATTTTAACTGCCAACCGTTATCTATTAATTTTTAAAATTCTCATC
This sequence comes from Ontholestes murinus, assembly GCA_963969525.1. NCBI lineage: Eukaryota > Metazoa > Arthropoda > Insecta > Coleoptera > Staphylinidae > Ontholestes > Ontholestes murinus. The sequence goes on from OZ018393.1 coordinate 7,435,121, forward strand.
TGTTTATTGACTCTTATTAACTCTTAACTGTTAACTATCAATTTTCATCTAAAAATGGTTCATTATTAACTGATTGTCATGTGTCAGCTGTTTCTAATTAACTCTTAATTATCAACTATAACCTATCTCTTGTCAAATATTTATTGTCAACAATCATCTGTCAATTGTCTATTTTAACTATTAATTACCATCTGTCAATTTTTAACCTTGACCAAACTGTTAACTGTCTTCTTAGTTGTCAACTGTTATTTGTCATCTGTTAATTGGTTATTATTAACTGTTAACTATCATCTGTCATCTGACGATTATTAAATTTTCACCTTTAACTCTCACCTGTTAATTGTCCATTATTAATTATTATCTGTTTAGTGTCATATGTTAATTTTCAATTTTTAACTACCACCCGCTATTAGTCATTTGATAACTGTAGACTATCAACTAACATGTGTCAACTGACTATTATGGAGTATTTAATGCCATTTGTCACCTGTTATTTGTCAACTGTTAACTGTTATGTGTCAATTGACTACTATTAACCCTGAAATGTCAATATTTATCTGTAATTTGCCTCCAATTAATGAGTTTCATCTGTGAGTTGTCTATTATCAACTTTTAATAATAAACTGTCATCTATCAATTGTTAAATATTAACTGTCATCCGTTATATATTAATTGTTAACTATAAACCGTTATATGCCAATTGATTATTATTAACTCTCAACTGTTAACTATCAATTTTTATCTGGTATTATTAACTAATTTTCAATTGTCAAATATTTACTGTCAACTGTCATTCATCAATTGTCAATTTTAACTATGAATCATCATCTGTCAGTTGTTAACTTTAAACTATTAACTCTGATCGATTATCTGTGTACCTATCAACTATTTACTGTTATCTTTTAGTTGTCAACTGTTAATTTTCACTTGTCAATTGGTTATTATTAACTGTTAACTGTCACCTGCCACCTGTTGATTATTAAAATTTTAACCTTCAACTGTCATCTGTTAATTGTGTATTATTAATTTTTAACTGTTAACTGCCATCTGTCAATTTTTAACCATTAACTGCCATCCCGTATTTGCTATTGGATAATTGTAGATTATCAACTGTCATTTGTTAATTTTCCATTATTGATTGTGTAATACGATCCATCATGTGTTATTTGTCAACTGTTAACTGATATGTGTTAATTGACTACTATTAACTCTGAACTCTTAACTGTTGATTATAAAATAATTTTTATATCAGCTGACTGTTATTAACTTTCAATTATCAACAATCGACTGACAATTGTCAAATATTAACTGTCATCTACCATCTGTCAATTTATATTTAACTAAAAACACGAAAATATTTCGTAAAATCTACAACGTAAAGGACTTATATATTTTATTATATTTAACTGTCATCCGTTATCTATAAATTGTTAAAATTGTCATCTATCAATTAACCATTATTAACTCTTAACTGTTAACTATCTATTTTCATCTGGAAATTGTTCATTATTAACTAATTTTCATCTATCTGTCAATTTTCTTATTAAATTTCAACCTTCAACTGTCATCGATTATCACCTGTTAATGTTCAATTTTTAACTCTTAACTGTTATCCGTTATCTGTTAATTAACTGTCAACTGTCAACTGTTAATTGTCACCTGTCATCCATTGTTGATCGTTTAATGCTATATGTGCTCTGTTGTTTTTCAACTGTTAACTGACATCTGTCAATTGATTAACTTTCAACTGATAATTGTTAATTTTACCTATAATTTGTCCGTCATTAACTGATTTTCATCTGTCATCTGTCAATTATAGATTATTAACTATCATCTGTCAATTGTCAAATATGAACTGTCAATTATCAATTTTATAATTATCAGCTATCAATTATTAACTTTAAACGGTTAACTGTCATCTCTAAATTGTCAAATTTTAATTGTCCTCTGTCAATTGGTTATCATTAACTGTCATCTGTCGATTATTAAAACTTAACCTTCAACTGTCATTTGTTACTTGTCTATTATTTATTATCACATGTTGATGGTCACTTGCCAATTTGTAACTCTTAACTGTCATCTATTATCTAATAACTGTAAATTATCAACTGTCATCTGTCAATTATCCATTATTGATCATTTAATGCTATATGTAGTCTGTTATTTGTTAACTGACAACTGTTAATTGACTATTATTAACTCTCAAATGTTAACTGTCAATTTTCACCTATAAAGTGTCCATTATTAACTGATTTTCATCTGCCATCTGTCAATTGTCGATTATTAATTTTGGCAATTATCAAATATGAACTGTCAACTATGAATTATCATCTATCAATTTTTAACTTTAAAACAATTAAATGCCCTTTGGTAATTGTCTATTATTACCTATCAACTGTTAACTATCATCTTTCAATTGTTAACTGTTAATTGTCATCTGTCATTTGGTTATTATTAACTGTCATCTGTCATCAGTCGATTATTAAAATTTAATCTTCAGCTGTCATTTGTTACTTCTCGATTATTAATTATTACCTGTTAATGGTCACCTGTCTATTTCTAACTCTTAACTGATATCCGTTATTCATTAACTGCAAACTGTCAATTTTCATATGTCAATTGTCAATTATTGATCGTTTATTGTTATATGTGCTCTGTTATTTGTTAACAACTCTCAACTGTCAATTATCAATATCACTTATACATTGTCTATTATTAACTGATTCTCATCTGTCAGCTGTCATATGTAGATTATGAATTCTTAATTATTAACTATCATCTGTCAATTGTCCAATATGAACTATCAATCATCAATTGTTACCTGTCAATTATTAACTTTAAAACTATTAATTGCTATCTGTAAGATGTCTAGTGTTACTTATTAACTATTAATTGTTGTCGTTAAATTGTCAAATGTTAATTGTCATCTCTTAATTGGTTATTACTAAATGTGTACTGTCATCTGTTAATTGTACTTAACTGCCACCTGTCAATTGCTATTTTGTCAACTAAAATCTGTCAATTGTCACCTGTTAACTGAAATCTATCAATTGACTATTATTAACTATCAGTTGTTGATTATTTAATTTCTTAACTGTAAAATTTCATCTGTAAACTGTTTGTTTTTAACTAATTTGTATTTATAATCTGTCAATTATATTGTTAGCTATTATTCGCAAACTGTTGGGTGACAATTGTTCATTATTAACTAACAACTGCAAATGTCGTTTGTCAATTATTTTAGTTGTCAAAACAAATCAGTAAATTATTTAATATTACCGTTGTCATCTATCAATTACTATCTATTAACTGTTAGCCTTCAATTGTTTTCTGTTAATTTTAAACTGTTTACAGTCAACTTTTATATGAAAATTGTCAACTTTATAAAATCATTTTTGAATTGTTAACTGTATATTGTGAAACTTTAAATTTTTGTCAACTATTGAAATTTTATCAGTCAATTATTAACTGTTAAATGTCAACTCTCATCTGTAATTTATTTAATAATTAGCTTTAACTATTTTCTGCCATTTGCCAATTGTCAACTATCAACTATCGACTAACAAGTGTTAAGTATCATCTGTCAATTAATTTTTACTTGTCCTCTGATAATTGTCAATTGTCAAGAACGAATTGTCATTATTAATTGGCCATTGTCATCTGCCTTCTGTTAAGTAACTGTTAACTTTAATTGTTCAATTATATCAACTATTAACTTAATTAGGAAAAAGAAGTGAAACATAACAAGTGCAGTACTTACTAATAAAGTAACAGAAAACGTATCGAATATATTAACTATCAATACCTATATGTAAACAGTACATTATTAACTGTTCATTGTGTCATTATAACTCTTATCTACCAACAGCCTATTAAAATTTGTCAACTGTAACTATCATATATTTATTGTCAACAGTTAGCTAACTATTGATTGTCATCTGTCACCTGGTAATTGTCAACTATTAGCTGTCAAATCTTATCTGTAATTATATTTTCACAAGTAATACCATAAGTGATGGCAATTTACTCGAATAAATTTTGTTTTTGCATGAAAGTTTGTTGCTTAGCGATTTTAATGAGAGCAACTGTCACGAAAAAATCACGAGCCGCCAGGCGAGTGATTTTTTCTATCAGTTGCTTGAATAAAAATCGCGAATAAGCAACAAACTTGAATGTGCTAAAAACGAAATTTATTCCGATTTAATTGTCATCACGAATGGTATTTGGAAAGACTATTCCACGACTTGAAACGAATATCGGTGAATGGTTCAATATTTATATTAAAATTTTTATTATATATCTCCTGCAGTATTTTGGTCGAAAAATTTGACATTGATTAAATAACACCTCCCTTATAATCATTTGCATTTACCTTCTTCATATTATACGCCCAGTCATCATAATCGCGGCAAGAGTTTCCATTGAAGTTTTGCTAACAACTGGTAGTTTTTATCGGCGCAGAATTCTTCAAATCGTTTCCAAACACACGATCTCGTTTTAGTTTTATTTTTTGGTACAGAACTTGCCACCATCGCATTTATTATGGATGATGAAGTTTTACCAAACCTTTTGATTTTATAACCTACTTGCAACTGACATACGTAGAAACAACGTTTTTCCCTTTTTTATCAAGGCTAATTCAATTCATTTGTCGGGAAATAGCTAACTTCAGGTTATTCAGGTGAATAAACAGCAACTTGGTGTTTATTCACTTATAAATTGACGTGATTGGCTAAAAAGTATCACATGCCTCATTTTCATTAGCTACATGCAATTGGAGTGGAATAGTCACTATTAACTCAAATCTGTCAATTATGAACTGTTAATGGTCAATTCTTATTTGTTTAATTGTGGAGGCGTTTACTATGCAGTTAACAACAGTACAGAAATCAGGAGAACAGCAGAGAACATCATTCTTTAATGTTCTCTGATGTTTTCTGCTGAAGGGAACAGCACAGAACCACAGTGATCAGCACAGAATAGAAGAGATCATCAGAGAACATTAGAGTATATCAGAGACAAGAAGAGAACAACAGAGAGTAGCAGAGTGCATCAGAGAATAGAAGAATACATAAGAGAACCATGGAGAACTGCAGATAACGGCACAGAATAGAAAAAAAGATAACAAAAGAGAACCTCGAGAAACAGTAGAGAACTGGACAAAAAAGAAAAGAACATAAGATATTTAATTAATTGCTCACTTAACCCGTGGTGAAAAATATTTGAAAAATCTTGATTAGAAATTAAAAACACTTGGTTTGTTTCACAGAGTATTTATTATTTTTTCTCCGACTAGTTTCGACAAAATGTCATTACTCCTTGATAATGACATTTTGTCGAAACTAGTCGGAGAAAAAATAATAAATATTCTGTGAAACAAACCAAGTGTTTTTTATTTCTAATCAAGAAGAACATAAGAGAGCAAAAGATAGCTAAGGGGAACAGCAGAGAACATCAAAGAACAGCAAAGAAAAGTAATAAATATCATATAACACTATATATTAGAACAAATGAATAGAAACTTCAGAACAACAACAGAGAACGGCAAATAACATCAGAGAACATCAGAAAAAAGCAAAGATCAACTGAGAATTGCAAGGAGCAGCACAGGACATCAGATAATGAGAACAGAAGAGAGCAGAAAAGAATAAAAGAAAACCATGGGGACAGCAGTGTAATCAATTTTAAAAACAGTAGAACAAGTTAAAACCAATCAACTCTCAATTTCTGAGGATAAAAACAAGTAAAACACGCTTATAATCAATAGACTCTTAAAAGAGCAGACTCGAATATTAGGATTTTGATTTCTAACAATAAAAATGCAATTTCTGGGACTCATCAGTACACATCAGGCTCAAATTAAAAAGCTTATGATTGTATTTATAAAAATACAAAGACATTTTCATCAATTTTACAAACATTGAGAAAACTCTTAAATTTTGACAGTAAACATAAAACTTTATATCTTGACGTCTTCATCAAAACATTTTGATAAACTGAATGTTAAATTTAGAAAAAAATTCTAATAAATAATTAATATAGTTAATACTTGGAAAATATTCTAGATCCTCTTAAATGTTTACCTCTTTATCTGCTTTATTGGATTAGCAGTTTATTAAATGAAGACTTATTTTGTTCTAATATTTATTTTTGTTTCTTGAATATAATGAAGAAGGAGATACACATGTGACAATGGTTTCGACTAACAGCTAGTCAACTTATGTTTGATAATGACTAGCTGTTGTTCGAAAATATTGTCATGTTTAATTTTAAATAAAGTGGTAAAACAAAGTGACACGATGACTTTGTTTTACAACTTTATTTAAAATTAAACATGACAATAGTTTCGAACAACAGATAGTTATTCTTAATTCTTATTTTTATAGGACACTATAAATTGTCACCTGTCATCTATCAACTGTGAATTGACAACTGGTTATTTTTATATTATAGTTTTATTGATGTCTTTGAAATAATTAATTTGAAAAATCAAAAAACAAGTCCCTCAGAAGTGATTCAAGTTAATCGCTGCAATTTTACGAACTGTCGGTTTAACTTGTGAAACTGAGGCAATCGTATCTCGTACGTTTTGTTTTCTCGGAGCCGTGTTTCGTTTGTTTTATGTATGAGAGAATCCGCGGAGGAGAGACGACGGAAGTGTGGCGGCGACGGGGATGGGGGGGGGGGGCAAGCAGTGTGGGATGGGTAGTCGTGTTTCGTAATTACGGGAATTTGCATAAACGCTCATTAAGATTTCAGTGACGATTCCCGAGGAGAGAATTTATAAAGTGCAAATAGTGGCGGAGGAGCGGCCCGCCGTCGTTTACCTAATCTCGCTTCGGCCCCCATAAATTACTTATATCTGCGCCCGGCGCCTCCGCCATAATTTACGATCCGGTCCCCTCCAGTTTAATTAACTCCCTGAATAAGGTCCCCTTTTATTTTCGCCGTAAATAAAGTCAATTAGCGGGTGGTAAAAAGAACGCGCGCGGAGAGGACGTCGGAAATTAAGCATACACTGGTAATCCGACGTAAATACGTGTGTAAGACCGTGCTCGGGAGCGGAGTGTGTATTTTTCACACCGGCTTAATCGTGAATTATGCAGTGCAGAGGGCGAGCTTACACGCGTTCTCCGCCGGTCGTAAATTGGCGGATTTATGTCCCGCGCACCGAAAACCACTCCGAGGCCCTTTTATTAGGCCCTCCTAATCAGATCGGCTGCACTCTCTGCACTAGGTAAGCCTCTTAGCCCCCTTTTTCTTCTTTCGCCTCCTCCGTCTCTCCGTTAATTGCGACGAGAGGAAAACGCCGCGACGTTAAGAGGATTTCAGCCCGAGGCACGGAAAATTATAACACTATTAGGATAAAGAAACGACGTACAACAAATTAAATAACACAATAAAAAACGGTACGGGGCTTTAATTTTTAATTTTTATTTTCGTTAAGTTGATTTAAACGCTTTTCGCGAGTTTCTCTCCTTATTTTTTCGTTGCGAGTTTTAAAGAATTTGGCTCTCGTGCCAAAATTCGGCCCGTAGTGCTGAAAAAATTCCCTGACCCCCTTTTCATGACCGGGACGTGTTTACGTTTCTGTTTATCTAGTATGGTTTTTTTCTTTCTATCTCTTTTCTCTGCACGCGTTGTTTAATTTTGTTTTTAGAGGAGATGTAGCTCCCCATGAATCCTGTGTATCCCGAATGGAGCCCGCGGGATACGCGGACGACCCTGAATGCTGACGCCGGGAACGCGTCGCAATCGATACCCATGGCTTACACACATGTGCATTTCAGTGGAATAATAGGGGATGCACGCCGTTTCCAAATGTTAGTTTTGTTTCGTGGATTTATTCCTTTAGAAGATGTATTCCATCACTACATTCAAGCATATGGCAATTGAATATATAAAGAGTTACTGCTTCAATTATTAAAAATTATTTACCATAATTCATTTAATTTCATAAATAGCATCAAAATGCAAATCGCACAATTCCAATTTTTCCTCTATTATTACCGTAAAGCTTTAATTATGCGGAGGAACTTATTTCCAGCGCACGCAATTAAACGGCAATTATTCAATTTGCGTGGGGCCCCCATTAATCTCTGGCCCACCCCGCCCCACCCCCGCAATCTTGATGCACCGTAATGCAGTTTTAATTCGATAAGTCGTCGCTTTTTATTCCGCGACAATTTCACATATACAAATGTGTGTACGTGTGCGCCTAATGCGAAATTTGTCGTCGTCGTCACGGAGGCGCTAGGAGTAATGTATTTGTCGCGGAAATTGAAATTCGTCATTTGTACGTGTTCGGCTAAATTTAAACCGGCGTACACCTCATCTCATTATAAAGTTCTTTTATAAATCACCGTCGCGGCCGGATCGAATTTATCAACGTATCAGATAGGGTGTGTAATTTGATCATTTTCAAAGTCCGTATTTTTAGAATGATATACGCGTTCGTGTAATTTTGGATTTAATTATTCCGTCTCAAGAAATTTGTTTCGCATAATATATTTCTACTACTGTATATAAGGTCTATTAATTTTATGCTGTACATTTTCCGCGTCCACCGTTAACACTCCCGATATTAATATTATGTACGTCACTTCGATAGGTAACTTTATTGTACAGATATGGTGGGCATTTAATTATGCGTGTTCAACCACCCGCAATCACGCAGTCTATGAGATATTCTGGCTCTTCGGTGTTCACCAAAAATTAATCGCATGCACGAGTTTTGCATCCTCGGAATTCTAAACACATCTTTTTGGTCAATAAAATTATTATAAAGTGTATAAAATTATTATACAGTGGTTTGAGGTCTAAAGTAAAATTAAATAATCAAATTAAGCATATATGGGACTTACAGCCGTACTAACAGACAGAGATCAATTCTAGAATCCTAGATTAATAGGTATTTATTGTCGTATCTAAGATTATTTTTAGAAGTAATTCGGGATAATACCGACTAGTGGATGCGTTTTAACCCGACCCGAAGATTAATCCTCAATCTCGGAGTAATTCGCGACTATTAATACAGTTGTTAGATTAAGATTTTGCACTACGTTCCAAAATAAAAAAAGATCTGCAGATTTAGACATACATTCATCTCAGTTTAAGGTCTAAGCAGATCAAGATCAAGAGTTTGGATTACCTTCAACATAAAATTAAATCAAATCAAAGAGATTTGAATGTTTGCAGTTAGAGAAAATTTAAATATGTTTCTTCTAATCTAAATTAACATCCATGGGCTTCAATTTTGGGACTTTTCAGAAAATAATTGAGATTTTAATGTTCATAGCCGAAAAATGTTTAGTTTTTACTCTAAGAATCAAAATTCTTTTAATCTTCGAGGTTACCTTCAAATGAAAAATTAGAATTAAGAGTTTGTAAGCTTATAGAATCATCAGAGATATTCTTGATTACACATAATCAAAACATAACATATAACCTCAATTGAAGATTACTAACTTTAGAAAGTCAAACAATCAAAATTAACAAAAATAAATAATGAAAATTAGCATACATGGGACATGGATTGAAATTTTGCACTACCTTCTAAAATGAAAAAAAGATCTGCAAATTTAAACCTAAAGATGTTTTTACTTCAAGAGCCAAACAATTGAAATTAACATACATTACCCTTAGTTCAAGCTTTAAGTAGGCCCACTTGCAAAAATGCTTCTTGGATCAAGAGTTTGGATTACGGTATACATTAAATTAAATCAAATAAAACAGATTCAAGTGTTTGCAGTTAGAGAAAATTTAGAGATGTTTCTTGTCCAACAATTAAATAATCTAAATTAATACCAATGTGCTTCGATATCAGAAGTTTTTAGATTTGAAAGTTCATAGCCAAAGAATGTTAAAGAAGGTTTTACTCTAAGAATCCAAAAAATCAAAATTTACATAGGTTTTTGGAGCGTTGAGGTTACCTTTAGCACACTTGTGACGGATTACAATTTTGCTATATTTTCTAAAATAAAAAAAAATCTGTAGATTTTGACCTGAAGATATTTTTCCTTCAAGAGCGAAACAATTGTAATCAACATACATAAGGCTTACTTTAAGATCCCTTAGGTCTAACTTGCAAACATGCTTCTTGGATCAAGATTACCTTAACCATTGAAATTGTCATATTTGACAATAAAATGTCAGAAAAGAGTCCCACCTAAATTGGGAATAAATGAGCCAAAAATGGCTAGAATATTGCCTAAAGGGCAAAAAATACACATTTAATGAATTTCCGTCATCTAAAGTTAAGAGGCACCTACAGAAGAGAAAAGTTATTTTGTCTGAATAGAAGAACACACAGTTGTGAAATGTGAACTCCGCCTGCAAGTCCTGTGAGCAAAATTGTTGTGATTTTTTTTTTATATGGTTTAAAGTTGTATATGTATAATAACAGAATATTGTAAAGTTTCAATAAATAAATAAATAATTCAAATCAAACAGATTTAAATGTTTGCAGTTAAAAAGAAAATTTAAAGATATTTCTTCTCCAACAACAAAATAATCTAAATTAACACCAATGGGCTTCATTTACAGATGAAGTTATCAGATTTGAAAGTTCATAACCAACGGATTTTAAAGAAGGTTTTACTCTAAGACTCAAAAAATCAAAATTTAGATAGGTCTTCGGGGTTTTATATTACCTTCTAATGAAAAATTAGAATTAAACTTGGAGTTTGTAGCTTATAAACACATCAGAGATATTCTTGCTTACACATAATCAAAATCAAAATTGACATATAACCTCAGTTGAAGATTACTTTCTTTAGAATGTCAAACAATCAAAATTATCATACATTAGCTCTGGTTTAAGATCTAAGGTAACAATAAAGAATCAAAATTAGAATACATGGGACGTGGATTAAAATTTTGTACCACCATCTAAAATGAAAATGATCTGCAAATTTAAACCTAAAGATGTTTTTGCTTCAAGAGCGAAACAGTTGAAATCAACATACACGAGGCTTAGTTTAAGGCCTAGGCAGATCTAACTTGCAAACATGCTTCTTGGATCAAGATTACCATAGAACTAAATCAAATCAAACAGATTTAAATGTTTGCAGTTAGAGAAAATTTAAATATGTTGTTTAGCCAACAACAAAACAATCTAAATTAGCACCAATTCAACTTATTATTAAAATCTGCGGATTTAGACTTAAAAATAACCAAAATCAAAATTGATATATACCTAGGAACCTTGATTGAAGGTCAAAACTTACTTTAGATTTTTTTTTTCGTGTCATGAAATGTATATATAGCAACATAAAAAGTATACTCTGAAAAGATTGAAGTCTGACTTGTATTATTTACTTTAGAAACTCGTTTTTGCTTCAATAATTTTTTAAAACTAACATATGATTCAACGTTCAAGGTTACCTTTCAAGATAATATTGAAAGATTTTGAAGAGATTATTTTGCTCACTTTAGAAACGTTTTCGCTCAAATAGGCAATCAAAATTAGCATATGATTCAAAATTTAAGAATACCTTTCAAGATGAAATATAAAAATTTGATAGATTATAGGCGAAGATTGTTTGAAGGTCATTTTGCCCGAACAATCAAAAAATTAAAATTGATATATTTGCGCCTTGATTTAAGGATACAATTCAAAGATTTTCAAGTTTATTGGCGAAGAATTTCTAAAGATTTTCGACCCAAACAATCAAATAATTAATTCAAGAGAATAACTTTGTAGTTTTAGAAACTTTACAAACAATTTTGGTCTAATAAATCATCAAAGCCAATGAATGATTGAAGGCCTAAGGTAATATTTCAGGGTAAAATATCTAGAGTTCAAAGTTTATGGCTGAAGAATGTTTTGCCCTAACAATCAAGTAGTTAAAATTAACATAGATTGGGATTACGTTAAAATATAGAGATTTATAATTTTATTTATTAATAAACAACAATAAAAACCTTCTAAGGTAAAATTTACAAACTTAGACTTTAGAATTTTTCTCTTTAATAGTCAAATAATCAAAATTAACATACATGTGCCTTGATTGAAGATCTAAGATTACCTTAAGAGATAAATAATAACATATTTAAAAGTTAATAGCCAAAAAGCCTTCAGAAATATAGCTACAAAAAATAAGTAATCAAAATTAACATAAATGGGGGTTTGAATTTTGATTACTTAATTTTTGGTTTGGGTTATCTTCCAGGAAAAAAAATACGAAATCAGTTAGTTATAAACAAATAATTAGAATCGGCATATCATTCAAGTTTTAGGAATACCTTTCAAGGTAAACTTAGGAAATTTGTTTAAATGAAACAATCTCTAAACCAGTTTTTGCTCCAACAAGAAAACAAGCAAAATTAACACACATTGTCTAAAATTGCTATTCAAAGTAAAATTAAGAGAATGTTTTATAAATAAAACTTGAAACTGTCAAATAGTTTTGTTGGCTTTTTATTTAGTCATTAAAAGGCGAACAAAAGACTTTGAAAGTTTCAAGTTTTTTTATATAACCTTACATTCTGATGTGAAATGGACTTTCAGCAAATTAACAACCATAGTGTAATTTAGAAAGTCATTCAAGAAGTAGTAACAACCAATACTATCAAATTATTAAAATTAGAAGAATTGGAAGTTTATAGCCTAATAATGTTTAGATGTGTTTTGCTTCAAGAATAAAAATTAGTATCATCCAAGGTTTAAGTTTGGAAAATGTTTTAGTTAAGAATTAATGTTATTCTCCAAAAAAAAAGAAATAGATTTCAGATAAATAGCTAAAAATCTATGTTTGGATTCAGTAATCAGATAATTCAAAATTGAAAAATATGGTTTAAGGTTTGAGGTTACCTTCCAATGTAGGAGATTTGCAAGTTAGAAGCTTAAGAATGTTTTTTTAACAATCAAATAATTACAAGAAACTTAGTTTTAGATTTAAATTAGAACTGTATTTTATAGCTAAAGAATCTTTAGAGATATTTTCGTTCAACATTCAAATAATAATAATAATCCTTATTTCAAAGAGTCATTTACAAAATAAAATTGCTTCAATGTTGTCTTATGGTACCTAAATAATTAGAACTAATTTGATTTTACGTTTATAATAGACTTTTAAAGACAAAATTAGAAGAATACTTTATAACTGAAGAATCTTTGGATTTATTTCTGCTTCAAAAACCAAATAATCAAAATTAATGTTTGTCTTAGTTTAAGATTTAAAAAAAATGGATATTTGAAATATTTTAGCTAAAGAAACTTCAGAGATATTTTATTGCCTCCAACAATTAAATTATCAAAATGGACATAAAAGAGCCTCAGTTTAAGGTTTAATATTACCTTCTAAGGTAGGATTGGAAGATTTGCAAGTTAAATGCTAAATTCGTTGCTTCTTACTACTACTTTGACAATTAAATAATCAGAATAACATGAATAACCTTTGATTAAAGGTTTGAGAATGTTCTCTAAGAAATATTTAGTAGATACACAGGTTTGTAGTTTAAGTTTCTGCTCCACCAAACAAAAGCTTGAAGATTTTGAAGAAAAATAGGAGATTTACAAGTTTATATCTTTAGAATAGTTTTTTTTTCTGCAAAAATTAACTAAACCAAATTAACCTACATAAATTAGACTTACTTCAAAGGTAATGATAATTACAAGCTTCAAAAAGTGTCTAAATAAAAAAATCAAAATTTACGAGTTTTAGGTGATTTAAGGTTACCTTTCAAAGAAAATATAAGAAAATAGCAAGTTAATAGCTCAAGAGTCTAAAAAAAGATTTGTTTAGATGATCTAAGTAAAGTTACCTACTAAGGAAGAAATAGAAAAAAGTTTATAGCAGAATAAACAAATAAACAACACATTTAAAGGTTTAAGGTTACCTTTCGAAGTAAGATTTGGAGATTACCAAATTAATAGCTAAATAAACTTTTACAGTGTTTTTACATTAAAAAAATCTGGTTTATATACATTAACTTTGGGTTAAGGTAACTTCTAAGAAGAAATAATAAGATTTGCAAGTTCATAGCTTGAAATCAAATTAAAAGTGTTAAACCCAATTTTTCATGTCTCTTAGACAAAGAAACATTTTTTGAATACAAAATTTTTGTCGCGAAGCTCTTTTTTGACTTTGAAATATTAAAGGGTTATTGATAGTTGGCAAAATTGTGAATTGGAAAGAAGAGACTGAAAAAAGTTGTAATGCTTCATTTTTGGGCCCAAATCAATCAATTTCGCCAATGCAAAAGTGATGACTGATTTGGTGTAATAAAAATCTACCACTTGTTTTTGTTAACCTATTTTTGAAACGGTAAATTATTCAAATACATAAATTTTGGTTTGTCACGATCAAATGGAAACTAAATACTTGCTGCAAAGTAAGTACTTTCTATTTAACTTGGGATGAAGGTGTATTGATAGTAGGCAAAATTGTAAACTTGCAGCAAATACATTTTATCTTAAATTTTTTTTTTCATTTATTGACCATTCATACATATACAATAATATACAATGATTGGGTCAAATGGACTTGAATCATTTTCGCTATTTGGTATTTTAATACCAAATATCGAAACTGCTCTTCCTTCAAGCCCTAAAAATAATAATTAATAATACTTAACTTATATCTAAACAGCTTTTAAGTATTTTGTGAAGCATATAACACCTGAGAAAATTTATATTTAAAACTATTGTAGTTGCCACTTCGCCATTCGAGAGATAATGATCTAATTTTTGAACATTTGAATATTTACATATATGAATACTTGAATCTTTAAATTTTGGAATTTTTAAATATTTAAATATTTGGATACTTGTGTAAATCGCATAAACGAAAACGAGGAATTAATTAAAATTACGGCGTACACGTACAAGAAAAATTTCAAAATTTATGAAGCTGATATTATTCATTAACGCCAATCTATTAGTTGAAGGAATTTTTCAATCGCAGCTTAGTTAGGAGATATTAAAAACAAGTGAAAAACAATTTTTGTTATAAGAGAAATCGTTGAGTTCAAACTAAAAATTGAAAAAAAATTGCTCATTGATTTTCTGATTATTACATTTTCTAATTACACTCTAGACAGCAATTGTTTGATGAAGGAATTTTTAAAATCCGACGATCAGTTCAATAAAATATTTAAAAAAAAACAATTGACAATTTTTTTTCCTTATAATAACATCCTTTAAAAGAGGAATCGTTTGATGGTAAAACTTTCAAAATCTGATGATGCGTTCAAAAGTTATAAATAAAAAAATTAAAAAATCAATTGCACATCGATTTTCTGATTATTGCATTTTCCATCAGTAATTGTTTTCTGAAGGAATTTTTAAATTTCAACAATCTGTTTAAGAGTTATCAACAAAAAATGAAAAAAAAAAAAACAATTGACAATCGAATTTTAGTTTTTTTTTTATCATATAACAAAATTTGATATAAGATGAATCTTTTGGTGGCAAAATTTTCAAAATCTGATGATGCGTTCAAGAGTTATAATTAAAAAATTTCAAAACAATTGCACATCAAATGTTTCATTATTGTCAAGAACATTGTACGATCGAAATATCGTATCGCTTGTAGATTTTCCTTTCAAAAATCACAATTAAGTGTTTTTAAGGAGGAAAAAAAAAACGTGATAAATAACAACCCAATTTTTATAACCATATTTAATTAACTTTTTGAATAATACCTGTTTTTAATTGGACCTTTTAGTTACATGATTTCAACAAGACTGAGGAACAATCTTTTAATAACCTTCTTTGCCTCGTTGACGAGTCATTATTAAACACACATTTTACTTTGTTTTGTAAAACAGTTTTTTTTTAATACAAAACAATGTAAAAAGTGTGTTTAATCTTGTTTGGAGCAACTTTTAATTAAACAATTATTTTACGTAATATTAACAAGATTGAGCAATGAAATATATTGCTCAATCTTATTGAAATTACTTAAAATAA
Source organism: Ontholestes murinus (assembly GCA_963969525.1). Taxonomy (NCBI): domain Eukaryota; kingdom Metazoa; phylum Arthropoda; class Insecta; order Coleoptera; family Staphylinidae; genus Ontholestes; species Ontholestes murinus. Next base: position 7,451,037 of record OZ018393.1, read on the forward strand.
TTGTTTTTATATATTTAACAATTTTTAAATCATACAAAAACATTCAATTAAATGTCGTCACTTAAAAAAATAATACTCATCATTTTATATTTGTATAATAATATTCAATCAATGTTTTTATACTTTAGTATAAAAACATATTACTATAGAACTCAATTGAATGTCGTCACTGGACAAATAAATTTACGCGATCGTAATAAAACTTCTTTTTTTCTGATTATACAGAGGAATCAATTGCCGTCCGAAGAATACCGGCGCGTCTTTTTTTTTTCGCTCCTTCTATTCGCACCGAGAAAATAAATCATCCGAGATTTTGTTTGTGCGGCTCGAGAATTGAGATATCAAGTTTTATGTGGCTGCTTTAGTGTATTTCTCTCTGTGTGTGTGTGTTAGCAAAAAGAGCCTGTGCCGTTTTAAACGGCCATTAATCAAATCCGCCCCCGGATTCCACCCTCGCATATAATCGTCACGATTTCCACCCCCGGTGTTTACCGTCTTCGACGGTGACACTCGCACACACCAGGCCAGACAAACATTATATCTTCGACGTCGATGGCATCATCTATCTCCCGCGCTCGCCTTTTTTTATCTTTTGAATAAGATTCACCACCCCCCTAGCCCTTATTTCCATTATAAATTGCAATCATCAAACACACAATTCGATCTAGATAGCCGTGACATTAACATATCTTAATATTATAATAATTTTTTTATAACGAGTATCTCATTTTTTTTTTTGCCTAGAATTAAGGGATAAATTGATTGTTTGAGTTACGTCAAGATCAAAATAATTTGATGAATAAAGCACTAATGAAAAAAATAATTAAAGTGTTAAGAACGGTCATTATTGCATTTTGTCGTCTTTTATTTTTCAGCAAATTTGTATGTTTAATAATTTTTATTTTTTATTTATCATCACTTGACATCTGTAATCTATTATTTGCCATCTAACTTCTTTCATATACAACCTATAATTTATTTATGACATTTATTTGACACCTACCATCTGTCTTTAATTACTTATTATCGGTCATCTGTCATCTATAATTTGTCTGCACCATTTGTATTATGTCATCCGCATCTGTCATATGCTACATGTAATTTATAGTCTATTATCTTTCGTCTGTCATGCAATACCTGATATTTGTTATTTGCCATCTGTCATCTGTGTTTAAGTGCATAACATATGATAATCGATATGTTAACATATTTCGTGTATCAGCTATCATATATTATATAACATACGTAATATAACAATTATCATCTGACATTTAACACCTGTCATCAGTTATTTGACATGTATGTTCTCCTTTCTTCGATATCAGCCACCTGTCATTTGTCATATCTTTGTCATCTATAATCTTTAATTTATCGCTGTCATTTATTACTTGTCAACTGTCATCTGTCATATATCGAATATGATATGTCATCTATTATCTATTATTTGGCTTTAATAACTAATAACTATCATCATAACACGCATCTATCATCGATTATCTGCAATCTGTGGTAGGTCATAATCATTTTACATCTGTCACCAAAGTTCGATAATTAATCATCAGTCATCTGACATTTGTCATATATTATGTAAGATCGATAATATGACAACTGCTGTCATCTGTCGTAAATTATCAAAAATGTCTTTCTACATTTCTCATCTGTCGTTTGAATCCTATCCTAATCAGTCATCTGCTATCTATCATATTTTATCTATTTATCTATCATCTAAATAAATCTCTCTAACATCTATTATTTGTCATGTAAAACCTTTCGTCTGCTATTTAAAATTAACCATTTGTCTTATATGTATTTATAAACGGTCATCTATCATCTGTCAAACGACATATATCATATGACATCTTTCATCTTGTTATCTATTATATATTCTCTATTATTTGATGATCGCAGATGTTCATCTATCATCTGTTATTTGACATCTATCATCTTCCTTTTATTACTTATCATCAGCCACCTTTCAACTATGATATGTCATGTATCACACGTAATATATCATCTGTCATCTATAATTTATTATTTATCTCTGATATCTGCCATCCGTCATTGAACACTTGTCGGCTTTTATTTGACATCTGTTATTGGTGTTTAAGTACCACATCGATTATCTGAAATATGTCATATGTCATTATCATTCACCATCTGTTCTATTAATTACCTGTTATGAAAAAATGTAATATGACAACTGTCATCTGTCATAGATAATCTAGCATTTGTCTCTATATTTTTCATCTGTTATTTGACACTGGTCATCTTTTGCCGTCTATATATGGCATCTCTCTTATTTGTAATTTAGTAAATGATAATATAATATGATGTCAGATATAAGTAATAGATGATGATAGATGACACATGATATATGACAGCTGATAGATGATAGATGACCCTTAATTTATAAGTAAGTAAGTTTAACACTCCTCTCTATTATTTGTTACCTGTCAACTGTGCTTAAATTCCTACAATCCAACTATTACCCACTCTCATATGTCATTATCATTTTACATCTGTCATCTGCCTTTTATACCAAATTATCGGCCAGTAGTCATAAATCATGTAAAAACTACAATATAACAACAGTCATCTGTTACAAATAATCTAATATTTATCGTCTCATCTGTTATTTAACACCTTCGTATATGCATTTTGAACCCTTAAAAAAAACTGGAAATCTGACAATATTATAGATTCCAAAAAGAGTGAAGTGTCAAAAACTATGCTCACCATAAAAACCAAGCAAGAGATTATAGCCAGTATGGTTTGAACAATTATACAGTATGCACAATCTTAGCTAACAAAGATATCATCCAGAAAACTCAAGCAGCTAAAAGCGAAAATCATGTCTGCTAAGCAAAGAAGTGCCATCCATAAAAAAATGGAGAGGTTGCTTTTACTTTGGATATATGAGCGGGAAATGAAAAGAGATGTAACTGGTATGGCTATCATTCAAGAGAAGGCTAGAGAAATTTTTAAGGAATTAAAAGAACAAACTCCAGGTTCGTCATCCGAGGAGCTACCACCCACAAAATACCTATTGATATTTCTAGTAAGAGCTAACGCTAGTGGTGATGCTTAAACCACATCTCGTTTACGACTCTGAGTCTCCCTGAGTATTTAAAAAAATCCGTAATCAAGAGAAGACTGCCAGTAGTGTAGAGATCGAATCAGAGGGCATGGATCACGCAGGCTCTTTTCAAATAATGGCTGTTTGAAGTTTTTGCCCCGAGCATTAAGGACTACCTTGTTGCCAATAACTTGCCATTCAAAGTACAATGGACAATTTACCAGCACACCCAAAGGAGCTTGAAGATAATTTGCTGATAGACTTTCCCTGGTTGACAGTTCAGTTTCTACCTCCGAATACGACTTCGCTGATTCAGTCGATAAATCAGGAGGTTTTTCGCGTTTCAAGTGTTTTGAAGCTTTTCGCATCATTCAAAAGGCGCGGTCAGAAGTCACGCAGCGACAGTTGAGTCCATTTTTCGTTCAAGGAGACATCCCTGAAATTATGGATGAACTTTTGACAGCTGTCAGACATATGGAAATAGGAGGTGAATGAGGATGACATAGAAGAGCTCATAATGGAACATGAAGATAAACTGACGACAGAAGAGCTTCAAGAAATCTTGAATGCAGAACAGCAAGAAACACTGAGAATTTAACTCGTTCTGAACGAGAAGAAGACGAAAGAAGACCAATGCCGGCATCTACTATTAAAGATCTTTTGAAGAAGTGGAAAGATGTCAGAGCAATGGTCTTAGAATGGCACCCAAATCAAGCTGATGTCAAAAATGAAAAGGACTGATTAATATGCAAAACTATATATGTTTGTTATTTTTTAATAAACTTACTTAGAAATTACACATCCATTTTTAAATTTAATTTTTCGTCTCTAAATCTATAGTAAATCGATAATCGGGTAAAAAACACTTCGAATAACGAACATAGGCTTGTAATAAATTATGTTCGTTAACCGATCACCCACTGTATTATATGTCATCTGTCATATATTATCTGTTTTCTATAATCTATTATTTGCTTCTGATATATGTCAACTGTTATTTAATAACTAGATATGATTAATCAACTGGCATCTGCCAAATGTATCCTACGTAATATGTTATTAATATTGTTGGACAGATGTTTACCTGTCGTTTATTATTTGACATCTTTTTTAAAATTATTTTCAGTTATCTGCTATTTGTCACATGTCTTGCATCACATGGAATTAGTCATCTATCATCTGTCATAATTTATCTATCATTAATAATTTATTATTTTCTCTGACATCTATCTTCCTTCATATAAATATTATTTGACATCTATCATCTATATTTAAGTACCTATAATCGATCATCTGGAATCTGTCATATATTATTATCAATTTACATCTTTTGTAACTAATCATCGGTAATCTGTTATCTGTTTTATACTATATATTATATTAAATATGACTTTCATCTGTTTAATATTTAATTTAATATTTGTCACTTCATCTTATGTTTTTTGTCTAATACCTGTCATCTGTCATTTGACATTTGTCGTCGGTCTTTTATTACTTATCATTGGTATCTGCCATCTGTCACATATCGTGTATTATATATGATATGACAACTGTCATTTGTCCTATGTTTTATGTCATTTATAATCTCTGACGTCTGTCATCTGTCACACAATACCTGACGTCTGTAATTTGACATCTGTCTGCCTTTTAATTATTTATCATCGGTCATATGCAAAATTCGATATATCATATTCATCTGTCATATATTGTCTGTCATCTATAATCTGTTATTTGTCTCTGAAATCTGTCATCTGAATTTACGTATTATCAATTAGCAATTTGACATCTGTCATCAGTGTTTTAATTATTTATCATCGGCCATCTACTAAATTCATTATATCATATTCACCTGTCATATATTACCTGTCATCTAGAATCTATTATTTGTCTCTGAGATCTGTCATCTATATTTACCTATTATCACTCATTTACTATCTGTCAAATGTCAGGTATCATTTGAATTATGTCATTTATTATCTTTCATCTGTCAAAAGTATTTTGTCATCAAAATCTGTTATTTGCTCTTGACAGACGCCAATTGTCATTTAATGCCTACATATAATGAATCAACTGCCATTTACACATATCATGTATGTTACGTAATATATCATCTGTTATCTGTCATCTATAATCTATTATTTGATTCTTGATTTGATGATTCTGCTACCAGAAAAGGTCTCTTTGATGACCTTCCATCAGTATATGGCTTATTTGTTTCCAAAAGGAAAAACTCTCTCACTTGTCACATGTCAAATATTTTATCTACTATGATAATTGTCATTTGTTGTTGGTAATCTGACATATATAATTTCTAATTTATCGCTGACATTTATCATCTGTCATTTGTCGTCAGTAGTTTGACATATTATTTGTGTACAAGCATCTACCATCGATCATCTGCAATATGTCATATGTCATCATCATTTTACATCTGTCAACAGACATTGAGAAATGACCATCAGTTATCTGGCAATTGTCATATATTATGTAAGATCGATAATATGGCAACTGCTGTCAGGTGTATTTTAATTATTTGTCATCGGTAAAATTCGTTATATCATATTCATCTGTCATACATTACCTGTCATCTATAATCTATTATTTGTCTCTTGACTTCTGTCATCTGTATTTACGTATTATCAATCATTTACGATCTGAAAAATGTCATGTGTCATTTGTCATCTACTCTCTGTCATGTGTCATCTACCATCTGTCATTTGTCAAAAGTTTTTTGTCTATAATCTGTCATTTGCTTTTGACATATGTCAATTGTCATTTAATGCCTACACATAATGAATCAACTGCCATTTATCAAATATCATTTATCCTACGAAATACATTATCTGTTGTAATGTATTATTATTATTATTATCTGTCATCTATAATCTGTTATTTGCTTCGGACATATGTCAACTGTCATTTAATCCCCAGATGTAATGAATAAACTGCCATCTAGCAAATATCATGTATTCTGCGTATTATGTCATCTGTCATCTGACATAAAACATGCCATCTATCATTTACTTCTGACCAATATCAACTGCCATTTAATGTCTAAATATGACTAATCAATTGCCATCTGATAAATGTAGATGGCAGTTGATCTATCAAGTGTCATGTCACATGCCATGCTTTACATCTATCATCTGCCATATGATTTCTGTCGTTTATAATTAATTATTTGTCTCTGACTTCTATCATCCATCAACATCTGTCGACTGTTATTTGACAGCTATCATCTATATTTGAGTACCTATCATCGATCATCTGGAGTCTCTTACATGTCATCATCAATTTACATCTTTTATAACTAATCATTGGTAATTTGGTATCTATTTTTATCACATAACATATGAAATATGACTTTCATCTGTTTAATATTGATTCTAATATTTGACACTTCATCTCATATCTGTTGTTTAACGCCTGTCATTTGTTATTTGACATTTTTCGTTTGCCTTTTATTACTTACCGTCGGTATCTTCCATCTGCCACATATCGTGTATTCTATTCGATATGACAACTGTCTTATGTCATATGTTATCTGTCATTTATAATCTATTAATAGTCTCTAACATCTATAATCTATCGTCTGCTATTTGACATATGCCATTAGTCATTTATTATCTAATATTTGTCTCTGACATCTGTCATCTGTATTTATCAATTATTTACTATGTGTCAAATGTCATGTACCTTATGAATATTATCATTTGTCATCTGCCACCTGTTATCTGTCATTTGTCATCTGCCAGATGTCATTTGACATATGTTTTGTGTCATCTATAATCTGTTACTTACTGCTGACGTATGTCAACTGTCATCTAATACCTAAATCTGATGAATTAACTGCCATCTATCAAATATCATGTATTCTACGTATTATGTCATATGTTATATGTCATCTATAATCTATTACTTGCTTCTGACCAATGTCAGCTGTCATTAAATAACAGATTATAAATGACAAAAACATTTGACAAATGACATATGAAAGATGGCATATGATAGATGACAGATGAATATGTTGTAGGATAGGTATCCTACAAAATATTCATCTGTCATCCAACATCTGCCATCTTCCATATGTCATTTGTCAAATGTTTTTGTCATTTATAATATGTTATTTGCTTCAACTGTCATTTAATACCTAAATATGATGAATCAACTGCCATCTCTCAAATGTCATGTACTCTAAGTAATATATCATCTGTCATCTGACATATAACATGTCATCATTTACTTCTGACCAATACCAACTGCTATTTAATGTCTAGATATGACTAATCAATTGCCATTTGCTAAAGGTATCCTACAAAATATTCATCTGTAATCTGTCATCTATCATCTACCATCTATCATAGGTTATCTGTAACCTGTAATCTATTATTTTCTTCTGACATATATCAACTGTCATTTAATACCTAGATTTGAACAATCAACTGTCATCTATCAAATGTCATGTATTCTACGTAAAATAGATCATCTGTCATATTTTATGTCATTCATAATCTATCATTTGCTTCTGACCAATGTTAACTGTCATTTAATGTCTAGATATGACGAATCAGCTGCCATCTACCAAATTTATCGTACAAAATATTAAGGTGTCATCTAACATCTGCCATCTTTCACCTGTCATTTGTCAAATGCTTTTGTCTTCTAAAATCTGTTATTTGCTTCTGACATATGTCAAATGTCATTTAATACATCTATCAAACGTCATGTATTCTACGTAATGTATCATCTGTTATATATTATATGTCATCTAAAATCTATCATTTGCTTCTGACCAATGTAAACTGTCATTTAATCCTACAAAATATTCATCTGTCACTTATCATCAGCCATCTTTTATCTGTCATTTGTCAAATGTTTTTGTCACCTATAATCTGTTATTTGCTTCTGACATATATCAACTATCATTTAATACCTAGATATGATGAATTAACTGCTATATGTCAAATGTCATGTATTCTACGCAATATATCATCTGTCATTTGTCATATGTTATATGTCATCATTTGCTTTCGACCAATGTCAACTGTCATTTAATGTCTAGATATGACGAATCAACTGCCATCTGCCAAATGTATCCTACAAAATATTCATCTGTCATCTAACATCTGTCATCTTTAATCTGTCATTAGTCAAATGTTTTTGTCATCTATAATCTGTTATTTGCTTCTCACATATATCAACTGTCATTTAATACCTAGATATGATGAATCAACTACCATCTATCAAATGTCATGTTTTCTACGTAATATATCATCTGTCATCTGTCATATGTCATATGTTATCTATAATCTATCATTTACTTCTGACCAATGTCAACTGTCATTTAATGCCTAGATATGACGAATCAACTGCCATTTGCCAAATGTATCCTACAAAATATATATCTTTCATCTATCATCTGCCATCTTTCATCTAACATTTGACAAATGTTTTTGTTATCTATAATCTGTTATTTGCTTCTGCCATTTAATACCTAAATATTATGAATCAACTGCGACCTATAAAATGTCATGTATTCTATGTAATATATCATCTGTTATCTGTTATATATTATATGTCATATGTAATCTATCTTTTGCTTGTGACCAATATCAACTGTCATTTAATGTCTAGATATGATAAATTAACTGCCATCTGCCAAATGTATCCTACAAAATAAACATCTGTCATCTATCATCTGCCATCTATCATTTGTCAAATGTTTTTGTCATTTATAATCTGTTATTTGCTTCTGAAATATGTCAACTTTCATTTAATACCTAGATATGATGAATCAACTGTAATCTATCAAATGTCATCTATTCTACGTAATATATCATCTTTCATCTGTCATCTGTCACATGTTATATGTCATAATCCATCATTTGCTTCTGACTAATATCAACTGTCATTTAATGTCTAGATATGACGTTTCAACTACCATATGCCAAATGTATCCTACAAAATATTCATCTGTCATCTTTCATTTGTCATTTGTCAAATGTTTTTGTCATCTATAATCTGTTATTTGCTTCTGACAAATGTCAACTGTCATTTAATGTTATGTTATCTATTATTTATTATCTATAATTTTTTATTTTTAAATCTGTCATCTATCATTAGACACACGCAGTCTGTAATTTTATCATTTGTCATCTGCCATCTGTTATCTGCCATCTGCCAGCTGTCATTTGTTATTTGACATATGTTTTGTGTCATTTATAATTTGTTATTTGCTTCTGACATATATGTCAAATGTTATTTAATACCTACATATGATGAATTAACTTTCATTCATCAAATGTCATGTATTCTACGTAATATATCATCTGTCATATGTTATATGTCATCTATAATCTATCATTTGCTTCTGACCAATGTTAACTGTCATTTAGTGTCTAGATATGACGAATCAACTGCCATCTGCCAAATGCATCCTAAAAAATATTCATCTGTCATCTATCATCTGCCATCTTTCATCTGTCAGTTGATAAATGATTTTGTTATCTATAATCTGTTATTTTCTGCTGACATATGTCAACTATCATTTAATACCTAAATATGATGAATCAAATCTATTAAATGTCATGTATCATACTTTAATATATCACCTGTCATCTGTCACATGTTATCTGTCATATATAATCTATTATTTGCTTCTGATATATGTCAACTGTCATGTAATACTTAGATTTGATGAGTCAACTACCATCTGCTAATGTATCTTAACTATCTATCATCTATTTTATACTATGTTATTTGTCGTTTATAATTTATTATTTGTTTGTGACATCTGTTAAATGCATTTTTGATGATGATGATAGTTAATCATCCAAATAGCAGTCGACAGATATTATATGATGGATGATAGAAGCCATAGAAAAATAATAAATTATAAACGACAGATAACATCCGATAGATGATATATGTAAAGCATATCAGGTGACATTTGGAAAATAACTTAAATTGGGTAATTTTTAAAAGTACTTTTTCCTCTAGAAAACTTTTGCCTTTGACTGCATTAAATTATTAAATTTCAATAACAAGTAATTTTGTTCTTTTAATTGATACATTAGGCCATTTACTTTGAATCACTTAGTCTTGGTTTACTCAAGATTAATAATTTTTCGTCAATAAATTAGCTATTGGCAATTAATCTCCAATCAATATTAATCATAATATAATCTCGTAACCAGACGTTAATATGTGTGTACCGCATCACCCTTTCCCCCCCATTTTCCGTCGCCCATAAAACGGTAGTAATTCCGTTACCGTTTACAATTAATTTTCCGACTCGCCCTGCCAGACTCGTGTTCAAACAACTTAATCGCGAACACTCGATGTCTTCCGCATCGATCCTCCCCCATCCCCCGCCGTCTACGAGTGAGAGACGTGCATGGGGCTGGAGCGGGCGAGGGACCAGTGGGTGGGGGTGGAGAAAATGAGATCCCTTATTATCTGCCGTCTGGGCGCGGCGACATTTGTTTCCCCGTCTGTTCTTTTTAAGGCCGACCTCCGCCACCCCCGTCGTCCTCCCCTAGGCACGATTGGACCTAACGTCCTCGCACTTTCGTATATATAACGTCTGCACATATAGGAAAAAAATTGAGGAGAAGAAGCAGACGGAGGGTGGATGGGAGGATGTGTGTGTGTTGGATGTAGCGTGGAAAAGTTTTTGGTCTTTAATTAAATTAAGGGCGTAATTGTGTTTGCCGGACTTTAGGGGCACGCGAGATGGTTATTATCGCTTGCGGGCGCCCCCCCTCATTAAACTAAAAGGGCCGAAATCATCGTCGTCGTCGGCGGCAGCGGCGGCAGCGTAATGTCAGGGACGTGCCCGAACAGAGGCTCAGTAGAGTGCGTTCAGATTGTGTCATTCGCATGAAAACATGAATTCCACCGGATATTCGTTTACTTAATTGTAGTTTTGTACATGAGAAATGTTGAATAACAGACTATTGGTGTTAAATGATATATGATAGATGAAATATGAAGGGTGACAGATGGCAGATGACAGATGAACAATAACAGATGACAGATAATAGATGACAGGTGACAGATGATAGTTGACATATAATACATGACGCATGAAGATGGCAGATGACAGATGACACATGACTTATCAAATTCATCTATCATATGATATATAGTTTATCTATCATCTGAGTCAACAACATAAACCAAAAAAAGGCTAAAGTCGTTCAATAACGATGATGGACCGCTTTAAGTTAAATGTAGTGAGGATAAACAAGACGAATTGTAAAACCTATTAAAGATTGACAGTGACGGTATTATTAAAGGTTTTCAACAATAAGCAAAACAGACATTTAAGATTTAAGATCAGGTTACTTAGGACTGTTCAAGATTGTTGTTATGTTAGAGGTTTAAAAGATAAGCAATAAGGACTCGAAAGACTTTTTGAAATTGGTCAACCTTATTCTAAACTGCTCAAAAGTATTCAAGACTGTTCAAGATTGTTGTTACGTTAAAGGTTCAAAGGATAAGCAAAACGGACTCTGTAGACTATTTAAAATTGTTCAAGATTATTTTAGACTGCTTAAAACTGTTAAAGACTGTTCAAGACTGCTCAAGACCTTTCAAGGCTGCTCAAGGTTGTTGTATTGTATTGTTTGCTTTGTTTCTCTTCTTAAAAAAATCTAAAATACATACTACTATGAAAACTATTACTATAATTTTAATTGGAGAGACCCGGACGAAGTCTATTTCTTCGAGATGTTCTTCCACTCTGACCCAATCAGCCTATTTTCGTGAAGAATTCATTTAATATTGTTCAAAATGCTTGGGACTGTTAAATACCGTTGTTGTGTTAGAATTGTTTAACACCATTCAAGATTGTTCTAAATTGCTCAAAACTGTCCAAGACTTCTCAAGATTATTAAAGACTGTTTAAGACCATTCCAGACTATTCAAAATAAAGAGTCATCAGTAGACTGCATTAAGTTAAATGTAGTGAGGATTAACAGAAGGACTTGTAAAACCTATTAAAAGTTGCTCATTGTTATACAATTGCGGTATTATTAAAGTTTTTAAGAATAAGCAAAACAGACATTTAAGATTGTTCAATTTGCTCAGGAGTGGTCAAGATTATTGCTATGTTAGAGATTTAAAGGATAAGCACAATAGACTCTGGAGACTATTCAAATGTGTTCAACATTATTTAAGACTGTTCTAGACTACTCAAAACCCTTCCAGATTGATCCAAAGTGTTCAAGACTGCTCAAGACTATTCAAGATTGTTCAAAAATGTTCAAGACTATTCAAAATTTATAGTTATCAATGTACAATGATGGACTGCATTAAGTTAATTGTAAAACCTGTTAAAGATTGTTCAATGTCAAACTATAATAAGCAAAACATGCGATTTGAGATTGTACAAGTTTCTCAGGACTGCTCAAGATTGTTGTTATGTTAGAAGTTTAAAGGAAAAGCAAAACGGACTCTAGAGACCATTCAAAATTGTTCAAGACTATTCAAGATTGATTCAGACTGCTCAAAACCATTAAAGACTGCTCAAGATTACTAAAGACTATTTAGGACCATTAAAAACTATTCAAAATATACAGTCATCAATGTACAATGATGGACTGTATTGTGGACTGTATAATGTAAATATTAAATGTAGTGAGGATAAACAAAAAAAATTGTAAAATAAAGGTAAACAATTAATAATTTATGACTTTATTGAAGGTTTTCAAGAATAAGCAAAACAGATATTTGAGATTGTTCAAATTGCTCAGGATTGTTAAAGATTGTTGTTACGGTGAAAGTTTAAAGGAGAATCAAAAGGGACTCTGGAGACTATTCAAGATTGTTCAACATTTTTCAAGACTGTTCTAGACTGCTCAAAACCCTTCAAGACTGTTCCAAACGCACAAGACTGCTCAAGATTGTTCAAGACTATTCAATATTTAGAGATTACACAAATTCTGCTTGGTTTGTTTCACTATTTATTTATTTATTTGATAATTTTGTCGTTATTATTATTATCACATGAAAATCTAAATCAATAAAGTATTCAAGAATGTTCAAGACTGTTCAAAGGAAAAAAAAATCATAAAATTTTTAGACCTAGTGGTTTTAAGGAAATAACGACAAAATTACTTGCTAATTATAGAACTATTTAGATTAAAATAATTTTAAAGATTCAAAATCACAAAAAGTCCATTGGAGGTATAATGTATGAATTCAAAGGTGTTGTAGTGGAAAAAGAACTTTCAAAACTGCTCAAAGCTGTTTAAGGCTGGTTCAAAAAATGTATTAGAGTCTTGAAAGTAAGATAATCGACTGTGTATTACGTTAAATGTTTTAGAATATTTATAAACAGTTCGAAACTACTCAAGATTAAAACACTGGACGCACGAATAGTAAATATTTAAAATGAAATGAAATTTTTAAAGTATAAATAAGAACTGCTTTTGAACGATATTTTTTACGAATCACAAGTTCATAAGGTTATAAAATCCAGAAGCTTTTAGAAACACTAACATTTTTCGACAGAACATGCTTCTTCCATATTGTGGTTTTATTCTTGTCAGTAAAAGTAGGTTCTTTAATTGTCGAAATTATCACATCCATCTTCTGCACTGTGGAATTAAAATGGTTTAAGTTAAAGTAACTGGAGAATAAGTTAAGAGGTTGGTATAGCTTAAGAAAAATAAAATTTTTTAAACTTTTAAAGTTTTCTTATATCTAAAAATCCAAGTAATACACTCGTTTGTATTCAAGAAATTCGCAGGTAAATTGCAGCTTATATCTGTTTGTATTAATCTTACAATCTTCAATTTATTTTTTTATTACGGAAATCCTCTTTTTAACAATTATCAAAATATAATTAATACACATATAAAAAAAAGATACACAACTTATCAACTACTCTGAAGTTAAATAAACAAATTTACAATTCATCTCTTGAATAGTTTAAGCTTAAATTTTAATCACGAGGTTTATTGTTTATTAGAAAAGCTGTAAAGTATTTTAGAATTTTTTGATAATTTAAATTGATGGATGAACGACGATGCTATTGGAATAACAACGAATTCTCGAAGTTCTAAATTGTTTATAGGAGAAGGCACTTTTCAAACTCAAAAAAATTATATAAACTATAAAAAATACTATTGTTGGTTTAAAAAGTACTTTCTTCTATAAACAATTTACAACTTCGAGAACTCGTTATCAGTTGATAATATTCACCTTGTGAACGAAATGTACATTTAAACTCTTAATAAACAAGTGAAGTTAGGAATAAACTGAGTGTTATTTTCATTTATAAAAAGCACGATGATTAACTTTATTAAGTTAAATTTTTTTGGTCTAAATAAGAGAACTCTTAGAAACTACTATAGACTTTTCAAAGAAAAAAGTTGGTCAAACTATTAAAGACAGTACAAAGTAAAAAGTAGAATCACTAAAGGCAGAGTCTAATTATTGAAGGCAGCTCAAGAAAAAAAAAGTTATGGTCAAATTATTAAAGACAGATCAAGAGAAAAAAAGAGAAGAAAATTGGTATTGCTAAAGATTCTTCAAGACAATCAAGGTAGAACAATTTATGAAACTTTCTTCCTTTTCGATAACTTAAAACCACTCAAAACCATTAAAAGTAAACTGCTTGAATTCACAAAGTTAAAAGTTTTAAGAAAGAAATTGATTTCAAAAGCTATAGAAAACTATTTCAGACTGCTCAAAAAAGTGTTTGGATATTGGAATAACAACGAAATCTCGAAGTTGTGAATTGTTTATAGAAGAAAGTATTCTTTAATCTTCTGAAAAAATCATTTAGACCAAAAAAAGTACGATTATTAACTTTAAGTTAATTTTTTGGGGATAAATAAGAGAATTCTTAGAGGCTTTTCAAAAAAAAATGTTGGCCAATTTATTAAAGACAAACTATTAAAGTAAAAAGTAAAATCATTAAAGGTAGCTCAAGAGTCTAATTATTGAAGGCAGCTCAAGAAAATAAAAAGTTGGTCAAAATATTAAAGATAAATCAAGGGAAAATAGGAAGAGAAAATACAGTTCAAGATTCTTTAAGAAAATCAAGGTAAATTGATCGAAACTCGCGTCACTTAAAAATAAAGTGTGATATTAACAAAGTAAACGTTCTTGTTTAATTTTCCAAAATGTATCACGAACTTAACGCCTCAACCATTAATCAAATCAAGGTAAGATAATTTATGAAACTCTCTTTCTTTTCCGATTACTCAAAGTCTTTAAAAATAATGTGCTTGAATTCTTAAAATTAAAATTTTAAGAAAGAAATGGGCTTTCAAAACTATCCAAACTGTTTAAAAATGATTAAAAAAAGTATTTGAATATTGATTTAAGTTTTTTAGCTATACTCAGAAGGTTCTTTCCAAACTTTTGGAAATTTAAGAAAAAAAAATCAAACTATTGTATGTACGATAAAGTTTCATATTTCAAAAGATATCAAAAACTCTTAAGGATTAAAAAGGATGTTTAAAGAAAATTATTTGTTAGGTTATTAGATCTAAAGATTTTTTTTAGCAAATGACAACTTTCGATATTAAATTAGTTGTTGAACTATTTAGATATTCTAATAATTTTAGATGAACGGATATTTACAAATTAAATAATAAATTAACTCTTAAAGTTTAAAGATTTTATGGAAGAAAAAAGTCTGACTTTTAAAGCAGCTCAAAACTGATTGAAACCACTCCAAAAAATTAGTTGAGCAAATTAGATTTTCTTTAGGAATTCAAGATAGATAAGATCTATACAATATCAATGACTTTTGATAACTAATCTTATCTAATTTAGATTTAAAGTTTAACCACCCATCATGCATCAAATTTTTATAAATTTACTCACTCAAAAATCTATCTTTTTAATTTCTTCTTCATTCAAGAAGTTTAGTAATTAATTTTATTTGAAACCGCGAGACGATAAGGAATTAAAGTTTATATTTATATCTAGGGTGGGTGGGCGGCCTCTATCCCACCCTCCAATCAGTAAAACATCATCAAAATTTATTTGAAAAATTTGTATGAATAAATCTGTAAAAGTTGCAATTATTTTTTGTTTATTTATATTTTACCACTTTTAATTAAAACCCTCGCTTATGTTTTACTGATTGGAGGGTGGGATAGAGGCCACCCACCCACCCTACATATACATGATAACTTTAATTGCTAATCGTTGATGATTTTGCTGCTAAACACAATCAAACCCTTTGTGTAATAAAAAATAAAACAACATCAAAATTTAAGTTAAAATATAAATGACTTTTTATAGCTAATCTTATCTAATTTAGATTTTAAATATGCCCACCCATCACGAAACAAATTTTTACTAATTTACCCACTCACAAATTTACCTTTTTAATTTCTTCTTTATTCAAAAAGTTTTGTAATTACTTTTATTGGAAACCGCGAGACGATAAGAAATTTGAGTTTATATGTATATGTAGGGTGGGTGGGTGGCCTCTATTACACCCTCCAATCAGTAAAACATCATCAAAAATCATTTAAAAAATTTGTATGAATAAATCTCCGAAAATTGCAATTATTTTGTGTTTATTTACATGTTGCAAGTTTTAATTGAAACCCTCGCTTATGTTTTACTAATTGGAGGGTGGGATAGAGGCCACCCACGCAACCTACATATACATGATAACATTAATCAAACTTTTTCTGTAATAAAAAATAAAACAGCATTAAAATTTAATTTTAAATATAAATGACTTTCTATAGCTAATCTTATCTAATTTAGATTTGAAGTCTGCCCACCCATCATGCATCAATTTTTTACTATTTGACTCACTCAAAACGTTTACCTTTTAGATTTCTTTTTTACAATCTTAATTTTCTTTTAATTTCTCGAGGCGAAGCGTTGAATAAATGCAAGGTTCTAAATGTTTTCATAAAACTTTTTTGCAAATAAGTCGTTTATGATGTTGTGATTGGAGGGTGGAATAGTGGCCACCCACCCACCCTACATATATATTGAAACATAAACCAGAACCCTCATTTTAATTTTTTACTTTTCTAATTCTAAATCTCTTAATTAATTTCCTGAAAACGACGGCGACATTTGTGCTGATGTTGTTTAGGAATTTAAACCCAGGGTTGTAGTTTACGTCTAAATGTATATGTAGGGTGGGTGGGTGGCCACTATCCCACCCTCCAACCACAACATCATGAACGACTATTTTACAACAAACATTTTTTTGTTTCACTTATTTTGATTCAATTTTTACAAAACAGTCGTTAATAATATAAGAACTGGAGTGTGAAATAGTGGCCACCCATCCACCCTACATATAAAATGAAACGTAAACTACAAAACTGGCTTTAAATTTTTACTTTTCAAACTCTTATTCACTTAATTAATTTCCTAAAAACGACAGCAGAGTTTGTAACGTAATTGTTCGGGAATTAAAAGCCAAGGTTGTGATTTATGTTTCAATGTTTATGAAGGGTGGGTGGGTGGCCACTATCACACCCTAAAATCACAATAACATAATCAAGTCTTTTACAATTAAAATAATGTTGTTTCACTTATTTTTATGGAATTTTTCAAAATTGTCGTTTATGATCTAAGAGTTGTAGGGTAGGATAGTGAACACCCACCCACTCTACATAAATATTGTAAGATAAACTATAATCTTGGCTTTTAATTCGTGGACAATAACAATACGAACTCGGCTGTCGTTTGCAGGAAATTAAATTAATTGACTGATTATTTCAAATGTTAAAATTTAAACTAAGAGTTGTAGATTAAGATTAAATAAATGTGTAGGGTTGGTGGGTGGCCATTATCTTACGCTATAATTTTACCTCATTATTTAACAAAACATACTGCTATATAATCTTAATTTTCTTTTAATTTCTTGAAATTAATTTTGACAAGAATTTTAAATGCATGTGTTAAATTAAATAGCTTGACGAAACTTTTCTGCAAATAAGTCGTTTATTATGTTGTGATTAGAGGGTGGGATAGTGGCCACCCACCCACCCTACATATACATAGAAACTTAAACTACAATTACTGCTTTAAATTTATACATTTATAACTCTAAATCACTTTTATAATTTCCTGAAAGCCACGGCAGCATTTGTGCTGATGTTGTTTAGGAATTTAAACCCTGAATTGTAGTTTAAATTTATATGAATGTGTAGGGTGGGTGGGTGGCCACTAACCTACCCTCCAACCACAACATCATAAACGACTATTCTACAACAAACATGTTTTTATTTCACTTATCTTGATTGCATTTTTACAAAACAGTCGTTTGTGATTTGAGAACTCGAGGGTGCAATATTGGCCACCTACCCACCCTACATATAAACTACAACTCTAGCTTTAAATTTTTACTTTTCTAATTCTTATATACTTAATTAATTTCCTGGAAACGACCTCAGAGTTTGTGTTGTAATTGTTCGGGAATTACAAGCCGAGATTGTGGATTGGGGTGGGTGGCCACTATCCTACTCACTAATCACAACAACATAAATCAGTGTTTTACAATAAAAATGTTGTTGTTTCACTTATTATTTATGGCATTTTGGAAAACAGTCGTTTATGATGTAAGAGTTGGAAGGTAGGATAGTGGCCACCCACCCACTCTACATAAATATGGAAGCATAAACCACAATCTTGGATTTTAATTCGCGGACCATGAAAATACAAACTCTGCTGTAAATTGATCGACTGATAATTTCAAATGTTAAAATTTAAACCAAGAGTTGTAGATTAAGATTAAATAAATGTGTGAGGTTGGTATGTGGTCACTATCTCACCATTGGAAACCGAGAGACGATAAGGAATTAATGTTAATATGTATATGTAGGGTGGGTGGGTGGCCTCTATCCCACCCTCCAATCAGTAAAACATCATCAAGAATTATTTGAAAAATTTGAATAAAATTTACAGTAATTTTACGCTTGTATACATTTTACAACTTCTAATTAAAACCCTCGCTTATATTTTACTGATTGGAGAGTGGGTTATTATGATGGCTACATCACCATTTTTTATTATTTAATTATTGCGTAAACTTCAAACATGAAGCAAAGGAAGAGGAATTATTCTCGTCAAAGGTTTTCACTTTTGTTGATCTTGAGAGCTTAAATTATAAATAATCACCGAAATAATCCCACCTGGAGAAAGTAAACATTCATATTTCCATAAACATTCAACAACCAAATCATCCCTTTCAACAACACCGTAATCCCCCCCTCCACCTTCTAGTCGTGCAGTGATGGCGATTTATTTATAAATGGGAGCTCGTGTAAAAGGTGAGGGCGATTCAATTAAGCCCCTCTTTTGCTCCCAGAAAAGGTAATTACCGGGGGTGTGAGGGGCGGCGTGTTGCACGGCCGTCTCATCCCGATGATGCGCCGAGTGAAGGGGGTTTTAAATTCAGCACGCCTCCGCTAATTATTTAATTAGCGAGAGGCCGGCAGTGAATCATTAAAGGGCTCAAAATAAATTCCACTTAATTACTTACGTTCACCTAGGGCCCGGCCCGCCACGGCGAGGGACGAGACAAAAACGTGCGCTGGGCTTACGCCCTTTCACTCACCTGGAAAGAGGAAAATTAAGGGGTTAATAAATCCTTTCCGGAAAATTGAAAACAAGTGTGATAAATAATCGCCTTTGCGAGTTTCACGTTCTACTCTCAAAAAGGATTTTCTTAACACACTTACTATGATTATTTTATGTACACACATGTAAAAAAAGACCCTTATTGGCATACAGCATTTAAACATAATTATTTTTTTCTATTTCGTATTCCATATATATTTAGTGCCAAAAAATGGATAGAAGATGCTTTACAATGGATAAAACCTAAAACATGGTCAAATTATTTGTAAGATATTACCATAAAGGCGCCATCTATTGTCATTGCATTGCACTAGTTCCCTTTTTGGCTGGATAACCACCAACAAATTACGGGGAACTGTCAATAGCGACAATTATTATTAAATTAGGAGAAGTAAAACTCTTGTTATGTTCCATTTCTTTATTTTCAGATAACTGACACGTGTTTTAACTTTGATAATGATCCGCAAGGACCGAAACACGTGTCAGTTATCTGAAAATAAAGAAATGGAACATAACAAGAGTTTTACTTCTCCTAATTTGAAAATTTGGTTCCATTAATGAAGAGAGTAGCAGATTAAATTATTATTAATTATAAAATTTCACAATTATCAAACTTTTTGTAATAAATATTTTTCTGGCAACGTTGATAAGCGCTATCTATACACTGTATACAATCTGTCAAGTTTTTTCAAGTTGTCTGTATTTTTTTGTTACAAATATTTCATTACAATGAATTATCACATATTTTAATCTCTTGATAAGCGCCATCTATAGCCTGGTGATTAATTCAATTTAGACAATCTGTATTTTTTTAAATTCTAATAAGCGCCATCTATCGGTTAGTGATAAATATGTTTTTTGACAATCTGTCTTATTGTTTTAATTTTAATTATTTTGTCTGTTTTTTCTACATTTTTTTTTCTTACATTTAATTATTAAAATTCGTAAACTCTTGTAATTTATATTTTTCTGGCATATTTGATGAGCGCCATCTATCGGTTTGCGATAAATACATTTTAGACAATCTGTCTATTTTTCGTTTCAGAGATTTTCGTAAATTGTCTGTATTATTTGCAGATGTTTATAATCTGTTTTACAATAAATTACCACAATTTTTAAACCCTTGTAATTTACATTTAGACAATATGTTAATTGTTTTTTCTTCAAATATTTTCTTTCTCATTAATTATTTGGGTAAATTTTATAAAAGGTAATTTCACCAATGAAAATAACAAGATTTAGTTAGTAGCGCCATCTATCAACTGGCATTTTAAGATATACAATCGACACTTTCAATTTATTTTATTTTTTCGTTTCAGCACAATAAAAATCGTTTGTAAAAATGCATTGCTTTAATAAATAAAATAACCCTTTTTTAAGAAAACTAGAAACTGTCATCAAATCTTTAGCTCCATCTATTGGTCAGTCTATTAACTAGAATTTTAAGATGTATACTGCAACTAATATTTTTATTTATTTAAAGTTTCCGCACAATAAAAGTCAAAATCGTTTTCAAAATATTCGTTGCTTTAACCAAAATAAATAGCCTTTTCTGAAGAAACAGTCATCCCATAATTAGCGCCATCTTTTGGCAACTCTATCAATTAGTATTTTAAGATGTATGCATCGACCAAAAAGTTTCCACGCAATAAATAATCGTTTTCCAAGGAAACTAAAAAAAAACATCATTCAATCAATTAATTTTTCAAGATTTCACAAATAAATAAAAATCAATTCAATTCAATAAAAATAACCTTTTTTGGAAACTGGAAACTGTCATCCAATGTTTAGCACCATCTTTTGATCAGTTTGTTAACCGGTATTTTTAATGTGATGAAAACAATTAAAAAAAAAAAACATTTTCTAGGGAAACTTTAAACTGCCATCAATTGTAGGCGCCATCTATTGGCCAGTAATGAATGTAATATAAGTAATAAACCTCAAAAGTCTATTATTGTTTCAAATTTTCGTATGTTTTCATTGATAAGCACCATCTATCAGCTGATCATAAATACAGTTTAAACGATATGTATGTATTTTTTAATAAAGAGAATGGTTGCGACCGTTACTACGTGGTAATCCATACTTACACTGAATTGAAAAATTCTCTATGTTTTAACTACAAATAATATTTGTGGTTAAAACATAGTGAATTTTTCAATTCAGTGTGTCTATTTTTTGTTTAAAATATTTTCAGTCGTCACTAATTATTTGGTTAACTTTGCTTAATTTTGCTCGATGTATGCACATCTGAAAATGCTTGCCAATAGATGGCACTGATAAATCTTATCACCTTTGTTGGTAAAATCAAGTTTTATTGATTAAAGATGGTGATAAGATTTATTTAGCTCCATCTACTGGTCATTTTATCAACTAGTAATTCAAAATGTAAACATCGACCAAAATGTTCATTTTTTGTTCCAAGTTTCCACACAATAAAAATCAATCAATCAAAGTTTCAAATTCGTCTTGCTACAACAAAAATTTACTTTTTTTAAGGAAACTGAAAATTGTCATCCAACCGTTAGCGCCATCTATCGGTCAGTTTATCAACCAGCAAGTTGAGATGTATAAATCTATTGAAAATTGTTGCTTTTTTAAGTGTTCGCACAATAAAAATCAATCCTTTTAAAATTCTAGTTGTCTAAACAACAATTCCTAAGGAAACTGAAGATTGTAATCCAATGGTTAGTGTCTTTTTGACAATCAGCATTTTGAGATTTATATATATATACTCAAGTTTTTTTTTAAATAAATTTTCCGCACAATAAAAATGAATCCTTTTCAAATAAACCTATTTGAGAAAACTGCCACTCAACGGTCAGCGCCATCTATTGACCAGTATACCAACCAGCATTTTGAGATGTACATCAGTTTAAGTTTTTATAATTTAAGTTTTTAAGTATTCATCATTTTCAATTTCTCGTTGCTTTACAAAAATAATCTTTCCAAAGGAAACTGAAAACTATCATCCAATTGTTAGCGCCATCTTGTAGTCAGTCTATTAATCACCTTTTTGTGATGTATACATCTACTCAAAGTTTAATTTTTCTTAAGTTTCCGTACAATAAAAATTAATCTTTTTCAAATTCTCGTTTCTTAAAAATAAAAAAATAAAACTATTTTAAATAATAAATAGACAGGAACCAGCCATTGAATGGTTAGCGCCATCTGTTCGTGAGTCTATCAATTAGCACTTTAAGATGTAAACATCAATCAAAATTTTTATATTTTTCAAGTTTCCACGAAATAAAAATCAATACTTATTAAATTTGCCTTGCTTCAACAAAAAACCCTCTCTAGGGAAACTGGACACTTATTGAATCATTAGGGCCATCTATTGGTAACTCTATCAACTATTATTTTAAGATCCAAATTTATAATTTTGACAAGTTTCCACATGACAAAAAATAAAACGATTCAAAGAAACTGGAAAGTATCTTAGATTGTTAGTGCCATCTATTGGTTAGTAAGGAATGCATTTTAAGTAATATAGTTTGACATTTTATTTTTATTTTAAATTTCCTTATATTTTCGCACAATAAATATCCATTAATTTTAAATTCTCGTTGCTTAAGAAAATTAGAAGCAGAAGCCAATTGTGAGTGGATTTCAATTTATATAGATCGAATATTTCATGAAATCATCAACTTCATTTAACTCTTTTAATTTACATTTCCTGGCATAATTGATAAGCGCCATCTATCGGTTGGCGATTAACACATGATTGTTTAAAAAGTGTTAATCGCCAACCGATAGACGGCGCTTATCAAATGTCAATTTTTTTCTAAGATTCTCGTTATAAACACCATCTATGAAGTAGCATTTATATGTATATACTGAGCTCTGCTTAATGATTTTCATCATTTAAGTTGCCAAATATGGCTTTTATATCTCCGAAAGAAGAACTTTATTATACTCATTGAGTTATGTCAAATATGACATTTTGTTATTTAATCGTTAGCGCCATCTATTTATCAGTCTATGAACTAGCAATTAAACCAAAAATTTGAATTTTTTAAATATTTCCCACACAATAAACATCATTTTCAAAATTACGCTGCTTTAATAAAAAATAACCTTTTCTAAGAAAATCGGAAACTGTCATCGATTGTAATCGCCATTTATTGATCAGTAATGAGTGCAATTTAAATAATATACTTTATTTTTTTTATGTATTCATTGATAAGCGCCATCTATCGGCTGATCACAAATATAGTTTAGACAATCTGTCAATTTTTTTTCAAATATTATTTTTTTGTTTCACAATTCCCAGTGATTTTAATTTCTAATCAAGATATTTCAAAACAGTTTCACCACGGGTTAAGTGAGCAATTAATTAAATATAAAGAAACATTTAATTGATGATAATTAGAAGAATAATTTATTTATAAGAGACTGCAAATATTTTACAAGAAAAAATCACCTGATGAAAACATTACAAATTTCTGTTTTCCTTCCCTATAATAATAATAATGTATTTTTAATGAATGCTAAAATTATAACCCCCTGGAGTTTAATACACGAAAAAAAAGAAAATATGTTAAATTTTCCCATCTAACCCACCCCAGAAACTTTGCACGCGCCGTTGTACGCCCCGGGGGCGACAGCGCACCGTTATTCCCGATTCTCCCTCCTTCTTCACGTCCCGAATTTCAACACACTGACGGCAACCGGATAATTTACATGCAAACAATTAACGCAAAACACGCTTCATTCAAGATTTAATTAACCGGCGCGTGTTGCCCGCGAGCGAAGAAGAAATTACGGCGCGGTTTATCAAATTTATCAAATAAGCGATTTATCGGACGTAAAAAGTTAGGTCCATAAATTTCGTCGGGGAGGACATAAAACGTCGTATGTGTGGGGAGGGAATGGGGCTGGTTTTCTTTTTTTTTATTGAAAATTAGGACTGGGGAACGCATAAATGTTCCCAGGGCGAGTGGAGTATAACTGAAATTTTAAAAGTTTCAAAGGCATAAAACGGTATTTTGATGGGTTGTCTGTGGATTTATCGCGCGGATATTCCGGGGGCAAATGGGAAAATGACTTCTGCGGGGATGAAGTAATGATTTGTTTTATTGGTAGTGATGTATGCTCCATGTATTTAACTGATTTATTTGGAAAGTCACAAAAACATACGACTTTTTAGAGTTTTTCCACCGATAAAACTTTATCAAAATTTGCTATATCAAATCTAATCTAAATTAATTTAGTTTTTATGTTGTTAAGCAATTCGTAGGGCTTATTAACAACATAAAAATTCTAAATTCTTTCATTGTAAATCAATATAGAATCTGTATCAGGCTTTTCTCAAGTAGATAAAAATGTGATGAAATTTGGCTTCATCAATGGAAGTTGATCAAAATTTGCTTTATAAAGGCATTGATTTCTGCAGATGGCAGTAGAATTTTTGAAGCTTATTTGTTGTCGATATATGTAACTATTGCTGCAAAAGTGGATTTTTTAAATAGATATTTTGGCTACTACTAAGCCTGAATGTTGAGCTTATGAATATTCTGGGATTCATGTAAAAAACTATAATCAAACGTGTTAAAGCCAAAACGTAGAGCAATTAAACTTTACAGGCTTAGAAAAACGATAAAACCGTGTGAAAATTACACATATTTGGAAATAAATTAGTCCAAAGGGCAGAGGATGAAAGGCAAAGGCTAATAAAAGCCGAGATAGCTTTAAGAAAGGAAATATCCTGCAGAGGATATAAATAACTCGGTACAAAAATAACCATTTTAATCACAAGATGCCAAAAATTTCATTTAAATGAAATAAATATGCCAAAGATAACAAAGAACCATAGGAAGGCCATCTACAAACGGCAAGTGTATAGAAAGCAAATAAAAATAGAATCAATCTAAAAAAAAACAATTTTCAGCCTAAAGGCAGATTGAGTTTTAATTAATTTTGGTTTTGTGTATTTCAAGGGCTTCCAGTAAAAGTAAAATATAAATGGTAATAATAAGTTAAGTATTTTCTTTATTTAAAAAAAAATTGAAAATGTACCACGAAGTGAACGCCTTCAAAATTCTTAATCTTCCAATCTCTTCTTGAATTTTGGAGTCATTTACTTCGTGGTGCGTTTTCGAGAAGATATAAGAGGAATCAACCACAATCTGATAATCTGATAAACACACGTTTTAAATCAATTTTCAGTATTAGAAAAAATAGAAAAAACAATGAGAATGTTCTTCAATAGTCTTTTTTTGTCATAATCTTCTTCAATAATTCTAGAATTTTTTTTACACCCTCTATTAGATTTTTCAGGTTGGAAGTTTGTCTAAAAAAACTGTTTTTAGTGTTAAGGGAATCACCAAAAAGAATGATCTGTGAGAAATATTACTTTAAAAATTTTTCTACAATGTCTCTACTCGTTTTCAAGAATTTTCCATCATTTCTTGTTTAGTTTTATTGCATTTCTTCGAGATTTCTAAAATATTTCAAAATTTCTAGAATTATCTTTAATTATCGAAAATTTTCCACAATTTTTGATCTCATCTGCCTGATGAATTTAAAGTGTAGTGAAACAATTGTAGCAGTGTCTCTACTAAATTAAAGCAAAACTCTTAAAACAACCGTGTTTTATTAATTTTAAATGATTGTTCCAGTTTTTCTTCCTAATAAAAAGTTCAGTAACTTACTTAAAACTTCTGTTACAATTTTCGAACAATTTTGAAGCATTTTCAATTTAAGATTCATAGATTAGTCAAACAACTTTTCCTATATTTTG
Source organism: Ontholestes murinus (assembly GCA_963969525.1). Classification (NCBI taxonomy): domain Eukaryota; kingdom Metazoa; phylum Arthropoda; class Insecta; order Coleoptera; family Staphylinidae; genus Ontholestes; species Ontholestes murinus. Next base: position 7,477,442 of record OZ018393.1, read on the forward strand.
CAAAAAAATCTCTTTGAGATTTCTAAAATGTTTTTAGTCATCATTCATATTTTTTTAAAAATTTTATCAGGAATTAATCTTCCAAGTTATAAGGATATTTCTTAAGGATCCTTTAACTTATTTTTCAGATTTTTGTTTGTCTTCTAAATTCCTTTAATTGTTTTTTCTAGAAGGTTTTCTTCTATGTTTCTAGAATTACTCTTATCTTATAATAATTGAAGCTTATAAGGCTGAAAGAAATTATTTAGCCATGAAAAAAAAATTAAAAGAAGAAGACGAAGAAGATGTCAAATGTTATATGTATATCAATTATCAAATGTCAACTTTAGGCGGCCAGTTGCTAATTTTTAGTTTTCAACTACTAACTTTTATTAAACAACTGACAAATGTCAATTGTCAACTTGATCAATTGTCGGCTTTTAGTTTTCAATTTCTATTTATCAACTGCGTACTGTCAATTGACAATTAACAAATGTCAATTTCAAAAAAGTCAATTGCCAACTTTTACTACCCTTACCGTTGAATTTATCAACTGAGAAATGTTAATTATTAAATTTGACGTGTCAAGTGTTAATTTTTAATTACCGAATATTAATAGCAATTGTTGACACTTAATTTTCAACTGTTAATTTTTTATCAACCAGCAAATATCAACTGTCAACTTAATTTGTCAAATTTCAACATTAAATGGTCAACTGACAACTTTTAGTTTTAGACTGTTAAGTTTTATTTATCAACTGTCAAATGTCAAATTTAAATTGTCAATTTAACAAATATTAACAATAAAAAGTTAATTACCGACTTCAAGTTTTCAACTGTTAACTTTTATTTGTCATCTGCCAAATGTCAATTGACAACTTTAAGATGTCAATTATCACTTACCAAATGTCAACTTTGAAGGGTCAACTTTTAGTTTCCAACTGTCAAATGTCAAATTTCAATTGTCAATTTAACAAATATTAACTATAAACAGTTAATTACCAACTTCAAGTTTTCAACTGTTAACTTTTATTTGTCATCTGCCAAATGTCAATTGACAACTTTAAAATGTCAATTATCACTTACCAAATGTCAACTTTGAAGGGTTAACTTTTAGTTTTCAACTGTTAATTTTTATTTACCAACTCTAAAATGTCTGTTATCAAATCTCAATTATCAATTACAAATTTTCAACTTGTAACGTTCAATTTCTAGCTTTTAGTTTTCAACTTTTAATCTTTAATCAACTGCCTAATGTCAATTGTCAACGTTAATGTGTCAAATGTCAATTAACAATGAACAAATAACTAATGTCAATTTTAAACGGTCAAAGTCAAATGGCCACCTTTAGCTGAAAATTGTCAATTGTCAACTTTAAGGTGCCAAATGGAAATTGACAATTAAAAATGTAACAAAATGATAATTGTTAATTTTGAGGTGTCATATATCAATTATAAATTACCAAATGTCAACTTTAAACAGTAAATTCTTGACCTTTAGTTTTCGGCTGTTAATTTTTTTTATCAACTAGCAAATATCAATTGTCAGCTGAATGTGTCAAATTATCAGTTACTAAATGTCAACTTTAAACGGACAATTGCTAAACTTTTACATTTCAATTGTTAACCTTTAGTTATCAACTGCAAAATGTCAATTGTCAACTTTAAGATGTGAAATATCAACTTCAAAGGGTCAATTGTTAACTTTTAGTTTTCAACTGTTTACTTATATTTATCAACTGGAAAATGTCAGCTGTCAATTGTCAACTACAAAGGGTCAAACTGGTTTTATGAGGAAAGAGATGGCAAAAGAACGTTGAAAGAAAATTTTCGCAGCAAAAAAATTGGTAACCTTATAGTTAGTGTGTGTGTCCTTCAAACGGTTACGCAAGATAATAATGAGGGGTAGTGACTCCCTAAGCTCGTGTGGGCTGGTAGATGGACGGTGGCCGAACACACCACCCAATTTGTCCAGCATCCACGCCTTCGGAGCATTTAAACGCTTTAAATGCTCCTTCGAACCTCGTGCCATTTTGGAATTTTGGCAGAAAGGATATAGAATATAAATTTAAAAAAAGAACTGGTCGAATCTAAACCCAAAAAGATAGTTTTCAGACTTTATGTTAGCATCCAAGAAAAGATCAGGAGGTTAAAGGGAAGGAAACCAGAACCTGATAATATAATACCACTTTGAAAGCAGGCCAAGGTGAAATGTTACAATCGCAAAACTATTTTCAGTTATCGCCAAAGAAAATATGAGGAGATTTAAGGAATCAACCAGAACCTGATAATTAATTGAATACATCTTTAGAATCAGCTTTTAGTATTAATCACCAAAGATAAAATTCTTCAAGGATTTCTTTCCAATAACTCTAAAATTTCCCAACAATTTCTCTTCTAGTTGTCTAGAATTTTTAACCGTATCCTTTTTTCTAGTCTTATTTGATTTTTCAAATAATTCTTTGGCAATTCCTCTTCCAGATTTTTAGAATTATCCAGATTTTAAGAATCTTAAAAACTAATTACTGAAAAATTCTAGAAATCTGGAAGAAAATCCTCATTTAATTGGAGTTATTTTCAGAAATTTTAGAATTTACAAAAAGTTGCCAATTTTTTTTGGGAATTCTAGATACTAATTTTCTTCTAGATTTCTGGGATTCTCCCGTAATTTGTTTTCAAGATTCTTAGAATTTTGTTCGAGTGCTTAAAATTTCTAGCAACCTTTTTTTAGTACTTCCAGTCTTTATTATACAATATTAAATTTATATCCAGATTTTTAAAATATTTCTGCAATTTTTGTTTAAATGTTTTGGAATTTTTGAGCAATTTCTCTTACAGATATATTTTTTTTTCAAAAAAAATTTTCCTTAAATGTTTCAAATTTCTAAAATTCTCCAGAAACTTTAGTTCCAAATTCCGAATATATTCTAAAATTTCTCAGTATATTTTCTTTTAGATTTTTACCATTTCTCATTCAGATGAAAAAAAAAAAAAAAAAAAAAAAAAAAAAAAAAAACTTATGATTTTATTCAGGCGTTTTGTAATTATATAACCTATTCCTAAAATTTCACATTTATCTAGCAATTAATTATGATCGGCTGACAAATGACAAGTAGAAGGTGACAAGTGACAATTGAAAAATAATAAATAATGGAGGATAATTGCCGCAGTACAGATGAAAACATAATGGCGCTGCTTAAAACATATATTGAAGGAAATAAAAGTGCATTCGGCGGTTTTAAAAATTGTAAAATAACAACCATTCATAAAATTACTTGCAAAATTACTAAATTCATCAAGAATAAACATATTTACAGTAGCAATACAAAAGAATTATTAGGTTAGGTTAGGTTAGGTGATGTTCGGATTAGGTGCTCAAAACAAAATGGCGCCACCTTACCTAACCTAATCCGAACATAACCTAACCTAACCTAACCTAACCCAAATTAAAGGAAATTAAAGTGTAAAAGACCACCCTCGTTGTTTTGTTTTTTAATTTTAAGCTTATTTTTATTTTTATTTTATCTGAATTATCTTCAAAAAACGTAGAATTTTCCAGAAATATTTTTCCAGGTTTTTAGACATCTTCAGTAATTTGTGCTCCAACTTATTAGATTCTTATGGAAGAGATCTAGAGTTTTAAAGCATTTTATACCAGATTTCAAGAATCTTTAAGCAATTTCTCTTTTGTATTTTCTCCGAATTTTTTAGAATCTTCTGAAAATTGTTCATCCATAATAATAATAATAATACAACTTTATTTTCAGAAAATAAGTACATGCACAAGTACACAATACAAACTAATGAAAAAGTGTCTGAAATGATATTTGGTATTAAACCTGAACGCTAAACTTTTTTCGTTAAGTGTGATAAATATTTTTAAATTTTTTTAATAGATTTCCAGTGATTTTTTTGAGTGTTTTGGAATTACATAATCATATTTGTTCAGATTTTATAAGGTTTGAATAATTTTTTTCATATCCACAATGGGAGATTTTCCAAAAAAAATTCGTCTTTTGATATTTTATCTCTTAAAACCAGAAATGTCCATTCCAGATTTTTAGAAGTCTTCCGTAATATTTATTATAAATTTTTGTCTACTAAGGTTCTAGAATTTTCCAGCAAATATAGCAAGCAATTTCTCTTGCAGATTTTCTTCGAGTAGTTTAGAATTTTCCAATAATTTCTCTTTCAGATTCTTGAAATTTGTATTCTTTAAATCTAATTTAAAAAATGTATAGCTACTTTTGTTTTATACAAATTATATAAATAATAATTAATATTAATTACTCTCAATATTAATTATTACTTTTGTTTTAGTTTTGTAGAATTTTAAAGTTGTGATTTTTTTAAAGTGATTTTGGAAACAATTTTTCGACCAGATTTAAAAACAACTTTTTTTGCCAGACTCATAAAAGTTGCACATATTTTTCTTCATTTAGTTTTAAGTTGATTTTTTTCTTATTTCTGCAATTATAGATAGATTCTTTATTGTTTTACAAACATTATGTTTTTACACCCTTCAGACATAACAGAATTGTAGAACTAATTCTAATATAATAATTTATACATGAGAAATTATATATTACTATTTGTTGTTATTTGTCTATCGCATTGTAATTTTCCAGAAGATTTTCTGAAATTTATCGCCTAAATTCCAAAAATATTTTCTTAATTTATAGTTTAAACATTAATTGTATTCTTTAATTACAGTTTTTCAGCGATTTGTCTTTTAAATTTCGATGATTTTATTTTCTTTGTGGTTTTTCGAAATTTTCAAAAATGTTTCTTTTAATTTTCTTTATACTTTATATTATCCATAATAATTATTCGGTACTTCGAATTCCAAATTCCAAAAATTTTCTTCGAGGCTTATAAATTTGTTAATTGTTTTTTTTTTGTTCAGAAGATTTTATTAACTTTTCAAGATTATTTATTTTTTAATTACGAAAGTTTTTTAGCAACTCTTACTCAATTAAACTATTCTAGAATTTTCCATTTATTGCTTTACCTCGTATTCTCCAAAAAATTCCTTTAGGATTCTAGAATTTTCCAGTATTTTTTTTCCATTTTTCTTAAATTGAGAGAATAATTATGGAATATTCGTACAATTTCTCGTCATGGTTCCTAAAATAATCTTCAAATGTTTTGGAAATTTTAAGCTATCTCTTCTAGATTATCGGAATGGGTCAATCTCTAAAGATTCTAGCTTTTTCCAGATTTCTAAAATTCTTCAGAAACTTTTATTTAAAGACTTCTTGAAATTCTTAAAATATTTTCTTTTAGTTGAATATGAAAAACAATTGAAGGTCGAATATTGTTGTCACTACGCACTTTTGTATCCTTTAGAAGGAGAAAACTCTTTAGAATAATTATTTGAATCTGTGCAACCGTTTGAGAGCTATAGCAGAGAACATGAAAAACCATTCCATCAGCAGTACCAGGATTGTACCATGATAAGCACATCACCAATTTTGTTTGTCTTTCCAGTTTAATCAGTTTTAATTATAGATTATTGGAATATATTAAAACTTTATCTTCAAGTCTAAATATGAATAATGACTGACTAAAAAGTTTCTGTTTGATAAATAAGATTAAAAACATTAAATAAAATCTATTACCCGAAGATTTAACAAACCCCAACATAAATCCTAAAAATTATCACAGTTCCAACACACAAATCCCTTTTATCTTATTGTTCGCCGGCATAGTGAATCGGAATCGGCTGTGGGGTGGAAATCAATCGGGGAGGTCGTTTCATCAGCGCCATATTTCATGAAGATCGGGGGTGGAGTGTTTTGTGGCGGAAAACATTTAATTAACCCCGAGGAATTCGCGGGCCGCATTTTTCTCCCTTATTGCCCGCGATAAATCAATCGCTTCAGTCCCATTGTGTCCCTTATTTGCTCTCGGGGTTAATAATAACGCAAGCCGCCACCGACGCTCCCCCGCCCTCCCTCCACGGCCACAACAGCCGCTGGAAAAAATTAATATAGAGAATGAGTGGGCGCCTGGGGGGAGGCTGGTGTGGAAAAAATTACTAACCGAGTGCCGGCATCCATCAACGACATCGGGGGAAATAAATAAGCGCTCGGATGCTTCAGATGTTTTTCTCGGGTTATTATCTAATCGCGTGTTTATGATGGTGGAATTAAGTGGTTTTTCGAATCGAAATAAATTTAATTAATCGCAAGTATTATCTATTAACTAATAAGGTAAATCTTGCAAAAAAAATATATACATATAAAATTGTTGGAAAATCTTAGGAAGCCAAAAGCAAAATTATCGATAATTGTTTGTAGAACATTAAGAAAAATGAAAGAGTACTTGCTGCATAAGAAACGAATGAATGTTTTAGAAAACGTCTATAAAATAAGCTAGGATTTCTAAACAAATTCAAAGAGAATGAACAAAATTGGAATTCTAGAAAATATTTTTTTTTCAGAAAAAATGTTAAAGGTATGTGATATGTTTTGAATTTATTGGCCCTTTATATTGTATTTACAAGATGAGACATGTCAAAATCGTAAAAAATACTTACATATAAAAATAAAAAATTCATTCCGATAAGATAAAGTAAATATTCCTATTAAAATTTCTTAGAAATGAACAGAAAATTTTTCCAAGAGAGAAGAAGAGAAACTCTGGTAAGACATGCTTGAAATATTTAGAAATCTAAAAAAAATCGAGGAATATTCTAAGAAAAATAATTAAATTTAAAATGAAGAAATTTAAAATTTTCCTAAAAAAAATTCTAGAAATCATTATTTAGAAATTTAAAAAGGAAATTTCTGGAAATTGCGATAAATAGAATTAAATAAATTAATTACAACGGCTTCTAGATTGTAAACGAGAAAAACATGTTGACGTATTAATTTGCAGCAATTTATTAAGAATTAAAATTTTGAGGCACATCAATTTAATTTTCGGTGTATCCAACTTCCAGGGATAACATTTTCTTAACTGAATTGTCTCAACATTAAAATTCAGTAAAGGTTAATTCTTTTTAATCAATTACATTTTCTAAGAATTCTCGATAAAAACGTTTTGTATCATTTTCAAAATTTCTAACTATTTTTCGAAATATTCCCAAAATAAATATCATAAAACATCTAGAAACAAAATGGCGGCGCTTGAAACTTGATATTTAGGAAAATTGAGTTTGGAACTTTAAGTTTGAAATATTCTAAAAAAAATAGTAAACGTAGAAATGATTTGAAAATTTTTTAACCGTATTTAGAAATGTTGATTTAAAATTTTTTTCGATAAGAAATGTCGAAACTCAGCTAGAAACAAAATGGCGGCGCTTTAAATTTGAATTTGAGAAAACTGAGTTTGCAACTTTAAGTTTGAAATATTTAAAAAAAAAAAATAGTAACTGTAGAAATGCTTTTAAATTTCTTTAGCCGTATTTAAAGATGTTGATTTTTAAATATTTTTGACAAGAAATGTCATAACTCAGCTAGAAACAAAATGGCGGCTCTCGAAATTTGTATTTACGAAAACTGAATTTGCAATTTTAGGTTTGAAAAATTCTAAAGAAATTACTAACTGTAGTAATGGTTTCAATTTTTTTTAGCCGTATTTAGAATTGTTAATTTTAAAATAATTTTCGACAAGAAATATCATAACTCAGCTAGAAACAAAATGGCGGCACTTTAAATTTGAATATGAGAAATCTGAGTTTGCAACTTTTAGTTTGAAATATTAAAAAAAAACTAGTAACTGTAGAAATAATTTGATTTCTTTTAACCGTATTTAGAAATGTTTATTTAAAAATATTTTTGACAAAAAATGTCATAACTCAGCTAGAAACAAAATGGCGGCGCTTGAACCATGAATATAAGAAAATTGAGTTTGCAATTTTTAGTTTGAAATATTCTAAAAAAATAGTAACCGTAGAAATGATTTGAAATTTTTTAACCGTATTTACAAATGTTGATGTAAAAATATTTTTAACAAAAAATATCATAGCTCAGCTAGAAACAAAATGGCGGCGCTTTAAATTTAAATTTGAGGAAACTGATATTGCATTTTTAGGTTTTAAAAATTCTAAAACAAATAGTAAGTGTAGAAATGGTTTGATTTTTTTAACGGTTTTTGGAAAGGTTGATTTTTAAATATTTTCGACAAGAACTATCATATCTCAGCTAGAAGCAAAATGACAATGCTTGAAATTTAAATTTGAGAAAACTGATTGTGCAACTTAAGGTTTGAAAAATTATAAAAAAATAGTAACTGTAGAAATAGTTTTAAATTTCATTAGCCGTATTTAGAGATGTTGATTTTTAAATATTTTCGACAAGAAATGTCATAACTCAGCTAGAAACAAAATGGCGGCGCTTTAAATATGAATTTGCGAAAACTGAATTTGCAACTTTGGGTTTGAAAAATTCTAAAAAAAATGGTAACTGTAGAAATAGTTTGAATTTTTTTTGACGGTATTCAGATATGTCGTTTTTTAAATATTTTCTACAAGAACTATCATATCTCAGCTAGAAACAAGATGGCGGCGCTTAAAATTTGAATTTGAGAAAACTGAGTTTGCAACTTTAAGTTTTAAATATTTTAAAAAAATAGTAACTATAGAAATGGTTTTAAATTTCACTAGCCGTATTTAGAGATGTTGATTTTTAAATATTTCTGACAAGAAATATCATAACTAACCTAGAAACAAAATGGCGGCTCTCGAAATTTGAACTTGAGAAAACTAAGATTGCAACTTTTAGTTTGAAATATTCTTAAGAAATTACTAACTGTGGTAATGGTTTCAAATTTTTTTAAGCGTATTTAGAAATGTTGATTTAAAAATAATTTTCGACAAGAAATATTATAACTCAGTTAGAAACAAAATGGCGACGCTTGAAATTTAAATTTGAGAAAACTGAATTTGCAACTTTGTTTGAAGAATTCTAAAAAAAATAGTAACTGCAGAAATCGTTTGAAATTTTTTAACCGTATTTAGAAATGTTAATTTAAAAATATTTTTAACAAGTAATGTCATAACTCAGCTAGAAACAAAATGGCGATGCTTGAAATTTTAATTTGAGAAAACTGAATTTGAAACTTTGAAAAATTCTAAAAAAATTGTAACTGTAGAAATGGTTTGAATTTTTTTTAACGGTATTAAGAAATGTTGTTTTTTAAATATTTTTTTACAAGAAATATCATAATTCAGCTAGAAACAAGATGGCGACGCTTAAAATTTGAACTTGAGAAAACTGAATTTGCAACTTTAGGTTTGAAATATTCTAAAAAAATTAGTAACTGTAGAAATTGTTTTAAATTTCTTTAGCCATATTTAGAAGTATGAATTTTTAAATATTTTCGACAAGAAATGTCATAACTCAGCTAGAAACAAAATGGCGGCGCTTGAAATTTGAACTTGAGAAAACTGAATTTGCAACTTTATCTTTGAAAAATTCTAAAATAATTAGTAACCATAGAAATGATGTGAAAATATTATTTATGTATTTTGAAATGTTGATTTTTCAAACTTTTCTACAAGAAATGTTATAACTTAGCTAGAAACAAAATGGCGGCGCTTGAAATTTGAATTTGCGAAAACTGAATTTGCAACTTTAAGTTTGAAATATTCTAAAAAAAAAATAGTAACTATAGAAATGGTTTTAAATTTCATTAGCCGTATTTAGAGATGTTGATTTTTAAATAATTTAGATAAGAAATGTCATAACTCAGCTAGAAACAAAATGGCGGCGCTTGAAATTTGAATTTGAGAAAACTGAATTTGCAACTTTAGGTTTGAAAAATTCTAAAAAACTGTAGAAATGGTTTGAATTTTTGTTGACGATATTTAGATTTGCTGTTTTTTAAATATTTTCGACAAGAACTATCATAACTCAGCTAGAAACAAAATGACGCCGCTTTAAATTTGAACTTGAGAAAACTAAGTTTGCAACTTTTAGTTTGAAATATTCTAAAGAAATTACTAACTAGTAATGATTTGAAATTTTTTTAACCATATTTAGAAATGTTGATTTAAAAATATTTTAGACAAGAAATGTCATAACTCAGCTAGAAACAAAATGGCGGCGCTTGAAACATAAATATAAGAAAATTGAGTTTGCAATTTTTAGTTTGAAATATTCTAAAAAAAAATAGTAACCGTAGAAATGATTTGAAATTTTTTAACCGTATTTAGAAATGTTGATGTAAAAATATTTTTAACAAAAAATATCATAGCTCAGCTAGAAACAAAATGGCGGCGCTTTAAATTTAAATTTAAGAAAACTGATATTGCATTTTTAGGTTTGAAAAATTCTAAAACAAATAGTAAGTTTAGAAATGGTTTGATTTTTTTAACGGTTTTTGGAAAGGTTGATTTTTAAATATTTTCGACAAGAACTATCATATCTCAGCTAGAAGCAAAATGGCAACGCTTGAAATTTAAATTTGAGAAAACTGATTTTGCAACTTAAGGTTTGAAAAATTATTTAAAAAAAATAGTAACTGTAGAAATAGTTTTAAATTTCATTAGCCGTATTTAGAGATGTTGATTTTTAAATATTTTCGACAAGAAATGTCATAACTCAGCTATTAACAAAATGGCGGCGCTTGAAATTTGAACTTGAGAAAACTGAATTTGGAACTTTAGGTTTGAAAAATTCTAAAAAAAAAATTAATAACTGTAGAAATGGTTTGAATTGTTTTGACGATATTTAGAAATGTTGTTTTTTATATATTTTCTACAAGAACTATCATAACTCAGCTAGAAACAAAATGGCGTCGCTTGAAATTTGAATTTGAGAAAACTGAGTTTGCCACTTTAGGATTGAAAAATTCTAAAATAATTAGTAACGGTAGAAACGATTTGAAAATGTTTTAAGCGTTGATTTTTAAATATGTTCGCTAAGAAATATCATAATTCAGCTAGAAACAAAATGGCGGCTCTCGAAACATTTAACCATATTTAGAAATGATGATTAAAAAATACTTTCGACAAGAAATATCATAAGACAGTTAGATATCAAATGGTGACGTTTGAATAATTCTAAAAACAATCATGAAGCGTAGAAAGAAAAATTCTAACTGTATTTGGAAATGTTGGTTTTTAATTATTTCCCAAAGAAATGTCATAGATTCAAACATTTATTTGAACTTTTTGGGAAAAACAGTTTTCAAGAATTGATACTCGATACTATAACCTTGAAATTTTTTCTTAATAGAAATTCAAATTTCTAATAAATGATGATTTGAAAGAAGTGAAAATTACGATTATTCCATTTTCTTAAGTATTGAATTCATTAATTTAAGGTTATTGTTATTTTCTGTTATTTTATAGACGCAATTTTTAGATAATTTTAATTGGAATTTTTAAGAAGTAAACATTTTTATGCATGGAAATTTTTATCAGTAGAAAATTCCAAATGTTGTTTAGTGTCGTAACTTAAGTCTGGAAAGTGATTATATAATTTTGTTATTTACAATTTCACTGTTCTTGTAATCGTAATCATATCTTAATGACGTTCCCTTAATTAATTGGATTATTTATATATTTATTTAAAATTATTATCGAAATTTTATACGCAGTACCATTCCAGTTCGGAGATCTTTAAAATAGATTACCGATGCGTTAAGGTTATTTTAAAGTAAATTCATTCTCGGTAATCAGACGCGAATAACTCCGGAGCCGCCGGAGTGTTAACAACGTATCGACGTCGAAATAAGGGATCCAGGTTAAATATTCATATCCAGCAGCAAGCAGCGTCGTGAAACTCAATCTCTTAAGAGCCCAGGCCGAGCACTTAATTCCTCCCTTCGGAACGCAATTTCCGTTCGGATTCTTAAAATGCCGCCCCCACCCAACATCCAAACCACCCCCGCACGGTTCTGTTCATCCATACCGTTTACGATATGCCCGGATTTATTTGATTGTTATTGTTAACAATCGGATAAATCGCGCGGTATCTTCCGGGGTGCACGGGCCGAGGGGCGTTAGTGGCGGTTTTAAGGAAATTGAGCGTGCACACCACCGTGAGCTCCACGTTCACGGGATCGGGTGGGTGGAAAAGTTTCCGATAACGACGTTTTGTTGAGGAATCGCGGATCATGTTTCCAGAAGGCGTGCGCGCCCTCTAATACTTTAATCCGTCTGTTGGGTGATCGCTGGGGGATGAAAACTGGTTGATAAAAATTGGGTTTCTAGGAAATATTAAAAAATAAATAAAGAGAATTTTACTTTAAGAAAATTATATTTATTATTTTCCGGGTGGTTAAGGTAAATTCTGCTCTCATCTTCTCAAGATAAATCAGAATTTCTACCTATCTGGTGCAGTTAAAATTATTTCTTATATCTATGGAAAATAGCGTTTAAGTTCCTTGCTACCTATTCATTTAACATAATTTATCATGCTTGTATTAATTCAAAGAACTTCTTTAGTTGATCCCCAAGCCCACTTACTTAATTTCCAAATTTCTTCAAGAAAGAGTTCAGCAAGATTCAGTACGAATAAATAACAATATTTTAGATCTCCAAATGGCTGCCTAGATTTTAAACATTCTTCCATAAAAGTTTTTATATAATGTTATGATGTCAAAACAAAGTTCCACCTTTATTTATATTTCATGTTCCCTGCAATAACTCTCTAATGGTTGTGCAGATGTTAAAAATTCATTCAAACAAGTTTTCTCTTTATCAAATATATAAAATTTCGATACGAAAAAAAAATGTTTTTCATGTTCTCTGCGATAACTCTCGAACGGTTTCACAGATTTCAAAAATTATTTCATAAAACCGTCCTCCTCCTTAGGGATATTAAATTGCGCAGTGAAAACAAATTTCGACCTTCAATTGTTTTTCATGTTCTCTGCTATATCTCTCGTACTCCTTCTTCTCCTCATCAACGATATAAAGGTGTGTAGGAAAAAAAATCGACCATAACTTGTTTTCATGTTCTTTGTCATAAGTCGGGAACGGTTGAGCAAATTTAAAAAAAAAATGTATAAAAGTGTTCTGTATATGGGTCATTCTTTTATAAATCGTACGGATTTGAGAAAAAAAAAATTATCACATTTTTAAATTACACACAATTTTTTTTTTCAGCACCTTCTTATTAATTTAAACAACCCCTATATCGGGATTTTGTCTGTAAATGTGTATTTTTCAAAATATTTAAATTTAACATTTTGATAGTTTGCTGGATTCACCAACATTAAAAATTCATTATCTCCGGTTCTACTGAACGGATCGTTCCCGTTCTTCTACCAGATTACACCTCGTTATATCAGCTTTTTAGTTGCACACTGACAGTATATTTTTAGTGTCATTTAATATAAAATAATAACAATTGAATTGTTCAAATGAAGTTTTCATGCTGATACCCAGAACGTATCCAATTTAAAAAAATACCACGTATTCGCTATTTCTTAATCTAAAAGACCCATGTTTGAAAAAAGTGGGGTCTCTTTTCAGTCAGAAGATATTAAATATTATTTAGCGCGCGGCGTGTAACGCGCCCCGTTCAAACGCCGCCGCGCGACGCACGCATGCAGTTGCTTTTGAACAATTCTTCTATTATATTATTAATTCAGAATGTGAATAGAATATACACTGCGGGCCAAACAAACGTTTTGCCTTTACTTTTTTTCTGTGATCGGTCTTATACAATGGTATGTCAACGTCCCTTTCACCGTTAGGGCCATTTTAAATCTTGCCTCTAATTTTATTTCTTCTTCATTATATTCTTTATTTTCTACAAATGCTAATGAAATATTAGAGAGAAACTCTTTCGGGGTTTGGATTGGATTGCTTATTCTTTGAAGATTACTTTTAGCAGCCACCTTTTCAAAGTCCCACCCAAGGCATCACAAGTGGGAAGTTGGAAAAATATGTTTTTAGTCCCATTTAATATAAAATAATAACAATTTAATTGTTCATATGATGTTTTCATGCTTTTACCCAAAACGTATACAATTTAAAAAAATACCAGGTATTCGCTATTCTTTAATCTAAAAAACCCATGTTTGAAAAAATTGGGATCTCTTTTCAGTCAGAAGATATTAAATATTTTATAGCGCGCGTCGTGTAGCGTGCGCCCCACCCAATCGTATCTAAGCTTGTAATCAGCCGTACTCGGCACGCTACGATACAGTTTATTGTTTGAATCAACAAGGGTTTGGATTTTATTGGAACTTCGCCTATTAAAAAGAAGAAAGTTTCCCAGAAGTTCTATTCGATGGAAAGAATGGGCTTTTCAAAAAATACATCATTTTCCTTCCGCTGCGATTCACATGATCACTGTTGCGAGAAAACTGTCATAGAAGAATGAATCTTAGCCGATCCTAGGCCGAAGAGCCATCCGTCAATAGAGAAAGAAGTAATTGATTTAATAATCAGCTTTTATGAATTCGATGAGAATAGTCGCATGATGCCAGTACGAAAAGATTATGTTTCGGTCAAAATAGATAACAAACGCATTCACGTGCAAAAGCGATTACTATTAGTGAACTTGAAAGAACTTCATCAATTATTCAAAGACCAAAACATTGCGTACTAGAAGGTGCATGTGGAACCCATTCTGTATTGGTGCTATTCATGAATATGTAAAAGTATTAACCTAACGGCCGATACTCTGAACCCAATGAAGACTTATCATGACTGTTTAAGACGTATGATTTGCGTTGAAACAGCAACAAATTGTTATTTTGGAACGTGCTCTGAGTGCCCTGGTGCAACACATCTAATCGACAAATTAGAAAACATTTTCGAATATAATTATATTGACGAAACTTACAAACAATAGTCAAACGTCGATAGGACTACTATGCAAGTTATGATATCCCCAATTGACGAATATTTAGAAAAATTAAAGACCGGTTTAGAAAAATTACTTCTGCTTTCATACCTTGTAAGTAAACAGAACGATTTTATGAAGAATAAAAAAAAAGAGCTGACAGAAAATGAATGCATTGTAATCTGCGATTTTTCTGAGAATTATGCTTTTGTTGTTCAAGATGCTGTACAAGGTATTTACTGGAATAACAACCAGGCAACAGTGCGCCCATTTGCAATCTACTAAAGGCTCGATGAGGGCGAAACCCGAATGAAAAGTTTCGTAATAATATCTGAATTTGACTAATAAAGCACTAATAACCTTTCTTTACAATTTTATTTGATTTACCAGTGCTAATCCATTGATAATGGTCACTTTGTGTCCTAAACGTACATTTGGTAAATAAAATAAAATTGTGAAGAAAGGTTATTAGTGCTTTATTCGTCAAATTAATTTGATCTTCACTAACTCAATCAACCAATTTAATATCTGAATGTTTGCATCATGATATCATTGCCGTGCATGTGTCAAGAAAAGCTTAAACAAAATTGAAAAAATTACATATTTTTCTGATTAGGTAAGTGCGCAGTATAAAAACAGAAAAATAATTGTTAATCTGACTCATCATCTAAAAGACTTTAGTTTAGCTGTAGAGTAGCACTTTTTTCCAACTTCCCACGGCAAAGGTACGTGTGATGCCTTGGGTGGGACTTTGAAAAGGTGGCTGCTAGAAGTAGTCTTCAAAGAATAAGCAATCCAATCCAAACCCCGAAAAAGTTTTTCCCTAATATTTCATTAGCATTTGTAGAAAATAAAGAATATAATGAAGAAGAAATAAAATTAGAGGCAAGATTTAAAATGGCCCTAACGGTGAAAGGGACGTTGACATACCATTGCATAAGACCGATCACAGAAAAAAAAAGTAAAAGCAAAACGTTTTTTTGGCCCGCAGTGTATATTCTATTCACATTCTGAATTAATAATATAATAGAAGAATTGTTCAAAAGCAACTGCATGCGTGCGTCGCGCGGCGGCGTTTGAACGGGGCGCGTTATACGCCGCGCGCTAAATAATATTTAATATCTTCTGACTGAAAAGAGACCCCACTTTTTTCAAACATGGGTCTTTTAGATTAAGAAATAGCGAATACATAGTATTTTTTTAAATTGCATACGTTCTGGGTATCAGCATGAAAACTTCATTTGAACAATTCAATTGTTATTATTTTATATTAAATGACACTAAAAATATACTGTCAGTGTGCAACTAAAAAGCTGATATAACGAGGTGTAATCTGGTAGAAGAACGGGAACGATCCGTTCAGTAGAACCGGAGATAATGAATTTTGAATGTAAGAGAATCCAGCAAACTATCAAAACGCAAAATTTACATATTTTGAAAAATACACATTTACGAACGAATTCCCGTTATAGGTGTCGGCTTATTTCGTGTATACAAGTGATACAAAAATTTTCTGGCGAATCCAAATCATGAAGTCAAAATAGGTGTACGATTTATAAAAGAATGACCCATATCAAGGATATGAAGATTTGACCCTCAAGTGTTTTTATGTTCTCTGCGATAACTCTCAAACGGTTGAACAAATTTAAAAAAATCTTTCATAAAAGTTTTCTTCTTCTTAAGAATATGAAAGTGCCACGCGAAAACAAAATTCGATTTTAAATTGTTTCCCATGTTCTCTTCTATAACTGTCGTACGATTGCATGGATTTTATAAATTCTTGTATAAAAGTGTTCTCTTTATCAACAATATAAAAATACGATGTAAAAGCAAATTTCGAGCTTAAATTGTTTTTCATGTTCTCTGCGATAACTTTTGAACGGTTACCATGACTTAAAACAGTCTTTCAATAAAACGTTTTCCTTCTTAAGGATATTCAAGTGCGAGGTGAAAACAAATTACGACCTCCATTTGTTTAATGTTCTCTACTATAACTGTCGTTACGTGGATTTTTTAAATTCTTGCATAAAAGTGTTCTCATCAACGATATGAAGGTACGAAAACTCTCAAATTGTTGTGTGGATTTTAAATAGTTTTGCATAAAATTGCTTTTGTTATCTATTATTATTTCGTTTGTAAGACCTTCAATTTTGTTTCATGTTCTCTTGATTACTTTTGACCGGTTGCATAGATTCGAAAAATTCTTTCATAAAATTGTTCTCCTTATTACGGATATGAAAGAGTGATGTGAAAACAAAATTCGACCTTCAATTGTTTTTCATGTTCTCTGCGATAACTTTAAAACGATTACGTAGATTTTAAAAATTCTTTTTAAAAAGTGTTTTCCTTATCAAATATATTAAGATACGATATAAAAATAAAATTCGACCTTGAGTTATTTTTCATGTTCTCTGCGAGAGCTCTCCAACAATTGTGTGGGTTATAAATACTCTTGCATAAAAGTGTTCTCTTTATCAAAGATATGAAGGTTGCGATGCAAAAACAAAATTCAACCTTCAATTGTTTTTCATGTTCTCTGCGATAACTCTCAAACGGTTGGATAGATTTTAAAAATTCTTTTCAATGAATGTTCTCTTTATCAAGTATAAAAAGATGCAATGTAAAATTAAAATTTGACCTTCAATTGTTTTTCATGTTCTCTTCAATAACTCTTGAACGGTTGCATATCTTTAAAAAACTCTTGCATAAAAGTGTTCTCCTTATCAAAGTTATGAAGTTGCAATGTAAATTATAAATTAAAAAAATAATTTAACTTTCAATTGTTTTTCATGTTCTCTGCTATATCGCTCGTACGGTTGCGTGAATTTTATAAATTCTTGTATAAAAGTGTTCTCCTCATCAACGGTATGAAGGTGTGTAGAAAGAAGAAAATTCGATCTTAACTTGTTTTTCATATTCTCTGCAAAAATTATGGAACGGTTGCATAGATTTAAAAAATTCTTGTATAAAAGTGCTTTCCTTATCAAGGATATGAAGTTGCGATGTAAAAACAAAATTCGACCCTCAATTGTTTTTCATGTTCTTTTGCGATAACAATCAAATAGTTGCGTGGATTTTAAAAACGCATGCATAAAATTGCTCTTCTTATCAGAGATATAGCGTTGCGATTCAAAAACAAATTTCGACCCTATTTTATTAATAAATAATATAATATTTTTTTCATGTTCTCTGCGATAATTCTCGAACAGTTGCACAGATTTAAAAAAAATCTTTTATAAAAGTATTCTCCTTCTTAAGAATATGAAAGTGCGTAGTAAAAACAAAATTTGACCTTCAATTATTTTTCATGTTCTCTGCTATAACTCTTGAACGGTTACGTATATTTTAAAAATTCTTTATAAAAAGTGTTCTCCTTATCAAATATATAAAGATACGATGTAAAAATGAAATTCGACCTTCAATTATTTGTAATGTTCTCTGCTATAACTCTTGAACGGTTACGTATATTTTAAAAATTATTTAATAAAAGTGTTCTCCTTTTCAAGGATATGAGGGTATGATGTAAAAATAATATTCGACCTTCATTTGTTTTTCATGTTCCTTTCGATAACTCTTGACCGGTTGCGTAGATTTTAAAAATTCTTTGATAAACGTATTCTCCTTATTAAAGATATTAATGTGTGTTATGAAATTAAAATTCGACCTTCAATTGTTTTCCATGTTCTCTGCGATAACTCTTGAACGGTTGCGTAGATTTTAAAAATTCTTTCAAAAAATTGTCCTCTTTACCAAATATATAAAAGTCCGATAGAAAAACAAATTTTTAATGTTCTCTGCGATAACTTTTGAACAGTTTCGTGGATTTTAAAAATTCTTGCATAAAACTGTTCCCCATATTAAAGATATAAAGTCGTGATGTAATAACAAAATTCGACTTTCAATTGTTTTTCATGTTCTCTGCGATAACTGTCGAACGGTGGCGCGAATTGTTCTTTTTATCAATTACATGAAGGTAAGATATAAAAAATAAATATATATATAGACGTAATATAAAAATAAAATTCGTACTTCAATTGTTTTTCATGTTCTCTGCACTAAAAATCGACCGGTTACGTAAATTTCAAAAATTCTTTTAAAAAATGTTTTTTAATCAAATATATAAAGTGCTATTTGCAAACAAAATTCAAATTTCAACTAAAGGATTTTATTATTCAATTATCAAGTATTTTTTAATGTTCTCTTTGATAACTCTTGGATGGTTGTGTATGTTAAAAAATTCATTCGTAAAAGTGTTCTTCTTGCGTGGATTTTAAACATTCTTGAATAAAATTCCTCTTCTTATCAAAGATATGAAGTTGCGAATTGAAAACAAAATTTGACCTTCAATTGTATTTCATGTTCTCTGCGATAACCCTCAAACAGTTACGTAGATATTAAAAATTCTCCTAAAAAAGTTTTTTCTATGTTAAATAGATAAGGATACTATGAAAAAAATTTAACTTTCATTTGTTTTTCATATTGTCTGCGATAACTTTAGAACGGTTTCGTAGATTTGAAAAATTCTTTTTAAAAACTGATCTTTTTATCAAATAAATAAAGATGCGATGTAAAAATAAAATTTGAATTTTAATCGTTTTTCATGTTCTCTGTAATAACTCTCAAACGGTTGCGTGGAGTTTAAAATCCCTTACATAAAAATGTTCTCCTTATCAAAGATATGAAGCTGCGATGCAAAAATAGAATTTGATTTTCAATTGTTTATTATGTTCTCTGCGATAACTTTCGAACGGTTGCACAGATTTAAGAAATTCTTGCATAAAAGTGTTCTTCTTATCAAATATATAAAGCAGCGATGTAAAAACGAAATTCGACCTTCAATTGTTTTTCATGTTCTCTGTGATAATCCTTGAACGGTTGCGTGGATTTAAAAAAAATCTTTCAAATGATGGTTTCTTTATCAAATATATATAAGGGGCGATGTAAAAACAAAATTCTTTATTTTTGTTTTTCATGTTCTCTGCCACAACTGACTAACGGGTGAACAGATTTTAAAAATTCTTTCAAAAAATGTTTTCTTCATCAAATATATAAGGTGCGATGTGAAAACAAAATATAATATTCAATTTTTCTTTATGTTCTTTGCGATAACTCTTAAACGGTTATGTAGATTTTAAAAAATTTTCTATCAAGTATATATAGATGCAATGTAAAAATAAAATTTGAATTTCAATTGTTTTTCATGTTTTCTTTAATAACTCTTGAACGGTAGCGTAGATTTTAAAATTTTCTTCATAAAAGTATTCTTCTTATAGAAGATACGAAATTGTGTTATGAAAATAAATTCTTTATGTTCTCTGCGATAACTCTTTCGTGGATTTTAAATATTATTTAGTAAAAGTGTTCTCATTATTAAGAATATGATTAAGAAAATTGGATTTTCAATTGTTTTTCATGTTCTTTGAGATAATTCTTGAACCGTTGTGTAGATTTTTAAAATTCTTTCATGAAAGTGTTCTCCTTATCAAATATATTAAGACGTGTTATGAAAAAAATGATTTTCAGTTGTTTCTCATGTTCTCTGCGACAACTCTCGAACAGTCAGAAGTATTAAAAAAAATTCACAAAATTGTTCTCCTCGACAATGATATGAAGGTATGGTATGAAAAAAATCATGTTCTCTCTGATAAGCCTGGAACGGTTGCGCGATTTTTAAAAATTCTTTCATAAAAAAATTATTTCTTATCAGAGGCATAAAGGTGAAATATAATCATATCAATCTTCAAATGTTTCGTCATAAATGCAAAATACGATCTACAATTGTTCTTTATGTTTTCTTCCTTTAATGTTAGGAATCGTGTTTTTTTTGTCTATTTCTCTCTAATCTGATGCACAGGTTGTTTAATTTCTTAATTCGTGATATTAAAAATAATCAGCTCACGTTCATGAAACGTAAAACATATATTTATAACTTTAAGATTGTATTAATATTTCTCGTTAAATGCGTTGGAGGGTGGGATAGTGGCCACCCACCCACCTTATATGTTTTTAAATAAATTTAAACCACAACACTGTTTTTCTTAATGTTTTTCAGAAATAGTTTATTTATTATTTCCTTGCTGTTTATGTTTATTTATTTCTTTGCCTTTTTAGTAAATTCATGTTCTATGCCCAAATGTTTACATTACATTATGTTCTCCTCTTGGTCAATACATTTTTTTATTAATGTTCTTTACTAGTACTTGCTATGTTCTGTTATTCATTAAATATTTTATATTCATGTTCTGTTTTTTGTTTCAGTGCAAGTGGTTTATTATGATGATTACAAATGTACATCGAATCCAAATTCTGCATTGTAAGATGAAAATTGTTGTTTACAACTTCAACATTGAAGGAATAGTACTGGTAAAGAACATTAGTATAAAAAGTATTAAAGAAAAACAGAACATAACACTAAATGTAAAATTTGGGCATAGAACATTAATGTAAAGAAATATAATCAAATATTTTTTATAGTTCCCAATATATATCCATATTCTTCCCTAGTATTTAACGGTCTTGACATTTTCTTAGTATTATTTTGGTGCGTATGTTCTTCCTAGTACTTTCATGTTCACGTTCTGTTATAAACCACTTTTGTTTTAAATGCTGGTTTGTTGAGACTGTTACTTATTGAAAACAATTTTATTTTAGTGATCAGGATTTTTTGGTATTATCTCCATGCCTATGTTCTTTTTAGCACTTTCATGTTCACGTTAAAATGGTAACGTTTAATTGCAAAGATGTAAAAAGGAAAATTGTCATTAAAATTTAAATTGAATATAACCGTAATATAACACATGATTCCGGTGCGATTAAAATTTTGAAATACCCGCTTATTATTTTCCGACCATTAGGGCTCTCCCCCATGTTACCCCGGTGGGCGTAAAAAGGTCGGATCTATTTACGAAACGCTCTTGAACTTTTTCGCCCGGCGGCGGAAAATCAGCACACCGATTATAAATATATATATGTGTGTATAAGGGAATAAAGAACAACTGAACTAAAAAGGGCTGTGGGAACGTAAAAGGGAAAAAAACGGTAATAAAGAAGTCGAGTTATAATGAGCACCCCCAGGAATCGCGGGGGGGTTGGCACCACCATTTTCCGTCGTGCCGATTAACCGGAATCGGCCTGCATTACTGAAATCGGCGGAACTTGTAAAGTTCCAAAACGACCCTCTCGCATTTCACCGACACATTACACCCCTGAACGCATACATTCACATATACGCAAACAGTAGCGGGTAAATATAATCACCGGTTTTGTTTGCAATACTGTAATAATGGTCTTTTCATCAAAAGCGTGCGTGTTTGTTGTCGTGAGTAATTTCGGAACAGGGCTGGATATTCAGCTTCCATCACAAAACTGACACCGGAGTGAATGCGAGGCAGGGGGGGGAGGAGGTCAATTAGAATCGGGGGTTTATCTCGCGTGGGGAATGAAGGGTATTTTACGATGGTCGATATATGTCAAAGAGCCCAACCCCCTAGCCCACGTTATTTATCTATATGTGCGTCGTCCCCGGGCAGCGGCGGGTCTTCCGGTTTTATTTTCCATTACCATAAATAAAGTGGACGGTGCGTTCGGGAGGACGCTGCGGTCAGGGGAAAAGTGTCCACGTGTTCCAAATAAAATCCCGGGGAAATTTCAATTTTCCGCCTCCTAAATAACCTCCTTCCACCACCTCTGGCCCAGCAATTTCCGAAAGTGGGACGGACGTTCGTCGTCTTAACCAGATTTAAACTCGAACAACCCTCATAATTAACATCTCACGAGGACAAAAATCAATGGAGACCGTTTTTCGCGATGATGCAGAAATTAATACGTCATCGCCAAAGGGGGTGATTAATGGCGCGGCACTGATAAATGGATGGATGCAAAGGATTGGGGGACGGTTTTTTTTTTTAGATTAATGCATCATCATCGAATGGAATATGTTCGATTATTTAAAAGGGGGGCGCGTCCGGGGATTTGGGGGGAGGGTGTCGTTAATCATGCACGAACAGTTTTAGCGATTAAGACGTCTTTATCTCAGACGAGAAATGGTTTGTTGTGTTTTATATTACATGTCATAGTTTGATGCCAATAAATTAACGATTGTTCAAAGTAGAAAATAAAAACAATTGAAGAAAGTCTTGAAACAGTTGAACTTATGTGGATTTTAACAAAAACGGTTTTCTCAATCAATTGGAAATTTACATAAAAAACCAAATGAAAAAACTTGAAACTATATGGAAATTTTATACAAACGGTTTATTTTCTAACACTTTTCTAACATGGTGCTATTCTCGGCAATAAGCTTTAGTGAACCAAATCGTCGTCCTCATTTCCCCTTGATAATCACCTCCAACATATAAAACGGTTCCACGGAGCGTTTCACTTAGCGAGAGATAAATAAAAAAAATCCGTTTAATATTTGATCCACCCTCGTATGTATGATAATCCGAATTTTAATTAGGGACAGGGAATATTAAATGAATTTCTTTTATATGTTTATGTGAGCATTGGCTCAACAACTCGAAAATTTTAAGTAATTTCACATTTCATTGTTCCAAAGTAGGAGAACTTCTAATAGATCCCTAAAAGTAAAAATTCACAACTCTTTATCTTCTTTTTTTTACACCCGAACAAGGACTTCCCCAAAGCTCTCCTCATTCACCTTTGTTATACAATATTTTTGGCGTCCTGATCCTCTCTACTTTAATCCTTACAAAGATCTCCTGCAATTTGCAGATGATACTACCCTAATTACGTTACCAAAATCCCTTCAATTCCCCCAAGAGCTTATTGACACTCTACAGCATTATTTTGCAAAATGGCGCATTAAAATTAATCCCCATAAATCACAGCTTCTAATTCCATACCATCGCACCAAACAATTCCCCTTACAATATCTCAATTTCCCATATTATTTTCCCCCCACAGCTTTCGTAAAGTACCTTGGCATAACCATAGACCCAAAAATCAATTTTAGAAAACACTCTCCTATAATAAACAGCAAAATAACTACCAGGACAAAATATTTCAGATGTCTGACGTATAAAAATAATGGTATTACTACAAAAAACAGCAGTAAATATTTATAAAATGATTTTTCGCGAAAAACGAACAGAGGAGATTATTCGAAAGAAACGCTTGAAGAAGCTCTTGAAGAAACAAAAGCAAGCCGCATAAATGCGTACCAAGCCAGCAAAAAATACAGCATACCTTATCCCACAATAAAATGTCACTTCAAAGGAAGACGTGGGACAAAATCAAAATCTTTTGGCAGAAGCACTGCTATACCAATCGAATATGCAAAACGACTGTTAAAAAGAAGTGCAAAAATTGGTTGGGCAATTCGTAAATGAGAATAAAATTTAAACTCCTTTTAAAAACAGCGTCCCTGGAGAGGACTGGATTTTGAGATTCGCAAAGAGGCATAACTTGTCAATAAAAAAACCTCAAAGCGTAGAAATCGTTAGAAAAAATAGTTGCAATCCTTTTACAATGAACGAATACTTTACATTGTTAGAAAATACCATAAAAGAGCTAAGCATAGTAGACAAACCAATGAGAATATTGAATTTGGATGAAACTAGTTTTTGTACCTATCCTGCAAAAACAAAGGTAGTAAAAATGCACTCACACTGTTAGTGCTCCTAGAAGAGAATATTACAGTTTTGATAACTGCTTCAGCTTCTGAAGATAAAGTTCCATCATTAATAATTATTAAAGGTAAAAATATCTGGGATCAATGTCAGGCATCAACAAATAGTGGATACCACTTAAGCTGTAACTAATAATTATTGGATGGAGGCAGAGGTATTTCGAAATTATTTTCAAAAAAGTTTCTTATCTTAGTAATCTCCGATGGTCATTCTACTCAATTGACCATCAGATTGATAGAGATAGCTTCTCAAGAAAATGTAACAATTCTGAAATTACCGTCTTATACCAGCCATGTTCTACAACCATTGGATTTAACCGTTGAAAATGTGTTGGCACGCAAAACTAGTAAAGTGGCAAAGACAAAATATCGGTGTAAGGCTTCCAAAACAAAAAAATTCTAAAATGATTGGAGAGGTTTGGAGTGATTTGGACCCAAACATAATTATGAATGGTTTTAAAAAAGCTGACATTTATCCATTGTCGAGGAATGTTGTTCCAGATACAATATATAACGCAGTTGACCTTAAACAGTGAAATGAATCGAAAACAGCAGAAAAAGATAATTCTCCATAAATTGCTAAAGACACAATGACAGCAGTGATTGAAGAAGCTACTTTGCACCCACCCATAATATTCGAAATTGCTCCTCAAGATTCAGTTTACGTAGTGCTTATTATTTTTGATGAGCCACCAGAAAGAAAATCGAAGAAACATCTTCAGAAAAATTAACTCGATCTTCTACAAATAGAGAACCTGATTCATCATTGCTACCGCAAAACATGAAAACGTTTGAAGAACTTCTTTTGGATACCATAAAAACAAATGTGCCCAACCATGTGCTTAAAAAAAGAGAGTTGCGAGAGGAGTCATCACATCAGAAGATTATTAGAAGAAATTGCCACTTCCAAAAGGATCATAATTCTAATTTATGTTCGATATGCAAGTAGGGTGGGTGGGTGGCCTCTATCCCACCCTTTAGTCTATCCCACGTCATCAAAAATTATTTGAAATATTTGTATAAATACATCAATCAATTTGTTTATATTTTACAAACTAAAACCCTCGCTTATATTTTACTGATTGGAAGGTGGGATAGAGGCCACCCACCCACCCTACATATACATGATAACTTTAATTACTAATTGTTAGAGGATTTTGTTGATAAAAACAATAAAACCCTTTATGTAATAAAAAGTAAAACAAAACAAAAATTAAGTTTAAGTATGAATGACTTTCTATCTAAATCTAAAATCTAAATTATATAAGATTAGTTTATATAAATTAGATTTTAAGTCTGCCCATCCATTATGCATCAAATTTTTACTAATTTACTCACTCAAAAATTGTACGTTTTTTATTTCTTTATTTATTCAAAAAGTTTTGCCATTAATTTTATTGGATACGGCGAGACGATGAGGAATTAAAGTTCTTATGTATATGTAGGGTGGGTGGGTGGCCTCTATCCCACCCTCCATTCAGTAAAACATCATCAAAAATTATTTGAAAAATTTGTTTAAATAAATCTATTAGATTTTGCAATAATGTTATGGAATTGAAAAGATGGCGACAATGAGTAATTGTCTGTATCCACATCAATAATCAATGACGAGGAAAACATTTTTATGGAAACCGCTGTCTTCTCAGCTTTGATCATTTGGAATCGTAATTGAAATTCGTTGATTAAAATGTCTATTATTGTGCATATTTTTGAGAAGTAGTAATATTTTCTTTTCCTAAATGTGGAAAGTGAGACACATTATTCTGCAAAAGATGCTGTTTCCATAATTCTAATTTGCGCTCAAAGCCCTGAATTTTATCATATAAATTGTGAATGAACTGTCCTTTGCCTTGAAGTTTCACATTAAGATCATTGAGATGCTGAGTCATGTCGATAAGAAACCCAAAATCGCACATCCATTCTTTTTTATCAAAATGAGGAAAGGCATATCCCTTCACATCCAAGAACAATTGTACTTCGCTTTTTAAGTTGTATACACTTTTTAGCATTGCACCTCTACTAAGCTAACGTACTTTGGTATTAAAAACTCAATCTTTTCACACACAAATTTTACTGGTGAATTATGCAGTGGTTAACGAATATTTTCCTTCCTGCGACCTTCTTAATGTCTTGAAATAGCCTTCCCGATACTCCTACCTTCATGATTGACATTGTTCGTGCTCTAACTGTCGATATACCAACAATACTACTACTAAATATCTTTATTCACAGAAAAAATAAAATATAATACATGTAATGGATAAAATAAAATAAATTCTGGTATATTTGATTTTCTGCTCAACGGCTAGCGACCGGTGGTCTTTCAGCCCTACCAATAATATTATCTAAAATTGAAAAATTTTCCAACACAGACTTTAGTTCATCGTACAGGTCTTTACCGGTTCTACTCCCTTGCATTAGAATCAGTGAACACAATTCTTCAGTAAAATTAAATTTGGTATCAATACCACGTAAAAATGTAGCCAGTTATGCTGTATCGATAATATCGCAACTCTCATCAAGTGCCAAAGAAGAGTATTCGAATTTTGCAATGCGTTCACGAAGCTTTGTTGCTATGTTCTCGGACAAGTCTTCAATTCTCCTTACAATGGTGAATCTTGATAAACTAATGTTTGAAATAATATTTATTTAATCAGGAAATACTAAAAAAACAATGGCTTGAAGGCTGAATGTATATATTTAAGTTGCGTGGATGGACTCTAACCCACCCTCCAATTAATAATATTTAGGCAAAAGACGAAAGAGATAGAAAATTATGAAAGTGATTAAATTAAATTACTAATTCACTTATTCGAGCGTGTGTTTTGGAATTAAAGGGTGGGATAGTGGCCACCCACCCACCCTACATATGCTTATTAACGTCACCCTCTGATCAGCGTTTAGTTTCCAGGAAAGCAAAGAGTGAAAGCGTTAATTAAATTAGCAAAAATCATCAGCAGTGTTATACCTATGATAAATATATATATGTAGGGTGGGTGGGTGGCCTCAGACACACCCTCCAAGCATTTAAACACCCGCGAGGGTTTTGCAGTTTATTTAATTAATAACTACCGAAAAATTCGATAAAAATGTTGTTAGAAATAATTTTTGTTTTGAAAACCAAAATAGTTGAATGAATACTAATTGGTATTTTTGGAATGGTAATTTGTATACAAACTCCTCTATAGTTCTCTACGAGATCTCTAGAACCAGATTTAAAAAAACGGTATTATATAGCTAGTTTTCCAACTAGAAGGAACCGATCCTAGTGTTAAGGACTTGTTAAAATAAATCATGAATTGGACGGCACAGGGAATAAATGCAATTTTATAAGAAAAAACTCGATATTTTCTCAGGGACGTAAAAATAAGTTGATTTAGGACTACTGATAACAGTGAAAACATCTTGTACATTAATAATTCATTTGAAAAAACACGAAAATATTTTCGTAAAATCTACAACAAATGAGTCTTATTAAGACTACAAGAACAAATCACTTTTGAACTTGTAGTCTTAATAAGACCCATTTGTTGTAGATTTTACGAAAATATTTTCGTGTTTTTTCTAATTATTGGTGAATTTTCTACAACATAAAGGACTATATTTTTATTAATAATTAATTTACTGTCTAGAATATTTGATTCTAAATTAGTATGCGAAGTAGTAGTTGAAACTTTAAAAACTGATGAAAAATAATCTGAAAATAAATTAGCAATACTTAAACCATTATTTGCACAAACGTTATTATATCTTATTCTGGCTGGATAATCATTAACTTTTTTATGATCTTCAGCGTACTGTCAAAAGAATTTGGGATCTGATTTTAAAGATGAATCTACCCTGATCATGTACTCATTATAACACTCTTTTGCAAGTCAACATTTTTCGTTCAGAAAGACAACATTGCAAAGATGGAGGGGCTTTGGTAGCAATTAAGAATGGAATTCAGGCAGGATAACTTTCTATTTTTTCACCAGTAACCTTCCATTGACATTGTCGCGGCATCAATTAACCTTCAGGCTAAAACGTACATTATTATATGTCTTTACATCCCTCCAAATACCTGTAATGATGATTATGTGACATTATTTGAGCATATTTTGGAGCATTTTTGAACTTACGATTTAGTTGTCTGCGTTGATTTCAACTTGCCAAACTATTATGCATGTGTGAATCAAAGTGTTCCTCAGTGGTCCAAATTGGGCCCGCTTTTGTTCGTTATATACTTAAATGATATTTGTAGAGTATTTAACTGTAATTATCTCTTCATCACAGAAATCGGCTTCATCACCAGAAATTGTAAAGACTTCACTAGTATTAAGCCAGCAGTTAGACTCTACAAAACCCCACGGTGTAAACTTAATATAAATCTTTTGCAAAGAGTGCAGAAGCGTTTTCTAAGATATTTGTACTACTGTGAGTATAATCGCTATCCAGAATATGATGAACCAGTGAACTTCTTTTGAAATATAATATGCCAATATTAGGAACAGATTTGTGGCGGAATCACTGATAACCCCGATCTTTTGTTACAATTTTATTTCAAAATACCTAGGTTTAACAGTCGTAGCAATCAAAGGTTTTTTTTGGATATTCCACGCACAACTCATCATAAATATTCACCATTAGGGCTGCTATCGTTTTAGCGTTCTTTTTCCTTAGTTCATTTATGTGTTCGTCATATTTGAGGTTATCTTGTATTGCTAATCCCAAGTAGTTGACTATGTCGTTAAAAAATATGAATTCTGTTTTATTTTCAGTTATTGTTAGTAGGTTATTATAATACTAGATTTCTATTTTTTTTATGCCTGTAATAATATTTGTCTCTACGTCTATCTATGTATTTTCTGTGTATACTATGCAGGTGTCATCATTTGTATATATGAGATTTAAAGTTATCGTGAATATGTAGGGTGGGTGGGTGTCCTCAGATACACCCTTCAATTAATAATATTAAAATAAAAGACGAAAAAGATAGAAAATTATGAAACTAATTCAATTAAATTCCTAATTCACTTATTCTGGCGTAAGTTAATTAAAAGGTAGAAAATTATAAAACTGATTAAATGAAATTCTTAATTGACTTATTCTGGCCTAGGTTTTAGATTTGGAGGGTGGGATAGTGGCCACCCACCCACCCTACATATGTATATTAACCTCACCCACTGATCAGCGTTTAGTTTCCAGGAAAACAAACAGTGTAAGCGATGATTGAATTAGCAAATAATAATAATAATAATTTAATATATTATACATAATTTCATCCCACCAAGACCTTATGTATCAAATAAACTTCCACGCTTCCACCCTCGATTTATCACCGCGAGGGGGTGAGGTGCTGGGGGAGCGCACACTCTTGCAAATTCACCTGAAAAGCGTCTTCATTGCGCCCGGATTAAATTTTTATGGGGCCGTTAATCCGGCCCATTTATCGCCCGCGGGGGGTGCGTAGAGGTGGAGCAGAGGGCACCGCCACCTGCAGCCCTTAATTAAATTTTCGACGCCCCGCCCGAACGATCAGAACCGCGCGTGGCCCCATCAAGCGCGATAACGCTCATTTGGCAGATTAAGTTATAACGTGAAAACGTTAAAATATGTAAACGCTAAAACGTGCCAAAATTAAAACCTGACAACGTTTAAATAAGTAAAAATTAGGACACATTCAATAAAGTGAAAACCAAAATAGATTGTAAGCATGGTAAAAAGTTTAAACGTTAAAATGAAATGTTAATGATTAACATTAAAGTGAGGTGTTAACAGTTAAACGTTAAAATGAGATGTTAATGGTTAAACGTTAAAATTGAAAAATATGTGAAGAAGTCGATAGCCCAGACAGACTAACACTAATCATACTGTATATATTTTATTTGTGTAAATATGTGTTACTGTAATATATGTGAAGAAGGGAAAATATAAAATCATTCTTCTTCTTAGGGTGCTGTCTCCAAACGGAGGTTAGCTATCATTATGGGAATTTTCTATGTCTGTAGTCTATTTTTCGTTGCATGATCAATTTAATGAATTGAAATGATTAAATCGTTCAAAATAAGAAAGAAATAAATATATAATTAATCAAGAAATTTTATAAATTTGATTTCCTCTTAAATGAACTTACTGCTAATCAACTGTAGGAAAAAAAAACAACGGATTAATTATCGTAATCACCCACCAATGACTACCGGCTACCATCATCTCCATTTTCATTCATCCGATATTATTTTCGATTCGCTCCACCCTTTCATCCCCCGTTCAGTTGTAATTATTCGCTCGTTAGCCGGATGGACGTCCGATTTAAGAACCTCATTTTAATAATAATAGTATAACGGAACCGTGGGGGAAAAGTTCCGGATCCATTAGGAGGGCGGCCGTGAGTAGGAGGGGGGCGAAGGGATAGTCGAAAGCTCGGAGCCTGCCCGTCCTAATGAAGGGAAATGAAATTAGCGCGCCAAGGATACGCCGGGACTTCTTGCGCGTCGCGACGCCGCTTCATCTCGACCCTCCGCTTTAATCGCCCCCTCCCCCCCCATGGAAAACGGCGCAACGGGAACGGAATTAAGAATTGACTTTCGAGGTTCAAAACGAAGCGAAATAAAAACAAATATTATTCATTAGGGGAATTTAATGAAAAGAGGGAGGGAAAAAACCGTGGATGTTTTTTAATTACGCTTATTTTTTGTAGACGCGAGTTTTCTACTTCGTTAATGTTACTACTTTAACGACCGTAGAGTCTTTAAGAAGGAAAAAGACAGTTTTAAATTCCTACATCACTAACAAGTATGACTTTTTTTTCTAGGATTACGCGAATATTAAATGAATAAATGTTGTATAATGAAAATAATAGCTGATAGCCAATGGAAAAACAATAAGAGAAGAAGCTTAGTAATTGTCCTATTATCAGATGTAACATTATCTTCCAATAAAGATGTTTTTCTCTCTCTTAAAATAATAAATACGTCTTAATGAATAATAATAATATTTTATAACCATCAATAAATACATCAACTAAAACAGCATTTTCGTCTACACATTTCATATTCTACTCTAACGCTCTATCATCTGAGTCCTTTATGGCCATTGGTGAATAAGCATCATACTCCTCTATGAATAAAATTAGTTTAAACCAATTTTCTTCTTCTGCTTCCCCTTTAACTATTATTATTTAAATTCTGTTTTTTCTTCAACCTTCAAATCGATTTTAAGTGAAACAACTATAAAGACCTGAAATTATCCGGAGAATTTATCGGCGATCGCGAGGAATTCGTAAATATAAGAAACGCCGATTTGTCAATGCTGGCGCTGCTGGTGCTGTTAGGGAGAGGGTGACGGGGGGGCGGCGGCGGCGGTCGCGAGAACAAATGACGACCATAATTCAGTTTTTCCGGCAATTTTCTACCCCTCGACGTTTCCGGTCGCGATTTGTATGTAGCACGCAACGGATTTCAGGCTCTACAAAAATAACACCAGATTTTTTTTCAATGGACGAAACGTAAATTAAATTTAGACACGGAATTGATTTAATTTAACACAAAATGTATGTTTAATTAATAATTATAATTAAATATATTATAACTATTAAATTATAATTACATTTGATACAATAATCTAAATTTAAATATACAATTTCAACTGTTCGGGCGCGGACTTAATGAAGTGGTCTGAATTGGAGGAAGCCGAGGAATAACAACTGCGCCCCCCGGCTTCCGGACAATTTAACCCCTTTTCCCGGCTACCGAGGAGAGAACAACAACGGCATCAGCGGCAGCAGCCACCACCCCCCCGGGCCAGGTTATCTGTATTCAAACCCGGGATTCTGATGCATTTGTTTTTAAGGGCCGCCCACGGTTCTTCTTATCGCGACAAATGGCACGGACAAATTGCCCTTCATTTGTTTATCTCGCGGGACGGAACGGCCGCCTTTCGCTCGGCTCTACCCTCCTCTTCCTCCACCACCCTCCACCCTGCCGACTTCCGAAAAGCGCGTTCCTTAAATAAAACTCACCGTTTCCGCACGATGGGGCTGATTAATCGACGATTCCCGGGCGCAATAGTCGAATCATAAAAAAAGAAAGGTGGGGGCTGGGGGGTGGAGGCAGAGGCTTGGAAGATCGCGTCTCTCCGGGTCGTTTCTACGTTAATATGGAAAAACGTAGCCTAGGGATGAGTTTCCTTAACGTTCTTTCTATTCTAGATGTACCATTTGTATACAATTACTGAATTGATTCAAAGAATTCAAATATTTACTACGAAAGCTAACTCAAATGACTTTATAAAATGTTAGTAGCAATAACTTCATTATTATCAAGAAGACACAGAAAAAAATCCCTCCATCACCTTTCACATTGTTC
The DNA here is from genome assembly GCA_963969525.1 of Ontholestes murinus. Classification (NCBI taxonomy): domain Eukaryota; kingdom Metazoa; phylum Arthropoda; class Insecta; order Coleoptera; family Staphylinidae; genus Ontholestes; species Ontholestes murinus. The sequence continues at coordinate 7,510,167 of OZ018393.1, forward strand.
TACAATTAAAGATTTGAACAATTTTTTTGGTTTCAATTTTGAGAAGCTCGATAGTCATTAACTCAAAATAACTTATAAATTGTATACATAATCTTATTTCATTATTGTATAATCAAACAGTTAAATATTTAGAATTGATTTTTTTCAAAAAACTGTTTCCAGGTGATTTAGAACAATATTTTCCAAATATTCAATTGAAATTTAAAAATTTTCAACTGTTTTTATCTTAGGCAAGCTTTTAAGAAAGTGTTTTATTGAGATTAAAAAAACTGTATTTTTTCTTAAGCAAACTTAAAAATATTTTTTTAAATATGTGGTTTAGAAAAATACAGCAGTTTTTTTTTTTAATCCACTATTTTAAAATTGGCTTTCAAATTTTAGGCCAGTTGATTTTGTAGCAAAAACTGTTGGAAATTGACTTTTAATTTGTTTAGAAAGTGAACCTTCACTTACAATTTTGTCTTTGTTGTAAAATCGTTAAATACAATATTTAAAAGTTTTGAAATCTATTTCTATTGTGTTTTTTTTTAATTATTTTCAATTAATATGGAACATTCTTAACGCTTTTGAGCAAATTTTCTTTTATTTCAGTAAAAATATAAATAATAAATAATTTTCAGCATAATTCAATTTCTTACAAAGTTTTTAACTGTTTTTTTAGTAAAATTAAACTATTTTAAGTAAATCCTTTTCAAATATGTTTTTTTTATAATACCTAAACTTCTAAAGCGAATTTCAAAATGCATTATTTAACTGATTTGTCATCTTGAATTATTTTTGGGAATTAACTGTTTTTTTTGTTTAATTTTGAGTGTTTCTTCTTTAAAAGAATTTTCAATTTAAATTTCTACAATATTTTTATTGCTTTTTTAAATATAGTTTGCTTAAATAAATTTATTTTGTTTATAAATGTCATCAGTCTTGTCTATAATAGTTTTTTTTGTCACTTAACCCATGGTGAAACATTTTTAGATAATACTGACTTGTCATTTGTCATTTATCATTTATCATGTGTAATCTGTCATATGTCATTAGTCATTTGCCAATTATTGTTTGTTATGTGTGATCTGTCATCTGTCATTAGTCATTTGTTATTTGTAAATTATCATTTGTCATGTGTAATCTGTCATTTGTCATTACTCATTTGTTATCTGTCATCTTTGATCTGTCACCTATCATTTGTTATCTGTTATTTATCATCTGTCATTTGTTATCTGTCATCTGTCAGTTATGATATGTCAGCAGCCTGTTATTTATTGGTACGTTTCCTTGGTTTTTTGTTAAATGTTCAATTGTTATTATTTAAATTTTCGATTATTAATTCTTTTCTAAAATTTTCGTTCTATTTATTCTTCTTCTATTATTTGGCATTCGTCATCTATTATTTGCTATGAATTTTTTGCCATTGTCAATTATAATCTATAATTTGTCTCTTATCATTTGTCATCAGTCAATTGCCATTTGTCAATTATTATTTATTTCTGTGTTATTTTTTCTAATTTTTGACTATTTTTCTTCCAATTTTATCATTCTTTGACTTTGCCTTCTGTTGACATTTTCAATGTGTCATTTGTCCTTTATAATCTACCATTTGTTATTTATCATCTTTATTTTTCATTTATTATCATTTGTCATCTGACCTTTCTCATCTATCATATATGATATGTCAGTTGTCATTTGAAATATGTCACCGGTCTTGTGTCCTTTGTCATTTATCAAATGTCATCTATCATTTGCTACTTGTCACCTGTCATTGGTCATTTATCACCTGTCATGTATTATCTGTCCAATGTCATCTGTCATTTGCAATTTATTATTTGTCAGTTGTCATTTGACATTTGTCATTGCCCTATGTTCTTTGTCATTTGTCAAATGTCATCTATCATTTGCTATTACTCATCTGACATTGGTTATTTATCACCTGTCGTTTGATATCTGTCATTTATCATCTATCATCTATCACTTGTCTTTGGTCAATTATCATTAATTATCAATGTTATTTTTCGGTCTTTTTTCCCTCAAATTTTTTCCAAACTGTTTTTTCTTAGCAAATTTCAATTGTTTTATGCTTTAAATTAAAGTTTTTAATTATTTTTTTCCATTGTCGTTTACTATCCTTTAACAGATTTTTGATTGTTTGCACTAATAAAATTTCAACAAATTATTTTGTTTTTAAGAAGTTATCTTTTTTTTTCTTGGCAAATTTCGGCTTTTTTTCTAATAATTGAATTTTTTCTCCAAATGTTTCATCCTTTTCTTTGCCTTCTGTTGCTTCTATTTGTGATATATTATTTGCAATGTCTGATTTGTCATATGTCATTTGAAATCTAACATTTGTCATTTATCATCTGTTATTTGTTATTTATCATCTATCATTTGTCATTTGCTGTCTGTCATTTACCATCTGCTATTTATCTTTTGCTACTGTCATGTGTCACTTGTAATTTGTTATCTATCATTTGCCATCTGTTATTTGACATCTGTCATTGGTAATTTATTATCTATCATTTGATATCTGTCATTTGTCATTTGTCCTTTGTTATTTATTATGTGCAATCTGTCATCTGTCATTTGTCACTTGTTGTCTGTCGTTTGTCATTTGTCATCTGTCATTTATCAATTACCATATGTCTTTTGTCATTTGTCATTTATCAATTGCCATTTGTTAATTATCAGTGGATTGAAATTTAGATTTTTTTACTATTTTTTGACAATAAATGATTCATTCTTTGTTTTTGCCTTCTGTTGCTTATCTTTGTCATATATTATTTGCAATGTGTGATTTGTCATTTATTATTCGCAATCTACCATTTGTCAGTTATCTCCTAATATTTAATGAAAATGATGGTAGCGACCGTTACTATGTGGTAGTTCATTTTAAAAAAGGTTAAATGAAAATAATTTTTAAGTTTTTATACCACTATTTATTGTATAATATACACAAACAAAGTTTACAATATATTATCATTCAACACTTGATAATGACCTGCAAAGGTCGAAACTATAGTTGTCTCAAAATTGATAATATATTGTAAACTTTGTTTTGTGTATATTATACAATAAATAGTGGTATAAAAACTTAAAAATTATTTTCATTTAACCTTTTTCACCTAATATTTGTTATTTATCAACTGTCATTTGTCATCTGTCATTGGTCATTTCTCAACTGTCTTTTAAAATTTGTCATTTTTCATCTGTCATTTATCATTTGTCGGCCGTCATCTACCATTTGCTATCGACCATTTGTTATTTGACATTTGTCATCTGTCATGTGTCACTTGACATTTGTCAACTATCATCTATGATTTGTTATGTGTCACTGGTAAATTATCACCTGTAATTTGATATCTGTCATTTGTCACTATCATCTGTCATCAGTCATTTGTCATTTATCATTTGTCATCTTTCAATTGGCATCTTTCATCTGTTATCTGTCATTTGTCATCTGTTATCTTTCCTTTGTCATTTATTACCTGCCATTTATCATTTGTCATTTGTCATGTGCATTCTGCCATTTTTCATTTGTTATAATAATAATAATGTTTGTTAATGGATACAATTTGAAATAGAACTCCTGATTAAAATAACAATTACAATATAAATAATTAAAAATAATAAAGTACTTCTTAAAAACTACTGTACAACAAAAAGAAACATAAAAACGTTTTTAAATAATTGGCACAAACAACTGAGTCCACAAAAAGGTCAAAATTTGTCATCTGCCATTTATCATTTGTCATCTGTAATTGTCATTTGTCATCTGCTTTTTGTCGTTTGTCATCTGTCATCTATCATCTGTCATTTGTCATCTGCCAGTTATTAAATGTTTAGAGTCTGTTATTTATTGGTGCGTTTCTTTGGTTATTGGTTCTGTTAAATGCTCAATTGTTATTGCTTAAATTTTCTATTTTTCTGTTTTAAAATTTTCATTCTAATTCTTCGTCTTTTGTTACTTATTATTTAACATCTATTATTTGCTATGTATCGTTTGTTTGTCATTAGTCATGTGTCATTTGACATCAGACATTTGTTACTTGTGATTTATCATATGTTATATGTTATTTGAAATTTAACATCTGTTTTCATTTATTTACTGTCATTTGCAATTTGTCATCTATCACTTTTATATGCTATCATTTGTCAATAAATAACATTTGTCATCTGTCATCAGTCATTTGTCAACTGTCATCTGTCATTAGTCATTGATCATTGGTAATCTCTCATTTGTCATTTGTTATCTGTGTTTTTGTCGTTTGCCATTTTTCATATGTTATTTATCATCTGTCAGTAATAATATGTTGAAAGTTTGTTATTTATTTATTGGTGCGTTCCCTTGTTTTTTCTGTTTGTTAAATGTTCAATTTTTGTTATTTAAATTTTCGATTATTCTGTCCAAAATACTTTATTGTATTAATTTGTCTTCTGTGACATCATTTATCATCTATTATTTGCTATGTATGATTTCTTTGTCATTGGTCATCTGTCATTTGCCATCAGTCATTTGTCTTCTGTCATGTCATCAGCTATTTGTCATATGCCATTAGTCATATGCCACTTGTTATTTGGAATTTGTCAAATATTATATATATCATTTGGAGTTTATCATCTGTTTATCATATATTTACGGTCATATGTCATCTACTATCAATTATTTGTCTATTATTATTATACATTTAATTGTTAAATTTTCAATTGTTATTATTTTGTGTCATCTGTCATCTATTATCTGCTATCAATTATTTGTCAGTTATTATTTAACATTTGTCATCTGTTATGTGTCATTTGTCAACTGTATTTATCATTCGTCAATAGTCATTTGTCGTGTATAATCTATTAACATATTGGATAAATAAAATAAATATCAATATCAATATTGTCTGATATTTCTTATTTATCATCTATTATTTGCTATCTACCATTGGTCATTTATAAACTGTCTTTTAGAATCTGTCATTTTTCATCTCTCATCTGTCATTTGTCAAATGTCTTCTATCATTTGCTATTTGTCATCTGTTATCTGTCATTTGTCATCTCACAGTTTGTCATCTGTCATTATTTATCTGTCAATTGTCATTTTTTATCTGTCATTTATCGTCTATCATCTGTCATTTGTCAACAGTCATTTGTCATCTGTCATTCATCTGTCATTAGTCATCTGTCATTTATCATTTGCCATTTGTCATCTGTCATTTTTAATCTGTCATTTGTCTCTTGTCATTTCTCATATGTTATTCGTTATTTGTCTTTAATTAAATATGATTTGTCATCTGAAAATTATCATCTATTATCATTTGAAAGAAGCTTGTTATTTTCTGGCACGTTAATTTCAAAAATTATTTTAAAATCTTCAAATGCTATTTCTTAAATTTTCAGCTATTCTTTTCTAAAATATGAATTAATTTTCTTTGCTTTATGTCATTTGTCATCCATTATTTGGTACGTGTCATTTGTCATCATTTTATCAGTCATCTGTTATGTTTAATATTTTTTAAATTTATGATCTACCAATTATTAGTTGTTATTAATCTGTCATATCATTTGTTATTTTCTATGCGACATTTATCTTCTGCCATTTGTTATTTAACATCTATCATTTGTCCCCTGTAATTCGCAATTTGTTATTGTCGTTTGTTCGTCTGTTATTTTTTTTATGTCATCTGTCAACTATTATTTTTTATTTACAAACACACGTACAATTTTTAGGGGCTGGTTCTTAAAATCCGCTAAAAAAGCTTGAAATAAGACTTTAAAAGAGTAAACTTGTGTTCTTTCTTGATATATCTAAAAACTTTTGGTAACATTTCGTACTTCGGAAGTGGGTCTTTACACAAGGCCGGATATTTAAAAAAAATACAAAATTATTCAAATAAAAGCTATAGATAATAAAAAAAATTAACAACTTTCGTTGTATATTTGATTTTAGAGGAATTGAGTTTGTGATACACTTTTTATCAAAAAGTGGAACATTTACAACATTCTAAAATCTTTCATTTGACAGTGGAATGTTAAAAGGTATCATTAAAAATTATTAGATAGAATATAAGGAGATTCTCATCATAAGGAGCAGAATGTAGAATGTAAAGGAAGAGATTAATAATAGACTTTTCGGTATGTCGAAGATCTTTTCCAACTTCAAGAGGTATTTTACTGGATGAACTATAAAATAGATATAGTTTTTATGGAAAGTTTATAGTCTAAGACAATCATTAATCATCTGCTTGATGAAGCCACTGTGTGGCGAAATAAATTTGTGAAAGTTTTTAAACGAAGTGTTTTATTTACATTAAATAGGTATAGTGTTAGTGCTATCTACTACAAAACAGTTATAAACATGTTTCCATCCTACGACAAATTTAAGTACTATAAGTCTTGTATCGTACAAATGTGTACTTCTTCACCATTATGGGGTAAAACTTATTGATACTTCTGTACACGTCTGGGCTAAACAATATAAGGCACTCGTTACCTAGAAATAAATAAAAAAGAATTCCTTCGCGAGGGGCGAAAATCGTTTTCGCAATCCGAGCCCGTTTTCCATCTTGCCGCTTGAGCCCGAAACGCTTTGATGGATTACCTCCTCATATTGCAACTCCATCCCGCGCATTCGGGTTAAACTCCCCTTCAAATTTCAACTGCATAGCACCCCGGCGAGGAATGTTCAGCCGGCGAGTTTCCGAATAGAAGAACGGAATTATTGTTTTAAGGCACTCTGGGAAATTAAATTGTTCATATTTGTATACAATTAATTGCTACAATATTAATATTTATTACTTTTTAAACTCTTTTCTGTCGTATATACTTCATAACTGACAGGGCAAACTCTATAATGATTTTTCTCAGCAAAGGAATAATTCAATCCTCATTAAATGTCGTAAGCGACGCGTAATTAGAAAAAACGAGAGAGAGAAAACTCTGTGCATACACACACACAGTGCGTTTCTTCGGCCGGCTTCAGGGGGGCACTCTCACAATTAGCATACCCGCGGGTAATAATTAATATTAACCGGCCGGAATGCGTCCTCGGGCCGTTTCCACGTTGCGTCGTCGCGATAACGGGCCGCGGAATTGAAAAAATTATCATACGCAAACAGAGCGCGGGGTGCGCGGGGGCTGCCGGTCGGCAGGCGCTTATCGGCGCTAGAATCGAGCCCTGCGGTAATTAAAAAACGCGCCGCACGCGGTACTTTTTAATCTCCGTCAATATGCAAAGCGAATTCCTAGATGGCGATGCGCGATTAAAATGGAAATTCGCTTTTTATGGAACACCCCTCCGCGCCACCCACCCAAAAACCCAAGGTATTGGCTATATAACACTTGTTTCTCTAATTATTCATAAAACATACAAATAATTTATTACTTGTTTTAAGTAAAAACCGCACTGATTGTTTAAAGAAAAACAAAAATAATGTAATTCACGAGGTATTCTTTATGTGATTCGCGACCGTTCAATTTCCGGCATGTTGTTAAAAATAGCCATAATCCCATGAACAATAACCGACCTGTAAAAGGAAGTAAATCGATTCGCCCTTTATGGTTTCGCGTAAGTGCTTTTTAATGGTGAGCTGTAATTCCACACTGATTTATTTATTGCACCGATGCCGACCTGTAACAGCTATATTGGTTGAGAAGGGTGGGGTGGACGGGGGTATAGAGGGTTGTAACTGTTTCTCTTGTTTCTCCCGAATCAATGGAACGACGTGGTGGCATGCAACGCATACATATTTCACGGTGGATTCGAATGGAGAGCGCGCCTCTTTTGTTTATTAGTTTCCACACTTGGAACAACTTCATTTTGGTGTTTAATAAAGGAATTTATTATAAAAAGTACAGATCGCGAACATAAAAGTTATGATAGTAACACCCTCATCCGGCGTGTAATAATAAACCGGGAACCGAGGGTTGAACGGCGTCACGATTTCTCAACTTAATTTCCAGAATCCTATGGGTTTGACGATGGGTGTGTGAAGGGGAAGAGCGGGGGTGGCTCTGCACGATCCGTTATTTCGCAATTGTGTTCCGGTCCGGTCGGTTCCTTCCGTCCCGGTCGCAATTCCGGGACGATTATCCCGGAAAGTTCTAATTAAAATCCGGGAGAGGACCGCCGTCCGGACCGAGGGCGGTGTGTGTGTGGGAGGGTGGGAATCGAGGCTGCAATGATGGCCGAGGGAAAATGTCATAATTGGCGGCGAGGATTAGAGCGGCGTCGTCATGAATTTCGGATGCGGGAGGGGTGCATAACATTTTCGGGGTACGATGGTGGATTAGCGCCGCACGAGCGAAACTACTAATTTTTATTGCGGATGCGTTTGAATTAATTAAACCGTGATTTAAATTAATAACCTTCATTCCATAGACGACATGCATGTGTATATAAATTTAATTTGCAATGTATATATTTAAATAAAATGTAAATTAAACAAAAATGTTTACTTTGTTGATATCACACTTCATTTTTAAGTGACTCGAGTTTCGATCATAAACTGATAATTTTCAAACTTTATTTATAAAAATAAAATTTGATATCAACAAAGTAAACGTTTTTATTTAATTTTTCAAGATGTATCACGAAGTTAAGGTCTCGACTATTAATTAATTAAATAAAATGTAATTACAATGAACTTTCAATTGCAATATGATTTGGAAATTGATTAAAGGTTCTATACAAGTATACACATTTTTCTTAAAATGCAAATTATTTACAGTTAAAATTTTACAATAGGATTGTATTCTTAATAGCATGTCATTCTCAAACTCTACTTAAAATTGACATACAATTCGTAATTTGATGTATATTTTAGCCTTAACTCCTACACTAACTTTAGTGTATCGTTATGCAGACTTATCCCAATAAATTCTGATTTTGTCCCTAATCTAGATTAAATAATTAAATTAAATAACTATTGTTTTAATAAATTTCTTAAGTTTTCTTCAGATTTTCAGAATATTCCACTAATTTCTCTGAAGAGAAAATTAAATGCTATTTTGGTAAATAGTGGAATATATTAAAAATCTGAGGAAAACGAGAAATTTAGTAAAAGAAATGCTTAAAACTTTTAGATCCCTCTATGAAAATTCTTAACAATTTAAACAAGACATTTTCTAGAAAAATCTGATGAAGGTTAGAAATTATGAAGCTTGAATCTGAATATAAAATATCTAGTTCATCTTGTTCATTAATATTTTAATGAACTTAGCTACAGAAACTATACTTAGAATTGATGATATAGTTAACAAGATGAACTAGATTTTTTATATTCAGATTTAAGCTTCATAATTTCTAACCTTCGTCAGCTTCATTTGTTTCAGCTGTCATTTTTCGTATAAATAATAAATAACTATAATTTTCCTAGATATATTTAACAAAAACAAACAAGAAATTCCGAAAAGGAATTTTCAAGAAAATTGTGGAAATATCTAAAACTCTGAAGGAGAACTTTCTCAATAATTAAAGAACCCTTAAAAAAATCCTTAAAAACTTCTGGAATATATGAAAAAATGAAAAAACGTTTTTACATAATTCCAATGAAATTTTAATAAAACTACTAGATTATTCTTAAAATTCCGAGGGAATTTTCTAGAATCTTTAAGAAAAATAAAAAGTTAGAAATTTCTCCAATTAATAAAAAAAATCTGGCTATATTTATTTATTTATTTATTAGCGTCGTTTTTCCTGCTAACATATTTAAATAAATATGAATGAATGTTAGAAAATTCTGGAATTCTTGAAGAAAATTTGGTTAAAACTTTTAGAATCATCATGGAAAATTTTCGAGACAACTTTTTTAAAAATTCTGAAAATTTGCTGGAAATATTATAAAACAATAGACCAAAATGTCTACATAATTCTAAAAGCCCTAAAGATAATTTGTATTATTGAGAAGGGAAATTCTTGGCAATTGATAAAAAAATTGAAAAAAAACCTGCAATATATAGGTTTTATAATTAAATAATTAATAAATAAATAAGTGATTTTAATTATAAAACCTAAATATTAACATAATATTTCACCAAGTGATTAATGCAAATTTGAATCTGTAAGAGAAGTTGTAGGAAAATTCTACAAATCTAAAAGAAACATTCTAGAAATCTAAAACGAAGATTCTAGAAATATAAGAGGGGTCTAAAAGTCTTAAGGAATTTGAGTGGAAGAACACCCACAAGCGTGAACTCCGCCCATCAGCATGGTGTTAAAATTATTTGTATGCTTTTTTTTTCCATCAATTTTCTAATTATCTATATTGTAACCATGTTTTGTAAAAGCTTAAATAAAGATAAAGATAAAGATAAAAATCTCAAAGGAAAGAAAAATGGAACATTTTAGAAATCTTGATATAAATTGTCTCAGAAAATTGTCAAGAAAAATGTCTAGCAAATTATAGAAACCTAAAAAAAATATACAAGGGGTGAACCTAAAAAATTCTTGATAAAAATGGTAGAAAGTGACGAGGAAACACATTTTTTGAGTAATGGAAAAATCGGCAGAAATTTAAAAATGAATAAAAGAAAATTTGTAGGAAAAAATTGTCTTAATTTACAAGAAAGAACTCTCTGAAAATTAGAAAAATAAACTGCTGGAAATATTTATGATTCTAGTTTCTAGAATTATTGGAGAATTTAAAAATATTAGAATTCGCAAAGAATGGGAAGAAAACATGCTGAATTTAGAAAACTCTAGGAAAAAATGTCTGAATAATTCTAAAACCTCTGAAGAAAGTGTCCTTGATTAAAAGATAAATTGAAATATCTCTAAAAGTGTAAAATCCTTCAAATCTCAATCTATAAAAGAGAATTTTGGATAACTATAAAAATCTAAAAGAAAAATTGCTTGAAACTTATAGAACCTTTTAATTTTTTTAAAGTAGAAGTAATTTTAAGAAATTGCGGTCAATATCTAGAAATATGAAAAATTCTAGATATTTTAAATAATATTTTTTAATGAAAATGCTTAAAATATATAAAAACTTTTAAAACAATTTACATCAAAAATTAGAAAAAAAAAAAACTGAAAAATGCTTTAAATAAAATCCTAGCGTTAGAGATGAGGCAAACTTGAAAAATTCTTGCAATCTGAAATTTAAGAGATAAATAGGTAAAAATCGATAAATAAATAAATAAATGATAAAACAAAACTGAAAAAAGTTCGCTTAAGTTTACAAAAAATAAACAATTATATAAAAATTCGAAGAAGTGATAATGTTTAGAATATCACGAAAATTAAAAAAAAATAATAATGGAGAAAAATTATTAAGAATCTAGACCAATTTTTATAAGTGACTTGTGTAAAGATTTATTTCTATTGGCTCCAATAAAATATTCTTTTATCTAATAAAATTGTGCCAGAAATATTCAAAAGTTTTAGAAATTTATAATCAAAATTGTATTTTTTTTTGAAAGAATATAAAATTTTCGAGAAAAATTATAAAATTTTATAAATCCAATGGAGAGATTGTTGTAAAATTGTAAAAATCGCTTTAAAAAAACGCTAAAATAATTAAAATTCGAAATACCTTGAAAATTCTTAAAATTTGAACAAATTCTTAATATTTAAATCTATAAGAAAAACATGTGGGAAAATTGGTGTAACAATTACTTTTTGAAGCTTCGAAAAAAAATACCAACAATTGAGAAATAACAATTCTAGAAACTTTCGACAAGAGTAAACAAGAAAAATTCTCACAATTCTGAAAAAAACATTCTTCTAAATTTCTTAAAAATGAAGAAACCTCCAGATTTAAATCTGTTAGAGAATTTGTAGGAAAATTCTATAAATCTAAAAGAAAAATTGCTTAAAATTTTTAGAACCTTCCAAAAAAATTTTTAAAGTAAAAATAATTTCAAGAAAATTGTAAGAAATTGCTGTCAATATCTAGAAATTTGATGAATCACAGAATCCTTGAAAAAATGTTTTCTAAGTTGGAATATAAACTTTTGGAAAATCCTAGACAAATGAAAGAAAACATTTTGAACAATTTCGTTAATATTTAAAAAAAAATTATTGAACTTTCTGTTCAGAAATACAAAAAATTAAACCTTTAAAGAAAATCCTTGCATAACACAAGAGGTAAGTTAAAAAAAATTGATTAAATGAAAGAGAAGTATCTAGGAAACCCATTTTTTAAGTGAAGGAGATATCGTTTTAGAATTTAAAAAAAAATAAGAGAAATCGCTGGCATATTCTAAAACCGTTAGAGAACAATGGATTAAATTCTCACTTAATCCATGGTAAAACATTAATTAATTAATCCTCTAATTAGCGTTAAAGAAATTTATCTCAATTTAGAAGATCCTGAAAAATTCTAGAAAAGTGATTTTTTTTAATTTCTAGTGAGAGAGAACAACATCTTTATTTGGACAAACAAAAATACATTTAGAACGAGTACATTTTAATTTAAAATAAGGGTTAGTCCGTCCGTTTGGGCTATCGATCTGCGGTCTTTCAGCCCAAATTTCTAGAATTGTTGGAATTGTTTTTTAAGTTCAGGTGGTAGAGTTCTCAAAAAAATGAAGAAAACAGCAGAAGAATTATAAAAATGGTAAAATGGAAGATCAGTTTTTTGAAAATATCATTCAAATATAAAAATATAAATGGTGTACAATTCTAAAAATCTAGAAGATAAAATATTGAAAATAACTAGAAAGTAGAATATTTAAAAAAAAATCGCAGTTTAGAAGAGGTTTTCCCAAACAGTTTTAAGAAAGTGAAACATACTAGAAAAATTTAAGAATCTGAAAGAAATCAAAATTTTGTAGGAAGAAAAATCTCGAAAGAAAATTTTAAACACTTACTAAAAATATTTGAAAATGCTACAATTTATTTATTTATCAATTTTTCACCCAACAGCCAAAAGGCCAATTACAGAGTAAATTTGCCATTAAAACTTAAATTAATAAATAAAATATAATTACAAAAATACAAATTAGAATTAGCAGTAAATGAAGAAAACAATGAAAAATTGTAAAAATCTCAAAGATAGAGTTTATAGGAAACCTAAAAAATGGCTGGAAATTTTTGGAATCCTCTAAGAAAACTTCTAAAAAAAATTTAGAAAATAAATTAACTATTATTACTACGGTGAAATTTGTTCTGCAATTATTATATGCTGTTGTATGTATTATCTTATGATTTTCGCGATTTGTCACATTTTTACCAGTGTCTAATGATGTTAAGAAACTAGGTAATGGACAAAATAAAATTCTAATTCTAATTGAAAAATTATTATAAGATGAAACTAAAAGTATTGAAAATTCATAAGAAATAAAGAAGAAAATGAAAATTTGTTGGAATATTCTTAAAGCCTTTGATATAACTTCTTTCAGTTTAAAAGAAAAATTTCTAGAAAATTATAGGAACGTAAAGAACATTTCTTTTTTTTTCAATTTCTTCTTTATTTCTTATGAATTTTCAATACTTTTAGTTTCATCTTATAATAAGTTTTCTTTTAGAATTAGAATTAGAATTTAATTAAAATTAGAACGCAAAGAACATTTCTTTACGTTCCTATAATTTTCTAGAAATTTTTCTATAAAATTTCTATATTTTTTGAAGAATATATTGCAATTTCTGGAAATTTTTAGAATAATAAATTATAACTACATATAAAACTAAACAACACTGCACGACTCGAATTTCGACGATTTTTACTCATTATTAAGTATAATATTTTGACAATAATTATTTGTGGTTAAAACATTTTTCAATTCAATGTAAGTATAGATTACCATGTAGTAACGGTCGCAACAATTCTCTTTAATACAGATACGTATATTAAAAATTCAGAAGAAATGAAGGAGAACACGCTGGAAAGTTGTAGAAACCTGAAAGGGAAATTGTTGAAAAAATCCTAGAATACTAGAAGAATTTTTTAGGAAATTTGAAGAGGAATTAATGAAAAATTCCGATAAGATGAAAATTTTGGAATAAATTAAAGAGATGAGACATAAATATTGTAGATACCTTGAAGCAAATAATTTGGAAGAGTCTATATTCTTCAAAAAAAACATTTTATTAATCAAAAAGAGAAATTATTGAAAAACTAAAGAAAAATAAAGCACTAAATTGTAAGAATTATCCAAAAAAATGTAAAAAAAATATATTTTTTTATTCGTGGACTTGACAGAACTCAATTAAAAATTCGTTTTCCACTGTAGTTAAACATACAATAAATTGTGCCTACAGTTTCCGTTTATAGTTTTTGTCAAAAGTTGTTAAAATATTGTTAGAAAATTATATAGAATTTTCTAGTGTTTTATTTATTGAAGAGTTTTGCAACAGAATTAGACAATAGATTCTAGGCAATTCTAATGTTTTAAGACAAAAAAACGTAAATAAAAAGACGAATAGTGAAATATTTTAAAAATTTAGAGATATGATTAGAAAATTCCAAGAAGAATATTTACAATAAATAAGTTAAACGAACGTAGTATGTGTTTCAATTTTGTGACGAGAAGTCCAATCAAATTAAACAATATATGCTGGAAAATTCAAAAATTTTAATAAGGAAATGAAAGGAAGAATACTGAAAAATTTTAGAAGAACTGATTAGTATATTCCATCAAGAATATTTGCAAGAAGCAAATAAAACGAAAGATGTGTTTTAGTTTTTGAAGATTTCAACAAAACGAGACAAGACGTGCTCGAGTAATTTATAATTTTCTAAAAAAAATTGAACAACTTTTAACAAAAAAAACATAAATGGAAGGAAAATGTTTGCAAAGTTTTAAAAATTTAGAGAATTGATTAAAACATCCTAAGCAGAATATTTACAAGAATTACATTAAGCAAAATATATGTTTTAATCAATTTAGAATTTTTGAAAACATATTATAATTGGATGAAAAACAACTAAACATTTTTTTTAGAAATTTCTATAAGTGTTTTGAAAGTCCTAAGAGAACAAAGCAAAATATTTGCTGAAATTGGATCAAACGAATTAAAAGTTTATCCTATTTATGAGATGAAAATGCAATTCACTTTTTAAAGAAACGGTTAAAGCCGTTGGCGCAATTTTCTCAGACAATTTGAAGATTCTGCATTGGAATATGGATGGGATACAAAAGAAGTTACTTCGGAATTGATAATGAGAATGCAGTTCATAGAATATTTTTGTAAAATTTTGTTGCGTCTTCAAATAAAATTAACTATACATACTTAATTTATTTATTTATTTAGATCTTTGGTCTTTTATCTTAAAAAATACATATCGAAACAAATTAGTTATAAAGAACATCAGTAAAATTTTGAACGAAATTCTTGTTCTTCCACTCAAACCCTCTTTGGACCATGATGTTGAGAAGTCAGGTATACTCATTTACATAGAAATTTGTTCTTGAGCTACGTGAAGAGTTATTTTATACACTTGGAAAATAAAAACACTTATAAGCTATTGATAATGAGTACATAGTACTCGAAATGTACATCTAGCAAAATAAAATTAAATTGTGAAGAAAGTGTTAGTGTTTTTGTTTTCCAAGAGTATACTCATTCACATCTTCAAACTTTCATATTTTCTTTTATATCGTGTTTTTGTCCACTTTTTAGGAGCAACTTTTTGTCTGTTAATGTCAGCATGAAAAATATATAATATTATATATTTGGATATAAGGTATGATCAATCATTTAGGTGAAGATTGAATGAAGATTCTCTGGAATGTGTCTAAGATTCAACGGATGGTATATTCTTAGAAAGGTAGCAAAAGTTGCCACTGATAGTAACATATTCAATTGAAGAACTTTTTGATGGTTTTTGTTAGAGTCTAGAGAGTGCTTTGTTTAATAGAAGAAAATCCAGACAATCACTCAAATCACATAAAACGAGACAGCAGTATTTTTAATCAAGTGACTAAATTAGCAATACTACATCTAATCCTGCTAATTTATTTAACTGACTAGAAATACTACTGTCTCCTCTTAAGTTTTGGTGATTTTCTGGTCTTCCTCCTATTATATAAAGCTCTCTATATATTTATCTACGATCGTACAGAAAGTAGACGCTTTTTGCATAATTTTTCATTGCAAAAGTGGCTTTTTAAAGCACTAGTGCTTTTTTACGTTTTTATTGCACGGTAATGTCAAACTGTTTTTATTGCACAGAATTGTCAAATTTGACAGATGAATATATTTCGACGAAAAATTTAATTTTTTATTAATTGATACAAATAACTAATAAACTATAAATAAAATATATAATACAAATCAATTGGCAGATTTAAGAACTCTGAAGATTTCATTTAATGGTAGTCGAATCGATTACAATGAAGCGAACATTTTTTCCATAAATAATAATGGCGGCCGACATTTGTGCAACTTGTTTACTGGTTGCTAAGTAACGCTTTCATTAGTGCACTGCGGGTAAAATATGGTTTCATTAATTGAATTATTGAAATGACATTAAAATATTACTCATAAGAATATATTCTTTGAAATCCTTTACGATCGAAGATAAAATTTTGTAAGGCACACGTGTAAAAAGTTTCTTTATTGCACTCCTGGCTTTAAAAAAACTCGCTCGTTCCTCGCTCGTGTTTTTAAACGCCAGTTCGTGCAATAAAGCATCACTTTTTACACTTGTACCTTAAATAACTATTAATTAATTGCTCACTTAACCAGTGGTGAAACATTTTTGAAATATCTTGATTACAAATCAAAAAAGCTGTCTATATTTTAACTTGTTAATATAAACTCATCAAATTTAATACAAAGCCAAAAATATAATAAAAGTCAGGTAATTTAAAGCAGATTAAGTCAACTTATTATTATTATTATTAAAGTTTACCATCATGTAAAATGACCTCGTTATGGAAACTATAACACGAGCCTAGATAAACGCAAAGAAAAACTTTTCCTCCCCCCACATTTTTTTTATACTTCAACCTCAATATTCAGCCTGCAATGTCAACGGCCACACATTCACCCACACACATGCCGACGTAAATGGGGGCGCATTAAAATTCACCCCGCGCGACGGACATAAGCGCCGTTAAAAGTGAAATTTTCATTCCGGAATCGAGGGTCACCCCGTTTTTACGACCCTCGCAGACAAACAAGAAGATGGAACAGAAAAAAAAGCGGTAATAAATGCAAACCTCGTTCGTGTTCCACCTGTGCCGCTGCGTGGGGAAGTGGTCCGCCCTGGGGAGGCTCTCCAGGTTCTCCGGCAACTTGATCGGCTCCCCATCTGTAATAAAATAAATAATGTTTAATTATAATATCTAACAATGTGTTATATTATTATTATTGTTATTTATAAAATTTAACATTGTGTTAATGATTCACGTCAAGATTTTATTAATAATGTGTTATTATTGTTGTTATTTAAATCCGTTTGGTTGGAGTTATTGTGCTGGGAATTAAATCGGGGCACGGGGTAATTTGTCGGGTCATTTAACCCCGGAACGGATTCCCTTTTAACATTTTTATGTGTTAATAATTCGTGATCGGTTTTTACGTCGCTGCAACTTTCAATTTGGGTAGGGGTTGATCGGTTCCGTATGGTAATGTCTCTTTTCCGGTTATACGTGATGTGCACGGAATGTGAAATCATTAAACTATTGTCGGAATTAGGAGGAAGTTGCTGATAATAAATTGAGCGTAGTTTGAATAATATTAAAATTTAAAATCTATTTATTAAAAAAATCATTTGGACCATCATTAGTATTAATTTATAGCTATAGCTTATATACATACGACTTTCGACAAGAGAAAAAATAAATAGAATAAAGTAAAGGCTTAAATAGATAAATAAACGTTTATTTAATAAATGTGACACATTACAGTAACTTAAACACAACTAAAAAAGTACCAAAAACATTAAAGTAATCAAATAAACAAATAATCATCAATTAAAAATTGATAATCAATTCTTCAACATCACTAAACGAATACAAGCACTAAATCTTATGACTGTGAGCTTTAATTTTAAATAATTTTAATTGAACTACATATAAAAATATATATAATAACAATTAGTGTTAATTTTAAAAAGTTTAAAACTGTATTTTTTCAATATTAAGCGGTTTTACTAAATGGTGGATGCGCCGGGATGAGACATTGCGATCAATACAATTCTTTAATTTGTGGATCTGCAAGGCTAGTACTTATTAAAACTTAATGAAACCTTACACCTTATTAATGTTTCTCAATAATATTTATTTAAAGACATTATAAGGGAAGGAATTGCTTTAAAGTTTAAGCTCTAGAGTTATAAATTAAATACTTGTTACGCTACACTTAAATATACCTTTGATAATGATTGTAAAATCGAAACACGTGTCAGGTAACTGAAATTAAAACATGGAGCAGAACAAGAGTTTAAATTCCTCTAGAGTTATGATCAATTATACTACAATAAACGTAAAAATATAAATATTATATATTATTAATTAATGATGATACCTAATTAATATCATTTCTTATACAATCTACATTTCTTCAAGACTATTTTTTGTGTGTTTTAAATCGAAACTTCCCAGAGGTGAAATAACGGTTTTACGGCCGGAATTATTTTATTAGCGACGTTCAGCCGACACGCCGGTTCTAATTTGTAAACGACTGTCATTAGGGGAGAGGGGCGGCTTTATGTGTCGGTCGGTCGGTCGGGTGGGTGGGCTCGGTGAACGCATAAATTATTTATGCGGGGCAGTAAAGCGAAATTGTTTGTTTGATTCGCGCCCGTCACCGCGCGTTTTACAACTAATAAATTTAAACCGCCGACTAATTACGGGCACGCAAATCAAAACAGGTATGTTTAAATTCATTAAAAACGCATAAACGGCCGTGAAACTGCGGCGGGCTGCGTTCGCTAATGAATTCGTGTTTTCTTGTTTTTTTTTTTGCTATAGCGTCGTAAATTTAATAGTCACGAATGACCTTAGATTAAGACTAAAATATCTTAAATTCTTTCTAGGAGTATAAAATTCGTAATTAAAACAAAATCTTACATAATATTTACGTCCGGAAGCTGGAAATTGCAATTTTTTTGGCAAGTTATTGATTTTAGTAAATATCAGAGGCATATTTTACAATAAAACTTTTCTAAATTACCATAACCATCAGTGAATATAAATATATAATTATACAGTTAGGAGATTTTAATTTACATATTTGTTAAATTTTAAATCAGATTTTGAACATTTTCATTTAGATAAATTTTAATTGTATTTAAAGGATTTAGATTTTCATTATTATTATTATTTCACTATTTCTTGGTTTATTTAAAAACGAATTTTCCAAGATTTTCTTCGTCTAAATTCCGAGAATTTCCTTCGAGGCTGCTTAATTTTTAAACAATATTTCTTTAAGATTGTTAATATTTTTCAATTCATATTCCCCTGATTTTTTAGTTTTCTTTAAATGTTCATTAATAGTATTGTTTTCTTTTCTATTTTATATGAGTTTCCCAGAATGCTTACTTCACTTATTCTTAAGATTTTGGCTATAAAATTTTTAACATCGAAAATCGAATGAATAATATTAAAATTATTCTTTCGGTTTTCCATTTTTTAAATTTTCTTTTGCGATATGCAATAAAAATGATTATATAATTTCTAATACAAAATTTTTAGACTTACCCAAAATTCACGAGAATTTCTTCGAAAGTTTTAGAAGTTTTTTGCAATATCTCTTCCAAATTTTTACAATTTTCTATTTCATTATTCCCTAGATTTTTCAATTTTTTAAACATTTCTTCAACGTTTTCAACAAATTTTCATCGTTTTTATTATTTTTTTTTGTCTTAAAAGATCCTTCTAAAATGTGTTCTTCGTAGATTTTTAAAATATTCTTATTTTTTACAATTTTCCAAGATTTTTTGCCTACAAATTGCGAGAATTTCGTTCCAAGGTTTTAGATGTGACAGCAATATTTATTTCAGATTTTTAAAATTTTCTTATTTTCTCGCGGATTTTTTCAAAATTGCTATTTATTTATTGTATTCTCTATCTCTAACCTTCTTCCTTAAAAGTACATATAAAAACAAATAAATTGAACGAAAAATATACGTAAAATTTTGAGCGAAAGAAGCAGATGACAGTAGGCAGTAGAAAACTGTCACATAACAGTTGACAAATAACATTAGACAAATACAGATGACAGTTGACATTTCCCATAAGACAAATGGCAAATAACAGATGACAGTTGACAAATGACAGTTGCCAGATGACAATCGATAGATGACAGAAGGAGGATAACAGATGACAGTTGAGAGGTAACAGTTGACAAATAACAGTTGCCAGTTGACATATTACAGTTGACAGATAACATTTGACAAATAAAAGATGACAGTTGACAGATGATATTTGCCATAAGACAGATGGCAGATAACAGTTAGCAGATAATAATTGACAGATGATAGATGGAAGATAACAGATGACAGTTATGCCATAACAGTTGACAAATAACAGATGGCAGTTGACATATTACAGTTGAGACATAACATTTGACAAATAACAGATGACAGTTGACAGATAATATTTACCATAAGGTAGATGGCAGTTGACAAATAACACTTGCCAGATAACAATCGATAGATGACAGTTGACAGTTGAAAGGTAACAGTTGACAAATAACAGTTGCCAGTTGACATATTACATTTGACAAATAAGAGATGACAGTTGACAGACGATATTTACCATAAGACAAATGGCAGATAACAGATAGCAGTTAGCAGATGAAAATCGAAAGATGATAGATGGAAGATAACAGATGACAGTTATGCCATAACAGTTGGCAAATAACAGTTGACTTGTTACAGTTGAGAGATAACAGTTGACAAATGATATTCGCCATAAGACAGATGGCAGTTGACAAATAACAGTTGGCAAATGACAATCGGCAGATGCTAGATAAAAGATGACAGTTGAGAGATAACAATTGACAAATATCTGATGACAGTTGATATATTACAGTTGACTGACAACATTTTACAAACAACAAATGCCAGTTGATAGATGACAAATGACCGATCACAATTGACAGATGACAATGGCTAGATGACAGTTGGCGGATGACAGTTGACAGATATCAAATGACAAATGACAGTTAACAGATGAAAAATGACAAGATATATAACAGTTGATATATGACAGCAAGAAAATGACGAACGACAGTTTATATTTGATAGTAGACATATGACAGTTGACAGCTGATAGATGACAGATAGCAGTTATCAAATGACAGTTATCAGATGACAAAATGACAATTGATAGACAATTGTCTAACAATTGTTAAATGACAGTTGACAGATAACATAAGACAGTTGACAAACATTTAATAAATAAAAGATGATAGTTGACAGATGATATTTGCCATTAGACAGATGGCAATTGACAAATAACAGTTGGCAAATGACAATCAGCAGATGATAGATGAAAAATAGCAGATGACAGTTAAGAGATAACAATTGATAAATAACTGATGACAGTTGAAATATTACAGTTGACTGATAATATTTGACAAACAACAAATGCCAGTTATTAGATGACAAAAGACCGATCACAATTGGCATATGACAATGGCTAGATGACAGTTGGCGGATGACAGTTGACAGATATCAAATGATAAATGACAGTTAACAGATAAAAAATGACAAGATATATAACAGTTGATATATGACATCTAGCAAATGACGAACGACAGTTTATAGGTGGTAGTAGACATATAACAGCTGACAGCTGATAGATGACAGATAGCAGTTATCAAATGACAGTTGTCAGATGATAAAATGACAACTGATAGATTAAAATAACAATTGTTAAATGACAGTTGACAGATGACATAGGACAGTTGACAAATAATTGTTGCTAGATGACAGTTGACAGATAGCAGTTAACAGATAACGGTTGGCAGATGACAGATGATAGATGGAAGATAATATATGACAGTTGAGACATAACAGATGAAAATTGATATATTACAGTTGACAGATAACATTTGATAAATAAAAGATGACAGTTGACAGATGATATTTGCTATAAGACAGATGGCAGTTAACAAATAACAGTTGGCAAATGACAATCAGTAGATGATAGATGGAAAAAAGCAGATGACAGTTGAGAGATAATAATTGATAAATAACTGATGACAGTTAACATAATACAGTTGACTGACAATATTTGACAAACAACAAATGCCAGTTGATAGATGACAAAAGACCGATCACAATTGACAGATGACAATGGCTAGATGACAGTTGTGAGATGACAGTTGGCGGATGACAGTTGACAGATATCAAATAACAAATGACAGTTAACAGATAACAAAATGACAGTAGATATATACCAGTTGATATATGACAGCTAGCAAATGACGAACGACAGTTTATAGGAGGTAGTAGACATATGACAGCTGATAGATGACAGATAGTAGTTATCAAATGACCATTGTCAGATGATAAAATGACAATTGATAGATTAAAATAACAATTGTTAAATGACAGTTGACAGATGACATAGGACAGTTGACAAATAATTGTTACTAGATGACAGTTGACAGATGGCAGTTAACAGATAATAGTTGGCAAATGACAGATGATAGATGGAAGATAATATATGACAGTTGAGACATAACAGATGAAAATTGATATATTACAGTTGTTAGATAACATTTGATAAATAGAAGATGACAGTTGACAGATGATATTTGCCATAAGACAGATGGCAGTTGACAAATAACAGTTGGTAAATGACAATTGACAGATGATTGATGGAAAATAGCAGATGACAGTTGATAAATAACAATTGACAAATAACTGATGACAGTTGACATATTACAGTTGACTGACAATATTTGACAAACAACAAATGCCATTTGATAAATGAGAAAAGACCGATAATAACTGGCAGGTGATAATGGCTAGATGACAGTTGTGAGATGACAGTTGACGGATGACAGTTGACAGATATCAAATGACAAATGACAGCTAACAGATAAAAAATCACAAGATATATAACAGTTGATATATGACAGCTAGCAAATGACGAACGACAGTTTATAGGTGGTAGTAGAGATATGACAGTTGACAGCTGATAGATCACATATAGCAGTTATCAAATGACAGTTGTCAGATGTCAAAATGAAAATTGATATACATTTGTCTAACAATTGTTAAATGACAGTTGACAGAAGGCATTTGCCATAAGCAGATGATAGTTGACAGATAATTTTTGCTAGATGACAGTTGACAGATGGCAGTTAACAGATAACGGTTAGCAGATGACAGATGATAGATGTAAGATAATAGATGACAGTTGAGACATAACAGTTGACAAATAACATATGACAGTTGACAGATAACATTTGATAAATAACAGATGACAGTTGACAGATGATATTTGCCATTAGACAGATGGCAGTTGACAAATAACAGTTGACAAATGACAATCGGCAGGTGATAAGATGGAAGATAGCAGATTACAGTTGAGAGATAACAATTGACAAATAACAGATGACAGTTGACTGACAACATTTGACAAACAACAAATGCCAGTTGATAGAAGACAAAAGACCGATCACAATTGCCAGAAGACAATGGCTAGATGACAGTTGGCGGATGACAGTGGACAGATATCAAATGACAAATGATAGTTAACAGATAACAAATGACAGTAGATATATAACAGTTGATATATGATAACTATCAAATTACGAATGGCAGTTTATAGGTGGTATCAGACATATAACAGTTGACAGCTGATAGATGACAGATGCTAGGTATTAAATGACAATTGCCATATGACAAAATGACAATTGTTAAATGACAGTTGACAGATGACATGGGACAGTTGACAAATGACACTTACCAGTGATATGATAGACAATTGTCTAACAATTGTTAAATGACAGTTGTCAGATGACATAGGACAATTGACAGAAGGCATTTGCCATAAGACAGATGACAGTTGACAGATAATTGTTGCAGATGACAGTTAACAGTTGACAGATGACACTTACCAGTGATATGATAGACAATTATCTAAAAATTGTTAAATGACAGTTGTCAGATGACATAGGACAATTGACAGAAGGCATTTGCAATAAGGCAGATGACAGTTGACACATAATTGTTGCTAGATGGCAGTTGACAGATGACAGTTAACAGTTGACAGATGACACTTACCAATGATATGATAGACAATTGTCTAAAAATTGTTAAATGACATTTGTCAGATGACATAGGACAATTGACAGAAGGCATTTGCCGTAATACAATGACAGTCGACAGATAATTGTTACTAGATGGCTGTTGACAGATGGCATTTAACAGTTGACAGATGACACTTACTGGTGATATGATAGACAATTGTCTAACAATTGTGAAATAACAGTTGTCAGATGACATATGATAATTGACAGAAGGCATTTGTCATAAGACAGATGACAGTTGACAGATTACAGTTAAAAGTTGACAGATTGCAGTTAGCAGTAGACAATCGACAAATAACAGATAGATGATAATAGATGATAGTTAACAGGTGACAGTTGACAAACAAGAGTTGACAAATGAGAGTTGACAGATAACAGTAGAACTTTAATTTGAATTATATCTTCACGTAACTCAAAAAATAAGCCAACAGAAATATTTTAGAGAAGTTAATTTCACGTTAAATTAAGTTTTTTAACTGCCTAACAATTGCTGTAACAAGAGAATAAAACAAATGATTCTCAGATTCATACAATCAAACTTTAGGATTTATTGTCTTAATTTTACAAACTCGGTGTAGATTCACTTTGAACAAATTATTTATCAAATTTTTGACATTTTTTTAAATTTTGAAATACCAAAGATTTCTACTTTTAAATTGCGAGAATTTTCTTTGAAGGTTCCAAAATACTAGAATTTTTAAGTAATTTCCTATCCAAAATTTCATTTTTAACCCACTTCTTGATTTAATTTAATTGATTTTATCGAAATTACTAAATATTTTTTCTTACAAATTACGAAACTTCAAAGTTTCCAACAATATTTCTTTCACGTTTTTCTTCTAAATTTTCAGTATTTCTTCTACTATTTGAGAATTTTCTATTATATCTATCTAAATCTTAGAATGTAACTTTTTGAATAATGTCTAATCCATTTTTCAATTGTTTTTATTTTGGTTTTCATTATCCAATCGCAATTTTCCAAAAAATGTTTCCAGATTTTTCGATTCCTATTTCAATTGCTTCATTTATTTAAAAAAAAACTTTCATTTTTTTAATTCTTACAAATTACAAACACTTTCATCAAAAATTCTAGAACATTTCATCAATATCAATTCAAGATTTAAATATTTTTTCTTTTTCAGATATTTATTTTTAGAATTTCTTTTAGTTTTGAAAAAAATTATAATATTATTTATAGAGGAATTTTCCAGAATATATTTTCATAGATTCATAAAATTTTGGGTATAAAATGTTTTTTTTTATTATTATTTTTTTATTTCTTTATTTCTTCCATTACTCTGTTAAAATATTTCAAGAATTTTTTCATTATTTTTAGATTTATTTTATTGTTTTTGGAATTTGCAAACCATTTCTTACCCAAACAATTAGTTTTATTTTTACTACTTCTTGATATATTTTAGAGGAATTTTCCAAGATTGTTTCTTCAGAATTTCAGGAATTTAGCAAAATGTTTAATAATTTTTAATTTGTTATTTTGAATTTTTCAGAATTTCATCTAGTATCTAAGGATTTTTTATTATTTTTATTTTTATATCATATAAAAAATCTTCAAGTTATTTTTCTTACAATTCCTAGATTTCTTATAGTTTGAGAATAAAATGAGAAAGTCATTTAAGAAATAAAGTATTCTGTTTCTAACAAAATTTAATCCATGGTTTTGGGGATTTTTTATTTTTTTACATTAATAGAATTTTAAAGCAAATTCTCGTCTAGAATTGATTTTTCCACCATTTCTTGACTTTTTGATTCTATTAGAAAAACTGTAAATATTTGAAGTATATACTGCTGAACAATTTTAGTTTAGAATTTTGAAGGAAATTTTAACAATTTAGAAGAAGTTATCTTTAAGATTTTGCCAGAATTTCTTTCAAAAGTATAGACATTTTTCAGCAATATCTACTTCAAATTTTTAGAGTTTTCTAGTTAATTCCTTTTCATATTAATTTTAATTTTTTTAGCATTTCATATACTATACTATATTTTCTATTGTTTAGATACATATGGCAAGGGCTAGGTTTTCTTTATCAATAACAATTCGTTATTATACATCGAAGCACAGAAAATAAAGTAGTATATAAAATAAGCTTTGATAATGATTGTAAAATCGAAACACGTGTCAGGCAACTGAAAAATAAAAACATGGAGCAGAACAAGAGTTTAAATTTTCCCAATGGATATAACAGTATTATTTACACCACAAACTGAAGATAAATAAAAAAATCAAAACTCTAAAGCAGCCACATTGTAACGTAGGAAAATATTTATTAACACATTGTTTTATCACTGAATCATTTAATCATTTATAAAAGCCACAGATGGTGCAATATTTGACTTAAACACCGCCACGTTTTGTTTGTTACAGGAGAAGTTAATCAAATTACTGACGCCAGGAATTTCCATCACGTACCGAAGACACGTCGGCCATAGATGTACTAATTGATTGGTTCTCATTACCCTTAATCCGATCGAATCCATAGCTCCCCAGATCCCCCGGCAATCAACCCCGACAATCGCCACACATACACACACACAGACCGAAATTTCACCAGATGCGCCCTCGCTCTAACCTTTGCCCTCACCACACGAACGAACGGTCCCAGCGGAAGAACAATGAATTATTGAGAGGTATTTTAAGTGCATTAAACATACTCTAATCATATAATTAAATACAATTAATTTTTTCAATTGCATTCACTCGGTAAATAAATTATTTACATGCACAACGGTAGTAATTATATTTGTTTTTCTAAAGCTACGTACAAACGTTGTAAGCGTAAATAAATAATTGTATTTATTTTAATGCCGCGCGTAAAAGAATAATAAAACATGTGCATCCCAGCGCATCCGCCATTTTAATAAATACGGGGAATTTAAAACATCGACCAATTCCGTTCGTTAAATATGAGTGTTAAAAGTGAACGCATCAATAATTCTAGTTTTATATGACCTGATACGGAATAACTGCTCAATTTTATCATGCAAAAACTAACAAGAATGCAGAAGCTATATTAAAAAAAAGTATGTAAGAGTTAATAATGAAGAACGAAATAACAAGGAATTTTGATTGTGTTTACTATTATCTAAATATATAAGACTATTTCGTTTGTACGTGTTAAAGTTTATGGACAGCTGTGTCGTAACGAGGAAAAGAGACGTTGTGAGGTTTAGGAATCGTACGTGGACGGAATTATTTGCAATCTGATGTATTTCTGCGATACGCTGGACATTTCGTTGGATTCCCGGCGCATCCACCATATTATATAATTACGTTTTAATGTAACGTAAATATATAAAACCAAAAATTATGATTAACAAATTTTACATTTTCTTGTATGGAAAAAAGATCGAAACAAACAAAACAATTTATCCATTTACAATAAATATATTTCATTGTACATAAATAAATAAATTTAACGTTAAAGGATGTCAATTTTTATAATTTAAATTTAACGTGTTTCGATAGTTTCCATAACTATGTACAGTAACCGAAATAATAAAATTTCAACAATACATGGAGCTTTAAAAACAACATTCGTTCATTCATTTTACATCCCTAAATACCAATTTGGCTTACGAAAATTTCAACAAAACTTCCACTTATTAAATTATTACCAATCCACACTCTAAAAAAGGTTTTTGTGGGTAGTAAAGACTGTGAAATAATCTAATTAATCGCTCGTGTTTATGGTGAATGCGCCGGGTACGTTTATACTGTTAAAATATATATTAACTTATCAAGAGAATCTGATTGAATTTTACTGCTTCACCCTCTCACTCTTCATCGTGTACATTCATTCATGAGGGGATTATTGTTTTGTTGGGGACGAGCGGCGCGTGTACGCCACGTAAAATTGACAAAGAGTAAAAAAAATATGTATCCGCACGCGTGTTTGCAATGCGAACACGGAATAATGGACAATACTTTTTTTTGTGTACGTACGTCCACACAAATCATCAGTCCGGTTTTTCCCCCCCAATTCTTTTCCATTGTATCGCGTCCATCGATTACGTATTAACAATCGTTATATTTCAGCTTGTATTTTTTTTAATTTTCATCACATGAGTGTATCTTTCAATCATAAATTAATTAAATCGGTAAAAGTGGGGTAGCCGCTACATCTAAATTAGATAATATTAGATATAGAAAGTCATTTATATTTAAACTTAAATTTTTATTTGGTTTTATTTTTTATTACATAAAGGTTTTTATTGTTTTTAGCAGCAAAATCATCAACGATTAGCAATTAAAGTTATCATGTATATGTAGGGTGGGTGGGTGGCCTCTATCCCATCCTCCAATCAGTAAAACATAAGCGAGGGTTTTAATTAAAAGTTGCAAAATGTAAATAAACATAAAATAATTGCAATTTTTAGAGATTTATTCATACAAATTTTTCAAATAATTTTTGATGATGTTTTACTGATTGAAGGGTGGGATAGAGGCCACCCACCCACCCTACATATACATATAATCTTTAAATCCCTTCGTCTGGCGGTTTCCAATAAAATTAATTACAAAACTCTTTGAATAAAAAAGAAATTTTATTAGTAAAATTTTTGAGTGAGTAAATTAGTAAAAATTTGATGCTTGATGGGTGGGCAGACTCCAAATCTTAATTAGATGAGCAGTAACAACTTATATTTAAACTTTAATCTTGAGTTTGTTTTATTTTTAATTACATAAAGTGTATTGTTGTTTGTAGCAGCAAAATAATCAACGATTATCAACTAAATTTATCATGTATATGTAGGGTGGGTGGGTGCCATCTATCCCACACTCCAACCAGTAAAACATAATCGAGGGTTTTAATTAAAAGTTTAAAATGTAAATAAATACGAAATAATTTCAATTTTTGGAGATTTATTCATACAAATTTTTCAACCATTTTTTGATGATGTTTTACTGGTTGGAGGGTGGGATAGGGGCCACCCACCCACCCTACATATACATATGACTTTAATGCCTTATCGTCTCGTGGTTTCCAATAAAATTAATACTAAACTCTTTGAATAAAAAAGAAGGGTTTGATTGTTTATAGCAGCAAAATCATCAACGATTAGTAATTAAAGTTACCACGTATATGTAGGGTGGGTGGGTGGCCTCTAACCCACCCTCAAATCAGTAAAACATAAGCAAGGGTTTTAATTAAAATTTGTAAAATGTGTGATACAAATTTTTCAAATAATTTTTGATGATGTTTTACTGATTGGAGGGTGGGATAGAGGCCACCCACCCACCCTACATATACATATGACTTTAATGCCTTATCGTCTCGTAGATTCCAATAAAATTAATACTAAACTCTTTGAATAAAAAAGAAATTAAAAAAGTTAAATTTTTGGGTGAGTAAATCAGTAAAAATTTGATACAAGATTGGTGGACAGACCTTAAATCTAAATTAGATGAGATTAGCCATGGAAAGAAATTTATATTTAAACTTAAATTTTGATTTTGTTTTATTTTTTATTACATAAAGGGTTTGATTGTTTTTAGCAGTAAAATCATCAAAGATTAGCAATTAAAGTTATCATGTATATGTAGGGTGGGCGGGTGGCCTCTATCCCACCCTCCAATCAGGAAAACATAATCGAGAATTCTAATTAAAATTTGAAAAATATAAACACAAAATAATTGCAATTTTTAGAGATTTATTCATACAAATTTTTCAACCAATTTTTGATGATGTTGTACTGGTTGGAGGGTGGGATAGAGGCCACCCGCCCACCCTACATGTACATATGACTTTAATGCCTTATCGTCTCGTGGTTTCCAATAAAATTAATACTAAACTCTTTGAATAAAAAAGAAATTAAAAAGGTTACATTTTTGAGTGAGTAAATTAGTAAAAATTTGATGCAAGATGGGTGGGCTGACTTTAAATTTAAATTAGATAAGAGTAGCTATAGAAGGTCGTTAATATTTAAATTTAAATTTTGATTTTGTTTTATTTTTTATTACATAAAGGATTTGATTGTTTATAGCAGCAAAATCATCAACGATTAGTAATTAAGGTTACCATGTATATGCAGGGTGGGTGGGCGGCTTCTATCCACCCTCCAATCAGTAAAACATCAGCAAGGGTTTTAATTAAAATTTGTAAAATGTAAACACAAAATAATTCCATTTTTTAGAGATTTATTCATACAAATTTTTCAAATGATTTTTGATTATGTTTTACTAATTGTAGGGTGGGATAGGGGACACCCACCCACCCTACATATACATATAAACATTAATTCCTTATCGTCTCGCAGTTTCCAATAAAATTAATTACAAAACTTTTTGAAGAAAAAAGAAATTAAAAAGGTAAAATTTTTGAGTGAGTACATTAGTAAAAATTTGATGCAAGATGGGTGGGCAGATTTTAAATCAAATTTAGATGAGCTTAACCATAGAAAGTCGTTTATATTTAAACTTAAATTTTGATTTTGTTTTGTTTTTTATTGCATAAAGGATTTGATTGTTTTTAGCAGCAAAATCATCAACGATTGGCAATTAAAGTTATCATGTATATGTAGGGTGGGTGGGTGGCCTCTATCCCACACTCCAATCACTAAAACATAAGCGAGGGTTTTAATTAAAAGTTGCAAAATGTAAATAAACACGAAATAATTGCAATTTTTAGAGATTTATTCATACACATTTTTCAAATGATTTTTGATGATGTTTTACTGATTGGAGGATGGGATAGAGGCCACCCACCCACCCTACAAAACTTTTTGAATAAAAATAAAATTTAAAAAGTAAAATTTTTGAGTGAGTAAATTTGTAAAAATTTGATGCTTGATGGGTGGCGAGACTATAAATCTAAATTAGATGAAATTAGCTATAGAAAGTCATTTATATTTAAACTAAACCTTTGATTTTGTTTTATTTTGTATAACATAAAGGGTTTGATGGTTTTTAGCAGAAAAATTGTCAACGATTAGTAATTAAAATTATCATGTATAGGTAGGGTGGGTGGGTGGCCTCTAACCCACCCTCAAATCAGTAAAACATAAGCAAGGGTTTCAATTAAAATTTGTAAAATATAAACACAAAATAATTGCAATTTTTAGAGATTTAGTGATACAAATTTTTCAAATAATTTTTGATGATGTTTTACTGATTGGAGGGTGGGATAGAGGCCACCCACCCACCCTACATATACATATGACTTTAATGCCTTATCGTCTCGTGGTTTCCAATAAAATTAATACTAAACTCTTTGAATAAAAAAGAAATTAAAAAGGTTACATTTCTGAGTGAGTAAATTAGTAAAAATTTGATGCAAGATGGGTGGGCAGATTTTAAATCAAATATAGATGAGCTTAAACATAGAAAGTCGTTTATATTTAAACTTAAATTTTGATTTTGTTTTGTTTTTTATTACATAAAGGATTTGATTGTTTTTAGCAGCAAACTTATCAACGATTGGCAATTAAAGTTATCATGTATATGTAGGGTGGGTGGGTGGCCTCTATCCCACCCTCCAATCAAGAAAACATAATTGAGGATTTTAATTAAAATTTGAAAAATATAAACACAAAATAATTCCAATTTTTAGAGATTTATTCATTCAAATTTTTCTGTATAATAATATTTGAATAAAAAAAGAATTCTAAAGGTTTTTGAGTGAAGAGATTTATAAAAATTTTATGCATGATGGGTGGGCAGACTTTAAATCTGAATTAGATGTGATTAGCTATAGAAAGTCATTTAAACTTAAATTTTGATTTTGTTTTGTATTATATTACATAAAGGGTTTGATTGTTTTTTGCAGCAAAATCATCAACGATTAGCAATTCAAGTTATCATGTATATGTATTATGTCAACTGACATCTGTCAACTGACATCTATCAACTGTTATTTTCTTTCGTTTTCCATTATTAGTTATATGTCATCTGTTATATGTTAACTGTCATCTATCATCTGTTAATTGTTATCTGTTTTTTGTCAACTGTCATCTATCAACTATCGTCTGTCAATTGACATCTATTAACTGTCTGTTATTTTCATTCAATTTCCATTATTAGTTATGTGACATCTGTCATCCATCATCTGTCAACTGTCCTCTACAAACTCTCACCTCTCATCTGTCAACTGTCATCTTTTATATATCAACTGTTAACTGTCATCTGTCAACTGTCTTGTGTTAACTGTACACTCTCCAGTGTCATCTGTCAACTGACATCTATAAACAGTTAATTATTTTCGTTTTCCATTATTAGTTATATGTTATCTGTCAAATATCGCCTGCCAACTGTCATTTGTCAACCGTCAACTGTCATCTATCAATTGTCACCTGCCACACTTCATCTGTTATTTATCAACTGTCAACTATTATCTGTCAAATGTTAATATAAGGTGTATGTTAGCTATCATTTATTAATTGTCATCTATCTGCCATCTGTCACATATATCATAGTATAAATCATATTTCATCTGTCATCTGTCATCTGCTAATAGTCATCTCCCATTTACGTTAAGTTTTGTTGCTTGTTTTTTGGGACTTAAATTGTCAACTATCAACTATCAATTGTCATCTGTCAACTGTCATATGTCATTTGTCATCTATCATATGTCACCTATCATCTGTCAATTCTCAATCGTTTTCACTAATTTGCAATCATCTATAATCATTATTTTTGTTTCATCAACTGATACCTACAACTTATTATTTTTTATCTGGCAAATATTTTATTATTTAAATAAAGTAAAACTCACTTTGTTAATATCACACTATTTATTTAAAAAGTGACTCGAGTTTCGATCAACAGCTGATCATTTTCAAACTTTAAATGAGTTTTACTTTATTTAAATATTCAAGATGTATCTCGAAGTAAACGCCTCAACCATTAATCAAATATTTTATTAGTCATCTGCTAAACGTCATCTGCCACCTATATATTTTGTCACATATATTTTTAGTACTTTTTAAATTACCATTGGATCATATGTTAACATAACTTGATAGTAACTTGAAAGAGTCGAAACTACAATCCTAGATAATTTATTAATGTTGTAAGATCATTAATATACAGTGGTAAAAAAAAAACATAGAAAATCGTGTTTTATTTCATCCTACATTTAACATTTTATTGTTTTATCATATATCAAAAGACATTTGTCATTTATCATTTGTGATCTGTCATAAGTCAATTGTCAGTTTCTATATGCAATCCAGCAAAATAATATATCGACATGTCATCATATGCCATCTGTCATCGCTTTAACAATCATCTATCAACTGTCATTTGTCACCTGTATCCAATCAACTGTCATCTCTCAACTATTAATTATCAACTATCTTCTGTTCTCTCCACGGTTTTCTTTCAGCTGCAGTCTTTTATCATTACTTTTGTTTAGAATATCATCCATCATCTGTCACTTGTTATCTGCCATATGTATGCTTGCTTTCTGCAATTTTAATTGTCATTTTTCATCTGTCAATTGTCAAGTGTTATCTGTCAATTGTCATCTATTATATGTCACTGAATAAGTGTTATCTATCAATTGTCATTTGCTTTCTCTCACTTGCAATAAATTATCTATTTATTAATTGATATCTATCACCTATTATTTTTATCTATCAAATATTGCCAACTGTCATATGTCATTTGTAATTTGCGATCTGTCATAAGTTTATTTATTATTTGTCAGTTGCCATCTGCAATCCAGCACATGTTTTCTGGCTTTCTGTTTTAACACTCATCGATCAACTGTTATATGTCATTCTGTCGCCAATCAACTGTCATATATCAACTGTCAATTATCAACTATCATCTGTTCTCTAGCAATGGTCATTCGTTTTCTTTCAGCTGCAGTCTATCACTATCATCGCCATTATTATCATTACTTTTGTTTACACTGTCATTTGTAAACTTTCACTTGTTATTTGCCACACATATTTGATTGCCAATTTCCTGGGACTTTTATTATCATTTATTAACTGTTCTTTAAACAAAATGGCGACTTTACAAACTTGAATTGATGAAATTGAAAATTGCAGTCGATGATTTAAAAATTTGTAAAAAATTAATTTCAACAAGAGTGACCTTGAAAATCTCAAAGTTTATTCCTAATAAACATATTTTTGATATCATCCAATAATATTTGACGTAAAGTTGTTTTAAACAAAATGGCGACTTTACAAACTTGAATTGAAGAAATTGAAAATTGCAGTCGACGATTTATAACTTTATAAAAAATTAATTTCAACAAGAGTGACCTTGAAAATCTCAAAGTTTATTCCCAATAAATATATTTTTGATATTATCTAATAACATTTGACGTAAAGTTGGCGACTTTACAAATTTGAATTGATGAAATTGAAAATTGCAGTCCGCGATTTAAAAAATTGTAAAAAATTAATTTCAATAAGAGTGACCATGAAAAACTCAATGTTTATTCCTAATAAACATATTTATGATATTATTTAATATCATTTAACGTAAAGTTATTTTAAACAAAATGGCGACTTTACAAACTTGAATTCATGAAATTGAAAATTGCAGTCGACGATTTAAAAATTTGCAAAAAATTAATTTCAACAAGGATGACCTCAAAAATCTCAAATTTTATTCCCAATAAACATATTTTTGATATCATCCAATAATATTTAACTTAAAGTTGTTTTAAACAAAATGGCGACTTTACAAACTTGAATTGATGAAATTGAAAATTGCAGTCGACGATTTAAAAAATTATATAAAATTAATTTCAACATGAGTGACCTTGAAAATCTCAAAGTTTATTCCTAATAAACATATCTCTAATATTGTCTTATAATATTTAACGTAAAGTTGTTTCAAACAAAATGGCGACTTTACAAACTTGAATTGATGAAATTGCAGTCGACGATTTAAAAATTTGTAAAAAATTAATTTCAACAAGAGTGACCTTGAAAATCTCAATTTTTAATTATAAATATTTATCAATACAGCGCAGTCGATAGGATAGTATCCAACTGCGCCAAAATTAATTAATCGTTCCTTATGTTCCTTATAATATACTAATCAAGTTCGTATTATAGATTAACATTTTGCATCGGCTTAAATCTTAAGAATCAAGTGAAAACGTCTATATTTTTCATCGGGAATAAAACACGTGCCGCCCGCCCACTGCTTGAGCATTCATAGCGAGGAATGTAAATAAAATCTTTCGCTCGACTTTCTCGCTTTCGCCAGACGACGAGCTTTCCGATAAGTCTCTTAAGATATTTTTATCTCGTCGCCGCTGGTTTTATTTGCACGCCCGGAACGGAATGAACGCAGACTTCCCCCTTCGCCCCTCGTCACCCCCTTCTCGTTTCGCCGCCGCCTTTCGGCGGACAGACGGCGTCGGCGGCAGCGGCCGCCTCTCCCCCAAAATGTTCGCCTTTGCTTCCCGAAGACGGGGTGGAAATTACGAGCGGATTGTTTCGCGAATAGAAGGAGGGGTGTAAGAATTGGGTCAAGTTTATTCACGAGCTGAAACGCCGTATTTGTGTATTGGCTTTTGGGATTCCGTGAATGGTATTCACTCATTGACTATTAACAATACTGAATAAACGATTATTTACGGAATAAAATTTATTGTATTAAAACGTGTAATTCGGTAATAACGAAACAATTAACGTTTAAAGTGAAGGGGGGGTAGTTTCCATGTTAATTTTATAATGGTTGGAGTTGGAGGAAGCAATTATAGTCGTCCCTTGTAAAGAGCCACATGTACATTTTTCTGCACAATTTGATTTCATCCTACGGCCGAATTGCCGTCCTTCCAGAAGGAAACAATTATCGTTAACGTTTAATACGTGAGGCTGGGAAATTATACATGCTCGGGTGACCTAGAAGGAAATGATAGTCCTTTTGTTAAATGTAATTTTTATATTTATTCTTCTCTTATGATGAATATTATTTTTTAAAGTAATGTTATCTCTTGTCCTTTAATAAATAAAATATGATGGATTTTGAAGTAGAAAATTTAGAAACAATTAATTAATACGTAATATTTAGGGTAGATGAATAATCAACAAAAGTTTTACTAAAAAATAAGTGATTCATACTAGATACTACAGTAGAGTAAGGTCATAAGATATGGGTGTTTGGAAAAAGAGGAAACTCCCCAACACCTACTGTGTAGTTGTGAAGCATGGCGAAATTCGGGAAGCCTATGCTTCCTGTAAAACAGCTAAAGAGTATCCCCTGGCAGAAACTTCTGGACTTCATAGAAGACACAGGAGTAAAACATCTATAGGCGCACGAAAGGATCACGGAGACCGCAGTGCAGGGACGTTAAGCGACCCCACGTCATGAGAAGAAAAAAATGTATAATAGCGCAGTCGCTAGGATAGTTTGCTCTAATTTACCCGACTGCGCCGAATTATTAAAAATACTAGTAACGTGAAATATAATTTATTTTGAGAAAAGCCATTATAGGCAACACTTTAAGGACATTTTAACAATTCACTTTTATTTATGTACTAATTTTCGAATAAAATTTCAAAGCCGTAAAGCAATAACGACCGTTTTAATTAAATATATGCCGAGTGCGGATTTTGCGTGCGCTCCAATTGCCTCCCTCTAAACGATTGTATTTCTGTTTATTTTTTTTCTGTATTCGTAGTTATTGTTGTTTCGCAGCGAAATGAGGCGGGCGTACATTTAATTAGGCGCGGGCACATAAAACTTTGCGAATTTATGGACTGTTTTGATTCGTGATAAAGGAATAAAGCGGGAATTTAAGCGGCGGCGCGACTGTTTTTACGTCCTATCAGATGGAAACGAACATTAATCATGTTTGTTTTGCGCAATGCAAATACGCAAAAAATAGGTGTACGAAGGCGATAAATTTGAACGAATGGGAGGAGGAAAAAAAAATTGCTGTGCCGCTCATTAAGCACGGTAATTATAGTTTTTTTTTTCTGGAGGAACTGAAAATCGATCGCGCAGCACTGGAATTCAAATAATATTGAAGTTATTTTTAAATGTTATAAACTTCTGTTTCTTTTGAAAGTTGTAATATAACAGTTGATAAACTGAATATGAGACAGTTAACAGATGAGTGCAGGTAGTTGACAAATGAATGATAGTTGATGATAACGATAATGATAGTTAACGGACGACAGTTAAAAGTTAACAAATGACAGTAAATAAAGTACTAATCAGCTGAGATAGATGACTAATTAAACATACTTTTAAAAAATAAACTTTCTCTCTATTTCTATATCTATATCTTTCTCTATCTCTCTTTCTATATATATTTTTCTCTTTACCTCTTTATCACTCCATCTCTACATCTACCTCTCTATCTCTCTCTAACTATTTTAGTAATTTTTTTTTCTTGTTTTCTGATTTTTACCTACTTAAACGCCGATTTTCCTCTTACTTAAGTGCAGTTATGTTATTTTAATGAATCACTCTGAACTAATCATCGTCCGTCCGATGATGACGTGATTACGTTAAATAATTAAAATGTAATTTTCGTTTAAACGTGGCGGGGCGCGTTCAATTGAATTGATTGCGCGTCGTCGAAAATTTTAATTGTCCATATAACTAATTAAAAATAATTACCGTGTAATTACAAATAAATGAGCGCACGTTTTATTTAATAACGTCACTCATCATATTAAATTAAAATTACATTAATGATGCGGACGTGTCGTCGCCGTGCGGCCCGCGCGATTTAAATGTGCCGCTTTTTGAAAATTAAGCGTTAATCAAGTAATTCGTATTTTATTAATTGTTTACGCATTAAACTTCGTTTATTAATAATAATAAATTTTATGCAATCATAATAGGTAATAATGAATTGTACAAAACAACGTAATCCTGACTAAACTACGAACTATTTCTTCATCAATCACTTGTTAAAACATAATTTAACGATAAGGTAAATTAGTAATTAATATCACTTGGTTTTACTTAGCAATCGTTGTAAAACACCTTTGATAATGTTTGTGTTATCGAACTAGTTAGGGAAGGTTAATAAATAAAATTTGTGAAAAAAGTAAAATCCAGTGATATTAATTACTAATTTACCGTAATATTGACTTATCTCAAAACAATGAAATATCGTAGTTCTGACCCAACGCAATAAATTATTTTAAATTTTAAGAAATCCTTACCTATATCAAAAAATCACACAATAGTAAACATGTACTGAATTATACTAAATCTCAGTCCTAATTTATCTTTATATATTATTATAAAAAATGTATTTTGAAGATCTGCACAGTGCTGTCGTTTTTGCTGTTAATTATTTTCTGTTCTATAATCTATGATCAAAGATGGCAAAGAATTGTAAATAAAAATTATATATTTAATAAAACCACGTTGTTCTAGCTTACCGCAATAAATTATTTTACGCAACAAATTCATCCTAATGTACTACAATTAATGGTGCAAAACAACATAGTTTTGAAATATGTTAAAAAAAATGATCATTAAACAAATCTAAAGAAAATATCGTAGTTCTTACCTAGCTAAATAAACTATTTTTCAAAATAATTTAATACTAATGTACTACAATGACTTATACACACAAAAAGTGCGCAATTTTGACCTATGTCAAAAATTTACTCAATAGGAACATAGACGAAATATCGTACTTCTGACCTAGTTCAATAAATTACAAGTTTATATAACATAGTTTTTACCTAACTCAATAATTTATATAAAAACAACAACGCAATCATCATATACCTGAATGAATTTATTTTTCAAAACGAAATAGCGTCAACATGAGTTCTTAAAATCTGTACAATTATATATTTTTGCAATTACCTATTTAATACTCAAACCGATGTAATTTTATTCTATGAAAAACTTGAGAAATTTGAAAATAATTAATTATTGCAAATCAGAAAACACAATTTTCTGATATGCAATAATTAATAATTGAAATGAAATATCGCATTTCCGACTTATCTCAAAAATATCTTTAATCTTTATATAAAAGCTACAAAACTACTTAATTCTTTAATTTCAAAAATTATTCATTAACAAATATACCGTAAATTTTGGTTAAATAAATAAACAACGGAATACTGACCTATATAAATTACTCAATGAAAATATTGTAGTTCTGATATAACTCTATTTAATATACTTCGATAAACTTAGTCCAAATTTACTAAAATAAATTATTCTACAAAACTTTAATTATTATTCAATTAATTAGTCTGTAATGCTGAAAAGTCATAATTCACATTTGACAGTTGATAACTGACAACTGACACTTGACAGTGTGTCTTGGCAAACAATAAATTAGCATTAAGACAGTAAGGGTTACTACTGGCCTATTTATAAAAAAAGATAAACACTCCTAATTGACATTTGACAATTTCTAGTTAGTAATTCTTCAAATTTGGGAGTGACAGTTGTCAGACAACAAATGATATTGACTGTTAAATGATATTATCCTCGTAATAAATCATATTATTATCACGAGGATAATAGCAAAGCCTACTGTTTTTACCGTTGCATGATAACTGTCACTGTCAAATTTTAATTATTAACTATTAAAAGTGACAGTTATTATTTGACATTGGTTATTTGACAATTGATATTTAGCAATGGACGTTGATAGATAAAACTAAAATATAATGTGTTTTGATATTATCCTTACAGTATAATTATCGCTTGACAGTTGATGATTGTCAAATTTCAGTTGACATATAGTGACAGTGACAGTTTTTCTTTTTTGACAATGGTTGTTTGGCAATTGATATTTGACAGTTGACTTTGATAGCTAAAACTTAAATTTAATGAGTTTTGCTATTATTCTAACAGTATGATTATCGTTTAACAGTTGATAATTGTCACATGTCAGTTGACAACTATATAATGACATTGACAGTTTTTCTTTGTTGGCAATGGTTGTTTGGCAATTGATATTTGACAGCTTACTTTGATAGTTAAAACTTAAATTTAATGAGTTTTGATGTTGTGCTAACAGTATAATAATCGTTTGACAGTTGATAATTGTCAAATGTCAGTTGACAACTATCTAGTGACAGTGACAGTTTTTATTTTTTGACAATGGCTCTTTGGTAATTGATATTTGACAGTTGACTTTCATAGTCAAAACTTAAATTTAACGAGTTTTGCTATTATGCTAACAGTATAATTATCGTATGACAGTTGATAATTGACAAATTTCAGTTGACAACTAAATAGTGACAGTGACAGTTTTTCTTTTTTGACAATGGTTGTTTCGCAATTAATATTTGACAGTTGACTTTGATATTCATAACTTAAATTCAACAACGAGTTTTGATATTATAATGATAATATAATTATCGTTTGACAGTTGATAATTTTAAAATGTCAAATTTTGACAATTGTTGTTTGGATATTGATTTTTGACAGTTTACTTTGATAGTCAAAACTTAAATTTAACGAGTTTTGATATTATAATGACAGTATAATTATAGTTTGTTAGTTCATAATTGACAAATGTCAGTTGACAACTATATAGTGACAATGACAGTTTTCCGATTTTGACAATGGTTGTTTGGCAATTGATATTTGACAGTTGGCGTTGATGTTCAAGATTTAATTATAATGTTCGCTTGAACGTTGATAATTGGCAAATGTCAGTTAACAACTATATAGTGACAGTTTTTCTTTTATGACAATAGTTGTTTGGCAATGCATATTTGACAGTTGACTTTGATAGTCATAACTTATATTCAACGAGTTTTGATATTATAATGACAGTATAATTATCGTTTGACAGTTGATAATTGTCAAATGTCAAATTTTGACAATGATTGTTTGGCAATTGATATTTGACAGTTTATTTTGATAGTCAAAATTTAAATTTAACGAGTTTTGATATTATGCTAACAGTACAATTATCGTTTGACAGTTCATAATTGACAAATTTCAGTTGACAACTATATAGTGACAATGACAGTTTTCCTTTTTTGACAATGGTTGTTTGGCAATTGATATTTGACAGTTGACGTTGATGTTCAAAATTTAATTATAATGTTCTCTTGAACGTTGATAATTGGCAAATGTCAGTTGTCAATTATATAGTAACATTGACAGTTTTTCTTTTATGACAATAGTTGTTTGGCAATTCATATTTGACAGTTGACTTTGATAGTCATAACTTAAATTCAACGAGTTTTGAAAGTATAATGACAGTATAATTATCATTTGACAGTTGATAATTGTCAAATGTCAAATTTTGATAATGGGTTATTTGGCAATTGATATTTGTCAGTTTATTTTGATAGTCAAAACATAAATTTAACGAGTTTTGATGTTATAATGACAATATAATTATCGTTTGACAGTTGATAATTTTCAAATGTCAAATTT
Source organism: Ontholestes murinus (assembly GCA_963969525.1). NCBI lineage: Eukaryota > Metazoa > Arthropoda > Insecta > Coleoptera > Staphylinidae > Ontholestes > Ontholestes murinus. The sequence goes on from OZ018393.1 coordinate 7,551,623, forward strand.
TGACAATGGTTGCTTGGCAATTGATATTTGCAGTTTACTTTGACAGTCAAAACTTAAATTTAACGAGTTTTGATATTATGCTAACAGTATAATTATCGTTTGACAGTTGATAATTGACAAATATCAGTTGACAATATAGTGACAGTGACAGTTACTTAAACATTCAAAACTTAAATATAATAGGTTTTAATATTATCCTAATAGTATTAATTACGGTTTGACAATTGATAAATCTCAGTCGACAACTATATAGTGACAGTGACAGTTTTTTTGGACAGTTGACGTTAATAGTCAAAACTTAAATATAACGGGTTTTGATATTATCCTAATAGTATTCATTATGGTTTGATAGTTGATAATTGGCAAATGTCAGTTGGCAACTATATAGTGACAGTGACAGTTTTTGTTTTTTGACAATGGTTGTTTGGCAATTGATATTTGACAGTTGATTAAATAAGGAAAACACCTAACTTTTTTATACCACTTATATAAGTGGTATAAAAAAGTTAAATTTTCCTTATTTAATAATCGAAAATGTACCACGAAGTAAACGCCTCCAAAATTCAAGAATTTGACAGTTTACTTTAATACTCAAAACTTAAATTTAACGAGCTTTGATATTATGCTAACAGTAAAATTATCGTTTGACAGTTGATAAATGACAAATATCAGTTGGAAACTTTATAGTGACAGTGACAGTTTTGTTTTGACAATGGTTGTTTGGCAATTGATATTTGACAGTTGATGTCGATATTCAAAATATAATGGGTTTTGATACTATACTAAGAGTATTAATTATCGCTTGAAAGTTGATAATCGGCAAATGTCATTTGGCAATTATATAGTGACCGTGACAGTTTTTTTCGACAGTTGACGTTTATAGTCAGAACTTGAATATAATGGGTTTTGATATTATTCTAATGGTATTAATTGAGGTTTGACGGTTGATAATTCACAAATGTCAGTTGAAAACTATATAGTGACAGTGACAGTTGTCTTTTGACAGTGGTTGATTGGCAATTAATATCAGAAAGCCGACGTTGATCGTCAATAATTAATAATATAATGGATTTTTATATTATCCTAATAGTATTAATGATGGTTTGACAATTGACAAATGTCATTTGACAACTATATAGTGACAGTAACAATTTTTTCGACAGTTAACGTTGATAGAAAAAATTAAAATATAATGTGTTTTGATTTTATTCTAACAGCATAATGATCGTTTGACAGTTGATAATTGTCAAATGTCAGTTGACAACTACATAGTGATCGTTACAGTTTTTCTTTTTTGATAATGGTTGTTTGGCAATTGATATTTGACAGTTGATATTCGAAATTTTAATAAAATGGGTTTTGATACTTACCCAATAGTATTACTTATCGTTCGAAAGTAGATAATTGTCAAATGTCAGTTTACAACTATATAGTGACAGTAATAGTTTATTTTTGACAATGGTTGTTTGGCAATTGATACCATTTACTACTATCCTAATAGTATTAATTATCGCTTGAATGTTGATAATTGACAAATGTCAGTTGACAACTATATAGTGATAGTAACAGTATTTTTCGACAGTTGACGTTCATAGTCAAAACTTAAAGATAATGAGTTTTTATGTTATCCTAAGAATATAATTATCGTCCGACAGTTGATAATTGTCAAATGTCAGTTGACAACTATATAGTGACAGTATACCTAACAGTATAATTATGGTTTGACAGTTGATAATTGACAACTGACATTTGATTTTATGATAGTTAAATATCGATTTATCAAAAATTAGTTGTGACAACTGTCAACTGTCAAATGTCTTTTATTAATGATAGTCGTTACACTATCATCAGGATAGGTAATAGGTGTGATGTTATCCTAAAATAAATTTGACAGTTGACAGTTGTCACAACTAATTTTCGATATATTTTAAAAAAAATTTATATGAAGTTCTTAAAATTGACAACTGACATTTAACATATTTTAATTAGTAATAAAATGACTACACTTAATAACAATCATATAGTTGACAGATGACAACTTTGATATTTAATAAACGTTAAACACGAAACGATATTAATTTAAACATATAGTATAACAATTGCAGTCATTCATTTTATAACTAACCAACCGACCAACCAACTTTAAGCCACCATAATTGACAACTGACATTTGACAGTGAGACTTAGTACTCGAAAAAATTTAAGCGATTGTTAAATTTAGTATACTTTTATTTAATTATTTTAATGATAATAATAATAATAAAACGACAACTGGCAATTACAGTCATTTGACAGCTGACAGATAACAGCGAATATTTGACGTTTAATAAACGTCAGATAGAAAACGATATTAATTAATTTATTTATTGCAGTTATAATTTGATAGTTTATACCCAATTTAAGTCATCGTGTTTGACAACTGACATTCAACAGTTAGAATTTGTACTCGAAAAATTAAAGCGATATTTAAATTTAAAAAGTTTTATTAAGTTATTTATTCCCACAATAATAATAGTCTACTATTAATAAGAGTAATTTGACAGTTGACAACTTAGTTTTGTCATTTAATAAACCTTAGCAATTGTAACATATAGTTTTGATAATTACAGTTATCAAGAGATAGTTTATAACTAAGCCGTCAACAATTGACATCAGACATTTGACAGTGTGGGTGTTGACAATCAGCAAATTTGCGCTTAATTATAGTGAGGTTATTACTGGCATATTTATAATGCGACAGTTAACATCGCTAATTGACATTTAACAATTGATGGTTAATAATTGAAATTTGAGAGTGACAGTTGTTGACAAGTGACTAAAAAGTACATTAGACCCAAATATTATTCTCGTGATTAAAAGTGACAGTTAATATTTGACAATGGTTAGTTAACACTGTCAAATTTCCATAATTAACTATCAACAGTGACCGTTATTATTTAAGATTGGTTAGTTGACAATTGAGTTTGACAATGGAGGTTAATAGTCAAAACTAATTTTAATTTGACAGTTGTTAATTCAAAAATGACACTTGACGACTAAATATTGTGCTTTAATAATATCCTAACCGTAATATAATGGCTCAAAGTAACTTTTGACAGTTGGTAGTTGATAATTATTATTTGATGGTAATAATGTTTAGTGAGCATTTACAATTGACAACTGATATTTGACAGTAAAAATTTGGACGCAACAAATGATGGCGATAGTTATATATTATTTAAGATTGATATTATCTTAATATCTATCAACAGATATTTGACAATTGACAAATAACTTTTGATAAAGCAACAGTAATTATCGCTTGGCAGTTTATAATTAACATTAAACAGCTGACATTAATAGTAAAAATTGGTACTAAACAAATGTCACCGATAGTTTATTTATTCTTTACAATAACGACTATTGTTAATAATAATCATTTGACAGTTGACAGATGACAACTAACGCTTGATAGTAGAAAAACACTTTGATGATAAAACGATAGTAATTGTTTGTAACTTATAGTTTTAACGATTGCAATTTTCATTTGACATATTGCCTGACTTCACTAAATTATTCAACAGAAATCGTAATCCTGACCTAACTCAATAAAGTATTTCTATTTACAGTATTCACGTGATAAATTATAACTAAATCTTTAAACTCATATGCAGGTAAGGAGAATCCATATTTTATAGCGGTATATCTGACTACAAAATATAGATACTTACCTATCGCAATAATCGTGTTGATTAGCTATAAGTCATATTAAATGTTTATTTTTATAATTATGGTAATATAGCTTATTGGAGTATTATTTACACACCTAATAAATTTGTTTTTGTTTTATTACGTGTTTATTTTGAGGGGGGATTGCAATTTCGGGACGAGGAGGCGCTCTCTCGCGCTAGTCAATTCAAATTGAGTTGATCCTCAGACTGCATTACCGCATTAGAAGCACTCGAATTACCCAATTACTTATGCACATCCCGGACGAAGTATCTCTCGCGGGATTCCCCCGCTTCGCTCGCTCTGCACCCCCCCCATCCACTCTATCTCTCGCTCTGTTTCTCTCCGTCTCTGTCCGGCCAATATTTGAACGGGCATTATGCACTTCAGGTGGCGGGTTCGGGCCTCCGCCGCCACAGACTATTGGATTATTAAGGCCCGCTACCACCCACCGACCCTCCGACCACCACGAGCGCGCGTATTTGCACAGTGCATAATGGATACGGGCGCGCGCCCTCTAGCGGAGAGAGTGCATTAGCCGCGAGGGCTAATCGTTTGTTTTCGGTCTCGGGTATCTATTCAAGTCAATATGTGAGTTTAAAGAAATCCTTACAGAAATGTCAGTTTTAAACTTACTAAAACTAAACTAAACTAAACTAAAATATTTTATTATTAAACTAAAATGATTGTACTGTCTCATTTCATTTTTTTGTCAGATGGTTACAATTGTTTTAAAATTAAGGCAAATGTCATAATCACCCAATATTTTTGAATTTTTATATTTGTATATAAAAAACTGTTTTTTTTTTAAATAAAAAAAATATCATATTACATAAAAACAAATTTTTACTTGTAGGAAAATCACAGCGGGCGTAATTATTATACTACTGGTAACACCCCTCGTTCATAAAAAAATAAACTTCTCCGGCGGTTTACGTGTGCCAATAAAATAAAATTCAAATTAAAATAATAATAATAAAAAAAAAAAACGTGTAGTGGCCCTCTTGCACGTGTGCGCGATAAGGGCGCGAGATTTAGGAGCGTGCTTTATTATTATTAGCGGCGCCGCAAGTGGACGTTAAAAAAATTGTAATCCCCGCAATTTACATCGGCGGAAGAGGGCATCGCGACGCATACATTAACCGACGCCGACGCCGCGCTGCGAGAACGGTTTATTTAGGGTAATAACTCGCGACGGCCGTAGGGTTGATGTGTGTGTGTGTGTGTGTATGTGTAGAACGGACGTATTTTTTTTAAACGGCAATTAAAAACCCGACACTTTGGTCGCGTGTAATATTCAATTTCCACCGGAAAAAAAGTACGAGAAAATGAAATTAACAAGTCGCGTATAATATCTCATGTCCTTGTGTAAGATATAAAAATGGAATGCTACCGCTAATAAAATATAGTAATGACTATATTACAGACCCGCATTATTATTATTTCATTTTCAGTGCAAAAATTAAATTATTGTGTCCCAGACGAGCCGTTAATAGGCGGAAATCGGTCTGTATTTGCCATTTGATACGACGTACCTCATAGTTCCAAAATATCACGATTTATTCATGTTATATAAGAATCCAGATAAAAAAAATCGTATCATCTTCATTCGTTGCCCTCAACAACATCCCTTCACAAAATCAAGTGATTAGCACCACCATCAACTTCCTCGTGTCCCCCTTTCCTCCACCAGCGTTTTTTAACCGGACGTGAGTGGCATTCGTGCCCCAGCTACTAGGGGGTCGTTTTACGACTCGAGAGTGCTGATGTTGCCCCCTCTAACCTCCCTCCCACTCCTCGCCTTACAAAAAGCTTCAAGAGACACCCGACACTGGATGGACATCGGCCACCCTCAAACTCCGTCTTCTTCTTCTCCTCCTTATTTATCAGCCCGGACCGTCGTCCTTCCTGATTTACGGCCGCCTTTGACTTTTTGCACACTTTATTATTACGGGGATCACTGTAAATATCAGGAGCCGCCCGGACGGACCGTACTTATCCGACCCGGAGGACCCTCCTCGAAATTTAATGACCGGCCACTTCTTGTCACACCCTCGGACACGCAAGCACGCACCGGACGTTTATATATGTATTAAAATTTTTTCAAAAAAAGAGCAAACGCAGACGGCCGTGAAATTACCTTATGCATCCATCATCAATCACGCAATCGTAACGAATTGTTGTGTGTATTCAATCGAAGCATTTTCTAAAGAATCAATAGTTTCTCATTACAAAATTTATCTGTGCTGGGAAATATACTTTTATCGGATAAATAATTCTCAAACTTGAAAGCTCTCTCGATTATTTGAAATATTGTATTATAAAAATTAAATTCATTATGTTATAAGAAAGAAAAGAGCAAAAACTAAAAGTATGTATTACTTAAATTTCCGCTTTGATCCTCCTTCTCTCAATTTATCTGCATCTTTGTAGCGTTTAAGTAGATAATAATTCAATAATAATAATTGTAAGTATTACGGATGAAATAAAGGGTTTAATTATTTAACTAATCGCTCGCGACGAATTGGCGCAGTCGATAGGATTCAGAAAAAGTATTAAATATTATTATTACATAATATGTATAACGATGTAGATACCTCGGGAATCAACGATAAAAACTTAATGTTTGTAATACAATAAAGAATCTAATATAATAGGTTGTTGAAAAAGTGAAACAAATCAAGTGAATTTTTTCAACAACCTATTATTAACACAATGTTTCACCAAGTGAAAAATAAGAAACCATTTCTATTTCTAAAATTTACTCATCATTTTTTATAATCGTATCCATATGAATAAAAAATTAACTTATTTCCGTAAGTTAAGTAAATTTTTAAAATTACGTTTTTTTTTCATCATCATCATCATCTCGATTTTTTTATCTCCCGCGGGAAATTATTTCGCGGCCCGTTTGTATTTGATGAATTACCCCAGTCGCGTATTTATTTCGGGTGCACTGGAGGGATGATTGATCGACGCCGATTAATTTATTGCGCCTAGGGCGGAAGGTAACGTTTTGTGTTCCAATTGTTTGCCACAAGGAGGGGGGTCTGATTTATAAATAAATTCACTGGTGAATAAGTTTCGATTTATGCACGGGCAATAATTTACATTTTGATTGATTACAACAACGCCGAACAAGAACATGGGGAAAAGTGCAACAATCAGACAATAACAAATGTTAAACATGAAAAACGCTTTATATTTTATTAAGTATTTTTAGCAAAAGATAAGCACACATGATTACGTTACTGCCGCAAAATAAAGTCCTAATTTTAGTAGGGTAAAGAAGAAGCATTATATAATTTCTAATAGAATATATTTATATATCTGTTAACAGCCAAAAAAGTCTCTCATAAAAAGAAACAAAAAAAGTAAATAGAAGCATTTATAAATGAATCCGTAAGTGCAAGAGGATATATGTTCCCTCAGCATCATGGAAAATTAAGGGTTTGAGTGGAAGAACACTCTGATTTTGAACTCCGCCCTTGCTTCTTTCGCCCAAAATTTGAAGTACGTTCTTACTTTCCCTATAAAGTATATATAGGGAAAGTATTGTTTTCGTGCATGAAAATGCATGTGGGCGGTGTATCTCAAAAACGAATGATCCGATTGAGATAAAACTTCAAACTTAAGGTTTTATCGTTCAAAACTGGAACTGAAAAGCTTTTGGGAAACATTCATTAACCGGAAGCGGATGTTTACTCGAGGCGGTTTATCGATTTTTCTCGATCATTTTCCAAATTTGAAATATATTTCATAACTTTTCAAACAAAGGTTAAAGGAAATGAAAAACTGAAGAAGATTTATTGAGATATGTTTTTCGTAAAATTTTTAATTTGTGAGAAAAATATTTAAAGTTATAATTTTTCAGAAAACATTTAAAATTTTTCTTTAAAGATTCTTGAAATTTCAGAAATTTCTCCTCCACACTTTTAGTTTTTATTGGAACTTCGTTTCCAAAGAATTTACAAAATTTTCATTATTTATTTTTATTTATAGAAATTTCTTCGTGGTTTTTGTAGAATATTTTGTTCAACTTTTTCTCTAATTTTCTCAGATCATCCATACTATTAGTTTTTTTTTACATTTAGGTTTCTAGAATTTTTCACAAGATTTCATTTTAAATTTATAAAAATTTTTTTGAGGATCCTAGAAGTGTACAGTAATTTCTTTTTCTTATCTAATAAATAAATAGATATTTCTAGAATTTTTAACAAAGATTTTATTCGAGAGTTCTAGATTTTTCAGAAAGTTCTTTCAAAATTTTGTTTTTTACAATTTATTAGGAATTTTTTTTCTAAATTTCTAGAACTTAGAGGCTAGTAAATTAATTGGATGAGTTACGTGAAGATACTGAAATACTGAAATTAAACCATTGATAATGGTCACTTTGTGTCCGAAATATATATTTGGTATTTCAAATAAACTGTGTGAAGAAAGGTTTTTAGTGCTTTATTTTATAATTAGTTAGAGGCTACTGGAAGTTTCAGGAATTTCTCCACATTTTCAGTTTTTTGCATTTTCCTTTCCAAAGAATTTTGATCGAAGATTCTAGAAGTTTTCCTTGTAGATTTCTATAACTTTTTTGGAGGATTCTTAAAGTGTACAGTAATTTCTTCTTCATATTTCCAGAATTTTTAGCAAACGTGTTATTCGGGAGTTTTTAGAAAGTTCGTTTCAATATTTATAGAATTTTCTTTGAGGCTGTTTCCAGTAATTTCTCTTTCAGATTTTAATATTGTCTTATAAATTGCAAAAATTTCCTTCAGGACTCAAAAATTTAAAAAAAATCTTTTCCAGAACTTTTGACTTTTTTCGAGAGTTCAGACATTTCCAGTAACTTTTATTCGGATTTGGAAGCTATAGAAAATCTGTTCCTAGAAATCTAGACTCTTTTCAGTCATTTCTCCAGATATCAAGATTTTTTTTTTCAAACTATCTTTTAAATTGCGAAGTTTTAAGAATTTTCAAAAAAAAAATTCTAGAAATGTAGATTTTTGTAGAATTCAGAAAATTTCCAGTAAGGCTCTTTCTGAAAATTTGTTTTTAAAAATCTAGACTTTTTTCGAAAGTTCAGGAAGTCATTTCTTCTCCACATTTCAAGATTTTTTCAACTTGTCTTCTAAATCGCAAAGATTTTCTTTTAGAATTTTCTTCTAGAAATCTAGATTATTTTCTCGAGTGTTTAGGAAATTTCTAGCAATTTATTCTCTAAAGTTCATGAGTTTTTTGAAGTCGTCTTTTAAATTGCAAAGATTTTCTATGAAGCATTAGGATTTTCTCGAATTTTTTTCTAAAAATTTAGAGTTTAGAAAATGGCCAATAACTTCTTCCTAAAATTAAATTTTCTTTTCAATTTTTCTTTTATAAATTGCGAAGATTTTTTTCAGGCTTGCGCAGGTTTTTTTATTCGTCTTTTCGAGAATTTAAGTAAATTTCAGTAATATGCTTCTCTAAAATTCAACATTTTGTTTCAATTAGAGACTATAAACTTATTTAGAAAGTTGTAAATTGCGAAATTTTTCTTGGAGGGTCTAGATTTTTTTTAGAAAAAAATTTCTTATTTTCGAGAAAGTTTAAAAGAATTTTCACTAATTTCTCTTTCCGATTTCAAGATATTTTTTCAACTGGTCTTCTAAATTTTTAGGAGGCTTTTAAATTTTTAGAGCCTCCTAACAATTTTTTCCTAAGGTTCAGGAAATCTCTAGAAATTTCTCCTCTAGATTTGAAGATTATCTTCTTGTCTTCTAAATTATAAAGATTTTCTTGGAGGCTCTAGAACTTTTTAGAAAATTTGTTTGTAGAAATCTAGATTTTTCTTGAGGGTTCAGGAAATTTTCAGTAATTTATCTTTTTTTGAGGCCCTAGATTTTTAGGAATTTATTTTCTAAAATCTAGACTCACTTTTTCAAGAATTCAAGAAATTTCCATTAATTTCTTCTCTAGGTTTCAAGATTTTTTAATTCAACCCGCTTTATAAATTGTGAAGATTTTATTGGAAGCTCTAAAATTAAAAAAAAAATGTTTAGAAATATAGACTTTTTTCAAAAATTTACAAAATTTCTTTCCTGAATTGAAATTGAAATTCAATATGTTTTAACCACAAATTATTGTATGTAAGTATAGATTACAAACGTAGTAACGGTCGCAAACATTCTCTTCATTCATCAAAAATTAAAGTTATTGCAAACCGCGAGGCGATCAGTAATTAAAGTTCATATGTATATGTAGGGTGGGTGGGTGGCCTCTAACCCACCCTCCAGTCAGTAAAACATAAGCGAGAGTTTTAATTAAAAGTTGTAAAACGTAAATAAACAATATTATTGCCAAATTTAATAGATTTATTCAAATAGATTTTGAAATTTAAGATAATTTGAAAAATAAGACATAACTTTTAAAACAAAAGTTAAAGAGAATGAAAAACTGTTAAAGTTTTATTGAAACATTTTTTTTGTTATTAATTTAAAAATTTTAAATTTTTGTTTTGCTTATTGCTAATAAACTATAAGAGCTAAATAAAATTTATATAACAAGTAAATATAAAAAATTCAAAATTGAGCAAATAATTACGAATAATCTCATAGTTTTCGAGAAAAATATGGAGAAAGTATTATGATGGCCACATCACCATTTTATTAAATTGATTTGTTGTATATATAATTTTTTAAGAAAGGAGTCCAAAGATGTATAAATAAATAAATGAATAATGAGACACGATGACTTTGTTTTACCACTTTCTCATCAAACGCATATTTATTACGGAAATCTCCTTTTTTAACAATCGTCAAAAAATAATTAGTACACGTATAAAAAAAAACGCAAATACACAACTTATCAACTTCTAATCAATACATGATTGAATGAAAGAGTTAAAAGTATACTATTATCTGTAAACTAGCGTACATAGTTAATACTCTTTTCTATCATCTATCAAGTGTTAAATGTCATTTTAAATTATCACCTGCAATCTATCAATTATCTTCTAAAAACATTAACATTGTTATTACTGGTGTTTAAAAAAAACCTAAACGCTGAAATAATTTAAATTATTATGTATATGTAGGGTGGGTGGGTGGCCTCTATCCCACCCTCCAATCAGTAAAACATCCGCAAGGGTTTCGCCTAAAATAAATCAGTTACAAAACGCTTTGCCTTTACTTAATTTCATTATTTTCATTTCCTCTTATAGTATATACGATGAAGTAGTTGAAATTTGTTTAGGTGAATATCTTATCCTCCATTTTTTTTAATAGTAGTGATGAAATAATCAAGGAAATCTTGTATAAAGAAAATATTAATTACAAATTGAAATATTGTTTTGTATTTATTTGTTGAATTTTATTCTCGTTTATCACTTGGTGAAACATTTTTTAACCAATCCCTAATGTTTTGTGTTTAGTTTATTATAGTCAAAACCCTCGTGTATGGTTTACTGATTGAAGGGTTGGATAGAGGCCACCCACCCACCCTACATAAACATTGGAACTTCACATCGCAATCACTGTTTTAGTTTCCGAAAACATCAGCAGTTATTACTGGTGTTGTTGAAAAACTTACACACTGACGCAGTTTTAATTTTTAATTATATGTGGGTGGCCTCTATCTCACCCTCTAACTTTAATAATATAAACAAGGATTTATTAGAAGTAAAATTTATTGGAGAAAATAATTGTGGAATAAATAGGTAATTGTGGAGGCCTCTACATTGTGATACATTATTTATATATACAATTCTGGAATAAATTATTAAATAAAATATATTCAAATTTAAAATTTATTTATAGTCGCGAATGATTTGGTGGGACGGTTAGACCCACCCTACATATACATTTGTACTTTCACAGCTGTTTCATGACTATTTTCCTTAACATAAAATTAGGGCAAGTGCTTATGTTTACAAAACAAAAAGTTATATCTGCGATTACGTTTGCAAAAAAATTTAACTAATGTTTTACTAATTTAAGGGGGAAATAGAGGTAAAGCACCCACCCTACATATATTTATACGTCCAAACTTGACCCATATATGCTTTTTTAATTATAAATATAGGGTTAGTATCGATGTAAAGAAAAGTAAAAATAGTATTTCAGTTTAATTTAAAATAAATATGTAGGGTGGGTGGGTGGCCTCTATCCCACCCTCCAATCTTTATAACATAAACAAAAGTTTCTTGGAATTAAAATTTAAAAGAGAATCTATTTTTGTAATAAATAAGTACATCACAAGCTCTTTAATTTAAAATTTTGTTCTGTAAAACTCTCGCGTATGTTTTACTGCCTGGAGGGTGAGATAGTGGCCCCCCACCCACCCTACATATATATTTGTACTTCCATCAGAATCCTACGTTTGCTTTGCTTAACACAAAATCAAAATTAATATTGATGTTACAAAAAAATTGAAAATACCATTACTATTTAATGTTTACATATATATGTAGGGTAGGTGGGTGTGCTATATCATAACCTTCAATATAAACGATGGTTTCTTATAATTATTTTCTTCTGAGAAATGTTTTCGTAATAAATAAATTACAAACTTAAATGCGAACAAAATTCACGATTATGTTTTAATGATTGGAGGGTGGGTTAGGGATCAACCACCCCTTACATATACATTGATATTTTCACCATGGTTCATTGTTTGTTTTTTTTTAAAACACAAAATTAGAGTTAGTATTAATGTTGAAAATGAAATTAAAAATAGTACTTCAGTTTAAGTTTAGAAACATATGTAGGGTGGGTGGCCTCTATCCCACCCTCCAATCTCATACTACTAGCTAGGGTTAATAAAAAGGAAAATTAATTTCAGACGATATTAACGTAATAAATAAATACACCAATTTAAAATTAATTTCATTAAAATTCTTGAGTAGGCTTAAAAATTCTAATTCAACCACATTTGATTTCTTTTCATTGGTTCATCCATCAACGCATTAACGACTGTCACTATATGACTGGACAACATGAGGCAGAAAGACCTCTGCTCGATAGCCTTTTGACGAACTAACTCACTAAAACATCATTCATTATTTATTATTTAAATGTAAATATGTATAAAGTTTGTCAATAAAAATGTGTATTGTTTACTTGAGTAGGTTTTACTGGTTGTAGGGTAGGTTAGAGGCCGCCTATAATAATAATAAATGTATATGTAGGGTGGCTATATATACATTTATACATTAATCACGATCCGACGTTTGTTATCCTCAACACAAAACTAGGGTGAGTGTTGATGCCACCAAGAAAATTAAACGCAGTATTTCAGTTCGAGTTTAAAAAACACGTGTAGGGTGGGTGGGTGTCCACTATCCCACCCTCCAATCCCTATAACATAAACGAGGGTTAACTTAAATGATATTGTGCGCGGGGAAACACTTACGTTGTGAGAATAAAACAAAACAGTGCTAATCCATTGATAATGGTCACTTTGTGTCCGAAATGTACATTTGGTAAATCAAATAAAATTGCGAAGAAACGTTATTAGTGCTTAATTTGTCAAATTAAAACAATCATAACTAATTAATAATGTACGTACAAAAATATTAAAGATAGTAGAATTAATATTAATCGATGCAAATAAACGCCTTTCTCATTATTATTTATATCAGATAAGATACCCAGTTTGTAAATCTGAAATAATAATTATTTTCAAAATATATAACTATAAATAAATTAATTCACAGTAGCTTTTAATTATTAGATTATGCAACCTAATAAACACAAATATTATATTGTCTATATAATTACATATATGATTAAAATATTATAATTATTTTGGTGCTTAATTAATGCATTTATGTTAAGTATACAACATAAACAAACTCTGTCTCACATAAAATAATTGTTTAGTTTCTAACAGCCTTTAATTATTGCAAATTATACAACTTAATATACAGAAATATTAAATTTGCCAATAAACAGTGTATTCAGCTGTTAATTTCCACATTCATTATATACAACTATTATCTGACATTTTTCAATTGTCTTCTATTAACTTCCACGTGTCAATTTTTAACCATTTTCTTAAATGTAATCTCCGAAATATGATCTGTCGACTCTTACCTGTCTTCTGTCAAAAATCAATTCTCATCTGTCAATTTGCCAATTCTCATGGTGACTTACAACTGTCATTTATTTTCTGTCAACTGTAATATCTCAACTTGTATCTGTTATGTATCAAATCTTATAATAATAATAATTAAATATATCTTTGTTGATGACATAATTGATATTCTGTATTTTGTTTTATCGTGCAAAACTGTTAATATTTAACTGCCGTTTGTCATATGCCAGCTGTCTTCTATAAACTTTTCTGCGTCATTGATTTATCCTTATATTTAATATATTATCTATCATCCATCAATTGTCATTTGTTAACTCTCGGCTATTGTTTGTCAACTAACAACTCTCATCTGTCATCTGTCATATGCCAACTGTCTAATCTCATATTTGATATGTCAACTCTTAACTCTCAACTGTCGTATGATATCTTTTAACTGTTTTCTATCAACTTGCATCTGTTATTTGTAATCCATCAATTATCAAATCTAATCTATTAAATACTATCTGTCAACTCTAATCTGTAATTTCTACTGGAAATTTGTCAATTCTCACGTTTAATATGTTAACTGGTACAACTGCTATTTGCTTTCCATCAACATATGTCAACTGTGAACTGTCATCTGTCATGTGCCAATTTTTATTTTTATTTAACCTAAAAATCTGTCATTCATTAATTCTTTACCGTCATCAGCCTTCTGTCTACTATTTTCTGTTAACTTTTATCAGCCATCTCTTATCCATAAATTGACATTTGTTAACTCTCAACTATCATCTGTCAACTACCAACTACCAACTCTCATTTGTCATCTGTTATAGGTTAACTGTCAATTCTCATATGTAATATGTCAACTGTTTACTCTCAACTATCGTATGATATCTTTCAACTGTTTTCCATTAACTTCCATGGGTTATTTATAATTCCTCAATTGTCAAATCTAATCTATTAAGTATTATCTGCCAATACTAACCTGTAATCTGTTTAATGTAAACTCTCTACTGTCAATTTGTCAATCCTCATTTTTAATATGTACACTGGTAACTTACACATGTCTTTTGTTGTCTGCCAACTGTCTTATATTAAATTCTCATCTGTCAAGTGCCAATTCTTATCGTAATTTAACCTAAAAAAATTGACAATCCTTAACTCTCAACTCTCATCTACTTTCTGTCAACAATTTTCTCTTAACTTTTATGAGTCACCTACCATCCATCAGTTGTCATTTGTTAACTCTCAACTATCATCTGTCAACTACCAACTCTCATCTGTCATATGTCAATTCTTATATTTAATATTTGAACTGTTATCTCTCAACAGCCGTATGACATCTTTCAACTGTTTTCTATTAACTTTTATCTATTATTTATAATCCATCAACTGTCAAATCTAATCTATTAATTATCAACCCTAACCTGTAATTTCTACTACCAAATTGTCAATTCTCATTTTTAATATGTACACTTGTAACCTATACATGTCATTTATTTTCTGTCAACTGTCATATGTTAACTCTCATCTGTCATGTGTCATGTGTAAATTCTTATCTTACTTTAACCTGAAAATCTGTTAATTCTTAACTGTCAACTGTCATAAACCACATGTTTTCTATTAACTTTTATTTGTTATTGATAATTCGCATGTTTAATTAGTCATCTATCTGAGCTGATTAGTACTTTATTTACTGTCATTTGTTAATTTTAAACCGCCTTCTATTAAATATCACCCCTTATTTATCATCCATCAACTATCAACAGTCATTTGTTATCTATCAACCATCATATTTTATTCCAAACTCTTCAATCAGTAAAACATCATCAAAAATTATTTGAAATATTTGTATGAACATATCTTTAAAAATTGCAATTATTTTCAGTTTATTTATGTTTTACAAATTTTAATTAAAACTCTCGCTTAGGTTTTACTGATTGGAGGGTGGGATAGAGGCCACCCACCCACCCTACATATACATGATAACTTTAACTGCTAATCGTTGATGATTTTGCTTCTAAAATCCATCAAACCCTTGTAATAAAAAAAAATAAAATCAAAATTTACGTTTAAATATAAATGACTTTCTATAGCTAATCTTATCTAATTTAGATTTGAAGTCTACCCACCCATTATGTACCAAACTTTTACTAAATTACGCACTCAAATACTCTACCTTTTTAATTTCATTTTCATTCCAAAATTTTGTAATGAATTTTTTTTCCAAACCGCAAAACTATCAATAATTGAAATTTATGTGTATATGTAGGGTGGGTGGGTGGCCTCTATCCCACCCTCCAATCAGTAAAACATCATTAAAAATTGTAATTATTTTCAGTTTATTTATGTTTTACAATTTCTAATTAAAATCCTCGCTTATGTTTTACTGTTTGGAGGGTGGGATAGAGGCCACCCGCCCACCCTACATATACATGATATCTTTAATTCCTAAGCGTTGATGATGTTGCTGCTTAAATCCATCAAACCCTTTTTGTAATTAAAAAAATAAAACAAAATCAAAATTTTAATACATTAATAGTTCTTTACAGTTCAAATGATCATAAAATATAATATGTATATGTAGGGTGGGTGGGTCGCCACTATCACACTCTCCAATCATTAAAACATCATCAAAATTTATTTGAAATATCAATTAAAAAATGCAATGTGAATTTGTTTTTATTCAAAAATTTTGTAATTCATTTTATTCCAAACCGCGAGACTCTCAGTAATTGAAATTTATGTGTATATGTAGGGTGGGTGGGTGGCCTCTATTCCACCCTCTAATCAGTAAAACATCATCAAAAAATAGTGATGTACCCATCATAATACTTATATTTTTCGCGAAAACTATGAGGTTTACGCAAAAACATTGCAAATTTTAGTAGATTTATTCTAACAAATTTTTGATGATTGGAGGGTGGGATAGTGGCCACCCTGTCAACATATATATATATATATATATATATATATATATATATATATAAACTTCGTCTCGCAGTTTCCAATAAAATTATTTACAGAACTTTTCGAATAAAAAAATACATAAATTACAAACACTGTTTTAATTTGCAAATAAATTAAATCCAAACAGAATTATAAATAATTTTTACAATGACATTAAATAGGGTTTTAGTTTGGGTTTAAATGAATATGTAGGGTGGGTGGGTGGCCACTATCACACCCTCCAGTTCTTAAAACAAAAAATAAAGTAATACAGTAATATTATTTTTACATATGCAGGATTTTTCATTGAAATATTTCGTTTAATCCAATTTATTTAACATAAATACTATGTTGATGATTAAATAATTAAAAGGTGGGTTAGTGGACACCCACCCACCCTACATAAACTACAAACACTCTTTTAGTGTCCAAATATAAAAAATACAAACAGAAGTATAATTAATGGAATGATATTAAAACAGCATTTTAATTTAACTTTAAATACCTATGTAGAGTGGGTGGGTGACCACTATCCCACCCACCTATTAATGGAACACACTCAAAATTGTATTGAAAGCACGTTTTGATTATACAACAAAAAATGATTATATTTTATTTATAAAATTCACTCAAATCTTATTTGTAATTGTAAACTTAAACTTTGAAATAAAACAACAAGTGATAAACAAAAATTTCGATCACCCACACAAAACCATTACAACTAGAAAAATATAATCCACTCCTATTAAATAATAACTTAATTCCATCACATTAAACCATTGATTTATTGTGCGCAATAAATACTAGAGCAGTGACCTCAGCGTACTCTTGACCTATCGCAATACACTACTATACATTAACCTAACATACTCCTTACCTTTCTTAATATACCGTTTGTTGTGGTAGGTCAAGAGTACGCTGATTTGTACGATGACCTTTCTTAATATACCGTTTGTTGTGGTAGGTCAAGAATACGCTGATTTGTACGATGGTTTTATACGTAAAATCTTTTATTAATGCATAAAGATAATTCTTTAAAACGACTCTAATATATTTGACTAAATACTAAACTAATCCTTAACCCTAAAAATTAATGAAAAATTCGGGACGAAAAATGCTTTTTAGAAACAAAATCTGAAAAAGAAATCAAAAAAAAAACCTACAGAAAAATCTAAAAAAATAAAGAAAATTGATGAAACCTGAATGAAACATTACTGGTAAAATTTTAAAACCTTAAAAAAATTTGTAAAAAAATGAAAATTCTAGATATCTAGATAAAAACAATAATGAAAATGTCAACAAGAAAAAGTGTTGAAAAATGTTAAAACTTTTGAAATATGAAAAAAATCCTGGGGAATCCCCATTTTTTTATTTTCAATTTAGATCTAAAAAAAAATACTTGAAAATTCTAAAAGCATCTGAAAAAGAAATTATGAATTTCGAACGAAACGCATTACTGGTAAATTTTAGAGCACTCGAAAAATCATTTTCTCAATTAAGACAAAAAAATTTGATATTATAGAAAGAAAATACAGAAAAATTCTCTCGTAAAAATTCACGAAATCTAAAAGTAAAATTGTTGAAACTCTTAGACAATTTGATGATTATGCTGCTAAAATTTTGTAATAAAATATAAAACAAAATCAAAATTTAATATTAAATATAAATGACTTTCTATAACTAATCGTATCTAATTTAGATTTAAAGTCTGCCCACCCTGCATACATCAAATTTTTTACTAAATTATTCACTCAAAGATTTTATCTTTTTAATTTCTTTTTTATTGAAACAGTTTTGTAATTAATTTTATTCCAAACCGCGAGACTCTCAGTAATTGTAATTTATATTTATATGTAGGGTGGGTGGGTGGCCTCTATTCCACCTTCAAATCAGTAAAACATCATCAAGAATTATTTGAAATATTTGTATGAATATATCTTTAAAAATTGCAATTATTTTCAGTTTATTTATGTTTTACGACTTTTAATTAAAACCCTCACTGATGTTTTACTAATTGGAGGGTGGGATAGAGGCCACCCACCCACCATACATATACATGATACATGAACTTTATAGAATATAAGGAATGTATAGTTTTCGTGAAAATTTGCATACAAAAAAAATTCAACCGAAAACTATGCCTTCTTTATCAATAGAAATGTTATGTATTTTTTAGATACTAAAAAAAATGACAATTATTGAAAAATTAATATATATGTATATACACTTACTTCAATATATTTTTAATGACCATCTTTCTGGAACACGGCCCGATAGCAAAATACGAAATTACCTTTGTGCCGTTAATTGCGGCGCGATTAATATTTGCGCTAATTAAAACGTTTCAATTTCGGTCGGAAAGTTCGGGCGGCAAATGAGGCGTTTAATACCGCGAAAAGTTTACTCGCCACCCTCTCTCCGCCACCGCCCTTAGCCGTCGCACGTAATTAGGTGTAGGAGCGGGCGAACCGGAAACGGAAGCGGTCACGCGGCGGCTAAATCGAACGGAAACAATGATGTTGCGGGGGCGGTTTTCACCACGAGAACGGGCTGGGGGCGAATAAGTGTGGGGTGGTGACATTTATACGCCAGAGTTCGGCCTTTCGGCGTTTGGTTACAACAACACAGAAAAAAAAAAAATTATTTCCACGCGGACGCGGGAAATCGATTTTTCCGCACTGCTCGTCCGAAATTAATTATTCCGTGACTCCGGATATGCATTCCACCCCCCCCTCACCGCGTGCTATAGTGGGCTGAACGTGTTCGCGCTATTTTTATAAACGCATTGATTTTTTTTTAAAGCGATGAAAATATTATGAATTATTAATAATCATATTTGCTACAAAGAAAAAATAACGTATTTACATAAATTAAATTTTTCAAGTCTCCAAATTCAATCTTAAGGTTTTACATAATACTTATGAATATGATTAATTATCAAATTATTTTAAATAGTCATGTGTTAATCAAGAAAGTAATCTTTTGCGAAATGGTGGATGCGCCGGGCAACACAAATTTCTTGTATTAATTTAAAACAAGTAAATACATTTATTACGGTGATTATACCTCATTTAGTCTATTTTTTCATTATTTTAACTCTAATCATTGGTCACACGTTTACTACGTGTGTAGTTCTAATTTTCTCTTCGTTTCAATTTCGCGTGTTTCGGCCAGAACCCCAGAAACAATAACACCACGGCGAGCGTTTTTGTGCCGTCGTAACGCGAAGCGGGCGAGCTTATATTGGATATTCCCGTGGAAACAATTGGGGAAATGGGGGGACCACAACCAGCCACGACCATTATTATTATTCCGTAGGCGGAGGCCGCAATCCCGTGCACGTACATGTGCTGGCTGCCCTGGAGCCGCGGAAAAGTGATTTCCCATTGTCGGTGGGGAGCTCGGGGGGCTCACGGAAAATCCCCCCTTCAGAGGGAAAGCGAACTTAATTGTCTGAGATTTCACCACGAGGTGAAGCGAATAGGTTAATTACAATGAAATAATTTTCAATTTCACCATGAGGTGTAGCAAAGAGGTTAATTACAATGAAAATTTTCATCACAAATATATATATAATTTCCTATTCATACGCCTTCCATCTCTATAGATATATAGAAAACAAACGAGAAGCGTGCAACCGCTAACAATAATACGTGTCGCTGCTAGGTGTGCGAACAATAAGTGCCTTTTCTATAAATAATGGGTATATGTTGAAAGCAATCGGAAATAGAACGTGAGGCCGACTAAATACCACACTAATAAATCCGAAATAGATATGTTAACACAGAGAGGCAATTTTCAAAGTAATACCGTGCTTTTAATGGTACTTACGGCCGTGTGTAATAAAATTAAACGGCTATGCAAATATTTTAATTGGTATGTGTTTGTGTGTGGCGGTGGTTAAGTGTAGCTTGTTTGAAATTATGTAGGGAATTTTATATGGGACACGCGATCGATTCGATAGCTACTGAAAAAAGAAACGAAAATATCGTACACGAAATATATAATCATTCCATTAACCGAAATAATAATTACCAGAAAACAAAATGAAAACAAACTCAATAAATTTGTTAATAGAATTTAAAAATATATCCTTTCTTTACAGTTTTTATTTTACACTATATGTACATTTCGATATATTTTTAAATATCGTACTATTAATTCATACTCTGCACGTACTCCAATATTAAATCATTAATAAATTTAAATTAAGTGCATAATTACATTTAATGTTTATTAAAAGGAAAAGAGACAATGGAATTTTCCTAATAAGTATTTCGTGAAATAAATTATTGAGATAAGTCAAGATTGAGATTGAGATAAGTTAAGGTTGAGATATAATAATTGTGATCAAAAAAATAAGTAAAAAACAATGGCCTAGATCAATTCCTTAGCAGTCTTAAACTAAATCAATTAATTCTATATTTGGCCTGACGTACATTAATAAAAATTAAATTCGTTCAGCGTACTCCTGGCCTATCACAATACAAAATATATTGATCTAGCGTTTTACTGACCTACCTCAATGAAACGAAAACTAACATAATTAACATAGATCAGTTGTACGGCAGGCCAGTGTACAGTTTATTGAAATAAGTCAGAATTACGCTGGTCTAACGAAAATATTAAATAAAACGTAATCAAAAAGACGCGGACAATAGTTTCATAAATAAAACAAATAAAACGTAGTTAAAAAAATCAAAATAAATAAAAACAAACTATTACTTATTGGAGAATTCCCACCCACCCTAAATAAACATTCAAATTCTCAAAGAATTGAGTTAGTAAGATGTTAGTTGTTTGTTATTAAAGTCTATTCTTTCTAAATTAAGGGAGAGGTGTTAGAGGCCACCATCCCATCTTTAAAATATAATTTATTTTATAGTAATAAAACAATGCTTATTTTTTTTGAATAAGACAGCTTTTTATTTTTGGGTAACTAAACGTACCATTATTAAACAAGAAGACAAATAATCTCCTCTTTCGTTTCAAAATATTTCAGCATGCATTTGATTACGAAACGAATGTTTCTAATTTATAAAATATTATACAATCTGAAAATCAAATTAAATTCTCAGTTGAAGTTTTAACGTTCAGAGAATTTTCTTATGAACAAATATAATGTTAAAACTTAAATATATAAAATTTTCAGCTTAGAACAGAAATTCGAAAAATATGATTAAATTTGTATTAAGAAATGTATTTCTTGAATGAATTTCTCAATTATAACTTGGTTAACCATTTTAAACTATTACTGATGAAGGTTTAGATTAAATTACACTTGATTTGTTTCACAATTTTTCTCTATTTACTCTATTATCGCTTGACAATGCCTTAAAAAGCGAAACTAGTCAACAATTTAAATTTAAAAATTTCTTTATTTTAGACTGCAAGAAAAAAAATGGTTAATAAAGTTGATTTTTTAATTGTAAAAATTTTTAAGATTTAAAATTCCATTAGACGGTTAAGTGAGAATTTAATTCATAGTATTAAAATTCCATAATTAAAAATTACGTTTTAAATGAATTACATTTATTTTTAGAGAATGTTTCAATCTATAATTTCATTTTATGTTTAGAAAATTTCAAGTTTTGCAAATTCACATTGTAAAAGTTTAAATTTTTAATTTGTTCATAGTATTTTTTCTTAAATTTTAAGTATCCATAAATTTTCAAGATTTTTATATCTAGAAAATTCCATATTTAAAATTCAACATTTAGAAAATACGTAATTAATTGTTTTCTTCATATTCAATAAATTGTAAACTTGGAAAACTCAGTGTGTGGAAAATTTTAAGAAAAATCTTAATTAAAAATTTTGATATGAATTATAATTTGAGTACGACTTTACAGGATTTTATTTTTAAGAATTATTTAAACAGAAATTCTCCATATATTTTAATCTTATATTACTACCGAATATGTCTAAATATTGTTTAATTTTAGAAGTTCAAAATTAACATTCATTAATTTCGATATGAATTATTCTTTAAGTACGATTTTACAGGATTTTTATTTTTATGTCAAAAATTGTTGAAATAAAAATTCTAAAATTATTTTTATATCTCTACAGAAAGATTCTTAAATAATTTTTTATTTTAGAAATTCAAAGTTGATATTTGTTTGTAGTTTGTTTTAAATTTTGAGAATTAACGATTTTTTAAGATTCAGAAGGTTTAAAAAATTAATTCTGTTTGAACTTCTCAATTCCAATGTTTAAGATCTATTAAATTTAAAAAACTTAAGCAGTTGAAGATGTAAAAAATTCCGTATAAAAAAGTATTCCAATCTTATATTAAAAAAAAACCTAATTACTGAAAGATACTCATCAAAGGCACTTTAATAAAGTTTCATTTCTTTTTTGTTTAATTTTAAGATTAGATAGATTTTAGTGTTAGTATTTTATTCCAAGTTTAGCATTCTTCTTTGTTTACTATAATTATTTTAACCGTTTTCTTTTTTGTTTTTCACACAAAAGCTTCGATTATTTGTAAAAGAAATTATCTTTGGTTAATGAATACAAAAAAAATCAGTTATTTGATTTGTTGTTATTGTTATTGCCTCAAACAAATATATTGTCCTTGTTGCTTCAGCCTTTATTGCTTTTTACCTGTATTACAAAGAAGTGAGACTTAGGTATTACTATTTTTTTACGCATGTTTGCTTTTCCTTCTTTTCTTCAAATAATTTTCTTTTACAGTCAAAGCGTTTTAATTATTTAATGCCTTAAAGATATTTGTGGTATTGTACATTCCTTAGCTTAAATTGTTTGTTTTTTACCGAGGAAGAGCTTCAGTTATTTATATAAGAATTAGTTATCACTTTGTGTATGTACCGAAGACAGTAATTTTCTTCGTTCTTGCGAGGATAAATGCATTATTATATCAATATTTTATTATTGTTATTTATTTTATTAGTCTTTAGCTTTCTTTCCAAAAAAATAAATACATATGAATATACACAAATATATAACAAAACGTACAAAAATTTTGGATGGATGAAGCTGGGCGGAGTTCGTGCATCTGCGACGTTCTTCCACTATAACCCTTGTTTTTGTCCATGATGCTGAGGGTGCAAATATCTTCTTGGGCATCTGTATTCTTCTTTAAATACTTGTATTCACTTTGTCCCCTTTTTAGGGGAGACATTTTGGCTGTTTATGTCAGAACTTCAAAGCAAAACCAATATGCTTCTGTATTAATAAATTGCTTAGTACTTTTCAGTTCCATTTCCCGGCGCATTCACCATTTTCACATGATCAGTTTAAAACACAATTAAAAATATTATGTCAAGAATGGTGAATGCGCCGGGAAATGTAACAATTGCGATAGATATTATTGAATACTTTAATGTGAATAAAATAAACATTATATTTAATTCTTAATAAAAACAATTGACTTATTTCACCTATAAACAAAAGTGCAACAATCAAATCTTCAACTTGGGAAATTAAAATTTCATTAATTTTTATTTTCTAGATTGTAAAAATAAACGAACTCGAATATTTAGCTTAAAAATTACAAAATACATACATAAGTTTATTTTTCCCTAATTCTACTTGATAACAACTGACATACTCTATCTATAAACAAAAGAACAACACTGATACATTTGTAAAAGAAAAATATAAAATTACCTACACAAATTAACATCAAAACCAAAAATTGCATTTGGTAATTTATAAAATCGTAAATAATTTTGAACCCCCGAGAAATTCGTTTGAAAATATCGAAGCACATAGACGAATATCCTATATTTAATTTTAAAAGAAAACAATTGACATATTTCGCTCATAAACAACGCAACGTATGAAACTTCAACTTGAGAATTCGAAAATTTCACTCAATGATTTTAAAAATTTAAAAAAAAATAACAACGAACCGTAATATTTAGCTTAAAATTTACAAAACACAAACACAAATAGTCCATTTTTCATTCTCAATAAAAACAATTGACATACAGAATTTAAAAATAAACAACGCCACAACATTTAAAACTTGAAGTTGAAAAATTAAAAATTGTATAAAATCATAAAATATATAGAAAAATGGTATGTATTTAATTTAAGACTAAAACAATTGACATCTCTCTTCTCTAAACAAAAGCGCAGCGCTCAAAACTTGAAAGTGAAATTTTCATTGAATTATTTTAAAAATTACAAAAATAAATTATCAACTTAAATATTTAATTTAAAATTCACTAAATGAATACGCAAATAGACCATTTGACCGTTTGCTTCTGAATAAAAACAATTGACATACAGCAATTTTAAATAACATCACAACATTCAAAAGTTGAAGTTGAAGAATCGAAATTTGCTTTAAATGATTACAAAAAATGTATAAAATCAACAAATCCATAAAATGGCTTTAAAAATCACAAAATATATCAAAAATTGTTTGTGTTTAATTTAAGACTAAAACAATTCACACACCACTTCTCTAAACAAAAGCGCAAGCCTGAAAACTTGCAACTTGAAGAATCGAAATTTTCATTGCATAATTTTTAAAATTACAGAAATAAATTAACCACTTTAAAATTTATCTTAAAATTGAGAAAATACATACACAAATAGTTCATTTTTCATTATGAATAACAATTGACATATAGCAGTTATAAATAAAACCATTACATTCAAAATTTGAAGTTGAAGAATCGAAATTTGCTTTCAGCGATTAGAAAAGTTGTATAAAATCAACAACTCCAATAATTGGCTTTAAAATCATAAAATGTATAAAAAAATAGTTTGTCTTTAATTGAAGGCTATAACTTCTCTAAACAAAAGCGCAGCGCTCAGAACTTGAACTTGAAAAATCGAAATTTTCATTGAATTGTTTTAAAAATTAGAGAAATAAATTAACAACTTAAATATTTATCTTAAAATTAAGAAAATACATACACACATATTCCATTTTTCATTCTGAATAAAAACAATTGACAGACAGAATTTATAAATAACACCACAAAATTCAAAACTTCAAGTTGAAAAATTGAAAATTTCTTTCAACGATTAGAAAAATTGTAAAAAATCAACAACTTAAATGATTTAAAAATAATAAAATATATAAAAAAATAGTTTGTGTTTAATTTAGGATGAAAACAATTGTCATACCACTTTTATAAACAAAAGCGCAGCGCTCAAAACTCGAAGAATAGAAATTTTCATTAAATTACTTTAAAAAATTGCAGAAATAAATTAACAACTTAAATATTTAACTTAAAATTCAAAAAATACATACACAAATAGTCCATTTTTAATTCTGAATAAAAACAATTGACATACAGAATTTATAAATAACACCAAAAAATTGGAAACATCAAGTTGAAAAAAATTCACAAAATACATACACAATTAGTTCACTTTTTATTCTGAATAAAAACAACTGACACACGGAATTTATAAATAAAACTATATCATTCAAAACTTGAAGTTGAAGAATTAAAAATTGCTTTCAGTGATTAGAAAAATTGTAAAAAAATCAACAACTTCAGCAAAAGGCTTGAAAATTATAGAACATATAGAAAAATAGTTTTCGTTTAATTAAAGAGTAAAAAAATTGACATACCACTTTTATAAACAAAAGCACAGGGCTGAAAACTTAAACTTGAGGATTTGAAATTTTCATTAAATTATTTTAAAAATTACAGAAATGAATGAACAACTTAAATATTTAACTTCAAATTCACAAATTATATACACAAATAGTTCTTTTTTCATTCTAATTAAAAACAATTGACATACAGAATTTATAAATAACACCACAACATTCAAAATTTGACGTTGAAGAATCGAAATTTGCTTTCAATGATTAGAAAAATTGTATAAAATCAACAACTTCAGTAAATGATTTAAAAATAATAAAATATATAAAAAAATAGTTTGTGTTTAATTTAGAATGAAAACAATTGACATACCACTTCTATAAACAAAAGCGCAGGGCTGAAAACTTAAACTTGATTAATTGAAATGTTCATCGAATTATTTTAAAAATTACAGAAATGAATGAACAACTTAAACATTTAACTTAAAACTCGCAAATTATATACACAAATAGTTCTTTTTTCATTCTAATTAAAAACAATTGACATACAGAATTTATAAATAACATCAAAACATTCAAAACTTGAAGTTGAAGAATTGAAAACTGCTTTCAGTGATTAGAAAAATTGTATAAAATCAACAACTTCAGTTAATGATTTAAAAATAATAAAATATATAAAAAAATAGTTTGTGTTTAATTTAGGATGAAAACAATTGTCATACTACTTCTATAAACAAAAGCGCAGCGCTCAAAACTTGAGGAATCGAAATTTTCATTAAATTATTTTAAAAATTAGAGAAATAAATTAATAACTTGAAAAATTAACTTAAAATTCACAAAATACATACACAATTAGTTCATTTTTTATTCTGAATAAAAACAATTGACATATAGAATTTATAAATAACACCACAAAATTCAAAACTTTAAGTTGAAAAATTAAAAATTGCTTTCAGTGATTAGAAAAATTGTAAAAAATTAACAACTTCAGTAAAATGCTTGAAAATCATAAAATATATAGAAAAATAGTCTGTGTTTAATTTAGGACCAAAACAATTGACATTCCACTTTTATAAACAAAAGTACAGGGCTGAAAACTTAAACTTGAGGAATTGAAATTTTCATTGAATTATTTTAAAAATTACAGAAATGAATGAACAACTTAAACATTTTACTTTAAACTCACAAATTATATACACAAATAGTTCTTTTTTCATTTTAATTAAAAACAATTGACATACAGAATTTATAAAAGAACATCACAACATTCAAATCTTGAAGTTGAAGAATTGAAAATTGCTTTGAGTGATTAGAAAAATTGTATAAAATCAGCAACTTCAATAAATGGCTTAAAAATCATAAAACATATATAAAAAATGGTTTGTGTTTAATTTAGGACCAAAACAATTGACATACCACTTCTATAAACAAAAGCGTAGCGCTAAAAACTTGAAGAATCAATCAAATCAATATTAACCCCCATAACTCAACATCTTCAATTACCCATCCACTCAGCGACGCCAATAGAAATCAATTGTTCTTCGAGTGTGCGAGAGAGCACGCCGAAAAATTTCGTTTCCGTGCCCAGATTAGGCTTGAGGGGGGTGGCGGTGTGGGGAAACGTGTCCCCGTCACGCGAATCCCACCGGCGGCCCGCGCGAACAATGATCGTGTTTCCCACCCCCTCGACGGCGGGTCTTTCAGTTTCCAGTTTCGGGGGCCTTTAATGGTCCCCGGGACGCGATCGTCCCGACTTAATTCGACGCGCCGAAGCCCCTTTATTGAGGGGGCGCACGAATGGAACGGGAAAATTAAATTATTCCGCGTACGAACTCCGGCACGTACGTACGTACGAGCTGAGGTGATGTGTACGTACAAATGGGGGATGAATTAGTCGGAGATTAGACAGATTAGAGGGTTAATGTACGAGAAATTGTTTATTTATTACAAAGCATATACAATTTTAAATTTTAATATACAATAGTAAATAATATATGTATTAAATTTAAGCTACAAACTTTTTCTGTTTTCTTCATTCATCAATTTAACGATAAGGAAAATTAATAGGTGATTGAGTAATTAGGGATGAATTTAGAAAACATACACCTTTATCTCTTCCATATTACATTACGTACATACATTTTATTTTTATCATTTTACATCACGACAAATTACATAAATTTACGAAAATGATCGATGCGATTCCACACTTTTCTCTTCATTTTTTTTAGCACTTTCGTTTCCCTCTGGTGGAGCGAGTGTTTCTATTTGATTGCCCGTCCTCTCCATATATTCCTCATAAATAGTAATATGCGGCGGTCGCGCGCACACGACTTCGACGACGAAGACGACGACGACTTCCAGATGCCCTGAGTGTCACTTTCAATAATTCAGGCGGGCCCCCATCTGCTCCCCGGCTCGGCTGAATTACGAGAGAGCGCCGGCAAAATTGGGGACTACATAAGTAACAAGCTAACTACTGCCGCGCGCTCCTGGGGGCGGTGCGGGGGGAAGGGTACGAGGAGCGGAGGAATTGCTCCCAGGTCTACGTCAGAGGATCGAAGGAATAAATTCGGGAAATGCGAGCAATGTTCATATTTGAAAAAAGAACGGAGGAACGAAAGATGAATGGATATTTCCTAGAAAGCCAATTTCGCGTAATGTCCGGGATGCTTTTCCGAGTGCTTTACGAATTTACAGATATAAAATAATAATGATAATAATAGGATATGAATGATATATCTTTATTGGAACGCTTATGTAAGGTATAAGGAATAAATAGAAGCTTTAAACTACAATAAACATCAAAAACGTAATAAACATATTTCTGACTTAGTATAGGAAAAATTGTTTCACACCGACTTCCTTGGTTACACAATTGATTTAATTGAATGAACATAAGAAACGTAACGGCGATTGCTGGATTTGCACGACATGTCTACCAAAAGACTCATCCAGCAAGCCAAGAACAAAAAGTGCCTCCTCAATCTCAATAACTGAGACTATTAAATCCGAACTCGCGGTTCCGAGCTAGATGCGGTTCGGAAGAGAGAGGAAGCTATGTTTGGATGAGGTAAAGTTATGTTAGGTGTGTGCTATGTAAGAATGGGATAGATACATGAAGTCATTTGGGAGAAGAGTGTGAAGGGATGCGTGAGGAATGGTTGGGGGCAAACAGAAAAATAACGGAATGGATGAGCAAGGATGGAGCTGGTGTAAAGGTTTTGGCCAGATTGGGATGGGAGAGGGAGATAAAGAGGAAAATATAATAGTGTTTTTATGTAAAAGTTTGTATATATAATAAGTTTTAAAATAAGAGGTTTCATTTTGATAATTTAAAAAAAAAACGAGTATATTTTAAGAGAAATCAATGGATATTTATTTCAATGTAAAGAGCCATTAACGATGGAAAACGATATCAGCCAAATGGCCGCCACGACTATGGTTTCAGCACCATATCCGTCTCATGAAATTTTCCATGACCAATTTGCACATTTATGGCTGTATGTCCTCAATAACTTCACGAATTCCATCTTTAAAGTTTTGAATCGATTTCACGTGAACCCAAAGGAAAAAGTCTAAAGGTGTTAAGTCACAATATCTCGGAGGCCAATTGTGATCACCTCTTTGCAAAATAACACGTCCAGGAAAATTTTCTGAAAACAACCTTATGAGTTTGGATGGAATTAGCAGGATATTTTTGAAATACGTGGCTTTGAAATATTCAAGAAACCAAAAACTGGAAATCAAGAGTTTTTGAACAATTTCTTCTAAAATTTATTGTATTTAAAAAAAATCACATTGAAGTGTTGTTCTTAGAATATTTTGAAAACCACCAGATCAGTTTGGATGGAATTAGCAGGATATATTCCTGAAATGCGTGACTTTGTAGAAGAAACCAAAAATGTTTACTAGTTTTTTTAGAATTCACACTAAAATTGTTTGTTCTTTTTTTTAACAGTGTGAAGTGTTTTCCTTTGAATTTTTTTAAAAATCACTCTATAAACATTAATGGAAGTTGCAGGATATATTCCTGGAAAGTGTGGCTTGAAAATATTGAAGAAACGAAAATTGAATGATAGTTTTTCAAGAATTTCCACTAAAATTTGTTGTTGTTTTTTATAAATATCACTTTGAAGTATATTTCTTTGAATTTTTTGAAAAACACCCACAGAATTATGAGCACTTGCTGGATACAGTCCTTAGATTTGTGGTTTTGAAATATTAAAGAATCCAAAAATTGGTCAATTGTTTTTTTCAAAAATATGTATTAAAATTTAATGTTTTTTTATCGAAATCACTTTGAAGTGTTTTCTGATAATTTTTTTAAAGGTCATAGAATAATTTGTGATGAAATTTGCCGAATATATTCTTGAAAAAATTAAAAATTAGTGATCATTACTTCCACTAAAATTTATTGTTTTTTTTTAATCACTTTGAATTATTTTTCTTTGAATTTTTTAAATCGACTTGCTTAATTTTGCTGGAATTTGCAAATGATATTTCCAAAAATGTGTAGTTTTGAAATATTGAAGAAACCAAAAACTAGGAATCACCTGTTTTCCAAGAATTTCTTCTAAAATTTATTGTATTTTTTTAATAAAAAATCAGTTTGAAGTATCGTTCTTAGAATATTTTAAAAACTACCACATGAGTTTGATAATAAAATGTATTAAAATCCTTTTTTGGATGGAATTATGTGGACATATTCCTGAAATGCGTAGATTTGAAGTATTGAAGAACCCAAAAATGTTCACTAGCTTTTTTAGAATTGTCACTAAAATTGTTTGTTCTTTTTTAACATTTTAAAGTGTGATAATTAATAATAAGCAAAATAAATCTCCATGATCGTTTCTGCACTAATGTTTTACATTATAATATAAAAAAATTCAGCTAAGTGTTAAAGAAACGCTCATGGAGATTTAATTTTCTGATTATTAATTATCGTTATTATTACTGCACTACAAATTTCAATTTATTTATTTATTTATTATATCTTTGGTATTCTTTCTAAAAAAATACATACAAGAAACAAATTATAAAAACCTACATAAAATTTTGTACGAAAGAATCACATTTTGAAGTGTTTTTCTTTTTTTTTTGAAAATCAATTTATGAATTTTTATGGAAGTTTCAGGATATATTTCTGGAAAGTGTGGCTTGGAAATATTGAAGAAACTAAACATTTATGATTAGTAGTTTTTCAAGAATTTCTACTACATTTTGTTGTATTTTTCTTTGTAAATATCACCTTGAAGTAATTTTATTTAAACTTTTTGAGAAAACACCCACATAGTTATGATGGCACTTGCTGCATATAGTCCGAAGATTTTTGGTCTTGATATATTAAAGTATCCAAAAATTAATGATCAATCGTTTTTTCAAAAATATATATTTAAATTTTATGTTTTTTTTTCGAAATCACTTTGAAGTGTTTTCTTACAAAATTTTTGAAAATCTTACAATAAACTATGATCAAATTGGCAGAATATATTCCTGAAATAAAAAGATTACTCTGTAGGTTTTCTTTGATATTTTCTCAAAACCATTCGATGAATTTATATAGAATTTTCAGGATATATTCCTGAAGTATGTGGTTTTTGAACACTGAAGCTACGAAAAATTTATGGTCCTTAGTTCTACTAAAATGTTCACTAAAATTTGTTGTTTTTTTTTTAATAAAAATTACTTTTTAATGAAAATCAACCTATGAATTTTAATGGAATTATTAGGATATATTTTCGAAATAGGTTTGAAATATTTAGGAAACCAAAAAATAAATATTACCAGCTTGTTTCTAGAATTTATACTGAAATGTGTTGTTTATTTTCTTATAAAATTTACTTAAATATCTTTTCATTTGATTTATTTTGAAAACCGTCCTATGAATTTCGATGGAATTTGCAGGATATATTTCTGAAACAGGTAGCTTTGAAATATTGATGAGACCAAAAACTACTGAGCACTTGATTTTCCAAGAATTTCCTCTAAAATTTGTTGTTTTTTTTTTAATCACTTCGATGAGTTTTTCTTAGAATTTTTTGGAAACAACCTTATGAGTTTGGATGGAATTAGCAGGATATTTTTGAAATACGTGGCTTTGAAATATTCAAGAAACCAAAAACTGGAAACCAAGAGTTTTTGAAGAATTTCCTCTAAAATTTATTGTATTTAAAAAAGATCACATGGAAGTGTTGCTCTTAGAATATTTTGAAAACCACCAGATCAGTTTGGATGGAATTAGCAGGATATATTCCTGAAATGCGTGACTGTGAAGAAGAAACCAAAAATGTTTACTAGTTTTTTTTAGAATTCACACTAAAATTGTTTGTTCTTTTTTTTTAACATTGTGAAGTGTTTTCCTTTGAATTTTTTTGAAAATCACTCTATGAACATTAATGGAAGTTGCAGGATATATTCCTGGAAAGTATGGCTTGAAAATATTGAAGAAACTAAAAATGAATGATAGTTTTTCAAGAATTTCCACTAAAATTTGTTGTTGTTTTTTATAAATATCACTTTGAAGTATATTTCTTTGAATTTTTTGAAAAACGCCCACAGAATTATGAGCACTTGCTGGATACAGTCCTGAGATTTGTGGTTTTGAAATATTAAAGAATCCAAAATTTGGTCAATTGTTTTTTTCAAAAATATGTATTAAAATTTAATGTTTTTTTTTTCGAAATCACTTTGAAGTGTTTTCTGATAATTTTTTTAAAGGTCATAGAATAATTTGTGATGAAATTTGCAGAATATATTCTTGAAACATGTGCCGTTGAAAAAATTAACTACTTCTTCAAGAATTTCCACTAAAATTTATTGTTTTTTTTAATCACTTATTTTTCTTTGAATTTTTTAAATCGACTTGCTTAATTTTGCTGGAATTTGCAAATGATATTTCCAAGAATGTGTAGTTTTAAAATATTGAAGAAACCAAAAACTATGGATCACCTGTTTTCCAAGAATTTGTTCTAAAATTTATTGTATTTTTTTAATAAAAAATCAGTTTGACGTATTGTTCTTAGAATGTTTTAAAAACTACCACATGAGTTTGATAATAAAATGTATTAAAATCCTTTTTTGGATGGAATTATGTGGACATATTTCTGAAATGCGTAGATTTGAAGTATTGAAGAACCCAAAAATGTTCACTAGCTTTTTTTAAAATTGTCACTAAAATTGTTTGTTCTTTTTTAACATTTTGAAGTGTGATAATTAATAATAAGCAAAATAAATCTCCATGATCGTTTCTGCACTAATGTTTTACATTATAATATAAAAAAAATTCAGCTAAGTGTTAAAGAAACGCTCATGGAGATTCAATTTTCTGATTATTAATTATCATTATTATTACTGCACTACAAATTTCAATTTATTTATTTATTTATTTATTATATCTTTGGTATTTTTTCTAAAAAAATACATACAAGAAACAAATTATAAAAACCTACATAAAATTTTGTACGAAAGAATCACATTTTGAAGTGGTTTTCTTTTTTTTTGAAAATCACGTTATGAATTTTTATGGAAGTTTCAGGATATATTTCTTGAAAGTGTGGCTTGGAAATATTGAAGAAACTAAACATTTATGATTAGTAGTTTCTCAAGAACTTCTACTACATTTTTTTGTATTTTTCTTTGTAAATATCACCTTGAAGTAATTTTATTAAAACTTTTTGAAAAAAACACCTACAGAATTATGATGGCACTTGCTGCGTATAGTCCCAAGATTTTTGGTCTTGATATATTAAAGAATCCAAAAATTAATGATCAATCGTATTGTATTAAAATTTCAATGTTTTTTTTTTCGAAATCAAAAGTCTTTTTGATTTCAAGTCGATTCTTCTGCGCCTTTGTATACAATAATGTTATTTATTTACTTTTGTTTATTACTATTTATTTTTAATTGTTGTTTAGTTGTTAAGTAGTTTAGATGAGTTTGTTATTTTATTTTTATATATTTATTTCTCTCAATGTTGATTTATTTTGTATTTTTCTTTTTCTAATGTACATAGGGTGAATCCCGTAAATAAAGCTATTATTATTATTATTAATTGAAGTGTTTTCTTATAAAATTTTTGAAAATCTTACAATAAACTATGATCAAATTGGCAGAATATATACCTGAAATATGTGACGTAAATGTATAAAAAAAATCAACTAGTTTTTTAAGAATTTCTATTAAAATTTATTATTTTTTTATAAAAAGATTACTCTGTAGGTTTTCTTTGATATTTTCTCAAAACCATTCGATGAATTTATATAGAATTTTCAGGATATATTCCTGAAGTATGTGGTTTTTGAACATTGAAGCTACGAAAAATTTATGGTCCTTAGTTCTAATAAAATTTTCACTAAAATTTGTTGTTTTTTTTTAATAAAAATCACTTTGTAGTGATTCCGAATATTTTGAATATCAACCTATGAATTTTGATGGAATTTTCAGGATATATTTTCGAAATAGGTTTGAAATATTTAGGAAACCAAAAAATAAATATTACCAGCTTGTAGAATTTATACTGAAATGTGTTGTTTATTTTCTTATAAAATTTACTTGAATATCTTTTCATTTGATTTATTTTGAAAACCGTCCTATGAATTTCGATGGAATTTGCAGGATATTCTTCTGAAACAGATAGCTTTGAAATATTGAAGAGACCAAAAACTACCGAGCACTTGATTTTCCAAGAATTTCCTCTAAAATTTGTTGTTTTTTTTTTAAATCACTTCGATGAGTTTTTCTTAGAATTTTTTGGAAACAACCTTACGAGTTTGGATGGAATTAGCAGGATATTTTTGAAATACGTGGCTTTGAAATATTCAAGAAACCAAAAACTGGAAATCAAGAGTTTTTGAAGAATTTCCTCTAAAATTTATTGTATTTAAAAAAATCACATTGAAGTGTTGCTCTTAGAATATTTTGAAAACCACCAGATCAGTTTGGATGGAATTAACAGGATATATTCCTGAAATGCGTGACTTTGTAGAAGAAACCAAAAATGTTTACAAGTTTTTTTAGAATTCACACTAAAATTGTTTGTTCTTTTTTTTTAACAGTGTGAAGTGTTTTCCTTTGAATTTTTTTGAAAATCACTCTATAAACATTAATGGCAGTTGCAGGATATATTCCTGGAAAGTGTGGCTTAAAAATATTGAAGAAACTAAAAATGAATGATAGTTTTTCAAGAATTTCCACTAAAATTTGTTGTTGTTTTTTATAAATATCATTTTGAAGTATATTTCTTTGAATTTTTTAAAAAACACCCACAGAATTATGAGCACTTGCTGGATACAGTCCTGAGATTTGTGGTTTTGAAATATTAGAGAATCCAAAAATTGGTCAATTGTTTTTTTTTCAAAAATATGTATTAAAATTTTATGTTTTTTTTTCGAAATCACTTTGAAGTGTTTTCTGATATTTTTTTAAAGGTCATAGAATAATTTTTGATGAAATTTGCAGAATATATTCTTGAAACATTTGCCGTTGAAAAAATTAACTACTTCTTCAAGAATTTCCACTAAAATTTATTGTTTTTTTTTTAATCACTTGGAATTATTTTTCTTTGAATTTTTTAAATCGACTTGCTTAATTTTGATGGAATTTGCAAATGATATTTCCAAAAATGTGTAGTTTTGAAATATTGAAGAAACCAAAAACTATGGATCACCCGTTTTCCAAGAATTTCTTCTAAAATTTATTGTATTTTTTTAATAAAAAATCAGTTCTTAGAATATTTTAAAAACTACCACATGAGTTTGATAATAAAATGTATTAAAATCCTTTTTTAGATGGAATTATGTGGACATATTCCTGAAATGCGTAGATTTGAAGTATTGAAGAACCCAAAAATGTTCACTAGCTTTTTTTTTAGAATTGTCACTAAAATTGTTTGTTCTTTTTTAACATTTCGAAGTGTGATAATTAATAATAAGCAAAATAAATCTCCATGATTTATGCACTAATGTTTTACATTATAATATAAAAAAAATCAGCTAAGTGTTAAAGAAACGCTCATGGAGATTTAATTTTCTGATTATTAATTATCGTTATTATTACTGCACTACAAATTTCAATTTATTTATTTATTTATTTATTATATCTTTGGTATTTTTTCTAAAAAAAATACATACAAGAAACAAATTATAAAAACCTACATAAAATTTTGTATGAAAGAATCACATTTTGAAGTGTTTTTCTTTTTTTTTGAAAATCACTATGAATTTTTATGGAAGTTTCAGGATATATTTCTGGAAAGTGTGGCTTGGAAATATTGAAGAAACTAAACATTTATGATTAGTAGTTTTTCAAGAATTTCTACTACATTTTGTTGTATTTTTCTTTGTAAATACCACCTTGAAGTAATTTTATTTAAACTTTTTGAAAAAAACACCAACAGAATTATGATGGCACTTGCTGCATATAGTCCGAAGATTTTTGGTCTTGTTATATTAAAGAATCCAAAAATTAATGATCAATCGTTTTTTCAAAAATATATATTTAAATTTTATGTTTTTTTTTTTCGAAATCACTTTAAAGTGTTTTCTTATAAAATTTTTGAAAATCTTACAATAAACTACGATCAAATTGGCAGAATATATTCCTGAAATATGTGACGTAAATGTATAAAAAAATCAACTAGTTTTTTAAGAATTTCTATTAAAATTTATTATTTTTTATAAAAAGATTACTCTGTAGGTTTTCTTTGATATTTTCTCAAAAACATTCGATGAATTTATATAGAATTTTCAGGATATATTTCTGAAGTATGTGGTTTTTGAACATTGAAGCTACGAAAAATTTATGGTCCTTAGTTCTACTAAAATTTTCACTAAAATTTGTTGTTTTTTTTTTAAATAAAAATCACTTTGTAGTGATTCCAAATATTTTGAAAATCAACCTATGAATTTTGATGGAATTTTCAGGATATATTTTCGAAATAGGTTTGAAATATTTAGGAAACTAAAAAATAAATATTACCAGCTTGTAGAATTTATACTGAAATGTGTTGTTTATTTTCTTATAAAATTTACTTAAATATCTTTTCATTTGATTTATTTTGAAAACCGTCCTATGAATTTCGATGGAATTTGCAGGATATACTTCTGAAACAGGTAGCTTTGAAATATTGTAGAGACCAAAAACTACTGAGCACTTGATTTTCCAAGAATTTCCTCTAAAATTTGTTGTTTTTTTTTTTAAATCACTTCGATGAGTTTTTCTTAGAATTTTTTGGAAACAACCTTATGAGTTTGGATGGAATTAGCAGGATATTTTTGAAATACGTGGCTTTGAAATATTCAAGAAACCAAAAACTGGAAATCACTAGTTTTTGAAGAATTTCCTCTAAAATTTATTATATTTAAAAAAGATCACATTGAAGTGTTGCTCTTAGAATATTTTGAAAACCACCAGATCAGTTTGGATGGAATTAGCAGGATATATTCCTGAAATGCGTGACTTTGAAGAAGAAACCAAAAATGTTTACTAGTTTTTTTAGAATTCACACTAAAATTGTTTGTTCTTTTTTTTAACAGTGTGAAGTGTTTTCCTTTGAATTTTTTTGAAAATCACTCTATAAACATTAATGGAAGTTGCAGGATATATTCCTGGAAAGTGTGGCTTAAAAATATTGAAGAAACGAAAATTGAATGATAGTTTTTCAAGAATTTCCACTAAAATTTGTTGTTGTTTTTTATAAATATCACTTTGAAGTATATTTCTTTGAATTTTTTGAAAAACACCCACAGAATTATGAGCACTTGCTGGATACAGTCCTGAGATTTGTGGTTTTGAAATATTAAAAAATCAAAAAATTGGTCAATTGTTTTTTTTCAAAAATATGTAGTAAAATTTAATGTTTTTTATCGAAATCACTTTGAAGTGTTTTCTGATAATTTTTTTGAATGTCATAGAATAATTTGTGATGAAATTTGCAGAATATATTCTTGAAACATGTGCCGTTGAAAAAATTAACTACTTCTTCAAGAATTTCCACTAAAATTTATTGTTTTTTTTAATCACTTATTTTTCTTTGAATTTTTTAAATCAACTTGCTTAATTTTGATGGAATTTGCAAATGATATTTCCAAAAATGTGTAGTTTTGAAATATTGAAGAAACCAAAAACTAGGGATCACCTGTTTTCCAAGAATTTCTTCTAAAATTTATTGTATTTTTTTAATAAAAATCAGTTTGACGTATTGTTCTTAGAATATTTTAAAAACTACCACATGAGTTTGATAATAAAATGTATTAAAATCCTTTTTTGGATGGAATTATGTGGACATATTCCTGAAATGCGTAGATTTGAAGTATTGAAGAACCCAAAAATGTTCACTAGCTTTTTTTTTTAGAATTGTCACTAAAATTGTTTGTTCTTTTTTAACATTTTGAAGTGTGATAATAAATAATAAGCAAAATAAATCTCCATGATTTATGCACTAATGTTTTACATTATAATATAAAAAAATTCAGCTAAGTGTTAAAGAAACGCTCATGGAGATTTATTTTTCTGATTATTATTATTTCTGCACTACAAATTTCAATATTTAATTTGCAGATTTTGAAGTGTTTTTCAGGTAAAAATGAGCCGCTGAAGATGATTTTTCGATGAAATTCCGGATCATTTTGATGCATTTCAAGGACCCATCAGCAAATATACGACGTTGCTGGTGATCGACCGGCTTGAATTCTTGTATTAACTGAACTTTAAAAGTCTTTATTCAAAGTACGGTGTAATGTCGTTTTTTGGAATGTTTAATTCTAAACATCGACGAGGAATCAACAAACCTTGGTTTTCGTTAACACTATTGGCTACAGCAGCAATATTCTCAATTGTTCTTGAGAAATCCTGTTACCAAATATCAGGTCATTTGATTGAAGTTTAGAGGTCGCTCAAATCAAAAGTATGAAGAAAAACTTGAAAATCTGGTTTTTCGGCGAATAAAAATTTGTAGCATTTCCAAAACCCATTGTCGTAACGTACTTTTCCATTGAAAAACATTATATAGAAAAGGTTTTGATTATTAAACTCATAATATTGGCGGTATTTCAAACGCAGCGTGCATTTTTAGATGTTAATTTTGATCAAAATTTTCGAATTTTCGGAAAACTTGACTTATAACTTCGGTTGACAGATGACTACATCACTGTTTTTCGTTTTAAACACTAAATAATACATGTAAGACTTAGTGTAAGACCTTTACGCCACTTACTTTCTGTAATCCAGGTGCTCTGAGCGGCAATTTCAAGATTTTTGTCTTTATTCATTAAACACTTATGAAATTAAGTACTAACATTCCAATAACATATCTCATGTCGGAAAACATGTTTTTAATTCAAAACGTGGTCAAGGTCAGGTTTAAACAATTGAATTTTTGAGGGGTAGTCCAAGTATTTACATTTTATAATGCTCTCACAAATCTGTTTCAATATTCTAAGATTAGATTTCCTAGCATTCGGGAATTGCTGTTGATGACTAGGCACATATTTATATAGGTACTGGTTTTGCTCTTCTGAATTCATAATCAAAGTGTTAAACTTTTTAGCCAACGCTACGGCTCTTTCAGCCATGTCAGTTGCCACGCGCAACTGTAATAAATGTTTTTAATTTACTATAATCATCATTTGATGAATGGTCATAAAATATTTGTCAATTCCGAAACGCGGCAACAATTTTTCGCTTTAATTCGAAACCAAATCTTGAATTTGATAGTTGTTCCTCAACTCTAACTCTGGTGCACTATTCAAACATGTACGTTAAACAAATATATTCCTATAAAATAAATTTGGTCATCATTTGACCCTAAGTGCTATAGTAAGAATTTAATTACTCTGATCAAGCAAAAAAAAGCAAGCTCATTCTCAATACAAAGCTAGTGGCTCACCAAATGATACATTAAGTTTCAGTCATTACGAACCCAATGCAAGGAACTCAGTGACAGAGTGTAAGGCGTTTACTTGAAAGAAGTCAAAGATAAAATTAGTGCAAACTCAAGATCTTCTTGGACCTACATCAACGAAACAAGGAAAACTGCCAGTTATCCTAAACCCAAGTGCCATATGTTAACCATCAACCTAAACACAGTGTTGTCGATTTGAATAAGTTTAATGTCAATTTTAAAGGCATATTTAATGCCATACAATTTTTACCTGATTCTTGAAGCTCTGGACCTGATAATTTGCCAAGCGTTGTATATATTCTATTTCCATTAGATTGTACATATTATTTAGTGCTTCACTAGAATTAGGTATATTCCCCTAAGCTTGTAAGACTAGTTATATAACACCTATGCATAAAAAAGGCAACATAGAAGACAATACTAATTATAGAGGTATAGCTATACTTTCAGTTATACCGAAATTATTTGAAAAATTAACAGCTATTCAATTGAGGTGGGCATGTAAACAGGTAATTTGTAATGAACAACATGGCTTTTAAGATGGTAGATTGATTTTATATCAGTCATTTCTGTTAGATGTATTTGAAGGTGGTAAACAGGTTGACTCAATCGATACCGATTTCACAAAGGCCTTTGATCGTGTTTCCCATATCATCTTCATAAGCAAACTTAAGCATCTTAGATTCGGTATTCCAGTTACCAAATGGCTGTATAGCTTCCTCAGCAATAGAAAACAATTTATCAGATTAAACAGTTATATATCTGAGCCTATTGCGGTAACGTCTGGTGTCCCTCAAGGGTCCCATTGATGTCCAATTTTGTTTCTATTATTCATTAACGACATTACCTCTTATGGAATTCACTCTAATTTGCTCTTGTTCCCTGACGATCTAAAGATATTTCGAGTAAATAGAAGTCCATGTTTTAATTCAGACTGGCAATTATTATATTAATGGCAGTTTGCTATAGCCAGCAGTTAAATATATTAATGACTTTCGCGTGACTTTTGATTATCGTCTCTCTTTTGCCAAACATAACAATACCATGCAAACATTAGGTTTTATATTTCGGTTTGGTAAAAGATTCTCCATTTCCACACAGTAGCTACTTTATGTTAATTTAGTAAGGTCACAACTAGAGTATGCGACTTGTATTTGATACCCATTTTATTCAAATTCTGTGCTTCAACTCGAACGGGTTTAAAATAAATTTTTATTAAACATTAGTTTCCAACTAGGCATTACTAGAACAAATTACTGTCGCACTCAAGTTTTGACACTAACTAATTTAACCAGCCTCGAGGACAGGCGTATTTATGCGGATTGATGTATTCCTTTTAAAATTGCCATTTTAATATTCATTAATTCAAACGAAAAGAAAAATAAATCTTTGAATTAGAAATTACGTTTCACGTTTTAATCTAAATACTGATCCGATATCAAACCGTCTATTTTATTGTCTTTTTTTATTACCGTTTCCACGGTTAACACTTAAATTCCACCTAATTTCATCCATTCCATTTATATCGGCGCGCCTCGCGTGCCGCGCGCGGACCGAAACAGAAAAAAAAATAATACCAGTAAAAATAAAAGAATCCACTCGATAGCGAGCGATTACGATCGAGGGCGGCGATGCTATCGTCGCTAATTAAGCACTTTCATTACCCACTTTCGCTCCCTCGAGGAACAATCAGCATTTCTCATTTCGCCCCCGATAGTATTTTCGTCTGTGTGTGCGTCTCGAAATTAAATATTTGATTGGACGTGCACGCACCTTCCGACAGCTAATTAACGGTAATTAAATGGTTTCGTCCCGGCAATTACACGGCGGTTTAATCAAGAACGGTAAACGTTTCACGTCGCATCGATCGGCCACGCTGTTGTTGATACGGTTAGAATGATTTGATTGTGTCAGAATTGATTATTGAATTAGAAATTGAAGTTGTTTAATTGTATAATGCAATTATTATAATGATTAATTAATATTAATTACGTAGATATAATTTGTGTGGAATAATGGTGGATGCGCCGGTCGTATTAAATTTCCTTAAACAACGAAACACCACATCCTCCCGGAATTATCAGTGCATCGCGTAGGTCCCGTCTAAAAAGCGCCTTCCCCCATATCCCGGGACCATTATCATCGTCCTACCCCCCCTTTTCTCTTACGAGCCCCTCATGAATTATGGCCGGCTCCTTCTTTTGTGTTGGAGCGCGCGCGGGGGCGGATTTATGGAGTCCCGCGAGTGTTTTTGAAGATATTCAGTATGAAGTTACTCCTCTCATATTCTCCTTTTAATTAGATGTATTATTTAGCGTCTTGCGAGCAAGCAAGCAAGCAGGAGGCGAGCGTCCGCCCCCCTCACCCCTCACTTCGAACGATCCGTCCCCGTGAATTTACGGCGCGGGGAAGAGGCGACGAGCCGCAAATGAAACTGTTGTCTGGATTTACGAGGGTGCCGAAATATTAACAAGATATGGATAATTAACGATAAAACGCTGAAAGCTGTTTTATCACGACGGCGCGCGCGTTAATTTTATTCCGCGCCATCAACTTGGAGGAATTAAAATTCCGCCCTGCTTTTATAATATATAATTCACACTTTTCCATTTACACAAAATGCAATATTAAAGTTCCTCCAACTGTTTTTCTTTTCTCTTTAGATAATATACAATAAGTTGAAATAAAGGCACTTAATAAAACTCCTACTATGTTATTATATATTATGTATTAACACGTAATAACTATCATTCAATCAAACTATTAATCAAGGCTACAATATAAATTATTAAACAAGTAACTCTTTTTTTTAAATAATTTATAATATATCACAAAGTAGAAGCTTCCACAATTACAATGTATATGTCTTTTTTTAATATACATTAAAAATGTAATGTAAATACAATAAAAAATAAATAAAATTGTTAAACGAATAAAATGCTTTCAACATAGTTTAACTTTTTTTTACTATTATCAGTCTGTATATAATATAATTTACAACGCAATCACAATTCCCCATTTAATTTCCGAGATAAAAAAACGTCCCTGCGTGAGTTGATGTATGTATGTATATGTGTATGTATCTGTGTGTGAGTGTTTATGCCACTCATCGTCCGATCCATTAGCATTATCTATTTTTTACGATCCCAATAATGACCGACCGCCCCAGCGAAAGGGCTCCGGGGGTTGAATGCGCGCTTTAATTATCGTGGGGGGGCTGGCATTTTTTTTTCCAGCTCGGCATCATTCCGCCATCGATCCGCACCGAAAACATGAAACGAGGCCAGGGAGATAACAGACGAGAGAAAAAAAAAATGACAAAATAAACAAACTGGGTGAAATCAGGGGTGGTGTAGGGCGCCGCAAACTGACCGTGGAAAATAAATCCGCCGGACCTAGTAAACAAAAGCTATCGAGATCGGTCCTTTTTTTGGTTATATGTGTGTGTGTGTGTGTGTGTTTGATTCCTACATGGGTGAACAGATTCGTGCGTTTGTTACAGACTGTGTGAGATAATTGTTATAACGTTTGGTAATTTTTTTTGAGGTTTTTAAACGTGCCAATAAAAAAATAGTTATTTAAGGTACAAGTGTAAAAAGTGATGCTTTATTGCACGAACTGGCGTTTAAAAACACGAGCGAGGAACGAGCGAGTTTTTTTAAAGCCAGGAGTGCAATAAAGAAACTTTTTACACGTGTGCCTTACAAAATTTTATCTTCGATCGTAGACAATTTCAAAGAATATATTCTTATCAGTAATATTTTAATGTCATTTCAATAATTCAATTAATGAAAACACATTTTACCCGCAGTGGACTAATGAAAGCGTTACTTAGCAACCAGTAAACAAGTTTCACAAATGTCGGCCGCCATTATTATTTATGGAAAAAATGTTCGCTTTATTGTAATCGCTTCGACTTGCATTAAATGAAATCTTCAGAGTTCTTAAATCTGCCATTTCGTTTGTATTATATATTTTATTTATAATTTATAAGTTATTTGTATCAAGTAATAAAAATTTAAGTTTTTCGTCGAAAATTTGTGCTATAATATTTATCTGTCAAATTTGACATTTCTGTGCAATAAAAACAGTTTGACATTACCGTGCAATAAAAACGTGAAAAAGCACTAGTGCTTTAAAAAGCCACTTTTACAATGAAAAATGATGCAAAAAGCGTCTACTTTCTGTACGATCGTAGATAAAAGTTATAATGATGGTTGCGACCGTTCATAATGAACACTTTATTCAGTGTTCAAAAAAAGTCATTGATTTT
The DNA here is from genome assembly GCA_963969525.1 of Ontholestes murinus. NCBI lineage: Eukaryota > Metazoa > Arthropoda > Insecta > Coleoptera > Staphylinidae > Ontholestes > Ontholestes murinus. The sequence continues at coordinate 7,596,042 of OZ018393.1, forward strand.
ATTTAATATAATTGTAACTCTTATAAATTATATAATATACTCCTCAAATCCTAAATAAAATAACTATTTCTAGGGAAAAACATATTTTTAACTTCTTCCAAAATAATAATAATTAATACAGAGTATGAATGAAACACGTGAATTATAGGTAATTCCTCATACACTTTTCTTATCCACACTACTATTCCACTCATTACTCTCTACTTTCCTTCTCAAAACATTCTTAAACAACGTTTTCCTCCTTTCACTCTTCTGCAGTATTGCAAAGTTTTAAAAGCAAGCACTTTAAAATGAGAGAAGAGAGTTTAATAATATTAGTTAAAATAATTTAAAATTCCTTTCAGATAGAGAAAATATCAAGTTGTATTACAGTGATTCGTGTAATATAATATTTGAGATAATAATAGATAATAAGGTAAGGAGGGAAAAAAAATCGTGGTGAAGACGCTGTAAGGCAAAGAAAGGTTTATAGACAGTAAGTGTTAAACTAAATTTATCTGAGAAAAAGAGAAAATAGTAGAGATAATACTCTGGGCTAGTCTATTGCTGTGTTTAAGGCAATTATATACAAAGGGAAATAATAGAAGAAATTTTGGTGAATCTGTAGTTGAGTCAAAAGAGAATTATATACAATAAGTGCAGACCTTAACTTAAAGATATGCTAGCCCACCCTCCAGCCACTAAAACATCACCACGAGTTTTAATAAATGAAAAATTGTATACAAAAGTATTTGCACCTTATTTCTAATGAAAATATTCTATTTTTTACAATTTTCTCTTGTAAAACCGTCATGTATATCATGAAAAATTCAGTGTGGGATAGTGACCACCCACCCACCCCACATATATGGTTAAATTTAACGTAAAATACTGATAAATAATTTTTTAACATCAATACTAATAATGTCTTAATTATTACAATAAGATAGGTATAATAATGACTGAAGTTTAAATGTATATATAGGGTGGGTGGGTAGCCTCTATCCAACCCTCCAACCAGTAAAACATTATCACGGGTTTCATTTATTTAAAAAAATGGTTATAAAAATATTTATTTTTAATGCAAAGATTGTTTTGTACAATATTCTGTATCAAAACCGTCATGAATATTATAGAAATTGAAGGGTGGGATAGTGGCCACTCACCCACCCTACATATACTTTTAAATTTAAGGTAAAACACTGATTAATGTATTTTTTAAACATCAACACTAATAATGCTCTGGCTATTACAATATCGTATGTGTAACAATATCTGAAATTTAAATGTATTTGTGGGTGAGTGGGTGCCCTTTATCCCACCCTCTAACTAGTAAAACATCAACACGAATTTTAATAAATGAAAAATTGATTAAAAAAGTATTTGCAGTTTATTTATAATGCAAATATTTCTATTTGTATATCTTTCTATAGTAAAATCGTCATGTATATCATAGAAATTGAAGAGTGGGATAGTGGACACCCACCCACCCTACATATACGTTTAAATTTTAGGTAAAACACTGATTGATTAATTTTTTTAACATCAACACTAATATTATTTTGGTTATAACAATACCATAGGTGTAATAATGACTGAAATTTTAATACATATGTAGCTGGGTGGGTGTCTCTATCCCACCCTCCAACCAGTAAAACATCACCACGTGTTTCAATAAATGAAAAATTGGTTTCAAAAGAATTTGCGCTTTATTTCTAAAGCAAATATTTCATTTTGTACAATATTCTTTATCAAAACAAACTTGGATATTATAGAAATTAAAGGATGGGATAATGGCCACCCACCCACCCTACATATTCGTTTAAACTTGAGGTAAACCACTGACTAATGTATTTTTTAACATCATCACTAATAATGTTTTGGTTATTACAATATCACAAGTGTAGTAATGACTAAAGTTTATATGTATATGTAGGGTGGGTGGGTGGCCTCTATCCAACCCTTCAACCAGTAAAACATTATCACGAGCTGCATTTAATAAAATATTGGTTACAAAAGTATTTGTACTTTATTTTTTTTTGGCAAAGATTTCTTTTTGTACAAGATTCTGTATCAAAACCGTCATAATTATTATAGAAATTGAAAGGTAGAATAGTGGTCACCCACCCACCCTACATATACATTTAAATTTAAGGTAAATTACTGATTAATGTATTTTTTTAACATCAACACTAATAATGTTTTGATTATTACAATATCATAGACGTAATCATGACTAAAGTAAAAATGTATATGTAGGGTGGGTGGTTGGCCTCTATTCAACCCTCCAACCAGTAAAACATTATCACGAGTTTCATTTAATAAAAAAATTGGTTACAAAAGTATTTGCACTTTATTTTTAATGCAAAGATTTCTTTTTGTACAATATTCTGTATCAAAACTCTCATAAATATTATAAAAATTGAAGGGTGGGATAGTGGCCACCAACCCACCCTACAAATATGTTTAAATTTAAGGTAAAACACTGATTAATGTATTTTTTAACATCAACACTAATAATGTTTTGGTTATTACAATAACATAGGTGTAATAATGACTGAAGTTTAAATGTATATGTAGGGTGGGTGGGTGGCCTCTATCCAACCCTCCAACCAGTAAATCATCGTCACGAGTTTCATTTATTGTAAAATTGGTTACAAATGTATTTGCAGTTTATTTATAATGCAAATATTTATTTTTGAACAATTTTCTTTAGCAAAACCGTCAAGTATATTATAGAAATTGTGTGGCCACCCATCCACCCTACATATACATTTAAATTTAAAGTCACTGTTTAATGTATTCTTGAAACATCAACACTAATAAAGTTTTGGTTATTACAATTTCATAGGTGTAATTATGACTAAATTTTAAATGTATATGTAGGGTGGGTGGGTGGCCTCTATCCCACCCTCCAACCAGTAAAACATCACCGAAAGGTTTAATAGATGGACAATTAGTTACAAAAGTATTTGCAGTTTATTTATAATGCAAATATTTCATTTTGTAAAATTTACTTTAGCAAAATCGTCAGGTGTATCATAGACATTGAAGGGTGGGATAGTGGCCACCCACCCACCCTACATATACATTCGAATTTAAGATAAAACACTAATTAATGATTTTTTTTAACATCAACACTAATAATGTTTTTGGTTATTACAAAATCTCATTATGTAATAATGACTGAAATTTAAATATATTTGTAGGGTGCGTGGGTGGCCTCTGTCCCACCTTCTAACCAGTTAAACATAACCATTAGTTTTAATAAATAAAAAATTAAAGTGCAAATGCTTGTTACTTTTTTCCGAATACAAATATTTCTTTTTGTACAATTTTCTCTTACAAAGCAGTCATATCATTGAAATTCAAGGGTGGGATAGTGTACACCCACCCTTCATCCTACATATAAATTTAAATTTAAAATAAATCTGCACTTAATCAATTTTTGTCAATTTTTAAATATTATCACAAATAATTCTGTAATCACTAAATTGTGTTAAGAAGAAAAGTGGTTTAAATAAAATGTAAATGTTGAATGGGTGGGACTTGTCATAGTGCAGTGTTTCAAGAAATGGCTGACAAAGGGATAAAGATAAGCAATTTTGGCGGGGTGACTGTAGTAGTTGATCTGTAGGTAAGACAATAACTGTAGACCTAAAATTAAAAATCTGCATGGGAGAAGAAAATAAGGAAATCGCATGAAAATAGAGATAATAATATAGATTGGTCTTGAGGAAATGGTTGAAAATAGGATTGGGATTAAAACAATTAGAATGCAGTAACTGTGAGTGGTAGAACTGTAGACAAGGAAAAAGGAAATATATTAACAGTATAGGTGCAGACGTAAATTTAAAGATTTCCATACGAGAAACAAATCGCATAATTATAGGTTGTTCTAATAAGATGTTTAAGAAAATAATGGACACATAGATATCTACCAACATATCAACTGACATTTAACATGTACTATTTGCCATATTTATATTATTTAATGCAATAAATATGGCAGGTAAATTAACAATTACTAACTTTTCCTTTGTAGAAAGAAGGAAGTTACGTGAAGATGATTATTATTATAATAAATTGTATTTACTTTCCTCACAAATTTGTTTTTTCCCTTTAACTAAAAATCATATTTATTGTGTGTCTTCAAACAATTTTCAACCGTGTTCTATAAAATGGCATCTATCTCATGTTATCTATTACCTATTATCAATCAACTGTTATTTGTCAATTGTTGTCTATTAAGCATACGTTTTCATCTGTTATTTATTATTTGTCAAGAGTTATCTGTTCACTGTTATCTGTCAAATATCATCTGTCAACTGCAATATCTGTGAAATGCCATCTACCATTTACTATCTGTCATACCTTAACTGTTATCTCTTGTTTGTGCAGTTAACAAGATTGTTTGGAAGTAAAATATTTAATTATTAATTTTTAATATAAAGAGCATTATTTAATAATATAATATTTGACAACAGCCATGCCAAATATCATCTGTCATTTGTTAGCTATGAACTGTCTATCAATTTGTCATTTGACTCCAAACACTTTCAAACTTGTTTCTGAATGTCATGTATAGTTTTTCAATTGATATCAGTTTTCTAGTAATTGTCATCTGTCAACACTCATCTGTGACACGGCATTAAAAGAAGTAAACTCGCAATATTATTAATTGTTTTTCTCCATAAATTGACAACTTTATCCAAAATTTTCAATTGAAAATAAACTTATAATTATAAACTTATTATTATTACATCCGACATTAACTACCAGAAGTTTCCTCAAAAAGATTGGAAAAATTAGCCAAAATAAAGAAATATATAATTGATTCTGGATGTAGAAGATGATGACGGTACAAAAAGGGTTTGAGTGGAAGAACGTATTTTAATATGAGCTTCACCCGTGCTTCTTTCGTCCAAAATTTTATGTATGATTTTTATAATTTATTTGTTTTTAAAAGTATTTTTAGGAAAGATGTACAAAAAATAAATGACAGGTTTCTGTCAACGGCAATCACTAATATGTCATCAGTAAACCTTTATTTCACAACTGTCTTCTGTCATTTGTAATTCTTTAATTTTTAACTGTCATTTGTTGAGTAAACTAATAATAGTAAGTTTTGAATTTAAAAATTATTATAAAAACTGTTGTATGTGTTTCTCAAAACAATTTTTACTGTTTTCTGTTATTTTTTATCTATGTTTAGTCAACTGTTATAATTACAGTTGCTTCTAACTTAAAATAAAAGAAGTAAACTCGTAATAATAACAAAACGTGATTGTATTTCTTCAAAAATTTAGAACTTTCTTCAAAATTATAAACTTGTTTGTTTTCTTAATAATTAACAAAATCAATTATTGTATTTCTTTAAATAACTTTCAATTATTTTCTAATTATGAAATAACATTTGTGGTTAGGCTTTTGTCAACTGCAATCTCTTATATATCATTTCACAAATGTCATTTGTCAACTGTAATTCATTAATTGTTAACTGTCATTTGTTATGTATTAAGTGAACTAATAACTATAAATTTTCCTTTTAAAAATTTGACATAAAAACAATTGTGTTTCTCAAAACAAATTTCGTGTCATATGTTATGTATGCTTAATCAACTGTTATATTATCAGTAGTTTCTGTGATCTAACATCTGTCAACTCTAAGCTATCATAAACCATCAATCATTTGACTTTTGTTAGCTAATATTTAATCAATAACTTAATGAAAATATTATTAGTATTATAGATAACTATGAATTATTGAAGTCAACTGATAAATTGAAACAAACTTCGTTTTTTTAATTACCAAAAAACGATAGTGTTCCTCCTGAAAATATGTAACTATAACATCTGCTATCTGTCAACTGCCATCTGTTAACTATTAATTGTTAATTGTCATTTATCATCAGTTATTTGGGTTTTGTAAACATTCAACCAAATATTCATTAATAACACACTTTACCGAAAATCAACTGACGACTGAAAATTTTGTTTGAGAGTTTGTAAACAACAATAAACTATTGTAAGTGTGTCTTCAAATTATCTTTACTATAATTATTGTTGCTTCATAATGTTTCACCAAAAGATAAATGAGACAATTATTCAAGAAATATCTAGTGTTTTTTTTGCGATATACTTTTGAATCTGTCATCTTTCAACTGTCAACTATCAACTGCCAACTCTCTATTGTTATTTGACAACTCTCATTTATCAACTGTCATCTGCTCTTAATTGGAATTTACTACATGATATCATGTTATTCGTATATTTTTCAACTCTCTGCTCACTGTTATCTGAGAACTATCAACTGTCATATGTCAACGACTCTCTGTTATTTGCCAAGTGTCAATTGTCAATCTGTCAATTTTTACTAATTTTTGATTTTATTATTGGTTATAAGCTATATATGACTCAAAATCAGTCAACTATTTCGAGAGACGCCAATCAATTGTTAACTATCAACTACCAACTGTATTGTTATTTGGCTAACCTCAACCTCATTTGTAAACTGTCATCTATTATCTTTCAATTGGATTTATTATCTGCTATCTTGCTATTAGTGAGGAGAAATGAGGGAGGAAGGATTATAAACAGTAAGTGCAACCCTAAATTTCAAGATCAACGAACTAAAAGAAGCGGTGGAAGAAAAGATGAGAATACAAGTTAATCAGATCAAATATTTCAGAAAATGGCTGGTAAAGTGATAAAGAATGAAGAAATTGCAGAGTGACTGTACTTAGTGAAACTTTAGGTAAGATAAGAGAGAATTGTAAACAGTAAGTGCAGACCTAAATTTGAAAGTCTGTAAACAAGAAAATAAGAAGCAAATTGCACGAGAGTCTAGATTGGTCCAATGGGGTGCTAAAGAAAATAATGGATAAAGGGATGACGATTGAAGTAATCATGGTGAAAAGACTGTGTGAGAGGTAGAACAGTAGAAGAGAGAAGAAAAGAAGAGTTATGATCGGTAACTGCAAACCATAAATTTAAAATTCTGCAGAGAAGTGATTAATATAGTGTGATAATTAAGGCAATGATAACAGGATAAAGATTCAAAAAATCGCTGCGAAGAGACTATGAGGCAAAAGAGGTTTCTGGAGAGTAGGTACAGCGTTAAATTTATATGGTCGGTGTTTTATCTTGGCTGGTAGGTCTCATGAGCTATCGAGGGGAAATGCGTCTTATTTACCTCCCTTATTCTTCCTAGAACTAATGAGTCCACGTTTGGGGCTGCTGGTTCTTATCTGTCCCCACCCGTCCTGCTAGCCCTGCTCTGGCTACCCTTATAGAGAAAGTGTGATAATTTCTTCTTTTGTCCCTTACTCTGAGCTCTTGTACCGATTTCTCAAAAATCAATTAAAGTAGTTTCCAAATTGTACACAATTTACGCAGTGAAAGGGCTCGACACAATCTGAATGTATTGCCTAATCTCTATCTGGTAGAAATCCATGTTGTTTTATGTTTTCGGCAGGACTGTGAATGTTAAAACAATTGATGATGTTATAAAATAAAGCACTTTCTTCACACAGTTTATTTAAAATACCAAATATATATTTCAAAACTAAAATTAAACGATATTTATACACACAAATTATGTAAATTTTTATTGCTTTATTTTATAATCAAGTTTATCTTCACGTAACTCATCCAATTAATTTAGTATCAATTAATGATGTATTGAGTAATTGTCCTTCACGTATTTCAATGGAGTGACCATGTTCTCATCATTACACAGTTATAAATCTCGACAAATTATCACCTTCGAATGGTTATGTATACAATAATGAATTACAATTATTTATACAATAAATCCCGGCGCATCCACCATTTCCACGACAATACAGTTAGACTCAGTCTTATGTTTATGTGTGTCTAAAATATTAAAAAATGACCAGAAACCGAAATTACAGGGAAAATTTTCAAGTATTACATTTATTTTATTTTTTTTTAAATGTTGATTATACCGCAATACAAAAGTAATCGAGTCATCACCGCAAGTTTTCCATTAAAAAGAATTAATGGGATTAATTAGCGCGTGAAAACTTTTCTAATTTCGCGTGAGCGCGCGCGTATGAATAAATTTCGCGTACCCTCGAAGGGCTCGGCGGTGCCTAACCACCGCGCCGCCACCACGCCACCGCCCCTTCACCCCGCTCCACCGGTGACAGTGGTAACGTCGATCCGCGAATTTAATACTCGGTGTAATCGGTGTAATTTGTCTGCGCCGCCTCCGGGGGCCCTCTCTCTCTCTCTCTCTCTCGATCCTCCCGCCGGAACATTAAACGATTATGTGTTTACAGATAAAGCGTTATTTAAATGGCACCGCGGGCCCACGCCGGCCCTAAATCATACCCCGCCGCTTTTATTTATTTATTTCTGTTTTTCGCGTTTTAATGGTGTACACGCCCGGTGATTATGAGTCCCTAGATTGCGGTTTTATAAATTTTAACAAATCATCGAGTACGAGGCGATTTATCGTGTGGAATGTGTTTTTTTTTTGTGTAGCACACAGAAAAAAAAAATGGAACAAATGTATTTCATTTTATCACTGCAATTAAAATTATTTATTATCGTTTTGGTTATAATTATAATATTATAGTATTATCATATGTGCCAAATGAAAATAATTGAAATTTTATTTAAAAAACCAGTTGAAAATTTTTAAAATTTGGTATTTCAAAACTAAAATTAAACGATATTTATACACACAAATTATGTAATGTTTCAATGCTTTATTTTATAATCAAGTTTATCTTTACGTAACTTATCCAGTTAAAAATTGGTAAGAGTGTTGTAATCTTTCTAAAAACAAAATTGTTAAAATTAATTTGATAGAGTTTATTTGAATAAAGTTAATCGTCTAAGAAAAAAATTAGCTGAAAATGAATTACTGGATTGATGTGGCTGTTACTTGGTGAAACCCCAGTGTCAGTATTTTATTAAGTGAAAATTCATTTTTGTAAAGAAACAATACCTCAAGAAGTAAGTGAAATATGTAATAATAACCGATACTGATTATTCATATTTGTAGGTAAGATCCTGCATAATAATGTAATTCTATAAATGGTGGATGCGCCGGGTTCTACAATTGCGTACACCCAAATAATATTTTTCAGCGGTACGTTCTTTTTTTTTAAAAAAAAACAAAATGCACGCTGCAAGAATTAAATACCTTTCGTTACGTTTATTTATTTATTTGTGTGTGTTTTTTTTTTAGCGTCGACGTTTTGTTACCTCGTGATTATTTTAGAATTTCACGAACGGTTTAAACTATGCTCGAAATTTTATGGGCTTTAATTGCGTTCTGTGTACGTTCGAGTGTAAACAGTCGCGTTTTAAAAATAGCCTGTGGGAAAACAAATTTTCGCTCACGGAATCCGCGGAAAAAGTTTTCGTGTCGGCGCGCGTTACGTCAACCGGTAATTGCTCGCCTATTTCCAACGGGAACAGAAAAAAAAAACGGACCGTAATAAATAAGCGGACTTTTTTTTCCATGCTGGTTCCTTTTTTTTATAATAATAATAATAATAACGAGTAGAAAAAAAAAATGTTTACAATTTTTACACAGCGTTGCGGATGGGAAAATTGCATTTTTACGAGCGATGAGATTTAAAAATTCTGTTGTGTAAATAGATAATAATTACTTTCCCTATATAGTATATATAGGGAAAGTATTGTTTTCGTGCGTGAAAATATCTGTGGGCGCTGTATCTCAAAAACGAATGATCCGATTGAGATGATACTTTAAACTTTAGATTTTATCGTTAGAAACTGGAACTGAAAAGCTTTTGGTGAACATTCAAAAACCGGAAGTGGATGTTTACTCGAGGCCATTTTTTGTTTTTTTTTTCCTATATTTCTTTTAATATGTAAAATATTACAAAACTGTTTAAACAAAAGTTGAAGGAAATAAGAAACTGAACAAGTTTTGTGATAACATATTATTCATAAAATTCTTAACTTTCGAGAAAAAAGTAAAAATTTAAAATTTAGACGATTTTAGCCAATTACTTATAAACGATACGAGTTACGTAAAACTTATAAATAATTAAAAAAGAATTCAAAAGTAAACAAATTGTTAAGAATAGCTATTTTGCGTAAACATCATAGTTTTCGAGTAAAATATAGGGAAAGTACTATGATGGCTACATCACGATTTGGTTATTATGGAGATGATTTTTTAAAGGAATCCTCGTATATGTTTTAGATTGGAGGGTTGGATAGTAGCCACCCACCCACCCTACATATACATTAAAACTTTAAGTCAAAGAGAGCTTTTAATTTTTTTAATCATACGCACATTTTCGTTGTTTGTTTTATCAAAATTTATAAGCCAATTAGTGGATGAGATCGTATTGTATATGTAGGGTGGGTGGGTGGCCTCTATTCCACCCTACAATTAGAAACCATTCTCAAGGGTTTACTTAAAATAATGTATATACTATCGTAGTTTTTTTCGAAACAAAATTTACATGGATTTTTCTATGATGTATTTAGTAACAATTCACTAAACCCTCACGTATATTGTACTGTATAGAGAGTGGGATAGAGGCCACCCACCCACCCTACATATATATTGAAATTCTACACCAAACCCTGCTTAATTTGTTTTGGTTTATAATAAAATTTAAGTAGTTTGTTTTCCCAGAATTTAAAAGCCAATTCCAGAATGAAAAGTTATTACATAAGTAGGGTGGGTGTATAGGAATTTGTTGTTGAGTTATTTCCCTAGATGTACATTTCGGGTACTATGCACCCATTATCAAAAATTAATTGTGAAGAAAGTGTTTTAATCTAGTTTTAGGTAGGGTGGGTGTATTCTACAAACCCTCCCCCCGCCCTCAACACAGTTAAATATACGATGTATTTCTTAAATATACCTTCTGCATAATAACGTACTTTATTGTATAAGTTTTACATTGGTTGATTTTATAAACAATTTTTAATTCACCAAACCCTCGTTTATGTTTTATTGATTGCAGGGTGAGATAGAGGTCACCCGGCCACCCTGCATTTGCAATAATATTTTATTCTCGGATTGGCTTTTAAAATCTGCTAAAAAAACAACTTATCTGTTAGTATAGTCCAAAAAAATGTAAACAGTGTTTGACGAAAATTTTAAAAGTATTTGTAGGGTAGGTGGGTGGCTTCTATGACACCCTCCAATCAGTACAACAAAAACGAGGGTTAAATAAATGAATTCATATTTTTTCCATAACAAAATCGATGCAAACTTTTCTCAATAAATTACTTAATTAAAAAAATGTCTGTAATAACGTAATTTTTAGTAATAAAGTATCATTTTTTTTTATTATGAAGTAACAATTTACTAAACCTTGACATATGTTGTGCTGATTGAAGGGTGGAATAGTGGTCACCCATCCACCCTACAACTACAGTTAAATTTTGAATCGAAGGCAGCTTATAATTTTGTTGCACATATTCGTCGTTTGTATTATCACTATCACACTCTCCAATCAGTAAAACATACGCCAGAGTTTACCTAGAAATAAAATATAATAAAGTTATTAATTGTGAACAATTTACATGGATTTTCATATGGAAAAAATATCGATTCATCTATTTAATCCTCGTTTGTGTTGTACTGATTGGAGGGTGGGTTAGAGGCCACCCACCCATCCTACATATACTTTTAAATTTTTCGACAAACACTGTTTAATTTTTTTTTTTGGACTAAACTAACAGATAAGTTGTTTTTTTTTACCGAATTTTAAAAGCCAATCTCAGTGTGAAGCATTATTGCATATGTAGGGTGGGTGGGTGGCCTCTATCCACCCTACAATCAGTAAAACATAAACGAGGGTTAAATGGATGAATAATTATTTATAACAAAAATATGTGAAATTTATACGATAAATTACGTTGTTATGTAAAAGATATTTTTAAGAAAACCTCGCGTATGTTTTACTAATTGGAGGGTGGGATAGTGGCCACCCACCCACCCTACAAATACATTAAATTTGAAGTCGAAACCGGATTATAATTTTTTGAACCATACACACATTTACGTCATTTGTTTTATCAAAATTTAAAAACCAATTAGAGGATAATATGTCTTTGTATATGTAGGTTGGGTGGGTGGCCACTATTACACCCCCCAATCAGTAAAACATACGCCACAGTTTATCTAGAAATAATTATAATAAAGTAATTCATTGTGAAAAGTTTACACCGATATTATTATGTAAAAAAATGGATTTATCTATTTAACCCTCGTTTGTGTTAAACTGATTGGAGGGTGGATAGAGGACACCCACCCACCCTACATATACTCTAAAATTTTTGTCAAACACTGTTTAAATTATTTTGGACTATACTAGCAGCTCGGTTGTTTTTTTGCCGGAATTTAAAAGCCAATCTTAGTGTGAAGTGTTAATTCATATGTAGGGTGGGAGGGTGGTCTATATTCACCCTCCAATCGGTAAAACATATACGAGAATTAAATGAATGAATAATTATTTATAACAAAAATATGTAAAATTTAAACGTAAATTACGTTGTTATGAAAAAGATATTTTTAAGAAACCCTCGGTTATGTTTTGCCGATTGGAGGGTGGAATAGTGGCCACCCACCTACCCTACATATACAATTTAACTTTAAGTCAAAAGCAGATTATAATTTTTTGGATCATACGCACATTTTTGTCAATATTTTTATCAAAATTGTTAAACCAATTAGAAGATGAAATTACATTGTATATGTAGGGTGATTGGGTGGCCACTATCCCACCCTCCAACCAGTATAACATTCGCGAGGGTTTACCTAAAAAAGTGTGTATAATAATGTAATTTTTCGTAACAAAATATCATTCTTTTACTTTCCCTATATACGAAGTATATATAGAGGAAGTATTGTGATCGTGATTTTTTTTGAAATTTTTTTTTGCGGAAATATCCGTTTTAAGGTCCCCTGAGTCCATTCTACTGATTTCTAGAAAAGAAAATTTGTGTCTGTGTGTGTGTCTGTCTGTCTCGCTGTATCTCAAAAACGAATGATCCGATGGAGATGAAACTTTAAACTTAAGGTTTTATCATTAAAAACTGGAACGGAAAAGCTTTTGGTAAACATTCATAAACCGGAAGTGGGTGTTTACTCGAGGTAGTTTTTTGTTTTTTTATGATATTTTTTTACTTTTCAAAAAAAGTTAAAGGAAATGAGAAACTGAACATGTTTTATTGAAATATATTTTTCATAAAATTCTTAAATAAAAATTTGACAATTTTTGACATTTTTTGCCACTTGCGAATAAATTATTGGAGTTACATGAAATTTATATAACAAATAATTGTAGAGAATTCAAAAGTGAATAAATTATTAAGAATAGCATAATAATAAGAATAACATTTTTGCTTAAACCTCATAGTTTTCGAGTAAAATATAGGGAAAGTACTATGATGGCCACATCACCATTTTATAATTCTGTATTTTTGATATAAAATTAACTTCGTATACCTAAATAATGGTGGCCACATGCGAACGGGGTTTATCTTTGCATCTCTCGCCGTTGCAGCTCATAATTCCTGCACGCCTGTTTGGTCTGATCGTGGGGGCAAACAGCAAGTGCTGAACCGTCGGGAATCACGTATATGTTTGTGTATGTGTGTGTGTGTGTGCCCTCCTGAATTTACTGCATGCGTTATTCATGTGTTAATTAATTGCCGTCCACATTGGGCTAATTTAAATGATGAGCGTTCCCCACCGACAAATTTGCCACGCGTCTCTCTCATTACCCATCCTATACTATACATCCGCCACCCCCTCTATGTGCATACACACACACACACACACATACCACCACTTTCCACACATAGTGGCGATCATCAAACGACGACGACGGCCGCATACCAATTTTAGAACTTATCATCTCTATTCTCTACACACACCTAATATATATATATATATATATATATATATATATATATATATATATATATATATATATATATATGTATATATATATATATATTAAATGTAAAAACTATATATGTGTATATATATAAATAGAATCGTTTTGTTTCAATTATTTTAATAATTCATATATATGTTGTGCAAAATGGTGGATGCGCCGGGATATTAATATTTTAGTAGGTGATGTAGGCCACTACAGTTAGCAGGAATAAATGTAATTGCTTAAAGTCTGTTATAAAACTTGTGTTGACTAATAGAATAAATTATTAATGCAAACATTTTTTTGTATATGAATAACTTTCTTAAAACATTTAAAATAAATAAGAATAATTTTAAAAATACATTTTTTTCATTATCTGAATCAAATATACCTAACAATACTTAGGAACTCACTCAATTATATTCTGCGGCCAACAGGTGCCATTACGTTTAACGTCGCCCAATTAAATTCCGCCGAATCTTCTTTTTAAAACGGTGGAAGTTAACCGAGCGTAAGGAATTTCGCCCAGATGGAAATTAGCCGGTCCGGTAAGGTTAAACCGGTCGTTTGTCCGCCCCAACCCCCTCCGCCGGCGCTCCGGACTTTTATTGCCGCGCGTAGGGGGAGACGTGCACACCGGAAATTCCTTCCGTTCATTTCCTTTCTGTGTCGGTGGGCGTTACCCCTCCCGCTTTCCACCCTCCTTCAAACTCCACGTTCGCCTTGATCCTTGACACCCCGGGTCGAATACCACCGACTGCCGATCAATCAATTTCTCGCCCCGTTTGCTCTCCTCAAGACACGATAACATCACACACACACACACACAGAGATGAGAACGATAGCGCACAGACAGACACCCCAACTTTCGAATGAATGGGATGTGACGGTATGACGTGCATTCAGGTTTTTTTTTTTATCGAGTTGAAAACAAACGGGGAAAAATGTTTTAATATTAGGTTCTAATAACGATGATGTGACAACCGTTTTTTTATATATTCCCTATATAGGAAAAGTATTGTTTTTACGAATGAGAATGTCTGTGATTTTCTTATTGTTTTACCAATCAAAATCTCAATATTCTAAATATTTCAAAAATCCTTCTAAAATTTCTAAAGGATCTAAAGATTTAAAAAATCTAAAATACAATATTTTAACTCAAAAAATGGTGATGTGGACATCATAGTACGTTTCCTATATTTTACTCGAAAACTATGAGGTTTACGCAAAAAGTCTATTCTTAAAAATTTGTTCATTTTTGAATTCTCTACAATTAGTTGTTATATAAATTTCACGTAACTCCACTTCCGGTTTTTCAATGTTCACCAAAAGCTTTTCAATTCCAAGTTTGAAGTTTCATCACAATAGGATAATTTGCTTTTGACATACAGCGACTAAAAGCATTTTCATGCACGAAAACAATACTATTTAAATGGTGATGTGGCCATCATAGTACTTTTCCTATTTTTTTTTTTAAGACTATTTTATTAATGACTTTGTGCAAAAAGGATCAATTTTGAATTCTTTCCAATGACTTGTTATATAAATTCCATTTAACACCTACAGTTTATTAGCAATAATAAACAAAAATGTCAAAATTATTAAGTAAAGAACTTTATTAAAAATATATTTTAATATACAGGGTGTCCCGTTAATGCGGGGAAATGGCTGGACCATAGATTCCTGGGGTCAAAATATGACGATTTAACGCAACTTATCTATATCCAAAAATTTAAGGTTAAGCCGGAATTTGGCTTCAAAGTTTCAAAATTTGATATTTCTTTTGTTTATAACAATTGAACGCTTTATTTGATTTGAATGAAATTTATTAGTAATAAGTACCATAATATCATACATCATTTTAGTTATTTTGGCCATTAGTGACTGACAGGAAGTATAAAAAACAGTAGTAATACCACTTAAAAACTAAAATATTTTTTTATTGGTGCATCCAATAAAATCCAAAGAAATCTAATTGAAAGGGCATTAGATTTAAAAACTTTTTTGACTCTTACTTATTTTTGATATCTTGTACGGTTTTTGCACAAAAAAATAAAATATAAATATTGTATACTCATTATGCACTCATTAATAAGTAAATAAACTTACTCAATTGAATAAAAATTAAATAATGTCAATTAATAAAATAAATCAAAACAACATCTAACAATTTTCAAACAATTTTCTTTGCAAAGTCCTAATACAAACAAGATATCTGTTTGTTCCAAATATGAATATTTATGAACTATAATAAAGTTAAAAATTAATTGTTAAAAGACACTAAATAATTATTATTATACATAATTTACATTTTTTAAACAAAGATGGCTACGAAAAACACTTTTTTTCGATTCGATGAGAAACTTGATTTTGTTTTTACTAGATAAAAATATATATTTTATTTTTTTGTGGGAAAACCGTAAAATATATCAAATATTATTAAGAGATAAAAAAGTTTTTAAATTAAATTGTCTTTCAAGTAGTATTTTTTTAGTTTTTATTAGGTCCACCAATAAAAAAATATTTTAGATTTTAAGTGGTGGTACTACTGTTTCTTATACTTCTTGTTAACCAATAATAGTCATAATAACTGAAATGATGTATTATATTATGGTAGTTATTAAAAATAAATTTCATTCAAATCAAATAAAGCGTTCAATTGTTATAAACAAAAGAAATAAAAAAATTTGAAACTTTGAAGCCAAATTCCGACTTAACCGTAAATTTTTGGATATAGATAAGTTCCGTTAAATCGCCATATTTTGACCACAGGAATCTATGGTCCAGCCATTTCCCCGCATTAACGGGACACCCTGTATAATAATAAAAGCAGGAAATACAACTTCAGTAGCGGTTGGTACCGGCACTGAAACAATTAGTATCCCACTGAAGAATGGGGGATATCAACCGTTGAACGGAAAAACTCACTCTCTTCAACCGAGAGTGAAACACAATATCTGAACCTGAAAAGACAAAATGCACAGCGGGGACATCCCAGGTTCAAATAATAGGTATTAGGTATTATTTATTTTATCCAAGATGCTAACAAAAGTATTCCAATATTATACATAATAAGTCTTTACAAAAATTTCGATCGCACTTGAAAAGGTTTGAATTCACAAAAAATGTGTTCTTCCATTCTCACCCTCTATTCGTCTGGCAAAAGTTCTGCTCCACGAAGACTTTCTTGATGAATATTTATCAAATGATTTGCCAAATATGGCCTTTTTTGTCCAAAAAGGGATTATGATTTGACACTACGTATCAATATTTTTGATATATATAATTAAAACAAGTTTGAATACTGGCTTTAACACCGGAAAATATCTTTATAATTAACATTTTTTATTTATTTAACATTTCTTGAGGACGAAACTCAAAAAATGCTTTTTGACCGAGGATTTAAAACCCTCGGGAGAGAGGAAGATAAAAGATGTCGTAAGACAATAGACATGATTGAATACTATCGGCAGTCTGGTTAATCCATTAATGGATAAATGCATCAAAAGAAGAAGAAGAAGGAAGGGCCAGGAGCACTCAGGATACTACTAAGAGAGGAGACATTTTTTAAAGAAGTCTCACTAAGGACGGGTTTTAAAACCGTGGCGTATTCAATTATATCTCCACTGAATATGACAGTATGCAATCATGAACTGCACGACTTAGTAAAACAGTTACTCAGACCATATATATTTCTGAGTTATCTAAATGCACATTAGGGCTATGTACATTTAGATCATTCAAAAAAAGATATTATCTGGGTAGCAGTTCAGTTCTGGGTTTCACTAGCTGCCGATAACAATGGCAAATGGTTTATTTAATAGGAGGTGTACTTCTGAACACAGGATAGCTCACTAACCTCAATGTATCAAACGAATTACACTTAGCAAAAGACCTGACAATATTTTCACCCACTCACTCGTCATAGTAAATCTTGTAAAAGCGAGAACATTGATAAAATTTATTGTACTCACACTCATGCGACAAACACATTTTTGGATTTTCTTCAAAGAAATGGATCACGTATGTACACTTTCCATTGATAAAGAATACGAATCTAGGAGAATTTCACACTTAGTAAGAACAAGTCGTAGAGAAAACCAAGATATTGACTAGAAATAATGAGAGTCTAATTAACACAAACGCATATTTGCTTAATAGATTAAATAGTTCAGACACAACTACGAGCAATAGCAAACAGAGAAGGAAGGGAACTAGAAATGAAGCGAATTTGCAAATCACTGTAAATGAATCAATTATTCATAAAGACCTAGAGAAGATCACCAAACATCCCGTCAAGGAATCTGCAAGTCAGAAAAATAGTATGCAACCAAATACGCCAAATAACATTATCTCGGATAATAATAAAATAGTGTTAACGAAGATAAGCAAGATGCCGAGAAATAGAGCACAGTGGTAAATGGAAAACGAAGAGAGAACAATGAAAAAAAAATATGCAGGGATTACAAACCAACCGACAACATTCGCGGAGGCTTAACCCCGATGTAAACTCAAACAATATAAAGGATTTTACTTGCGAACAATTGAACTTTAGATAAGTTACCGAATACAGTTCATTCAAAATATCAGTTCCATGTAGTGACATTAAGGAAATAAATAAACTACACAAGTATGGCATTAGAAGAATAATTAAAACATATTTAGACAATCGTAATCAAAAAGTACAGTACAATCCGATAGATACAATGCTCAATCAACTATTCTGGAGACCATAGTAGGAAAACCTGAGGGAAGTATATTAGGGCCAACATTATTTATTATATAAAAAAATGACATTTTTAATATAATATTATCTGAAGATGAAATAATGATCATTTATGTGTAGCGGAAAATGGTATTGCAAGTTATTTAGGATTGCTGTTTTGATTTATTTGATGTCTTCTTGATAAAAGAAGGGACTCGTCTTTTTATATTTGCAGGGTTTTCCCTTTATATGAGCTGATGATGCGTATGGTGATCGGTGTTGGTCAGAGTTATTAAAGAATGTAGACTTAATTAATGTTTTAAACTTATATAAAATGTGTATGTTTAATATACGATAACGTTTGTTTATACGTTACGCGATAAGTTTAATGACAGAGCAAGGGTAGTTTGGTAGCCACTATAGTCTAAAAAATATTTATTTTCTATTAGTTTTCTCGCCAGTGTTTGTATCCACTATTTATCTTAGTTATTTATGTATTATTTTCATCACTCGCACTGTAATAGCTCTCTAATGTTTACCCTAAATCCAAACCATCCTCATCACCAATCCCAGAAACCACTTATACGTTCATCCCATAATCTTAAATTGAACAGAAGTGTCTAGCACCCTAGCAATATAAAAGGGATAATTTTTCACATTTTTAAATTAGTCTTCAACCAGAAAACATTTAGTCTTGAATCAATCGTAAATCAATATACAGTTAGTGTTAAATAAATCTTTAACCTCCAAAATCATTCGTGTTATTATCGCGGCTACACAAGTATTATTTAAAAGTAATAAAACTGGTCAAAAATGATGGAAGAACAGAACGGTAAATTTGTTTCCGAAGTTTTTAATGATATTTATCAGATGTTGAAGCTGCTGAAGCCTACAATGATTGTGACGACAGTGGCGAAATTAGTTTTGTCTTGCCTAGAAGAAGGAAGAAGAAAATGGTATTACTAATACCGGAATCAGAATCATCATCTGATAAATTACTTTTGTAATTAAGTTGACCATCCACGCAATTTGGAGCAATTCAAAGGAAATACTGGTGTAAAATAATTGCCAAATAATAACGAAAATATAAATGACTAGAATTATTTATTGATGATGAAGTTTATAATATAATTGTTACCGAAACCAATAGATACCATGCCCAAAAGGCCCATAAATATAAACAACATAAATACACCGAGATGTGGAGTGATGTGAGTGTCCAAGAAATAAAACCAATTTTTGGACTGAATATACTTAAGTGATAAGTAAAAAAAATAAAATAACTGTATGATTAATTAATTTCTCACTTAACCCGTGGTGAATCATTTTTGAATTAATTTGATAGATGAATTAAAACACTTGGTATGATTTCACTTGTTGTGAAAGTGTTTTAATTCATCTATCAAATAAAATAACTGATTATTGGAGCACAGGTCCAGTTATTGAAACCCATCTTTAGAAAAACTATGACTAGAAAAAGATTTAAACAAATTTTACAATAATAAAATGTATTAAAATCCTTTAGTTCGTTGTAGTAAATTAAATAATAAATTTAAAAATACGAAAACATTTCGTGAATCTACAACAATAAGTCTTACTAAGACTACAAAACAAATTAATTTGAAACAACTACTTCTCTAGCTAATACTTCGACAGACATTGAATAATACAAATTAATTTGTGTGTTACAAATAGTACAACTATCAAAGCAACACTAATTTGAATGAAATTATTTCTGTTGAATAAACTAATAAATGATAAAATGTACTTTAGATTGTTTAAATGTAACTATAACATGAAAAATTATGAAAAAATGAATTTAAACTGATTTCATTAAATTAAATTAGCAAAAGCAATTAAAAAATCTAGCATTCAAGTTTATAATCATCTGCAGACACGTGTTTCGAACTTTCGCTCTCTTCAGTACAGCTTTATTATAAAATTGATTTTAAATACAAATAAAAACACTTACTAAAATAAATATAATGAAATATGATAATAAATATAATGAAATATAAATAACTTACTCAGATATGTACGGCAACTGACACAAGAATGAAATATAATCGACTGAAGGTCTGAATTTATACCTGAGGTGGATTAGTGAATTCTTCAGAAATCATTACGTTCGGGATTAAGGAAAAATACCCACTTGGAGCATAATGAAATCAGTTTAAAATTCATTTTTCATAATTTTTCATGTTATAGTTACATTTAAACAATCTAAAGTACATTTTATCATTTATTAGTTTATTCAACAGAAATAATTTCATTCAAATTAGTGTTGCTTTAATAGTTGTACTATTTGTAACACGCAAATTAATTTGTATTATTCAATGTCTGTCGAAGTATTAGCTAGAGAAGTAGTTGTTTCAAATTAATTTGTTTTGTAGTCTTAGTAAGACTCATTGTTGTAGATTCACGAAATGTTTTCGTATTTTAAATTTATTATTTAATTTTCTACAACGAACTAAAGGATTTTAATACATTTTATTTTTTTGTTTGTTAATATATATGTTAAAAATGATAGGCGACAGAGATGAGCCCTGTGGAGTACCTATGACTATCTTCCTCTTTTTGGAGCGGTATCCGTTTACTTTTACCTGTTGGTATCTTTATTCGAGATAGACTTGGCTACCCCTCGAATACCCATATTGTTCATTTTTTCGAGTAATAGTTGTTGATGGTCGATGGTTTCGAACGCTTTGCTGAAATCGACGAATAGCCCGAGTATAACGTTTTTATTCGTAATGGCCGTATGGATCTTTTCAGTTGCAGTGAGTATAGCTTTGTCGATGGATTTATTAGACCGAAAACCAAACTGGTATTGTGCAAGTAGATTGTTGTTTTCAAGAAAATGGTTAAGTCTAGTGTTGTAGCAAAATTATATTATTTTGGAAACGTGGTTTTGAAGAGCTACAAGTCTATAGTTATTTATGTTGTCCTTACTACCTTTGTTTTTGAAATTGGGGACTACTTTTGACACCTTTAAACTGTTAGGATATGTGCCTTCTTGAAAACAATAATTCAATAATTTAAGAGATCAGCTAGTATTGGGGGAATAGATGCTTTTACACTTGTGATGATTTAGCCTGGGATATTGTCTTCTCCGGATGAATTCTTTTTACATGTGATGGTAATTATTTTCCCGATTTCGAATTTATCTTTTCGGTATTAGCACAATTTGAGTTGAGAGCTATTACGGAATTTATAAAAGTATCGTAAAATTTTGTAGCTATTTTTTCCTTGTCGGTAAGAATCTCAGAGTTTTCAACAATACGTGAAATTTCGTGTTTTGGTTTTCTGTTAAAATTTTCGTTTATTATGGTCCAGGTTTCTTTATTTATGTTTTCAGAGTTTAATAATATTTTATTATAGTGTGTTTTTTTGTATTGATTGTTTGTATTGTTGGTGGTAGAATTCTCTGTTGTAAGTTTTCCTTAGTATGTTCATTTCATTTACCATGTTTGACATATTAATTATTTCGTGGGCCATACACTTGTGTTTTTGAGATTCGTTGTCGATTTATTTCCTGCATGGGAAAACAGTTTAAAAATGTGGTGTTAAATATATTCAAAAACGTGTCGTATTTAATGTTGATGTCATCTGTTAGTTCCTTGTTTCAATCTATATTTGAAATTGTTTTGGTAAATATTTTAAAATTATTGCCATTAAAAATACGTTTATAGTTTTTCTTGGGTGTTGGATGCCTTTTTGTTGATATTTCAACTGTTTGAAATGTATGGTCTGATAATGGGGTGTCTCTGGCTTTAGTATTAAATGTAGTCGTATCGGAGAAAATGTTGTCTATGCATGTATTTGTTGTGGACGTTAAACGTATGCATTGTTCTATGCACAAATTCATATTGAATTCTTTGAAAAGATTTATTATACGTTTGGAATAGTTAGTATTTGTTAAAAAGTCGATGTTAAAATCGCCACAAACTATATGTTTAAACTCTGGATTATATATGTTGTTAAGCATTTCGTTTAGTTTATGTAGATATTCTTGAAAGGGGATTTTCTATAAAGTAAACGTTAGTTTTGTCTTTTATTCGCATCATCTGTCTTCTTAATAAATTGGTGTTCAAACAGTTTCCCTTGAGGGCATCAAGTGTACCAGCCATTATGACGTATTCATAATGGCTGGTACCTGGTCGTTAGGAGTGTAGTCGTTTGTTAGACTTTGTATATCCTCGATGACTGCGTTGGTCTGTTGCTTTTCTGATGTGGTTCGCGATACCTTTACCGTGATTATCGGCCAATATTAGTATTCGTGAATCACTTTTAAAAATTTCATCTTGCGAAGTGTTCTTTATTTTTAATTCGTTTAAAGCGTCCTTCAATAGTTTTAATTTCTCTTAAATCATTTTATTTTCCTTCCTGACGTCTTCAATTCCGTGTTGTGTAAAATTGTGGTCCACGTTGGTAAAGGTTGATTGAGTAATCGGTGATGATGATATCGAGAAATTGTTTGTGGATTGTCGTTGTGGAGAGTGATTGTAGTTGATTAATTCATCTTGGAGGTCTCTGCCAATATTTTTATATTTATTCAAATCCGCTTTCACCATCATTATCTCGGTTTCGAGATCTTTAATTTTGTTTATAAATAATTCTTCTCCTTCGATTGCCTCGCTTTCTATTAACTTTATTCTGTTGGTTAATTTTTTGATGTGGTTTGTTTTGTTTTCCAGATCCACTTTAAGTTCATCGATGATTTCTTGTTTCACGGATTGGAAGCTGTTATTTAAGGTTAAGTAACTCTAATTTCTAGTGCAGCAGAATATTTTATGAATTTCAACATGTTTGATCCGTTTTAATTTCTCCTTGCATACTGAGTGATAAATGCTATGTCAATTTATACATACGTAGCTTTTAAAGATGACATTTTTACAACATTTAAATGTAACAACGCTTTTCAACATTTTTTTAAAATTTTACAAATGAGTTATATTATATATTAATAAAATAAAAATGAAATAAAATGGAATAGCATAAAATAAATTTTAAAAAAATCCAACCACTAGTCTCGAACTCGCGCTTGTAATAATAATTAATTGTAATATATACAGGGTATCCCGTTAATGAGGGGAAATGGCTGGACCACCGATTCCTGGGGCCAAAATATGTGGATTTAACCCAACATATCTATATGCAAAAGTTGACGGTTGAGACGGAATTTGTCTTCAAGTTCCAAAAATTTGTATTTCTTTTGATTATAACAATTGAACACTTTACTCTATTTGAATGAAATTTATCATTAATAACTACCATAATATAATACATCATTTGATTTATTATGGCCATTATTGACGGGAATTATAAAAAAAACAGTAGTACCACTACTTGAAAACTAAAATATTTTCTTATTGGTTTATCCAATAAAAATAAAAAATAAATATTTTAAAGATTATTTAATTTAAAAACTTTTTTGTCTCTTAATAATATTTGATATCTTATACGGTTTTCCCACAAAAAAATAAAATATATTTTTTTATCTAGTAAAAATAAAATCTAGTTTTCCATCAAATCGAAAATACATGTTTTTTGTGGCCGTCTTTGTTTAAAAAATGTAAATTATGTATATATAAAAATAATAACAGAGTTTTTTAATAATTAATTTTTAACTTTATTGTCGTTCATAAATATTCATATTTATCATCATATCATATCTTGCTTGTATTAGGATTTTGCGAAGGAAATTGTTTGAAAGTGTTAGATGTTGTTTTGATTTGTTTTATTAATTGTTGCTAATTAATTTCTATTCAATTGAGTAAGTTGATTTACTTATTACTGAGTGCATAATAAGCATACTTTGTGCAAGAACCGTACAAGATATCAAATACTATTAAGAGACAAAAAAGTTTTTAAATTAAATGCTCTTTTATTTAGTATTTTTTTAGTTTTTATTGGATTCACCAATAAAAAAATATTTTATTTTTTAAGTGGTGGTACTACTGTTTTTTATACTTCCTGTGAATCACTAATAGCCATAATGACTGAAATGATGTATTATATTATGATAGTTATAAATAATAAATTTCATTCAAATCAAATTATTATAAACAAAAGAAATAAAAAATTTTGTTTTGGAACTTTAAAGACGAATTCCGGCTTACCCGTCAACTTTTGGATATAGATATTTTGTGTTAAATCAACATATTTTGGCCCCAGGAATCGGTGGTCCAGCCATTTTCCCACATTAACGGGACACCCTTTATATACTTTCAGTCAAGTAATAAGGGACGCCATAATCAGGGAGATCCAAATCTCGTCATTATTATTTACGACAAATTTCCCAGATTATTTAAGTGTTATTATGGAGTTTCGACAAGTAACAGCGACATCAATCCAATGACGTAATTGTCAAAAAAAATAGTCAGATTAAATGAATAAACAGTGAAACAAACCAAGCTTAAATTGTGTTATTTCTATAGTACAATAATTTTTTAATCTAAATCAAATGAATTCTGTACTCAATTCTAGAAACAGGTTGTTAGATCTCATATTTGCTAATTTAATCTCACTTAATCTCATTCATTACTTCTCTAACACTAATTGCGACTGTATGAAGCGCTGGTCCAAATTAATTCCCGGCGCATTCACCATTTATGTTACATTGAAATATTTCAAACAAATGTTTTCATATTGATATTTTGAGTCATTAATATGAAAATCCCATAACCAACGAAAATTTAAAGATGTTGTTTTCAAAAAATAAACACCCAGTTTGTCTTTCAAAAAATATTTTTGTATTTGCTAACCAAATATGCGTTATATCCATATTAATGAAAATACACAAATTAAAGAAATTTAATAAAAAATAAGCCTGGCGCCTCCACCATTTTTTCAATAATTTTATGGATTTTTTGGTGCTAGAAATTTAAATATATCGATTTAACAATTACGTCGTTGTAATTATTTTATATCTTAAAGTATCTGTCATTTCAGACATTAAAATCGGTCAATTTTTCTATTTTTCGAATATTCGTATTTGAAATAATCAATTATTTTCCAAGATGAATTCATATTATTAAGCATAAATAACGAGCAATAAAAATTCTCGATGATACATTAAAATAAACGAAAACTACTTTACTATTAGGTCAATACTTTGTATTATACATTCCATAATAATAGTAATAATTTCAATTCCGGACCGACTGCACGTAACGATAATTGCGAACGTTTACATAAAAATAATCGCCGAATTACAAAGAAAGGTTTTCCATTTCCTGAGCGAGCGCACACTAAGCACAGATTCTCGACGTTTTCATCTAAACGATGGCGGTGGAAGAGGAAAAAAATATGTGTGTATCCGTGTGTGTGTGTGTGTGTGTGTGTGCGGCCCCCGAAACATAAATAGGTCGAGGGTAGATAATCGCCCCGGGGCGTATTTCCCCCCCCTGTATTCCATATTTTAGCGATCGTTTGCGGCAGAAGGCCTCCGGAAAAGAAAGGGGACACACACATACACACACACACACACGGATACACACAAACGGGCCTGATTTAGTGCCCACTAAGAAAAAGGGTGCAAGCGCGCCGGTCGTAACCTACACTCCTTCCTTTATCGAAACCTTATGTATATGTACACTATATACACACATTATATATATATATATATATATATATATATATATATATAATTTTGTTTTGGTGGGATGGGTAAAATAAATGGTGCACGCATGACGGACTTCCGAGATAAGGCGACGCCGACGACGACGCTGAAACGGCTTTATTGTCGTCGGTCCGAGGCACGAAGCGTACACTGGAGATACGTGATTGTCTCCTCTCTATACGAAGGGGGGAAAACCGGGGGCGGGAAGGAAGGACGGTTTCGGTCGCTTTTATCTATCTACTGTGCGCAAATAAATTAAGATTTGCTTATTTATAATGAACGCGTTCGTCTGAACTGTTGGCAGTGAAACACTGCGTACATTAAATTAGTTCAGGATTATTAACAGTTAGTCATTTTCAACATGTCATGTTGACATTAATCAAATATTTACACAAATTTTACAAATTTTAAGCAAAATGCTTAATACATCGAATATAAAATAAAATAAATATCTACAGTTGTAGATAGAAGTAGAAGAATTTCTCCAGAATTCCAATAAATGGAAACAATCTATATGGGTTTGACTGGAAGAACATTCCGAAGAATGAAGTCCGCCTGTGATTCCTGTGATTCAAAATTCAGTGTATTTTTTTTATGTGTAAATTATTATGTATTTTGTTAACAGGTAATCCAAAGCATCACAATAAACAATAAACAATAAACAATAAACATGTTCATGGACGCACACAGAATAATATGGGTTACGTAATGAAGATACACGATCCATCATCGCATTTTTGTGTATTGTTGAAATAAAAAGGAAAATTTACCTATTATAAACCATTATGAAGTCTATTTTTTAATACTCTAAATTTATAAACTCTGTTTAGAAGAAGTTTATCTAAGATATATGATGACGTTCTGAAAAATCTTCTTGGCAATCTTCTTAACATTCTAATGTCTTATACAATCTGTTCTATTATACGATTTTCTCTTTATTATTTCAAGTGAATCATTTCCCTTCCTTATCATGTTATTAAGAGTCGTGCGAATTGTAATCATAAAATAGTTCAGTAGTTCAGAAAACCAGTAGAGGAAATCCAGCGCCGTAAAACGTCGCGACGCCTAATTGAGACGCGGGTCCCTCAGCGAGCACAGCGTCGGCGGCGGCGGCGGCGGCGTCGACGGCGGCAGATGATTTACAGCAGCCGCCGACGTCGGTTTATTCCCTCGCCGTTTCCCTAACACGCTCGCAATTTGGGACTCTTTCCACCAAATACTACCCAACCCTCTACACACACACACATACACACACACACACAAAACAGATGCTGATAGATTGCCAACGGAAGCAAAAAGAGAGGAAGGATAAATAAATAAAATGAAATAAAACTGGTGGGGTGAGCGAACAGAGGCCAGAGAGATAAATAAGGCAGACGGAACGGGAAGTACTAGTACTACAGATAAAACACAATCCGGACGACCGCGTAAATCAAATCACCCCTTAAGAGACCCCATAAAAATACATCAAGTGTGTGTGTGTGTGTGTGTGTATGTCTTACTTTGAACTGTACGGCTTTCCGTCGCGAATAAAATAAGGAGGATGGTGAGCGACCCGAAGAATAATTCATTTATTATTATTTATTAATAATAGCTGCAAATCTTGACTTACTGGCGTTGAGTGGAATATTGGAATGCTGCTGTTGCGTGATGGTGTTGACGTGGTGATGGTTCCCACCGAGGTGCCTACCCTGGTAGCCCAATACGGAGCCATGGTAGAGCACCTGGTGGTGGGAGGCACCGTGCTGCTGCCTGAAGCCCGCCACTTTGCCTCCTGGTCTCTTCCGGGATCACAAGGGAAACTGCTGAGGCGGCGTCGGGGCCATAATTTTCGCACTCGTTTTTCCTACCACCCTCACCACCGCAAAAAGGCCAACAATTAACTTTGTATCAAGGCTCACAGTTTACGCGGTACTCTTAACTGCACGGCGACGATCCATTTAAAGCACACATCTACGAAAATAAAAATAATAATTTTACAGCAAAAATATTTTTTTAGTAGAAGATAATGCACTTGACTTTTTCTTTTCTTTATAAGTCGGTTAATACCTTTTATATTTCTTGAAGAACTTTCTCACAACTAAAACTCTCGCTTATGTTTTACTGATTGGAGGGTGGGATAGAGGCCACCCACCCACCCTACATATATATGAGAACTTTAATTGCTAATCATTGATGATTTTGCTACTAAAAACAATTAAACACTTTATGTAATAAAAACAAAACACAATTAAAATTTAAGTTTCTATGGCTAATCTTATATAATTTAGATTTAAAGTCTGCCCACCTATCATGCATCAAATTTTTACTAATTTTGCTCACTCAAAAATTTTACCTTTTGAATTTCTTTTTTCATTCAAAAAGTTTTAGAATTAATTTTATTGGAAACCGCGCGACGATCAGGAATTAAAGTTTATATGTATATGTAGGGTGGGTGGGTGGCCTCTATCCCACCCTCAAATCAGTAAAACATCATCAAAAACTATTTGAGAAGTTTGTATGAATAAATCTCTAAATTTTGCAATTATTTTATGTTTGTTTATATTTTACAACATTTAACTAAAACCCTCGCTTATGTTTTACTGATTGGAGGGTGGGATAGGTGCCACCCACCCACCCTACATATACATGATAACTTTAAATACTAATAGTTGATGATTTTGCTGCTAAAAACAATCAAACAGTTTATGTAATAAAAAACAAAACCAAAATTAAAATTTAAGTTTGAATATAAATTACTTTCTATAGCTTATCTTATCTAGTTTAGATTTAAAGTCATGCCCACCCATCATGTATCAAATTTTTACTAATTTACTCACTCAAAAATATTTCCTTTTTAATTTCTATTTTATTAAAAAACTTTTGTAATTAATTTTATTGGAAACCGCGCGACGATCAGAAATTAAAATTTATATGTATATGTAGGGTGGGTGGGTGGCCTCTATCCCACCCTCAAATCAGTAAAACATCATCAAAAACTATTTAAGAAATTTGTATGAATAAATCTCTAAATTTAAATCAAAATTTAAGTTTGAATATAAATTACTTTCTATAGCTTATCTTATCTAATTTAGATTTAAAGTCTGCCCACCCATCATGCGTTAAATTTTTACTAAATTATTCACTGAAAAACTGTACCTTTTTAATTTCTTTTTTATTCAAAAAGTTTTGGAATTAATTTTATTGTAAATTGCGAGACGATCAGGAATTAAAGTTTATACGTATATGTAGGGTGGGTGGGTGGCCTCTATCCCACCCTCTAACCAGTAAAACATCAGAAAAAATTATTTGAAAAATTTGTATGAATAAATCTCTAAAAATTGTAATTATTTTGTGTTTGTGTACATTTTACAACATTTAATTAAAACCCTCGCTTATGTTTTACTGATTGGAGGGTGGGATAGAGGCCACCCACCCACCCTACATATACATATAAACTTTAATTGCTAATCGTTGATGATTTTGCTGCTAAAAACCATCAAACCCTTTATGTCATAAAAAAATAAAATTTAAATTTAAATATAAATGACTTTCTATGGCTAATCTTATCTAATTTAGATTTAAGTCCGCCCACCCATCATGCATCAATTTTTTACTAATTTACTTACTCAAAAAATTAACCTTTTTAATTTCTTTTTTATTCAAAAAGTTTTGGAATTACTTTTATTGGAAACCGTGAGACGATCAGGAATTAAAGTTTATATGTATATGTAGGGTGGGTGGGTGACCTTTATCGAACCCTCCAATCAGTAAAACATGATCAAAAACTATTTGAGAAATTTGTATGAATAAATCTCTAAGTTTTGCAATTATTTTATGTTTGTTTATATTTTACAACATTTAACTAAAACCCTCGCTTATGTTTTACTGATTGGAGGGTGGGATAGGTGCCACCCACCCACCCTACATATACATGATAACTTTAAATACTAATAGTTGATTTTGCTGCTAAAAACCATCAAACCCTTTATGTCATAAAAAAATAAAATTTAAATTTAAATATAAATGACTTTCTATAGCTTATCTTATCTAATTTAGATTTAAAGTCTGCCCACCCATCATGTATCATATTTTTACTAATTTACTCACTCAAAAATTATTCCTTTTTAATTTCTATATTGTTAAAAAGCTTTTGTAATTAATTTTATTGGAAACCGCGCGACGATCAGGAATTAAAGTTTAATTGTATATGTAGGGTGGGTGGGTGGCCTCTATCCCACCCTCCAATCAGTAAAACAGCATCAAAAATTGTTTGAAAAATTTGTAAGAATAAATCTCTAAAAATTGTAATTATTTTATGTTTGTTTATATTTTACAACATTTAACTAAAACCCTCGCTTATGTTTTACTGACTGGTGGGTGGGATAGAGGCCACCCACCTACCCTACATATACACGATAATTTTAAATACTAATAGTTGATGATTTTGCTGCTAGAAACAATTAAACACATGTAATAAAAAAACAAAACAAAATCAAAATTTAATTTTAAATACAAAAGACTTTCTATAGATAACCTTATCTAATTTAGGTTTAAAGTCTGCCCACCCATCATGTATCAAGTTTTTACTAATTTACTCACTCAAAAAAATTACCTCTTTAATTTTTTTTATTCAAAAAGGTTTGGAATTAATTTTATTGGAAACTGCGAAACGATTAGGAATTAAAGTTTATATGTATATGTAGGGTGGGTGGGTGGCCTCTATCCCACCCTCCAATCAGTAAAACATCATCAAAAATTATTTGAAAAATTTGTATGAATAAATCTCTAAAAATTGTAATTATTTTGTGTTTGTGTACATTTTACAACATTTAATTAAAACCCTCGCTTATGTTTTACTGATTGGAGGGTGGGATAGGTGCCACCCATCCACCCTACATATACATGATAACTTTAAATACTAATAGTTGATGATTTTGCTGCTAAAAACAATCAAACCCTTTATGTAATATAAAGCAAAATTAAAAATTAAAATTTAAGTTTGAATATAAATTACTTTTTATAGCTTATCTTATCTAATTTAGATTTAAAGTCTGCCCACCCATAATATATCGAATTTTTACTAATTTACTCACTCAAAAAAATTACCTTTTTAATTTCTTTTTTCTTCAAAAAGTTTTGGAATTAATTTTATTGGAAACCGCGAGACGATCAGGAATTAAAGTTTATATGTATATGTAGGGTGGGTGGGTGGCCTCTATCCCACCCTCAAATCAGTAAAACATCATCAAAAACTATTTGAGAAATTTGTATGAATAAATCTCTAAATTTTGCAATTATTTAATGTTTGTTTATATTTTACAACATTTAACTAAAACCCTCGCTTATGTTTTACTGATTGGAGGGTGGGATAGGTGCCACCCACCCACCCTACATATACATGATAACTTTAAATATTAATAATTGATGATTTTGCTGCTAAAAACAATCAAACCCTTTATGTAATAAAAAATAAAACAAAATCAAAATTTAAATTTAAATAGAAATGACTTTCTATAGCTTATCTTATCTAATTTAGATTTAAAGTCTGCCCACCCATAATGTATCGAATTTTTACTAATTTACTCACTCAAAAAAATTACCTTTTTAATTTATTTTTTATTCAAAATCTTTTGGAATTAATTTTATTGGAAACCGCGAGACGATCAAGAATTAAAGTTTATATGTATATGTAGGGTGGGTGGGTGGCCTCTATCCCACCCTCCAATCTCTACATATACATGAGAACTTTAATTGCTAATCGTTGATGATTTTTGATTGAAGGGCAGATTAGACACCCAATATAAAATATTGCTTAACAGAATGAAATCTACAGCTAATAAGATTATAAAAATTATTACCTTTAGAAATTTTTTACAAATAAAAAATCTAATTAAACTTCTAAACCATCTAAACAATAAAAAAATAATATATATTTCACCTCTACTACATTTTTTTTAACGCTAAAATCATAACCTTTCAAAAAATGAATTATAAATACACTGCTCTCACACAATCACGCAAATATTACGTGTGAATATAATGTATAACCGAAATTATTATCAGCGAAAATAATATTCATTTAATTACGAAACCACTTAATCTCGCACGATTTATTCCGCTTTTTGTGTTTTTTTTATATATTTTTTTTTTCCATTGATAAACAACGCTGTAACGAAAATCGTGAGTGATATGTTGAGGTTAAACACGGCGGAATTTAATCAAATTATCACGGGGGCGAAAAAAAAAGGTCACGTCAGCGTTGACGAAAATTTCCGTGATTAATGGGGGGGGGGGGGCGGTCGGCGGGGCGCCGCCACCACGCGTGGCGACACTTTCCTGTCCGGGGTGCGCCTGTCGCGTGGCCGGATATGTCGGATTTTTGTCACTTCTTTAATTATTTACACGACGACCGCACGCCACGACGCCGACATCCAATTATAGGAGTGACACGGACGCCGCCGAAACGAATTAAAAATAGCGGCCGCCGCCAACATCATCACTACACCCCTACAGATACGCACGAAAATTATGCTTAATGCATAAAAACTATTGTCTATTAGTTCTCATTTACAATCTCTAAACATTTAATAAACAAGCTAAAAATGTATTTCAAAAAAATCCCAAAGTGCTTCATTAGTTTAACCAAAAACAAATGAAACTAATGAAGGAATATAGAAAATATCTCAATTTATTTAAAAATGTATTGTTTCAGAAAATTATCTATTATCATAATTATCATCCGCAATATATCATCTATCTTCTATTATTGACAGCTATTATCTATCATCTATTCTCTATTATCAACTATTACTTACATAAACGTTAGTGATTCAATTGTAGCTCGTCTATAAATTATCATCTATCATCATGTGTTATATTTCATGTGGCATCTATAATATATCATATGTCATAATCTATTAGCTATCTTTTGTCAATTATCATCTGCACATCTATCATCTGTCAATAAACAAACGAACTAACAGATGACAACTATAATATATTGAAGGTTACCTAAAATATACCATCTGAATTCTTTTAGCTGTCATCTGTCAATTATCATTAATTAACAAGAAATAAACTTTGACATTCGTTATTATCATCTATCACTTACACAAACGTTTGTTATTTAATTGCAGCTCATCTATAAATTATCATCTATCATCATCTATTATAGATCATGTGAAATCTACAATCTATCATTATCATTCATCAGCTAGCTTCTGTTAATTATATTCTACCATCTATCTATCATCTGTCAATGAACAAACAAACTTTGGTTAATACCAACTATAATATATTCTACGATACCTGCAAGATACCATCTAACTTTTATTAGCTGTCATCTGTCAATGCAGGTATCCTAGAATATATTATAAGAAATATTAAGATGTATCATCTAAGTAATCAAAATTCTTTCAAATTATAAAAAAAATTAAAGTTTTGGTCATTAAATGATCTATAAATTGCCATCAATCAACACTTGTCATGCATAATACATCACTTGCAATCTACCAATCTTTATTAGTATCATATGCCATAATTAGTCCATAAAAAACAAACAAACGTGGGCGGATACGAATATAGAAACACTGTGGATCTCCAAATTTTTAAGATATTCATTTCAAAATTTTATTCTTTATTATCCATCCTGAGTCATTTATTAACTGCATTATACCATCTATCTTCTATCAATTATGATCCGTCATCTTTCATCAGTCATCTATTATCTATAATCATCTATTACTTGTACAAATCCTGAGGATTAAATTACAACTAATCTGTAAATCATCATCTAACATCATCTGTCATGCATCATTCACAATCTGCAATTTACCACATGTCTTCTATCAGCTGTTTCATCATGTATCCGCCTCGTCCATTAAATTCAAATTCTCTTACATTATAAAAAAATATATAAAAATCTTGGTGATTTATTTGTAAATCATCTATTCATTTTCACCTATTATCATCTGTTATGTATCATCTACAATCTACCATATGTCTTCTATCAGCAATCAGCCTGCCTAATCTATCAAGAATCAAACAAACAAAACAAACTTTGACAGATAAGAACTATAAATTATTGTAAGAACTTAGGTCAGATCTTCATGCATGTGTTTTAACATTTCCATCTATCACCATCTGTTATGTACGAAATGTCATCTGCAATCTTCTATCTGCTGTCATGTATCAAGTATCATATGTCATCTAGTATCCATTAATATTTATCGCGTGCACACATTTTGAGGATTTCATTGCAAATCATCCATATGTCATATTTGATACGTCATCAGTATGTACCCTTCTAAATTCTATCATTTGTTAATTCTCATGTTAATGTCATTCATTATCCATGATTATTTTTCACTTGCAAAAATCTTAATTATTTGCAAATCATCTATATAATGTCATCATAGTGATAAATGACAATTTATGATGATTTTTATCTATGATATGTCTTCTAAAACTTTCTGTCTGCTGTCATCTATTAATTATCATCTGCCAAAAACAAACTTTAGCAGATGAGTACTAAAAAATATTGCAAAAATCTATACATTTCCATCTATCACCATCTATCATGTACGATATGTCATCTGAAATCTTCTATCTTCTATCATGTATCAAGTATCATATGTCATCTATGGTCAATTAATATTTATAGACTTTCAAAATATACAAAGAACACAAATCTTAGCGATTTAGTTCGAAACCTTATAAATTATAATTTATTATAAATCATCTATAATCTACTATCTATTATCATCTGTTGATTACGTTTATCGCTTGCACAAATCTTGATGATTTAATTAGAAAACATCTATTAATGTTATATCATCTGTAATCTATCTGCTGTCATTTTCAAATTATCATATGTCATCTGTAATCCATTAATATTAATCTAGTGCACAAATTTTGAGGATTCCATTGCAAAGCATCTATATGACAATTTATATCACCATCTGTCATAGCTGATATGTAATCTGCAACTTTCTAAATGCTGTTAACTGTTAATTCTTATATGTCATTCATTATCCATTAACATTTATCACTTGCACAAATCCTAATTAATTGCAAATCATCTATAAATTGTCATCAGAGTGATAGATGACAATTTATGATGATTGTCATGTATGATATGTCATCTTCAATCATCTGCTGCCATCTATTAATTATCATCTGTCAAAAACAAACAAACAAACTTTAGCAGATGAGTATTAAAAAATATTGTGAAACATAGCACAGACTTTTGAAATATCTAAAGAACACAAATCTTGGCGATTTAATTACAAACCTTTTATAAATTATCATCTATCATCTTGTATCATTTATTCTATATAATCTTTAATCTTTTATCTGAATTCTATCAGCTATCTATTAATTATAATCTATCATCTAATATTTGTCATCAAACATCTGTAACTATTTTTTTTTAAATTTGAACTAAATGTTAAGAAAAAATTTAATTATAAAACATATTTAATGTGACATCTACCATTCAACTTCTGTCATCTATCAGTCACTAATATTTTATTATTTCTTAGCTGTTTATGATTATCTATTATATGTAAACTTCAATACCATTTATGTTCAATAATATCAAAAATTAAATATGCAAATTTTATAAAATCAATCACAAATACACCATTTATAATAGGTTCAATGTCATCTATTAGGTAACTGAAAGTGTAATGGCATATCTAGACGCTAAAGAAAAGACAGGATTTGAGTGCATCATTTTACAAAATTTAAAGAAAAAAAACATACATATAATTCGTATAACCTAAATTGTGTCTACGTTTTTTTTCCTCTTTTTAAATTTTGTAAATTGGAATATCATGTATATACGAATACTAAAGTATTAATCAACAAATAAACTACTATGACATGTCATGAGTTATATGTCAGATATCTATTAATTTAATTTTGGGAATTGTTAATTATAAATATACATTATTTATTCATCATATACAAATTATTTGTAACATGTGGCCTGATATCTATTATCTTTCATATACCATATGTATTTTATGACATTTATCATTTAACATCTGTCATCTATCTGTCACTAATAATGTTTTTAGTTGTTGATGATTATCTGTGATGAGTAAAATGCATTCCCAGTTATGTAATATAAAAATTTTATTGACCCAACTACAAATAAATCATTTATATTAGATTCTATGTCATTTATAGACTTATCTCAATACAACAATCTTTGCTCTTGCTAAAGATCATATAAACGTTCATGGAAAATAATTCATAATTGTGTAAAAACATTTTATTATGGAAAAATTATATATTTAAGAAGATAATTTAATTGTTTTTCTTTTCAATATCTCTTGAAAAAATTAATTATATTATCTAAAAAATCATTACAAAAAGAAGTAATGAAAGCTTCTTTGCTGTTAGATCTGAAACTTCAAATTTGCAAAATTCTCAGATGTCTTTTTTATGCGCATCAAAAAAAGCACAATAATGACAAACAATGAAATTCGTCCTTTTTTTGTAACGGAAACTCACATTAAAAAATCTCCGATGTCGTTGTTATTATTTTTGATATACATGGTTCAATTGTTTTTTAGTATTTTGTTGATTGTTTTGGCCGTCTTCTGTTTACTAACTTATGATTGTTATTTTCAGCATAAAAAATGTATCCTGTCGAAAACTTTGGGTTTTTGTTTTCTATCTCTCTGTGAAAGTAAGTAAAAACATTCATCTAATAATTTTCATCTGTCATTTTGATTTGTCTTGAATATCTTTTTGTCTACTTCTGTCATCTATATAATATATTCCGGTTTTTGTGTCAAAAATATAATAAAAAATGGTCATCTATCATCTATCACCTATTATCTTAAGGTTGTCGGGGAAGTAAGTACGAATTTGAATTCTAAGTGACAAAAAGTTATTAAAAAAACATGCTTTATGGCTGTTTTTTCGCGCTTGTGGATGAAAATGATGATTTTTTATTTCAACAAGATGGTGCGACATGTCACACATCCCACGAGACGATGACTCTACTGAATGAAAAGTTTCCCCAAAAAAATGATCTTTTTGCGTGGCGACCAGGAATACGATCTTGCGCCTTTTGACTTCTTTTTTTGTGAAATCAAAAGTGTACGTGAACGAACCACAAACAAACCACCAATTGAAGGATGAAATTCAAAGGGTTATTAAGCGGCATCACACCAGATGTGTGTGAACGCGACAATGAAAACTTCCTTGAACGAATTGCTTGCGGCCTTGAGTGATCATGTGGAGGATATAATTTTTAATACATAAATGGGAGATCTTACTTAATGTGTTTTTAAAAAAATACATTTTGAATAAATTATGTATGTTCTACAGAACTTTAATATCGCTCCTTCCCGAACGCCTTTTATTCATCATCTATCATCTGCCATCTGCTATCTAACATCTATCATCTATCACCTAAAATCTACGAACTATCTGCTTTTGTAAATAAGCGAGTAATGTTACCAATGAAAATAGTGATTTTAACGAAAACCATCGAGAAGAATTCATCTATCACATTTCTAGAAACTCATCTTTTATCTGTCATCTGTTGTCTAGAATTCATTTTTGTAAATTTAAACTATAATTATACATAAGTTATCTCTTCATATATAAATTATTTGTAATTTTTGACCTGTCATTTATCATCCATAATCTATCATTTATCATCTATCATCTACGACCCAATTATCTACCACATATGTTATTTATGTATTATTTTCATCAATTACCAGATTTTATGTATCATACGTCGTATAAAATCCGCCATATCAAATA
Source organism: Ontholestes murinus (assembly GCA_963969525.1). Classification (NCBI taxonomy): domain Eukaryota; kingdom Metazoa; phylum Arthropoda; class Insecta; order Coleoptera; family Staphylinidae; genus Ontholestes; species Ontholestes murinus. The sequence goes on from OZ018393.1 coordinate 7,634,035, forward strand.
ATATCTGTCAACAATCATGTATCATCTATCTTTAGTAACCTGGTATCTATTACCTGTTTCTTTTTTTGCTTTAAAAATTGTTATTTTAAAATGAAGTGGTCAATTTTAAACCACATTGAACTTTGCATACATCATTCAACATCTGCTATATGTCAAATAATAAGTTTTGTATATCTGTCGTTTATAATTTATCATATGTCATCTGTCATTTAAATTCTGTCAACGGTGAGATTTTTTAAAATTTTTGTTCACATTATTGACGTTTAAGTATGTAATTTTAATAAATCAACTGAAAATCACGTATAATAGATATCTATCAATATTTTTGCAAGTAACGTATTGTTACTACCATATTTCATTTAATATCTTTTATCAACAATCTGTTATTTGTCATCTATAATTTATATCTCTCATGTGTCATCTATAATTTCTACCTTTAATCTGTCATATATAATCTGTATCTATCATATGTCATCTACCATCTGTCAGTTCTCATCTTTTAACTGTTATCTATCATCTGTCATACCCATTTATAAGCTATATCCTTTTGTACATCATTCCAAATAATTTGTATTTCAATTGTAACATTATTTATGTGTCTTTTTTAAGTGTAATATGCCGCTGAAATTCAAGCGCGAATAAAAATAATATATGGGTATGACAGATGATAGATAACATTTGAAATATGACATATGATAGATGGCAGCTGGTAGATGACAGATGACAGTTAAAATATGACAGATGGCAGCTGCTAGCTGTCAGTTGTCAGCTGTAATCTGCCATCTATTATCTGTCACCTATCAACGGTTATCCATCATCTGTCATTTGTAATCTGTCATTTGTCATACTCATCTATGAGCTATATCCTTTTGTTTCTAACCTATCATCTGACATCTTTTAACTATTATCTGTCATCTGTCAACTATAATTGGTCATCTATCATCTGTCACCTTTCAACTGTTATCTATCATCTGTCATCTGCAATCTGTAATCTGTCATCTATAATATGTCACTTGCCATACCCATCTATAAGCTATATTGGTTTGTTTATGCTGCTTGAGTTGAGGAAAAGAAAGTTAGTAGTTGCTCATAACTTCTAGGTAAATATAATATTTAAATAACTAAATATATTACACATTAAAATATATAAAACATTATTTAGAATATTCTTTTCTATCAGCTGTTATCGGTCATCTATAATCTTTCGGATTTCAACTGTTATCTTTCATGTATCATCTGCCATTTGTCAGCTACTATATGCCACCTATTTAACCGTCATCTGTCATCTATCAGCTGTTATCTCTTATCTATCATATGTCCTCTTTCATTTATCTATCATCTGTCATAGCCATCTATAAGCTAAATGTTTCTTGTTCACGCTTAAGTTGATGAATTGAAGCGATGGATTACACTTTAAAAAACAAAAATGTTGTAATTTAAATACAAATTATTTGGAATATTTGATCTATAATTTATTTGTATACTCATAGAATATCAATAATTTGTTTTTCTAAATTATTTACCATAAGTAATCTGCATCTAGTACCATCTACCTAAAGTCATATACTTTCATTTATAACCCATAGTTATCCATCTTCTTCTGTCATATAACATATGTAGTATACTTTATCTCTATCAACTATCGTTAAATCATCATATTTTGAGAGTTATCTACTGCTTATCCTCTACAATCTGCAACATTTTAATTTTGAAAACAATTATCAAATATAATAAATCAATTGTTATCAATAACTTGAACATAAATACATGGACAAAAGATGTCAGATGTTCTTTTATCCATATCTTCAATCTTATCTTCTTTATTTATGTCCGAGTTATTGAAAAATATGTAAATTTCATTGAATCAAATAAAAATTGGTTACATGCCATCTATCATCTGTTAACCAGCTGAAGTCGTTTATAAACTTTTATCAATTAGATGTCGTATTTAATCAATTATCATTAGTCATCCGTCATGGTTTTTTTTTGTTATTTTCAATCTGTTATCTATCTGTTATTTGTCATCAGTCATGTGTTATCTGTTATTTTTCAACTGTCATCTATCTGTCATTTAACATCTATCATCTGTCACCTGTCAATTGCCATTGATTTTCTCATAGAGGAACTGTTCTTTTGGATAAGCTTATACTGTTGTTTTCATTTCAGGAAAATATTAGTCTTAAAAACTGTAAAAAGTAGTTATTTCAATTTAAATCATTTGGAATGTTAATCCCTCATTTGTTTGTCTACACACTGTCATCTTTCACTTACTAGGTTTTGTCTATATATTTTTTTGAAAATTATGAATTATTAATATACAAACATTATTGAATCGTATATCATATAACATAATTATTATCATCTGTCGTAATGTGTCATCTGTTATATATCATTTGCAATCTATTATAAGTCTTCTATGTCTTCTCGCAGCTAATGTCTGTCAATTATCATATGAATCATCTAAAAATCTATTATGGGTCATCATTTATTATAGATTGAGTAGATTTTGCAAGTCTCATCTTTCACCTGTTACAGATGGCATATCTTATCTTTTGTGATTCATCTGATAGCTGTTATTTGTGATATTATATATCATCTATCAACTGACAAATATATGATATATTATATTATCATCTAACGTCTGTAATCTGTGAGTAAAACACAGTTTGGCACTTTTTTCACTTGTTTTATTAAATGCTAGATGTACATTGTAACCGAAATGTACATTTAGCGTTTAATAAAACAAGTGAAAAAAGTGCCAAACTGTGTTTTACTCATATCAACATTTTCACGTACTAAAACAACCAAATTAATATCTGTAATCTATCAATAATCTATTAGCTTCGAGCTGTGATCTATCCTTACGGTTTATGGTTGAATTATTAGGCATCAGGGTAGAAAAACCTATCCTCCACTACTCTAAAATAAAATCAGTTAATTGTAAAGAGGTTGCAAAAACTAAAAAAAAAGTCTTTGAAAAATTATGCAAAATTTTGTGGAAATATGGAAACCTGTCACTATTTCAATTTGTATGTAATGTTTTATGGCACCTTGAAATAAAGAATATTTGATTTGATTTGAATATTTCAAACTCTCTAATTCTAACACTATGTTCTTTAAATTTCCATAAAAACTCATTCAATTTCATTATTCGTTTTTAAAATATTCTGAACTTTGTGGTATTTCTTTCATTCTTAATAAATAACTTTTTATAATACCTTTTGTGCAGCAAAATATTTTTTGTTGTTGTTACGAATATACATTTACTAAACACTGAATTTTTGTGTATATGAACTTAAATTGCTATTTTTGTGTAACGTTTTATGTCAGTATACATTTTATGTGCAGCGATATATTTTTAACTTATTTAGTTTAACAATATTAACTCCCAAAATAACTAAATCATAGTAATTATGTATAAATTTTTAACACCAGTTTTATTGCACAAGCTTAAACTTTGCCGTTATTCATATAGAAATTTGTTGTTGAGTTACGTAAATATATGATTAATACTTGATTAAAACACTAACATTAATTAATATTGATATTATTAATTGTGAAGAAAGTATAATCAAGTTTTGATGTTATTGCTATTAATTACTGTGTAATTAAATTTTTTTACCAATTAATTACTTTATGGAAACAATTATTATTAACGAAGTTATATTCTTTATAAATTCAAACTAATAATTTCAGACAAGGAAATTTATATATTTATATAAATCTACCGGAGCGGTAAATTTCCGTGTGCTCAACATTCCAGTAACGGATGGAATTAATTAAAAATACGAACAATACAGAAATGCAACCCTACAAATTACTTCCAGGACGATTAACGTTGTTTACATTGAGTATTTAGTCCGCTTTTGTACGTGATTGCGTTCTGTGCACTTTTGGTGGATGCGCCTGGCACAGATAGAATCGCGTTCCGTGTTCGTCCCCATTAATTACCGGGGGATCGAGGTGAAGGGGGGGCACGGAGCGAAACGAAACGAAAGGGACGACTTATCGGCACAAAGTAGACAGTTAATTGCCAGACGCTGGCGATAAATCCGGGCGTGACCTTAACTTCCGCGGGGTTCTTAATTGCGAAAACTTTCCGACCGGAGGCGGAATTTTTGTTGTTCTTTATCGTCGAACCGTGCCTTTTCGTTTCGCTGATGAATTAATAATCGCGATTAAAATTAAAGTAAATATTTGATGCAATCGGTGGCACGAAATTCAGTAATTAAAATTAAAGTTATTAATAATTTTGACGTTAGTACCGAACAGTAACGTTAATGGAAAACTGTCCACCAGCACGAATGTATCTTTTAAAGTAATTTAATTAAAAGGACGAGAGAAAAAAAAAACCGGAAAAACCCGGACATGAAAAGCTCTTTGGCTGAAAGGGGCGCCCCTTTTTGCTTCCGTTTTGCCGCTTCATCTCAGTTTTATTTAATAGCCGAAATGCATCTAGCCGCTCTGTAAACAACACTGTCCCCAATTTTAAAGGGGCGGCATATATAGAGGCGAGGGAAGGGAGAGTAGGTGTATTTCGCGAAATTAAGTTACATCTGTTTTCCGGGGCGAACTTAAAATTGGTTCTACTTTATTAATATTTCATCGCGCGCGCTATAAGGGGAGCTCATGTGTGCGAGGGCGGAGGGTGAAAGGGTGTGAGGGCGTCTCGTCGTTCGGGTCGTTCGGGGGGTAAATTGCGAGACCGCAGCAGCGCCGCGGAAAAATGAGGGACCGTTCCGGAAAATTATGTTACGAACCCGACGAATCGCTACGTCTTCCTTATAATAGAAAATGTTCTGGCCTTGTTTCACCAATTTCCAGTTTTATCAACAACAGTTTCATATCTGATCAATCACTTGTAATATTATGATTATTAAAAATAACAGCTTTTCGAAATAAAATTCAATTCAATTTTAATCACTAGGCGTCGATTATAAAATTAATTTTTAGCGTCCATTAAAAAATTGTATTCCGTTATTAACACCGATCGCGGTAATTATAGCGAAGCATGGATGAATGTTTTAAAATGAAATACGTACAACAAAATAATTATTAAACGTTAATCGCTAATGGTTTAACGAATAATATATGCGCGCGTTTGTGGATAATTGCCCCGGAATATTTTTCATGGGAGGCAAAAGCGCGGAAATTTTAATAACGCCCCCGCTCGCAAAAGCGCGCGTTTAGCGGAAATAAAAATAAAAATTCGGATGAAAACAGTGGGCGCCCGGTGGTGGTGCAAAAATTAATTCGTTTCCACGCCCCGCACCGAAGGGTTAGGGGGGTTGGTGAGCGCGGGCTCAATTAGTGCGGAATTATCTGACTATTGCGGATGCACGCCCCAAAAAGCCGCCAAAAAGTCAATGCAGCTGCCGCTGAAAATTGTTAAATTTCAACTTTTAACTCTGTCCCCCACTGTTTATTAATTCCGCGTTTGTACAACGCCGCTGTTGCGTTAATGCGAATGATTTTATTGTAATGGTTGCAGATTCTCAAGAGATTTAACATTTGTAGAAGATAGAATGGAATGAACAATTTTTTTTAGTATACCATTTCTTAATTTTATATTTTACAATAAAATCATAGTTTGTTTTATTTTTGATAGATTGAAGCAGTTTAAAAATATGTTTCAGATCTAAAGCAAAATGTGTATTACTTAAATTACGTTAAAAAGGATGAAATTAACTTACATTTTACATTTCTTCACGTAACTTTAGAAATACACGTTTTTAAGTGCTTTAAAACTGAAAAATATTTTTAAACTGTTTCAATCTATCATGAATAAGGTGAAGTAATATAAAATAATTTACAATTTGCTAACAAACTGTTGAAAGAACAGAAAACAATTGAAGATTTTTAAGAAATAAATACCAGTTCAAATTTGTGAAAATAGTTAGAATTCTACAAACATAAACAATTGTAAAGGTTCACTATTTGTTTTGAGTTATGTGAAGTAATGATCACTAATAAAACACGGTTTGATTTCCTTTCTTCTCCTTTGCTCGAAATGTACATTTAACGTGTAAAAACAGTTTAGTGAAGAAAGAAAATCAAACCGTGTTTTATTAATTGAAAAGGTATTTAAAATTCTACTTGATTGTAGAGGTTGTTAAAATTTTTAGTAGTAATTTTCTTGATAATAAATTTTAATATTTTAATAAATTTTCCGCTTTGATCAAGTAAATTTAAAAATGAAAGACTTTTTAAACTTAAAATTCAATCGATTGAAAATTATTTATTGAGAAACTTTAAACTAAAATCAAAATAACAGCACACAAAAAAGTTTCTACGCAGAAAACGTGTATTGCATGGAAAATAAGTAGTAAAAAAAATATTGTTTGCATTGTAAAAATACTTGATTTCTCTATGATTAATTCTTTTCTAGTAAATGAATGTTTCGATGGAAATTATCTAACTTCATTTAAGAAATGAAAGAAAGAAAAAAAAATGATACTTCACGATTTAAAAATTCTGTAGATTAATATCCATATATCAAAATTTCTTTGTAAAAAGATGTTTTGGTAGAATTCAGCATTCTAAAAATTTATTACACGAAAATTACAAATCAGAGAAAAATCAGTGTTTGCATCTTAAAATTTAAAAAAATAACAATTTTTGCAATAATTAATAGTAGTTAAAAATATCCTTTTCTTCACTGTTTTTATTATACACTATATGTACATTTCGAACACAAAGTATTCAAATTCTAATGCTCTACAAATTTTAATCCTTCAAATAATAACGTCTTTGCGTTTTTACATTCCAACATATCAAATTTACATATTTAAACGTTTAAAAAAGTATACTGAAATGAAAAATTCACTACGTTTTAACCACAAATAATTTTATTTTTAAAAAAGTTTCTACATGTTTTTATATTCTCGTTCTCATAAATTTAAAAATGTAAACACATGTTAACGGAGAACGTTATAACTTGAACACGTTCAAAAGTTATTATATGAAGGTTGAAAAATTTTAAAGCATGAAAATTTTTAAGTAACAAAATCCTAAAACGATGACACGCAAAACATTTATATTTTTGAAAACGTTAAAATATTTATAATGAACATTTTTTGAAATTTATTACAACGAGAATATGTAGAAACGTTAACGCAATAAAACTTGAAAATATTGAGCTATTTAGAAGTAAAAACACCTAAATAAGAAAATGACAAAACATTAAAATCTTCAACATGAAAATACTAAAACCATAAAAGTATTATATTTCCACATTTTCATGATTTCATTATTTCACATTTTAAGGTTTGAATTTTTTAACATACATAAAAGTTTCTAGAATAAAACATATTTGTTTTAGAATCACACAGATTTCTTGTTGAAAACAATGGAACAATTGTTCATCTGCCTGATGAAGCCAATGTGTGACAAAACTTTCAGCAATAAATCCGTGGAACTCAAAAACAAACGTGTTCTATTTTATAAAGTTTATAATGGAGTTTCACCAAATATCAGCCAATTTTTGTCTTCATAGTCGTTTGTCATCTCATTCATGTCATCTATCATCTGTTATGACTAATCTGTCATATGCCATGTCATCTGTCATCTGTTGTTTGTTGTATATCATCTGTCTTCTGAATTGTCACTACAGTCTTTTATTGTCTATTTTCTATCTTTATAATTTATTTTCTTTTGTTTCTATAGTGAAATAGGTATGCCATATTTCTTTGGTCATCTTCCTCATGTCATCTATCTTCTGTCATCTATCATCTGTCATATGTTAATCATCTGTTAACTGTCATCTGTCAACTATTGTCACTTCAACTTTCGTTGTCTTTATAGTATATTTTCCATTGTTTCCATGGTGAAGTAGGTAGGTTATTTGCCGTCCTCTGAATTGTCACTTTAGTTTTCTGTTGTCTATTCTCTGTCTTCATAACTATTTTAATTCCATGGTTCGATGGTTTCCATGGTCAAATAGGTGGAAATTTATATCTCTCATTTATGTATACTGTTATTTGTCGTTTGTCTTCTGTCCTCTATCAACTGTTATCTTTTTCTCTGCGATCTGTCATCTGCAGTTTGTTGTATGTTTTCTGTCTTCTAAATTCTGTCCTAAGTTATTTATCTTATGTCTTCAACTATCGTCTATACTCTGTCATCTATCTTTTATGTTTTGAATTAATCTTTCTTCTGTCTTCTGCCGTTTTGAATTTTCTGTTGTCTATTTCTTGTCTTCCACGATGTTAAGGCTAGTAATTATCTATAAAATATATAAAACTTCTTCTGCCTATTGTATTCTGTCGTCTGTTTTCTGTCACCTGTCGTTTGTAGTCTATGTTCTTCATTCTTAATTAAATATCTCTTTTATTTTCTGTATTCTATCTTAATAATAATAATAATAATACAGAAAGATGTTATTATATCTTTAAGTTATTAACACTTTTAACTTTTTATTTTTTTATATTAATCTCGTTTAATGTTTTCTCCTTTAATGTAATTATGTTTAAACGTTTTAATTCTTTTAAATTATTTATGTTTTTATATGGTTAGGAATTTTATATTTTAGGGTTTAACGTTAACACGTCTCATTTAAATTTTGTTAAGGTTTTTCAAGTTTTAATTATGCTACATTTTAACTTTACTGTTTTATTTGAATTAAATGAATCACATTTAAAAAAAATTCAACAATTTTTTTCTTAAAAATAAATCAACTATTTTTTCTTTAAAAATTTCAATGGTTTTTCTTTTAAAAAATTTAGTAATTTCTAACTGAAATGATTTTTAAGCAAATATTCATTTGCTCTATTTTTTTTAATTTTATTTGTTGTTTCTCCTAAGAGAACCTTTTTACTACTTTTTCATTTGTTTTTGTTTGCAAAATTACAACTATTTTTAAGTAAATATGAAACAAGTTTAAAAATATTCAATTGTTTTCTGTTCTTTCAACGGTTTGTTAGCTAATTGTAAAATATTTTATATTAGCAAATTGAAAATTTTCTTGACAATAAATTTTAATTTTTTAATAGAATTTCCGCTTTGATCAAGGTAATTTAAAATTTTTTGAGATTTTAAAATTGAAATTTAATCATATATGAATTTTTTTTATGGAGGAACTTTAAACTAAAAATTAAAATATCAGCGTACATAAAAGTTCTTACGAAGAAAACGCCTTTTTTTCGAAAATAGAAAAAGTAGAAAAATTAATTTTTGCATTGTAAGAAAACACCCGATTTCTCTAGAAATTATTTAAATTGAAATTTCTTTTTTATTAATCGAATGATTCCAAAGATTAAAACTATTTAACTTCATTTAAAGAAACAAAAACGACAATTCACTATTTAAAACTTCTGTTGATTGATATCCACATATCAAAAATTCTTTGTGAAAAAATTTTAACTTCAGAAGAATGTTTTATTACATTCAAATTTCTACGAATAGAAAATTTAAATCAAAGAAAAATCAGTTTTTGCAATTCTTATTTGCTATGAATTTCTTAGATATTAATTTTTCAATTATTTTAATATTATCTATATTTTTTAGACATTATTAAAATTGAATTAATGAAGAATACTACGTTAAAAAAAATCTACACAAATATTTAAAAAAAATCCTTATATAAAAAAATCTGTATAAAGAAAATTTAAAATTTATTGATTAAAATCAGAAGAAAATTCAATATAAAAAAATTTTTCTTTTAGATTCATTAAAAAAAATGTTCCCTATATAGGTTTTATAATTAAATTCATTTAGTTTATTTCAGAATTTATTTGTAATAATGTTTCACCAAGTGTTTAATAAGAAAAAAAGTTCCTTATGATTTTTCCAATTTTAGTTTTTGCTTATCTAAATTTCGAATATTTTCCTAATTTCTCGATATTGAAAATACTAAAATTAAAGAAGAACTTGATGTTAATAAAAATTCTATTAATCGATGCAGTAGAGTATAGGAAATTCCATATATAAAATTTTTTTACAAGGAAAATTTGAACTAAAGGAAAATGTGTGTTGATGAAAGCATCAACATATAAAAATGTTCTTTCTAAGACAATGAATAATTTGTTGGTGTAGGTCAAGACTTCGCGAAGACAATGAATAATTTATTGGGATAGGTTAACAGTACGCTATGACAATTAATTAGTTATAAGTTTCATTTCCAAGAGGATATTTTCTCCCTCAACATCATGGAAAAGGAAGGGTTGAAGTGGAGGAAAACATGTTGGATGCCTGAAGCCATAACTTTGTGATATATCTTGAATTAGGAACTTTATCAAATGATAAATAAAACTTACTTTGTTAATATCACGCACGGAATTTATTTCGTAACTATAGTTTTAACCCTACAAGGCCGTGTTTGATATTAACAAAGTTATATTTATCATTTGATAAAGTTACTAATGAAAGAAGAAAATTTGTGATTGTGAACTCCGTCCGTAATTCTTTCGCCCAAAATTTTACCTATGTTCTTTTATAATTGATTTGTTATATATGTAATTTTTAAGAAAGAAGACCAAAAATAAATGAGTAAATATCCTGGGTCAAGAGTACTCTAGAAGAATTACGGATCGCGGGCTAATTGCGGCCCGCCAGTGTATTCAAGCCCGCGATAGCGAATCTAGTAAGCGTATGTTCTCCGACTAGTTTCGAATAGTGAAACAAAACCAAGTGTATAATAAACCTTCTAATTATGAAAAAAATATCTGCTCAAAACAATAAATTAAATTTATCTTATGTATTTGATTTTATTTCGTCAGGATTTCCCCCCAAAAACACCTGCTTTTGTTTAATGGATTGGATTATGGGATAGTGGCCACCCACTTCATATTTCCTGAACTTAAACTACAGTTAGTTTTAAAAGTTGTCCAAAAACTAAAAATACAAATCCGGGTGTTGCTTAAGAAAAACTGCACCAGTATCTTTAATCGTGGAACTAATAAATATGTATGGTGGGTGGGTGGCCTCTATCCCACAATCTAAACAGTAAAACATCAGCGAGAATTTTGCTGTAATTTTTTTACCACAGAATAAGTGATGCAAAAATGGTTTTGCGAATTTAATTTTTTTTTCTGAAAATTTTCCCAGAAGAACTTACTATTGTAGGATTGTAGGATAGTGGCCACCCATCCACAGTATATATTTTCATCGTAAAAACTTTGAAATATTTATAATGTACTCGAAATGTACACCTAGTAAATAAAAATAAATTTGTGAAGAAAGTGTTAGTGTTTTTAATACAATTTCATGGAAACTGTTTAAGTTAAAAAATAAAAAAACTAAAAATACAACTGCTAGTGTTCTTTAAAAAAACAACTACAGCAGAGTTCTTAATTAACATGACAATCAAATGTCATTAAAATAGTTTCATGTAAAATGGACATAAATATGCTTTTAATGGCTCAAATGATGAAAACACTCTGTAAACAGAGAATTCCATCACATAAAATGCAGAAAAGGGTCTGATTGGAAAAACACACAGTGCCTTTAAGTCCGGTCAACTAATTTTTTGTAATATTGTTATGTATATTTTGAACTTAATAAAATACTCAGGCAGTATATGGTTTCAAAAATGTAAAACACCGTAGAATAATAAAAACATTATTGAAACCATATACTGTCTCAGTATTTTATTAAGTGATATGGAGTTTCAACAATTAACAGCCTCATCAATCCAGTATATTTTGAAGTTTTTCCTATATCCAGTAGTAACAGAACATTGTAAAAAATAAATAAATAAATGAAGGTTTAAAGAAATATTTAGACCCAGGATGAATCTGAAGCATGGAGTTCTTTCATAGAAGTCATAGACGGTTTCCTTGAAGACAACAAGTCTCCAAACTACAGAAAGAAATTGTAGGAAACATGGTCGAAAATTATAAAAAAACTGGGATGCAAAATGAGCGTCAAACTTTATTTTCTGAATTCGCACGTTGACGTTTTCCCGAAAATCTTGGAGCTGTCAGCGAGGAACAGGGAGAGAGTTTCCATCAAGACAGAAATGTGATGGAAGATGGGATATTAGAATGATGGCTGACTACTGCTGGACCTTGAAGAGGGACTCGCTCACAAAAATCCACAAAAAGAAAATTACAAAACGCAGTTTTGAGGGAAAAAGAAAACGATTAAAAAAAAACAACGATTGTGTAACGTAAATTATACTGCATTGTTTTTTTTAATGAACAACTCAATTTTGCAGTGTAATTTTCTATTAACTATAGTTTCAATATATATTTTCTTTCTATGAAAAATTTCAAACACACTTTTCCTGAAAACCTGACGTGCTGGAAAAAAAAAACTAAGCACAGATTCGTGATCAGCACACCCCATTTACTATTAAACTTGAAACACTTTTTCATGAAAAAAAATGTAGGCCTGTGTAATTTAATTCCATGTCAAATATTAATCACAATTTCCTTTTTTTTTTTTCTGAGAGACCTCTTTTTTTAATAACAAACGTAAAATCGAAATTTTTATTAATAAAATTATAGCATTGTTTCAAACAGATCTCTTTTTTTACTTTGGTTTATAACTGGAACTTTATTTGGTGACAATTTCACACTTGTCATTTTCAAACTAGAAGTACAAGTTGAATTGTCCAAACTATAGTCACGAAATAAAATTCCAGTCATACAAACAATGTAGAAAAATAAATCTGTTTGAGAAAAAAATAATGCTGCAATTATAATACTAGAAATGTCGAGTTCCATTTATATAAACAAAGTAAAAAAATGTTTTATTTGTGATTGTGTGGTGTGTAACGAAGCAGAGGATTTATTTTTGATTTAAATAAATACTGGAAACTGTTTCGCTAATATTAATTTTATTATAAAATAAAGCATTAAAAACATTTCTTCGTACAGTTTATTTGAAATACCAATTTTTGTGTCCGAAATATATATTTAGTTTTAAAAATAAACTGTATGAAGAAAGGTTTTTAATGCTTTATTTTATAATCAAGTTTATTTTCACGTAACTCATTTAAATAATCAATAACCACTACCAATGATAAAAAAGAAGATAAATATTTTAAAAAAAATGAATTCTCCAATACCAGGTCTGAAATTTCAGTTTCAGATTCTGAAATAGATTGGTTTAAAATTAAAAAGGAAAATACATTTTAGCATAGATTTTAACATATCTATGAACACTATACATATTTCTTGTTAAAATCTATGTTAAAATGCGTTTCCTGTTTTAATTTTAAAACACCTGACATAGAAAAAAGAAGAAGAAAAACTCATCCAATTAATTTAATATTAATTTTACTTTTATAATCTAAATTAATCAATTGTTTATTTTATCATAATAAAAAGTGAGAGGATTCACAATTACTTATTTATTTCGATACGATAAAACCATAAAGTACTTAATTTGGTTGATTGAGTTACTTGAAGATAATAATAACTTTGATTAAAACACTTAGAACCTTTCTTCAATATTTTATTTTTATCCAGATGCACATTTCGGACACAAAATAAAATATTGAAGGAAGGTTCTAAGTGTTTTAATCAAAGTCACAAAGTACTTATTTATTTTATCATACATTTAAAAATGTAATTAAAAAAACACTCTTTTTTGTTAATCGTTGTGATTTATAAAACTTTATATTTAGATTTAAATAAGAAACAAATGAATAAATTAATCGAACAAAATCCAGTTGTATGTTCACTTTAAATGATTTCTTTTCGTTCTATTGCCTTACTGCATGAAGTTGTAAAGTGGAGTAGCAGTACGCGACAATAATGTGGTGGTTTTAATCGAAAACGTGCGGGGGTTACGTGGAAAAGTTTTATTGCCCCCCTTCTGTTGGAAAAATAAACGAAGGGAATACAATAAATCGTGAAAATAATACAAAACGCTTCTCCGACGACTCCGGTTTAGCATTCCGACGAATTAATCTCCACCCTCTTCTGCCGAAAAGTAACTTTATATATAAAAAAAGAGTTTCAGAATAAGATATCTAAACTGGGTGAAGAAAAAAACAAACGTTTAAATTACTCTAAACTGTAATTTTTGAGAATTTTATATTTTTCCATAAAAAAAATTATAGATTTAATTTAAAATTAGAAAATACGAAATATTTACTATCTATGTCTTAATAAACCCCGTTGAAATGTTTAGTACTTTAAAATTATTAATTAATTTTGTACAATCGTTCAAGTGCAACGCACTCACTATGTTTTTTATATCTAAAAATTTTTAGTGATAAAAAAACATATAAAATTGTCGGTTTGATAACCAACCTTACTTTATAAATTATTATATTATTTAATAATAATACTTTGCCAGTTATACAAAGTATTAAGTATTATTATTATATAATAAAATGTATAACGATGTAGATGCCTCAGGAATCAATGATATATTATTATTTAAACAATAAGAAAATCATTATTTTTCCCTTTTTTGAGTATGAAATATTAACGTTTTAAATTTAAGCATATTTCAGTAGTATTAGTGATGAAGGTTTAAATTAAATTGCACCTGTTTTTTTCACAATTTTTCTCTATTTATTCACTCTTGATGATGCCTTAAAAAGAAAAACTAGTCGAGTAAATAAATAAAAATTGTGAAAAACACAAATGTAATTTAATTTAAACCTTCATCAGTAATAGTTAAAAATGTTTCAGAAAGTAATTCAAGAAATATTTCAGTAGATTTACAAAATATTTTATATCTATTAATAATTAAAAAACGTATTGTTATAAAGTGTATTAACCACTCTAAATGATATTGTTAAAGTTAAGAATTATTACTACAAGAAATAGATTTATAATCAAGTGCATTATCTTATTATGTTATTTAAAAACATTGTCAATATCGTACCTCATATATAATTTTTCCAAAGAGAGCAAAAATAGGAAACAACACTGCTGGACGGCGGCGACACTATGAGTTATTTACTTGATTTCGAGAAATAAAAATTGAAGTTAAAAATTTTTGACCGACGAACACGTGTCCCGACTTGGGGGAGCAAGAGCGTCGGTGTTTGTATGTACGTAGGTGTGTGTGTAAGAGAGATAGAGACTGTGCTCGGATAGAGAGAGAGTAGTACCGGAGCGACCGGCCGTAGACCCGTCCGCACGACGACTGACTGGCCGGACGGACGGGCCGCCCGGCGTCGCGACGCGTGCCGGGGAGACGCGCGCGCCCCCACCCGCCAAAAACGACGTCGGCCGGCGCGCCGTCGTCTCCTCGCGCTCGCACCGCCCGCGCAAATTTTTCCGCGGCGAGGAGAAGAGAGCGCGCTCCTCCGGCTCGCACTTACCGCACGTCCGCGACGGCGTCGCGACGCTCCGTCGAGAGCGCGGGCGGCCGATTTGACTGATTGATTGATTGAATGATTGACTGATTGATTGGCCACCTCGCGCCGGTGCTAATTGGATCGCGACCCACTAATCAAGTTTAAGTTTAAATCGACCTTCACGCTATTCTGTTATCCCCAAATTCCGAGCTAAAATTACCAGAAATTAAAAAAAGAAAGTTTATAAATACTATACTCCCTACATAAAAACAAAATTCTATTCGTATTTACACAGATATTAAGCTCTCAATAATATTTTGATCATAAATAATGTAATTTATATAAACAAATATTTAATGTGTTCAAATTTTTTAATAAAAAAAATATATCTAATGATTCATTAAAAAACTGGAAACAGATATTACTATTAGGTGGAGAATAACACTTGTTTTGCACCATAATGTTTTTATTTTCAGTTGCCAGACACGTGTTTCGGTCTTCGCAGTTAAAAAACGTTTTAAAAGTTTTAACTTTGATAATGGTAAGCGAAAGACCGAAACACGTGCCAGAAAACTGAAAATAAAAACATTATGGAACAAAATAAGTGTTCTTCTCCATCTAATAGTAAATACACAAATTTTGAGCACAGGAATCACAGGCGGACTTCATTCTTCATAACGTTCTTCCAATCAAACAATCTAGAACGCAATGAGCTCAATAAAACACTTATGTCAATAATAAAATGTAACAAAATCCTTTACCTTGTAGAAAATTAACAAAATATTAGAACAACATGAAATATATCTTATTTTAAGTACTAACCAATTTACTCTCCATCACATTTCAACGGTTCATCTCAAAATGACACTGCTACAGGTTTCCTCGATATGTCTACACCGTTCAAAGCTTTGGTGTAAAGGCTTAATTAAAAATTGATTCATTTTGAAATACCTGATTGCCTAATTAGAGTCACGCATTAGTTTCTTCGTAGCATAAAGTTTTTTTTTTTGCTTTTAAGATTTATACAGGCGTTTACATTTTATTTTTCATATCTACTCGAGTGAAGATTAATTATTTACTTATTATTTCATAATGTCTCCCGGTGTAAAAATTATTTAAGAAATATTTTACAGAGCTCTACTGTCTCCAACCTTTTACAACAACAACATTTCGAATCTGGTTCCACGCTGATGGTACTGATTTTCTTTATTAAGAAGGCGCAATTATTTGTCTAAAGAATGCATATCACGTCGATTCCTACAAGAAATGGATGGCGACTAAGGGTGGAAGCTGATAAGAGTGTCTGCAAGAATTTCAGCAGACTGTACTGTTGGGGCTAGTGAAAATTCCCCTGGTTCTTAAGGATCTTATCAAGATTGATAGTGTAAACCAAAATAGACAATGAAAAAAAAAACGTTTAACGTCTATATTAACAAAATAATATTTACAACTGTACACAACTAAAATGAGCCAGTGACAAATTGGTTCAATTGATACTAGTTGAGCTATACGCTACAAGTTCCATAATACTTTTATTTTCAGTTGCCTGACACGTGTTTCGGTCATTTCTGATCATTTTCAAAGTAAAACATTGGTTCTGTTTCTCCGCATTTTAAAATCTAAAAGAAAAATTACGAAGGGGGTTAACGGCTGAACGGCTGTGTGCATGCGCTTTATTATCAATCACGCATAATTTATAATACGCTTGAACATCTATCTTAAAATAAGAGAAGATTAAGCTGTGATCAATGATCAATATATGATTTAGTCGATCAATTGAGAATATTTTAAAGTTATTTACAATGATTACTGCAGATCCTCACTAATTACTATACTTTATCGTACATAAAATCAAAAATCAACTGTCAAAATTATAAAATTTTATTACCATCCAAAAATGTATATTATAATTGTTAGAAATAGTTCTAATAGTTAAAAATTTGAACTACATTTTAATTAAACAAAAACAAACTTAAAGTTTGATAATGATCAGTTAATGATCGAAACTCGAGTCACTTAAAAATAAAGTGTGATATTAACAAAGTACACGCCTCAACCATTAATCAATTACATTTTAATTTTTTATTTCAATCATATTCAAAAATCTGCTCTCTTCTTTCCACAGGCTCTAAAAAGCACCTGATTTGGATCCTCTAAAATTATATATTATCAAATAAAAAATACAGAAATAAAATATCGTACTTTTGACCTAACTTAATAAATTATTTTAAATGAAGACGCCATCGTGACTTACCTCAGTACCTTAGTTTACAAAATAAAAAAAACTGTAATCTAACAAATTAAATTAATAATTCATTGTATACATCAGATTGTCACATTATTTTTTAATTCTATAAAACACCACAGTTCCGTCTAATAGTAATAAATAGATGTAAATGTGCCGAAATTAATCGATAAATGATACCAAAACTCAACTTTATCAATATTGTATTTAGTGGAAAAACACTTGGACAAACTTTTTACTAAATACAATAAAAATTATCAATTGAAAAAAATGCATTTTTTGACTTTCCTTTAATGAAATAATGTAATTCTAATTTTACATAATTAATTATTCTAGTCAACACGTATTTCTGACCTTTCGCAACAAAATATTCCATTAAATAACATAATTTTGATTTACCGCCATAAAATATTTATGTGTAAAGTATTTTCATTTTGAAATGTAATAAATTAATCCTTAATATTATGCACACCTCAATAAATAATGAATACTCCTAACCTACCGCAATTCATTAGTATGAGGCATTTATGTTTATTTTTATATTAACAGAAAACAAAAATACTACTACTAAACATCTTTATTCACAGAAAAATAAAATCTAATACATGTAATGGATAAAATAAAATAAATTCTGATATGTTCTTGTTCTTCTGCTCCATGGCTATCGACCGGTGGTCTTTCAGCCCAAACAAAAATATTTGTACATAAATATACAAAACGGCATAATTCTTACCCATGTTAATTTTGTATAATAATGAAAAGAAGACCTACAAAAAAATGTATTTCTGATCTAACTGCACCAATTATATGTAAAAATAATGTTACGATGATAATTGTTAAAAAACAATGTAATTCTAATCCATATAGTATTAAAAATATTAAAAACATTTTAAGTACACAAACTTTTATGTTTAGAAAATTCTTGACAATAAAAATAAATAAAGGTGATTGGCGCATAAGGTTGTAGCCAAACTAGCGAATCTAAATTTTTAAGGAATTTGCTAGATTTTGCTAGTGATTTTTTATATTAGTTTTCCTTTTCTTTTAAGCACCTTTTAAATATTTTTGGGTTTTTGTTGTTGTAAATTAGAACAAATATGCATAAATCAATAAGAATATTGGCCGAAACGAATAAAATATAATATTATTTTTTGTAATGTTCACGAAAAAAGTGGTTTATTGTTTATTGTGATGCTTTAGATTACCTGTTAACAAAATACATTACTATACACATACATAAAAAATATAGACTAAATTTTGAGCACAGGAATCACAGGCGGACTTCATTCTTCAGAATGTTCTTCCAGTCAAACCCATTAAGAATGTTCCCATTTATTGGAATTCTGGAGAATTTCTTCTACCTCTGTTTACAACTGTAGATATTTATTTTATTTCATAATTCACGTATTAAGCATTTTGCTTAAAATTTGTAAAATGTGTGTAAATATTTGATTAATGTCAACATGACATTGGTTAAAGCAATTTAAAATTAATCGGAAATAATTAAAAATTTACTAAAAAAAAACAGCCAATCGAAAACTTTGAAAATAAAAATTAATTAAAAATAAATTTAATTGTCAAAACCATTTCCAAATTTCATCCAGAAAACAATCGATTTCTTTCAAATTTTCTTTATTCTTAATTTTAAGCATTTAAATTTATGAAATATTGTAGTTCCTGATATTAAAAATTCTGAGAATATATAAAATTTTCTTTGCGTAATTTTTCCGTACGTAAAATGACATGATTTTTTGTGCAGATATTGTTATGTGTTGAAAATCAGTGTAATTTGTCAATACGTAAAATTTTCTATAGATCGAATTATCTTTGTATAGAATATTCCGCACAATCAATGTGTAGAAAATCATTGAATTTTATTCAATTTTAATTTTACTAAATTTTTCTATATGAAAATCTGAAGGGTTTAGTTTAGTTTATGGCTTTACATTAATACATTAAATCACTTTAAAATTTGGAGTAAAGATCTTGAAGTTCGATTTTGTGTCGATTTTCTAGAAACTTAATATCTCATACTAAAAAATCTATGTATTCAATATTTTTGGTTTTAGCCACATTAAAATTTTTATGTACTGGATTTTGTTTAGAATTTTCTTATTATAAAATTTTCTATACATCGTATTTTCCATATAATAAATTTTCAATGTGTAGAATATTCTGTATATTAAAATTCATTCAATTTATACCATCCTTTCTTCCTAATAAATTATCTGTAAATTAAAAGTTTTTAAATATTGTAATTTTGGTTTGTTAAACTGTTTATATATTAAAAATATCGTTGATAGTTTATAGATGACAGATGACAGACGACAGATGACAACTGAAAGCTCATAGTTTTTATATTTCCAGATGACAAGTGATCGAGGATAGATGACAGATTAGTTAATATTTGACAGATAACAGATACAGTTACAGTTGATAGTTTATAGATGCCAAAAAGAGACAGATTACAATAGAGGAAAAAAATCTCCTTGAGAATCAATAAAAATATATATACAGTGCAATTTAAAAAAAAATGTTTGTTCGTATTTTGTCAAAAACTGGGTGAGAGAAAAAATAACAGTTCAGATCCTATTAAAGTCTTTTAAAAATGGTTTAATTTGATGTTTTATTTATTAAAATCGGATCAAAAATAAGCGAGATACAGCACCAAAGGTTTTTCGTCAGTCACCCTGTATACATACAAATTACTCTAATTGTAGGAAATTCCGGCATTAATGATATTATCGGCACTTTAACCTACAATGCCTCAAGTTTAAATTAACACCGAAGTTAATGAAAATTAAATAAAACAACAAATCAATAGAAGCGAAACGCGCCATAACAAAAGCACATACATATTGAATGGAATTGGAAAATAGTACACTAGACGTTTTTATCAACGCGAACAGCTGAAGATAATGCATATAGAGATCACCAAACGACTAGACAATATTTCTCTTGATTGTTTTCTTGCCGCATCCGTCGAATATGTCAACAGATTGACTCACCAACAGTACATGACCCAAAAGAAAAAGCTAGAAAACATGAAAGAAACGCAACACAACAAATATTCACAGCAGAGTATTACCAACCATATATTCTACCCAAGATGGAAAAACTTTTCAAACACAACGTTCAGCGAAGAGGTGATCAAGCTGATGGAAAGAGGGCTAAAATACTCACCTACCCCTACTAATCTTAAGAATAACTTTGAAGAATTAGCATTCGAAACGGAGAACGCAATAAGCAGAGGAGGAATAACTGAGAAAGTAGACAAAATTCCTTTGCTAAACATAATAATCAGAGACCTTCGGAAATCATCGAAACCGAAATCAATCAGAAATAAAAAAGAACACACTATTAAACAATCTCATAATATCTAAAGCAGACAAAGGAAATACAATTACAATACTCGACAGAAAGGAATATCAAAAAAATTCAAAAACAATTTACGGACATTATAAAACGAGCTTCAAGTATTCCAGACCAAGAAAAATTCAAACTTGAAGAAATGAACTCAAAAGCACCAACCCTAAATAGAAAGCCAAAAATTGACAAGGAAGACATACCGATGCGACCAGTAGTGTCATATTGCCAAGCTCCGACATATAAAGCTTGTTCGTACATTAATTACAAACTACCACAGTTAATACCACACACATCAAATTATTCTAAAAAAAAAACTCAATTGATTTCGTCAATAGTACAAACCATTTAACATTAAACAAAGAAGCCATTTTGGTATCATTCGACGTAAAAAGTTTATAAAAATTATAATCAAGAACTCAATAGAAATTCACTGCCCCGATGAACCCAATATATATATATATATATATATATATATATATATATATATATATATATTTCTTTATTTATCTATATATATAATGATCGATTGTTAACTTTGTTTGTATAACACTATTTATTTTCTGTTTACTATAGTTTTGGCATCTCAACGTGCCATTATCAAAACATACAATACATACATTGTATGTTTTGATAATGGCACGTTGAGATGCCGAAATTATAGTGAACAGAAAATAAATAGTGTTATACAAACAAAGTTACAAAGTGTTTTTTATTTATACTTAAACATGTATAACGAAGTAGAAGCCGAAAAAATTAATAATATGATCGATTGTTGTCTAACACAATTATTTTCGTTTTAACAAGAAATTTTACCTTCTTCCAATGGGGACCCGCCGTTACCACTATTTGCAAAAATCTTCATGGAAAACTTCGAAGAAAAATTGTGGACACCAATAACCAAATAAAGAAGAACATAATACATTGGTGTCGGTAGGTGGATAATGTCTTCTGCATATGTAGAAGTTAGGACCGACAACTGGATATGTTTTTACAGTTACTTAACAGCACCAACAAACATATTTAGTTAACAATAGAGAAATAACAGAATGGTAGAATCAACTTCCTGGATTTTATAATAAGTATCCAAAATAACAAACTGCAGTATGAAATATATAGAGAGCCAACAACTACAGATACAATAATACCAAATGATTCGTTCCAGTCACACCAAATTAAAAAGTCAGCACACAATTCATACATTCACTGCCTTTTAGCTTTTCTAATGCCGGAACAAGCGTACAAAAAGGAATTAAACACAATAATGCAAATAGCCAACACAACGGATATGACCAAAACCTTGTATTCAGGATGCTAAAAAAGCAGAAATGTTTATTAGTGAAGAAAATACTATACAACGAAAGGTCAAAAAGAGACAACGAAGGAAGCATATTTGCAGCTATACCATTTGTAAACAACACCAGCACAAAAATCAAGAGACAGTTATTATCACACAAAATAAACAGAAGAAATTTAGGACAAAAAATCATCAATAACAAAATAGAAAATTCAGACCCACTTAAAAGATCAGGTATATACAAAATACAATGTTTAAATTGCGAAAGTTATTACATATTGCAAACGTAAAGACATTTTGAAACAAGGTCACGCGAACACAGAAAAACTATTGTTCAACTGCCACATTAAATTACACATTATTAAATAATGTAGTTCTGATCTACAGCCATTAAGTATTTCTATTGTTTCCTGTCATATTTTGCCCTATGTCATCTGTTGTCTTTTGCCATTTTTAAAAACGCAGAAGTAGCAAATAGAAATAAATTTCAAAAGATTCGAAAAACAGAAACATAACTAAAATGTTTAATACGTATATTATAAATGAAACAGAAATGAGACAAATACTGAATAGGAAAAAATCGAAAATATTAAGAGGCCCAACAAAATATAGAAAGAACACAGATTAATCAAAAACTAATTAAAAACAAGAATAAATAATAAACAAGTGAAAAACAAAGTTATAAAACTAATAGAATCCTAATTAAAACAACATTAAAAAGATGAATGAATATAACCTAAAGACAATAGGAATAAAACAGTAATGAAAAAAGGAATCAAAAAGTAATTATACAAAAAATAGTTGCTACAAAAACTATAAAAAATATAATAAAAAGATAACAGAAACCTAAGTAGACGTACATCGAACGTACAATAGAAACGTTGGAGGAAAATAATTGAAATGCATCGGAACATATTAGGGAAACGAAACACATAATTAAATGATTAAAAAAATAAAATAAAGGAAAGAAAACACAATATATAAAATATTGATAATAATAATAATAATACGAAAAAATTCACTAGAAGAAAAATGAAATTTAACCTAATTAATTAAATTATTTGTCATATGCCGTTGTTATCACCTGTTATCTATTATCTTTTATCGGTAATCTATATATCTTCCGCCATTTATAATATATCGTAAATTATCAGTCATCGGCTGTGTGTCAACTGTCGTCTCTCATCTATCATAATAGTTAAATATGGGCAGATGACAAACAACAGATGAAAGATAACAGTCATCTGTTGTTTATTATCTGTCAACACTTATCTATAATCTGACATATGTTCTTTGTTTACTATAGATTGTCAAATATTATCTGTTTTTTTGTTATATAGATATAATTTATCATTTTTAATCTATAATTAAAAATACATCATAAATTGAAATGCAAGAAAATTACACTTAAATAAAAATAAATACAACAAAATGTACATTAACTATAGTAGATATTTTAACATTAAAATGTTAATGATAGGATAATTATAACATCAAAACAATAAACGCAATATAAATGAAAAAAGTTACAATAGTAACAGAAGAGGAATATTTATGATCATCTATCTGACATCTGTCATGTCAACTATCCTTCGGAATTGGTCATGTGTCATTTGAAATCTGTCATCTGCCATCGGTCATCTATAATCTGCCATCTACAAAACTGACATTTGTCATCTGCCGTCTGTGATCTATCCTCTGTTGTTTGTAATGACATCTATCCTCTATCATCTATCATTTGTCATCTATTATCTATATTTTAAAAGAAATGAATTTAACCAAGTTGTAGTATCTATACCTTAGCAATCACTAAAATTACGTTCAAACATTTTGGAAAGAAAAGTATAAAGGTTTTTTTTTACTTCTTATGTACTTTTAACATAATCAGTCTTAAATGTAAAACGTAAAATTGAATAATAATTGCTATCAAACTGAAACGTTTTGTATCTACTTTTAATTGATGGTTCTTTAAGATTGAACATTGTATAAATTATAAACATGTCTAATGTAGCTTTTGAAATATTCAGGCTAAAATTGAATGGATTATTATTTTTCTTCATTGCCAGTTTTTTTCAATAAAAAATAGAAAAAACAATTGCCATCCACCTGTAAGTTTATATATTTATTTCTAATTGATCGTTGGTTAAGATTTTATAATAATTAATAACACTTCCTTTACGAATTTAAAAAATATTCAATCTTAAATTTAAAAGGTGATTTTTTTTCATCGTCAGGTTTTAATAAAATGAAACTGATGTTTTTTGTATAGAATTTTGACTGATCGTTTTTGAATATTATGTGATAATCTATAAGCATCTCTTAAGTATTTTGTTTAATAATTAGCTTTAAATTTGATAGGCGATTTGATTCATAAGTTTTTCAGCAAAAAATAAACAGGGTAGGGCAATGTGGAATATTTCCGAAAGAAAAATGATTAAGATAATGTAACTTTCTTTTTGCACGTAGAGATAGAAAGAAATACAAAAAATATATGTTTACATTTAAAAAACAAAGTTGACCTTTAAATGACCTTGAAAGCACTAAGTTTCAAGACCATGCGTTGACATTAAATTTGCCCTTCTCGTATCAAAAAACATTTATTTGAAACATTTTTTCATATTTTGCTCTGTTTCGGAAATATTCCACTTTGCCAAGATAAATGCCCCACCCTGTATATAAAAACAACTGCTATTAACTGTAACTTTCTATATCTACTTTTAAATAATAATTTCTAAGATACTATAATAATTATTATAATCTAAAAATGTATCTAATGTATATTGTGAAATGTTCAACTTTAAATTGCAAGGGTGATTCATTTTATTCATCAACAAGAGTTTATGTAAATACACTAGAAAAACAATTGCTATCAAATAGTAATATTCTATATTTTCTTCCAATGTATTGCTCTTAAAGATTTTGCATTGATCTGTAAGCACTTCTCGCATATTTTAATATAATCAGCTTAAACATTTAAGAGGTGATTAATATTGTTAATCGTGGAGTTATTAAAGTAAAATAAAATTTTAAAAATATATTTGCTATTAAACTGCAGTTTTCTATATACACTTAATAGATTCTTCTTTAAAATTTTGGCATAATTTTTAACATTTTAGAATGAAAATTGAATTGAAAAGCTGAATAATTTTGTCTGTCGTCAGTTTTTTGGTTAAAAAACAGAAAAACAATTGCTATCAATCTAAATTTTTCTCTATCTACTTTTAATTCATGCTTCTTCAAGATAATGCAATAATATAAAAATATTTCTTATGTAATTTTTAAAATATTCAGCTATAAATTAAAAAGTTTATTAGGTCTGTCCATCGTAGGTTTTGAGTTAAAAAAAAATTGAAAAACAATTGTAATCATCTTGTAATTTTCCATATCTTCTTCTAATTCATTATTTTGAAAGATTTTTTATTGATCTGTAAGCACTTCTCGTGTAATTTTAAAATAATTAGCTTAAAAATTTAAGAGGTGAATAATTTTGTTTGTCGTTAGTTTATTTGAGTAAAATAAAATTGAAAAACAATTGCTATTAAACTGCAACCATCTATATACACTTCAAATAGATTATTTTTTTAAGATTTTGGCATAATTTATACACATTTCTTATGTAACTTTTAAAATCATCAATCTCAAATTGAAAAACTAATTAATTTCGTCTGTTGTAAGTTTTGTTTGGGTAAAAAAACAGAAAAACAATTGCTATCAACCTAAAGTTTTCTACATCTACTTTCAATTGAAGTTACTTTTAGATTATATAATAATATAAAGACATTCCTTATGTAATTTTTAAAATATTCATCCCTAAATTACAAAGTTAATTAGTTTTGTCCAACGTAAGATTGTAGGGTAAAAAAACATAGAAAAACAATTGCCATCAACTTAAAATTGTCTATATCTTCCTACAATTGAAGGTTCTTTAAGATTCTTTAATACCAATTAAACATGTCTTACGTAATTTTTGAAAAATTCAGGCTTAAATTAAAAAGTGTATTAATTTTGTCAATCTCCAGGTTTTTGCGTTAAAAAGAATAGAAAAACAATTGCTATCAACTTGTAATTTTCTATGTATACTTTCAATTGATAGTTCTTTAAGATTCTGTAATATTCAATAAACATGTCTTACGTATTTTTTAAAATATTTAGCCTTAAATTGAAAAAGTGATAAATTTTGTCCATCCTTAGATTTATTTATGCAAAACAAACTAAAAAAACAATTGCTATCAAACTGCAACGTTTTATATTTACTTTTAATTGATAATTCTTTAAGATTTTGTAATAATTCATTAATGATTCTTGTGAAATTTTGATATAATTAGCCTTAAATTGAAAGAGTGAACAATAATGACAATCGTCAGGTTTTTGTTTGCAGAAAAATAGAAAAACAAATACTATCGAGCTGTAACTTTTTACATTCACTTTCAATTGATGGTGTTTTAAGATTCTGTAATAATATAAAAAATTCTAATTTATTTTTTGAAATAATTACCTTTAATGTAAAAGTTTATTCATTTCGTTCATCCATAGGTTTATTGAGTTAAAAAAAAGTAGAAAAACAATCGCTATCAGACTGCAACTTTTTATATTTACTTTTAATTGATAATTCTTTAATATTCTGTAATAATCCATTAATAATTTTCATGCAATTTTAAAATAATAAGCCTTAGATTGACGAGGTGAATATTATTGACCATCGTCAATTTTTAAGCACAGAAAAATAGAAATACAATTGCTATCGAGCTGTAACTTACTATTTCTACTTTAAATTGATCCTCTTCTAAGATTCTGCAATAATATAAAACATTTCATACTTCACTTTTAAAATAATCAGCTTCAATGAAAAAGTTTTTTTCTTTCTGTTCATCGCCATAATTTTGAGTTAAAAAAGTAGAAAAACAATTGCTATCAAAGTCTATTTCTTTATATTTACTTTCAATTGGTCATTCTTTAAGATTCTGTGATAACTCATTAACGATTCTTATGCAATTTTTGAAATAATTAGCCTTAAATTGAAAGGGAGTTGTACCTTTCTATATTTACATTCAGTTGATGTTTTTTTTTAAGATTCTGCAATAATTTAAAACATTTGTTATTTAATTTTTGAAATAATCAACTTTAATGTAAAAGTTTATTCATTTAGTTCATCTATAGGTTTTTTTGAGTAAAAAAGTAGACAAACAATTGCTATCAAACTGCAACTTTTTATATTTACTTTTAATTGAACATTCTTTAAGATTCTCTATTAATTCATTAACAAATCTTATGCAATGTTTGAAATATTAGCCATAGATTGGTGAATAATATTGACCATTGTCAGGTTTATGACTAAAGAAAAATAGAAAATCAATTGCTATCAAACTGTAACTTACAATTTCTACTTTTAATTGATCCTCTTTTGGGATTCTGCAATAATATAAAACATTTCATACTTCACCTTTGAAATAATCAGCTTCAATGAAAAAGTTTTTTCATTTTGTTCATCGCCAGGATTTTGAGTTAAAAACAGTAGAAAAACATTTGCTATCAAAGTCTAATTTTTTATATTTACTTTCAATTGGTAATTATTTAAGATTCTGTAATAATCCATTAACAATTCTAATGCAATTTTTGAAATAATTAGCCTTGGATTGAAAAGGTGAATAATATTGACCATCTTTAGGTTTTTGAGTACAAACAAATAGAAAAACAATTGCCATCAAACTGTAACTTACTATTTCTACTTTCAATTGATTCTCTTTTAAGATTCTGCAATAATATAAAACATTTCTTATCTCACTTTTGAAATAAACAGGTTCAATGAAAAGTTTATTCACTTTGTTCATCGTCAGGATTTTTTAGTAAAAAAAAAAATAGAAAAACAATTGCCATCAAACTGTAACTTGCTATTTCTATTGTTAATTAATCCTCTTTTAGGATTCTGTAATAATATAAGACATTTCTTATTTCATTTTTGAAATAATCAGCTTCAATGAAAAAGATTTTTTCTTTTTGGTTCATCGCCAGGATTTTGAGTTAAAAAAAAGTAGAAAAACAATTGCTATCAAAGTATAATTTTTTATATTTACTTTCAATTGATGGTTCTTTAAGATTCTGTAATAATATAAAAATGTCTCTTATGTAATTTTCAAAATAAACAGTTCTAAATTGACAAGTTTTTTAATTTTATACATGGCTAGGTTTTTTTGTAGAAAAAATAGGAAAACAATTGCTATCAAACTGCTACTTTGTACATCCACATTTAATTGATAATTCTTTATGATTCTGTAATATTAAATAATTATTCCCTATGGAATTTTTGTAAATATTCAGCCTTAAATTGAAAAGTTGAATAATTTTGAATTAACAAAAAGTGAAAAACAATTGGTATTAAACTCTAGCGTTCTATATCTACTGACAATTGATTCCACTTTAAGATTTTATAATAGTTTATAAACATTTCGTATGTAATTTTTAAAATAATCAGCCTTAAATCGAAAAGTTTATTAATTTTTTGCATCGCCATGTTTTTGAGTAAAAAAATAAAAAAAAACAGTTGCTATCTGAGTAAAGCTTTCTATATATACTTTTAGTCGATCGTTCTATAATATTTTGTGATAATCTACAAACATTCCTTATGTAATTTCTCAAATAATTAGGCTTGAATTTCATGATTAATTTTGTCTAAACCTCAGTTTTTGAATAAAAAAATGTAGATAAAGAGTTACTATAAAAGTGTAACTTTCTTTATCTACTTTCAATTGATGGTCCTTCAATATTCTGTAATATTTAATGTAATCTCTTGTGTAATTTATAATATATTTAGTAGTAAATTTAATTAATTTTATCCATTTTCTCATTAAATAAAATATGAAAAACAATTGCTATTAACCTCTATAATTTATTGCTTTCTTTTGTAATAATCTATTAAAGACCTATTACTTTATTTTTACAATTAAAGCAAGAACAAAAACCCAAGTCCTAAATACCCTAGTTGTTAATTCCCATCAAGATTCCATATCTTTTTCTCCCTCTTTCATGCTCCATATATATTTTTTTCTTCTTTACCGTTCAGAAATTAGGGATTCAAATCCGACGCGGGGAATACTTAAGTGGTCGACCCTCAACACCGACCCCCCACACCACCCCCAAACCTTAAAACCTTAATTCGATAGTTTTTAATTGGAAATCGGGCATTTCGTGCACGAATCGCGGCCAATTAAAAATTAAAAATGCTGATGGCTTCGATTCGATTGAAAACTTTTCCGCGCCCACCGCCACCACCGAATTCATTTGAATGGCTAAGCGGGACGTTTGCAGCGTTCGAAATCACCCCCACAGATTTGAACGGAACTAATCGAAGTGCGGTAATCAATTATTAAACAGGTGGGATTATTTAAAGAATACGAACTTGTATGACCTAAATTTTTATTGTACGATTTGCTTTAATTTTATATGTATAATGTTTTTGATAAAAAAATCAAGAAATTATATTTGGTCAATAATATTTTCCCTGAAATAGCTAAAGAGAATCTGTAATACAGATAAAGATTATCAGTGTATAGTTTGAGATTAAATACTTAATTTTTTGAATAACAGAAAAACGTTTAACTTTTTATATATCGTAAAAAGTAGTATAAACAAGTTAAACGTTTTTTGTTATTCATTAAAAATGTACTACGAAGTGAAATTCAAGGCTTATTTTTTTATTATTACCCATTTTATAGTGTGTATAAAATTCTAAAAATTATTAAGTAAATTATTGTTTACCATTGTTATTATTATTTGTTGCTGTTGACAGATTCCTAATTCTCCATTCAATTAATGAAATCAGTACAACGTTCGGATTACAGGGATGTATTTGTAAACTAAAGACTTATTTTGTTCCATGTTCTTTGATTTATATCTTCAATCAAGAATGTAGGAAGTATTAATTTTATTCTTAAAGTTTGGATAATAGATAACATCTTTAATCTGTCTCTATCATTTATAAATAATATAATTTGAGTAATGGTAATGAATTTATCTTTATAAATGCAGGTCAGATATTGACGTTATTAATCTTTCGCTTTGGGCCTCCTAGGTTTCGGTTCGAGCCCGGGCACGCACACCGCCTTATCCGCGGAGGCCTCCTCCTCCTCCTCCTTAATTACGTCCCTGCGGACAATTAAAATAATTTACACGGCATCGGGGCAATGAATTGCTAATGTTTATGCCCGTATTATGCAAAGCTCAAATTGCCCTCCGGATAACGGGCCCTCCTAGTTCTCCCACAACAGACCTTCAAGAGAGGAGGTAGAGGAGGAGGAGAGACCGCCTGTTTTCCCAAAACTAATTAACTAATGAATATTAGAGGATTGCAACAAAAAAAAAATAAACAACAATTTTGGTATAAATTTGTTAATCAAATCATTCCAGATCAAATATATAAGCAGAGAGATTCTGTTTAAGTTTATTAGGGTAAGAATTTTTTGATTTAAGCAATTGTTGAGGCTTCATTCAAAATACAAATACCTTTTTTTAATAAGACACAGTTTAAAGTACCTTTTTTAATCTTCATCATCATTTAAATTCAATAATAAAGATAATAATTTTCATCAATAAATTAATTATTTTAACTGCTTTTTTATTTCATATATAATTCCGTGTTTTATATGATAATCGTTTAAATTCCTTCAGAATCCCACTCACCTAACATTCTTTTATACATTTCGGGAGGGCACACACATAAATCTGTCGAGAGTCCGGCTGACAACATGTCAATATGTTTACGTCCGCTTAAGAAGTCCGGGATTTCCGTAATCTCCCCATTTCCAGAGGCATTCCCCAAGGACCTCGCCTTTCCATCGTCCCTCCTTCTCCTCCTCCTCATCGCCCACGCTCCGTGTTTCCTACCCGGATGGACACATTCGACGACGCACTTACCTGGAAAGAAAGAGAAACGATTAGTTATACAAGTATACGTTTGTTTGTGTGTGTGTGCGTGTGTGTGTGTTGTTTTTTATATATATATAAATCAATGTGCGTACATCCTAGTGTTTTACTATTATAGTGTGCGGGAGAGTATCGGCGAAATGCGTTTTTTGCGTGTGAAAAGAAAAACCGAACGGAACGGAAATGAATTACGCGAATTCGGGTCAATGGATTTTCACTTCGATGGCTTCGTGTCTTGATGTATCGAGTGTTTGGAAAAATGATTCCTTTTTTTAAGAGATCAAATCACTTATTTATATAAAAAAAAATCAATCACATGATTGTCTAATATATAGGGTCTATTATAAAAGTAAATCGCGTTTTCTGTAATAAATATATTTATTGATAGAACCGGTGCTAATATTTAAAAGTCCTTAATATCATCTTCCCTATCATCAAAACAGTTACGGAAATGTGTATCCCATGTTAGGAAAGCTACCTGAAAGTCCTCAACGAGAATGTCTCTTAGGAACGTTGTTGGTGTTTTTCAAGGACTTTCCTTTCAGTTCTCCCTTCAATCGGAGAAACGATTCTGAGTCGTACACGAACGTCTAGAATTCGTCTCCGATTAAAACAGAGGTAAGAAACTCCGACTTAATTTGAATCAAATCCAACAATTCTTGACGCTGAGAAACCCGAAGTTCCGGTATTTGCTGATGTTCGGTCATTATCCCATATACCGCAAATTTGGACACGCTTCGTGTTCGATTCCTTGAACGTCTTCATGTCCGAACTACAACCTTGAAATACAGTCATCCTTGAAGGCCTCTTGAAGCATCTGGAATGTTTCGGTTGCATATTTTCTAAGACGCACATAAAACTTAATTGCGGATCGCTGTTAACCCTTATTTTGTCCCATTTTGCATAAAAAGCTTTTGTGTGCAAATATATCTTTTTGAATTATCGAAATCATGTGCTTCAAAAGGCTAAAGAGAATGCACCATTGTGTCGTGTTACAAAGTCAAAAAACACACCTCACTGCTGTGAGAAAACTGGATTGGAAGAACAGACCTTTCCCCACATTTTCCAACTGGTTATGCGTCGCTGCAAGTCGCGTTACAATAGAAACAATAGAATCATGCGCACTACTTTCATAATAGACCTTGTATTTAAGAGATATTCATAAAGAATGATTAAAACAAATACTGTGTTTGTTATATAAGTTCAGGATGATTAAAATATGATTACAAAACTTTCAGACACTCTGGTTAAAATTTATCTCTTCTAAATTGCTTAAGACCTTTTCACGAATGTTTCTTACAGATTTTGAAAATTTTTCCAGACTTTCAGAATCTCCACTTCTCTACTCTAGCATTTCAGGATTTCTTTTTAGAGTTTTCTAGCAACATACATTTCTAAAAAAAAATAAGTTGTTCAAAAACTGTTCAAATTTTCAGAAATTTTTGATGTTTTTATTCCAAATTACGAAAAAGGTTTTAAAAAACATTTTTACTTAAAATTTCTAAACATTTTCTAAAAAAAATCTTCTTTTCTGTACATTTTTTGATGATATCTTCGCCAATATGAAGAAAAAATGTATCTAGATTATTGATTTCATATGTTAGTGTTACTTTGAATGCATAATTCTAGCTTCTCATAACATTTATTGACTCTATACTCATCACTGACTAGAAAATTTTAAGAAAATAAATTTCCAAGACAATTTTTCAAGAAATTCCTGAAAATATCCAAAAGTCTGATCCATATTTCTTTATCATCAGACTTTTGGATATTTTCAGGAATTTCTTAAAAAATTTTCTTTGAAATCTATTTTCTTAAAATTTTCTAACTCGTAATTTTGAACGCAAACTTCTAGTATATCTTTCTAAAATTGATGAAAAGTTTTTAGATAGTTCAAATCACATATAAAAAGAAATGCTGGAAAATTCAAGAAATCTGGAAAAGAAAATATACTGAAAAAAAATTAGCAATCTAGAGAAATTGCAAAAAATATCTAAAACCCCAATAAGTAAACTATGCAATTTGAAAGAAGTATTCCTATAAAATTCTTGAAAAAATAGAAACTGCAAGAAGTTTGTTTTCAAAAGAGAAACAACTTTTGGCAAAAATATATTTAAAAAAAAGACATTTTTGCAATATAGAAAAAAAATATATGAAACAAAGATTATTAATTATAATATTACTAACTTTATTTGCGGAGAAAATTAAATAAATAAAATCAAAATTACATTCAAAATATTTACAAATATATCAATTATTCCACAAAATATTATTAACATTTAAATAAAATAGAGTAAGAAATTGTTGAAAATAGTTAAATTTTAAAGCCTAAAAAATGTTTGTGAACTTCCTGTAAGAGTTTTATAAAACAGAAGAGAATCTACTGGAAAATTCTAAAGAGAAACTAATAGAAAATTTGATAAATTTGGAAGAACAATTGTTTAAAACTTCTTGAACTCTAAAAAAAACTTTGACAATTAGGAAAAAAAAAAGTTACCTTTTAAATTCCGACGTAAAGAAATTCTAACAAATTTCTGTAAATACTCGTATATGGAAATCTGGAGAAGAATTTTCTTATTCCTCCAAACTATCTTTCAATTAAAAACTTTTACAATTATAGTCAGAAAAAGTAGTTTAAACAAATTCTTAAATTTGCTTCGATCAAACGATTTATTTATGAGAAAAAAACTTAAACCCTTCTAAAAAGCAATTGGAAACAGATTGGAATTAGTTTTTCATTTTATTACAAAAACAGCTAAACTTGTAATGTTGAAATTTTACCAAAAAGAAACAAATGAAATTTAAAACATAAATTATAAATTATTACGTACAGAAAAAACAATTTAACATTTGTATTAAAAATTACATGGGCACTGAACGCAAGTAAAAAAGTATTTTATTCAGTGCCTATATTATGAATTGCCACGTAGTAACGGTCGCAACCGTCATAATAAATAAAAATAACATTGAAAATGGTTAAAAAAATATTGCTATAAGTGTATTACTTTTATTCAAGTCGATTTCTTATAGAATTAAACACATTTAAAGAACAAAGAAATAAAATTGAATGTCTCTCAAGAAATGTATTTTAAATTTACTAAAATTCTAATGAAAACATTCTGATGTCATTTTTTTTCTGTTCCAAATTACTTGAATTTTCTCGAATTCTTCAAGATTTCTTCAACAACATATCTTCCAGATTACAAAAATTCTCCAGTTATTTCTTTACTATATTAAATATATCGAAAATTTTCTTCTAAATTTCTAATATTTAAAATTTTTTGGCATTTTCTTCAGAATTTTAGAATATTCCAGTAACATTTGTTTTAAATTTATAGATTATTTTTGTAATTACTGAATTTTCCAACAACTTTTCTTCGATATTTCAGAAAACAAAATAAAAATAAAATTTCTTAAAATTTCTAAATATTTCCAGCAGGTTAGTGTATGTCCTAACATCTTGAAATTTTGAAGTAATCTTGAAGATTTTTAGAAAATGCTGGAAACATTTAGAAATTTTAAGTAATTTTATAATTTTTTTTCGTAATTTGGATAAATATGTATCTGGACTATGACCTTCCTCTGTTAGTGTTACCATGGATGTCTGATTTAACCATAATTCATGACTTCAAGGACTTATAGGCTAGATTAAAATTATTCGAAAATTTTAAGAAAGAAAATATTTTTTAAGAAATGTTTGGAAATATCTAGAAATCCATACCCAATGTGACAAATAATCAATAGAGATGTTTGCCTCTGTGTCAAGAAATCCGGAGGTTACTAGAACCATTGAAGAAAATTCTTTATGAACAGAAACTTCTGGAAGTATTTAGATCAAATTTAAAAAAAAATCTGGAAAATTCTAGAAATTTAGAAGAGGGAATGCTGATGAAAATCTAGAAATCTGGAGGATGTGCTTAAAATATCTGGAATTCTCGCAATTTTATTGAAAAAAAAAATTTAAACCCTTCTTAACAAGCAAATGAAAATAGTTAATATTAGTTTTGGATTTAAAAAAAACGACATTCTTAAACTTGTATTGTTGGCATTTTGCCAAACAGAAACAATTGAAATGTTCCAAAAATAGCAA
Source organism: Ontholestes murinus (assembly GCA_963969525.1). Classification (NCBI taxonomy): domain Eukaryota; kingdom Metazoa; phylum Arthropoda; class Insecta; order Coleoptera; family Staphylinidae; genus Ontholestes; species Ontholestes murinus. Next base: position 7,669,151 of record OZ018393.1, read on the forward strand.
TAGTTGTAAACTGTATAATAAAATATTTGAAAAATGCTTAAAACATTAAAAATATCACCAAGTTCTTATTGAAAGTAAAAACAAGTAAAAATCTGCTAAATAAATTAATTATTTTCAATCAAGTAAATAATGTCTTACAGAATAAGTGAATGATGGACACAATTAAGAAAAATGTTAAAATTTAATATTTTTACTTCTTTCTTAAAAACAGAAAGTCTATCCAAGTAATTAAATGTATTTTTAACACTAAATAGAACTTTCTTTAAATAATAGATTCTAATCGTAAAGTAAACATTCAGTTTTACATCAAACAAATTTTCTAACAAATATTGAATGCATTTCCTAAAAATGGTAATTTCTACACAATGAAATTTCTAGAAGCTGCAATTTCGGTAGAAAATACTACTTTTAAAATAATTCTTTGCAATACTAAGATTAATTCAATTTTTTAGATAATAAAATACATTCTTTTTATTTTTTACAAAAATAAATTGTTTCTTCTTAAACACAGAATTTACTACACTTGATTTTTATTTTCAACTTATAAGCATTTTCTAAAAAAATATGCGACCAATAAAATAACTTGAGTTATTTTTTACACTATAAAAATTTATAAGTGTATCACAAAATGAAAACAAATTTTAAATCAGAAATTCAAACAATTTTCTAATAGTTGTAATTTCTACACAATTAATTTTATTACTTTCAATATTTTTAGAACCAAATCAAATGACTGAAAACATGATAACAAGAGATGAAATTTAAATATTGGATTTTATCATCTACCTGACGAAGTCACTGTATGTTGAAACATTGTCATAGAATAATAAAAACATTTTAAAACTAAGTCAAAATTTTATTAAGAAATAAAACTTAATTTATTTTATTTTAAATGCAATCGATGGTTTAAAATTTTGTAGATGACTATAACTTCTACAGGAATTTGTCTGAAAATATCATAATCTATCAATAATGAACATAATTTTAATACTAAATTTTTAAATAAAAAATACAGTTGATAAAATTATGAAAACAGATAAAGATTTAATTGAATAATAAAAATTACATTCGTTGGTTCCAAATAGCTAAACACTTTACGCCTACCGGGATTAGCCTTGAAATATCATAATCCATCAATAAAAAATAAATCTTTAATTAAAGTCTTAAAATTAAAATCGCATGAGTGAAAACATGATGCCAACAGATAGAAATAGAATTGATTAATACAAATTACACTCTATGGTTTTAAAACTTATATTGTATTAAATTTCAAAACTATTTCAAATAAATGAATTCCCAAATTCTGTTGAAATGGTTTTTTTCGGAGACTCAAATGGCAAGAGGATGACAACTAGGCACGAATCAATTCATCAATAGTCTTGACTATTCTAAGACGTTTGCCGATTCTCCAGAGCGCACATTTATCCTCAAACCCATCAATAGAATTATGAATTATGAAGTGAGACGAAATTTTTAAATATAATCAAAAGTGGACGAACAAAACTGATCAAATTTCCACGACGATGTTGGAAAACCTCATTCTCAAGGATAGAATTAGTTCTTCTAACTTTTTACAATGGTGGCTTTTCATCTGCTTGTAAGTAAAGTGGGCAAATTTTGTAAATCTTTCTATCGAGATAATTAACAAACTGTTAAAGAAAAAATAGGTACTCTGGTTCTTGGGAATTCAGTCGTTCTCTGCAGAATACCGCGTGATTTTCGTGTGAGAGTTTTACATAAATTGTGATTTAGCGACGGTAGCAGAGCTTTTCGCCACGTAAGTGAGGCGCTAAGCATAGAAAATGGGTGAAGAAGTTTGAAGAGAAGGGTACAAAATTGGAAAATCCAAAAAACGATCGACAAAAATCATCAAAAACGGAAGAGAACGTCGATAGGGTTCATCAGTATTTTGATTCGGTGCATAAGCACTTTAAATTTGAAGTTCGATACCATCAACCGGCTCTGCTAGATCTGCACCAACATGGATTTCGTAGAAAAACGTCTACAACTACGGCGGATTTGGAGTTTCTGGAGTTGTGCATGAATTGTTTTGAAAATAACGAATATTTACATGCCACTTGTATCGACTTGACGAAGGCTTTCGAAAAATCATAGAATTAAAAGAAGACAATTTATGTTTTAATGGATGTTGGGAAGAGCTAGGGATTACTCGATCAGTATAGGTAGGTTTTCGGTAAATTTCAAATGATAATGATGGACTAATTTTTGTTATCTAGAAATTTGATGTTATTATTAGTTTCAGTTTCAACTGAAAATGTTATGTTTAGGTGGAGGTTGTTAATAAATTCTAAAAATTATGTTAGTTATCTATGTGTTCCTATAAATCAAGCTAAAATATCATCGACGTATCTAAACCACATTTTTATATGTTTTTTTGCCTAATAGAGAACCTAATATAACGTTTGTTAAATTACACCTGGAAATTTCAGCTAACAATGTTCTCAAAAGTGAACCCATTTTCTGCTTTTGTGACAATCAAACGGTTTTCTTTACCTTTATTTTTTATTGATTTAATGGTATTATTATCTGAATTGTTGATTTTTTGATTAGGTTAGTAATTTTATGTTTAGTATACTCCCAGTCAGGGATATTTTTTGGGCTAGTGCTACTTCTACAATAAAGGTATCCTTGTTGTTTTTATGCGGGATGTATGGAGAATAGTTTGGGTCTAATTTCAAGAATTCTGTTTCGTTGTTTTTAAATCCCACTTCAGTACAATTCACTAGACTCGGATGAAAACTTGCCGTAATGTGAATATGTGTAGAATGGTTTTTCTTAGTGTCGGTTTTCTGTTTTTTTCTCCTATAGTAAGTCTCGGAGTTTCTTCCTCTCGACCAGAAATTTCTTGTGGCAAATGCGGCTTATTTTCTCTCGGAGGTAGTCATACAGGAGATCAAATTCAACTGGATGTAGATGGAATGTAAGTTCGCAATGCAAGATTTTAATATATGTGAACAGGATATATCGTTTTTAAAACCAAGACTTTACTTCATCTCTCACCCATGATTTTCGTCTGATATTATAGCCTTCTTTCAAGCTCTTATTTGGAGGTTGGTTTCTACTTGAACCAATTTTGAAGTAACTTTCATTTTTAAGCATTGCTGAAGAAATTTAATATTTAGGGATACTTGTTTTCCTTTAATTGTAGTTTAAAGTTCTTTTTTGTCTTATAAGCTAACCTGGCATTAATCAAACTGTTAACGGTGGAGGCTTCTAAACTGTGTTTGTGCAACCGGGACTTTCTTAAGTGTTTCCACAATTTTAACTTGTAATTTTCAAACTAGAAGTAATTAAAACTAACATTTTACAGGTATAAACTATAGTCACTTAATAAAATCATTGTTATACAAACTCAGTTTAAAAGTGTTTTATTTGTGTTTATGCAAAACTTGCATTCTGCAGCATGTCGACTTGTAAGCTCTCATTTACCTAATAGAGCTAAATGTGTCATAACAGGTGGGGTACCGTCCTCCTTTATTGTTATTAAGGGCGAAGTTCCTCAAGGCTCTATGTTGGGTCCCCTACTTTTCCTCATATATATGAACGACTTACTGTCTATCGCAGGATCTACTGAGAATGAAAGTATGGTTTCAGCGAAACAAACTAATAAATCCAAATAAGACCGTTAACATGGTTTTCAGTCTGACACACTTAAATTCGGATTCAGAGGAAAGTTATAGTAGAAAATTAATTTGGTAGAAGCATGGTAAGTATGTAAGTAATGTGTATAGATCATCATTACACTGTATTCTACATCTACAATCCTATAATATTAAATTGGTACAAGAAGTAAAGCCTCAGGACAACTACCCTTTATGGAAAAACAACAGAAGTGGTAGTTGCTGGCGAATGCGTCCAAAGAGGTGTTCTCTCATCGCTCCTGTGGTGCCTCGTCTTAAACGATCTTCGGCTGCTACTCGAAAACCAAGGCATCTATGCACTAGGGTATTCAGATGACCTGACCATTCTAGTAAGCGGGAAGTTTGGGACCATTGTATCAAACTTGATGCAGAGGGCACTAAGTACCTTAGAAAGATGGCGCAGGAATTAAGGGTTAACTGTAAACACGGCCAAAACGACGATCGTCCTCTTCACTAGGAGACGAAAAACCGATGATATAAAATTACTATGTATGTATGAAATGGAAGTCAGTAAAATATTTAGGGGTCATACCAGATTGATCTTCAACTTCTACCTGGAGAGAATTAGCAAAAGAGCCACGAGAGGACTTCTTGCGACGAGAAAAAGTCCTATCATTTTTCTCATAGATACTGAGACCCAGTATGACCAAATGGCTATACACCGTGGTCATAAAACCTATAGTGACATACGCGGCGCTAGGTTTGGGAGAAAAAACCCAAACCAAAAGCACAGCAGTAAAATTTGAAAGAGTGCAAAGACAGGCGTGTCTGCTGTTCACTGGGGCAATGAGAATGACACGCACAGCAGCCAAGGAACACATAATATCGCTATCATCACTGCATCTATATGTTACGATGGAAGCTAGACAAGCAGCCTATAAGATGCACATAAATGAACACAATCTAAATGTGGAGTCATCAAGACCAGCTACATTTAAAGTACTATAAGAAGAATAGATGCTAAAAATGAGGTCCGACTTCACTAAAATCCTACACCCATCCCGCAGATTCGAAACAATCATACAAGGATCAATTACCATCATTGCGACTGACAGGCAGCCCTAAAAGCACTAGCCTCGCCGATAGTTCAGTCCAGGTTGGTTATTACTGTGTACATGCGAAGCATGTAGACGACAACACATAGAGAAATTCGGAGGCCAGTGCTTCCTGAAGAACAGCTCAAGAACACCCTAAGGCAGAGACTCCTGGACTTCATAGAAGACACAGGAGTAAAATATCCAGAGGCGCACCAAAGAACCACATAGACCGAAGTGCAGAGATGCTAAGCGGCACCACCTCATGAAGAAAAAAAGCCCCAGGATGCCAGTCAAAGTGAAATTGATCTTCAGGAGAGGTGACATAAATGAATTGGCATCCACGTGATCTTGATTTAACCGTTATGGACTTTTCCTATTGGTGTTATCTTAAATTGAAAGTTAATGTCAATAAACCAAATTCTCTGGTGCATTTGAAAGAAAATATCGATCACGAATATGCCATTAAAGAATATACCGAACCGAGCAGTCATAAGAAATTTTAGTATTCGAATAAATAACTTCTGTAAAGGCGAATGTCTACATTCGGATGATATTATTTTTAAGAAATAATTTCCAAAATTGTATGGTTTAATGAATAATAAACACATTTTCTATTAATGGCTTATTTTTTTAATTGGTTCTTCTGGGACATTGTATACTATATAAATTTATTATTGCTAATAATCACGACAACCGAAAATATTGTTCACGCCAGCAATTACAACACCGATTGTATTTACCCAGAATTCAGGCGATACAATAATTATGCCGGCGCTATTATTATTATTATTATTCACTTTCAAAAGGAATCGAGGGGGCCGAAAGGCGAAGCGATGTAAATCAATCGCGCCGCTCTCTCTGCCCTCCCCGCTTTTATGTATTCCCGGGGCAATTACCCTTATGTTATTTTTATCGCACGGGCCGGTTATTACCGGCGGAATTATAATAAATTCGGCTTTGGCAGGTTTACGAGAAGGGAGGCCGCACTTCGGGCCGCCCCCCGACGGCGTCCGGCCAGAAGGACCATAAAAGCGACGCGAACGAACGACACAGTCTACTTTTTCTCCTCACATCGAACGGTTTACACTTCATTCGGTCGAAATAATACAAACACAAAATGTTTATAACAAGAATAACGCGATGTGTATGTTGTAAAAATGTGTGTATTTTATAGTCTGTATGGGTTTTAAATTTATAATAATGTACGTTGAAAATTTTCTGCAAGAGAAATGAATGAAGTATTAAGAATTATTTTTCATAGTTTGTAATGCAAAAAGGGCTCTGTTAACGTGTCTGTGTGGCCTAATTGATAGAGCGAGGAATTACCAATCCATTGAATTTCTGTTTAGTGCAGAATCTAATGATCAGCGTAATTCTGACCTACTGCAAAGAATATAACATAATAACGTAGCGTAATCATGACCTATCTCAATAAACTGATGTATTCTAAAACAACGACGTTCTTATCTTAGGAAATAAATTCAAGGAGCCGAATGGAGAATAGATTTCAATGTTTCCAGAAAAAATAACTAAATCATCTAAAAGACAAAAAAAAATTTCATGTATTTAGATAGAGAAACATCTTTATTGAAGGTATGTATAATTATAACTACAACAATAATTTGTATCATTCTTTTTCATCGACCATAGGCCTTTCAGGCTTATTTATATAATTATGAATTTTATTTAATTCATTTGTTTTTATTATAAATCAAGCAGAAGTATAGCTTATCATATTTCAACATAATTATTTTTATACAATAATTCCTTTGTAAGCGTAATTATTATTTTTTTACAGGATTAAAAAAAAACTCTTTGTTATAATCACGTAACCAATAATTATATTATAATTTTTCTGTATGGAAAATACTTTTAAACCTAAACATACTTTTTGTGGATGGAGGAAAATACTTTCAAACATTCTTCGCGTAAGCGAAATTAGTTAACCCGAATATTGTTGTATAACTTTCGCCTCCCCGCCCGCACCCATCTCTTGGAAATCGAAAGTCCTGCGGATTAAGTTGGAGTAGATTCGAGAGGTTGGTACGGTTGGATTTCCGATAGGCAGAAATTCCGAATAATTCGAACGCGATACCGCAATAAATATCAGCGCGGCGGAAATTTCTCCACGCGAACACGTTTTGACGTGCGGGGGGTGGGAGAGGTCGGGGCGCGCGCGCTCGGGGGGTGGCGGACCTTCTCTCCGGCGAAAAGTTTTCCCTCCGGGTGAGCGAGAGAGGGAAATCGGCGGTGGGTGGGTCGGGTGTACCACGAGGGGGAATTGTCGCGCTGATTTATTCTCGCGGTTGAAGAAATTAGTTTTCCGCGTTGTTGGAAGGGCGAGCTAATTTTTCCTTGTGTTAACTTTTCGTGAACTTCCCGTTCGCGTTGGAACTTATATTTATTTATTCGTTTGACTTTTGAATTTTTTTAAACAGACAAAAAAACTCAAAATTTCAGTCGTCGTTTTAAAAAATTGTAAAAAATTAATTTCAATAAGAGTGACCTTGAAAATCTCAAAGTTTATTCCTAATAAACATATTTTTGATATTATCCAATAACATTTGACGTAAAGTTGTTTTAAACAAAATGGCGAATATACAAACTTGAATTGATAAAATTGAAAATTGCAGTCGGCGATTTGAAAATTTGTAAAAAATTATTTTCAACACGAGTGACCTTAAAAATCTCAAAGTTTATTCCTAATAAACATATTTTTGATATTATCTAATAATATTTGATGTGAAGTTGTTTTAAACAAAATGGCGACTTTACAAACTTGAATTAATAAAATTGAAAATTGCAGTCATCGATTTAAAAATTTGTAAAAAATTAATTTCAACACGTTGACCTTGAAAATCTCAAAATTTATTCCTAATAAAGATGTTTTTGATGTTAACCAATAATATTTGATGTAAAGTTGTTTTAAACAAAATGGCGACTTTACAAACTAGAATTGATGAAATTGAAAATTGCAGTCGGCGATTTAAAAATTTGTAGAAAATTAATTTCAACACAAATGACCTTGAAAATCTCAAAATTTATTCCTAATAAACATATTTTTGATATTATCCCAATAACATTTGACGTGAAGTTGTTTTAAACAAAATGGCGACTTTACAAACTTGAATTGATGAAATTGAAAATTGCAGTCGGCGATTTAAAAATTTGTAAAAAATTAATTTCAACAAGAGTGACCTTGACAATCTCAAAGTTTATTCCTAATAAACATATTTTTGATATTATCCAATAACATTTGACGTGAAGTTGTTTTAAACAATATGGCGAATTTACAAACTTGAATTGATGAAATTGAAAATTGCAGTCGGCGATTTAAAAATTTGTAAAAAATTAATTTCAACAAGAGTGACCTTGAAAATCTCAAAGTTTATTCCTAATAAACATATTTTTGATATTATCCAATAATATTTGACGTGAAGTTGTTTTAAACAAAATGGCGACTTTACAAACTTGAATTGATGAAATTGAAAATTGCAGTCGGCGATTTAAAAATTTGTAAAAAATTAATTTCAACAAGAGTGAGCTTGAAAATCTCAAAGCTTATTCCTAATAAATATATTTTTGATATTATCTGATAACATTTGACGTAAAGTTCCTTTAAACAAAATGGCGACTTTACAAACTTGAATTGATGAAATTGAAAATTGCAGTCGGCGATTTAAAAATTTGTAAAAAATTAATTTCAACAAAAGTGACCTTGAAAATCCCAAAGTTTATTCCTAATAAACATATTTTTGATATTATCCAATAACATTTGACGTAAAGTTGTTTTAAACAAAATGGCGAATTTACAAACTTGAATTGATGAAATTGAAAATTGCAGTCGGCGATTTAAAAATTTGTAAAAAATTAATTTCAACACGAGTGACCTTGAAAATCTCAAAGTTTATTCCTAATAAATATATTTTTGATATTATCCAATAAAATTTGACGGAAAGTTGTTTTAAACAAAATGGCAACTTTACAAACTTGAATTGATGAAATTGAAAATTCCAGTCGGCGATTTAAACATTTGTAAAAAATTAATTTCAACAAGAGTGACCTTGACAATCTCAAAGTTTATTCCTAGTAAACATATTTTTGATATTATCCAATAACATTTGACGTGCAGTTGTTTTAAACAAAATGGCGACTTTACAAACTTGAATTGATGAAATTGAAAATTGCAGTCGGCGATTTAAAAATTTGTAAAAAATTAATTTCAATACGAATGACCTTGAAAATCTTAAAATTTATTCCTAACAAACATATTCTTGATATTATCCGATAACATTTGATGTAAAGTTGTTTTAAACAAAATGGCGAATTTACAAACTTGAATTGATGAAATTGAAAATTGCAGTCGACGATTTGAAAATTTGTAAAAAATTAATTTCAAGTTACCTTGAAAATCTCAAAGTTTATTCCTAATAAACATATTTTTGATATTATCCAATAACATTTGACGTAAAGTTGTTTTAAACAAAATGGCGACTTTACAAACTTGAATTGATGAAATTGAAAATTGCAGTCGGCGATTTAAAAATTTGTAAAAAATTAATTTCAACAAGAGTGAACTTGAAAATCTCAAAGTTTATTCCTAATAAACATATTTTTGATACTATCCAATAATATTTGACGTGAAGTTGTTTTAAACAAAATGGCGACTTTACAAACTTGAATTGATGAAATTGAAAATTGCAGTCGACGATTTAAAAATTTGTAAACAAATTAATTTCAACGAGAGTGACCTTGATAATCTCAAATTTTATTCCTAATAAATATATTTTTGATATTATCCAATAACATTTGACGTAAAGTTGTTTTAAACAAAATGGCGACTTTACAAACTTGAATTGATGAAATTGAAAATTGCAGTCAGCGATTTAAAAATTTGTAAAAAATTAATTTCAACAAGAGTGACCTTGAAAATACCAAAGTTTAATCCTAATAAACGTATTTTTGATATTATCCAATAATATTTCACGTGAAGTTGTTTTAAACAAAATGGCGACTTTATAAACTTGAATTGATAAAATTGAAAATTGCAGTCGGCGATTTAAAATTTTTAAAAAAAATTAATTAACAAGAGTGACCTTAAAAATCTCAAAGTTTATTCCTAATAAACATATTTTTGATATTATCTAATAATTGTTGACGTGAAGTTGTTTTAAACAAAATGGCGAATTTACAAACTTGAATTGATGAAATTGAAAATTGCAGTCGGCGGTTTAAAAATTTGTAAAAAATTAATTTCAACACGAATGACCTTGAAAATCTCAAAGTTTATTCCTAATAAACATATTTTTGTTATTATCTAATAATATTTGACGTAAATTTGTTTCAAAGAAAATGGCGACTTTACAAACTTGAATTGATGAAATTGAAAATTGCAGTCGGGGATTTAAAAATTTGTAAAAAATTAATTTTAACACGAATGACCTTGAAAATCTCAAGGTTTATTCCTAATAAACATATTTTTAATACTATCCAATAATATTTGATGTAAATTTGTTTTAAACAAAATGGCGACTTTACAAACTTGAATTGATGAAATTAAAAATTGCAGTCGACGATTTAAAATTGAAATTTTGTGAGATTTTATAAATTGATCTTTTAAAAAAGTGATATCATCGATATTCTAATCTGTGACATGATGTTTCACAGCTATGGGTAGGCAGGAGGAGGTTCGAATCGCGTTCGCCGCGACTATAAATGTTAATTCGGCAGTTCCATACGTCGAAGATTAAATAAATGTAAATCTAAATCAAAAATTACCGTCCGTAATCACGAACGGGAATTTCGGGCACTCGTAAAACTGCCAAAGGGGAATTTATTGTAATTTCCGCGCGCCGCTGCCGTAACGAGCGGTAAAAATAACGTCGTAGCAGTAATTGCCGGCGAGCATAAAGGGGATAACGCCGAAGACGTATATACTGGGGCGGGAGGGGGCGGCGGTCGGTTAGGATATCGTTTTCGTTTTCGTGGGCGGCGGTTTGACTCGAACTTATTCAAGGCGATTGATTTACGCCGACGACGACTTTCGGCCCTATTTCACTGATCGGCCGACATTAAGGGGCGCACAAATAACTCCTCGTTAATCCTGTTTGTTTTTCCCTCCGCTCGGCGACGGATTCGCACCCTCTTATAGCCGCGATAAGAAGTGGAGACGACGCGCACGAGAAAAAAAAATTTGGGGGAGAAAATTCGTGAATTATACTGGGGAAAACTGAATATCTGTAAGAGCTAAGATTACTATCAATGGAGAGAGGATTAGTCAACAAAAAAAGGGTCGATTATAGGGTTGTTTTGCTTATATGTAAATTTACTGAAAGAAATATACAAACATTAAATTAAATAATGAAATTTAAAAAAAAAACACTCGCGTTTTTACTACAAGCTTGATATAACACGTTAGATGTATAACTAGGGTCATTATAGATTACTCAACAAAATAAATTTTGCATAGGTTAAGTAAATTATAATTATTAATGATGGATTATGAATAATAAATGTGAAGTAGATTTGATATGTCCGTACATATCACAGTGATGAAAACCGTAACGAAATGGTGTTCCGACGGGATCGATTTTAGTACCTCTCGATTGCGAACCGTCGCGATAAATCGAAGTAAATCGGCCGTTATAACGTTTCCATTAAGATATACGGCCGACATTAACTCATCAAAAGGCCGAGTTTTGTTTCAACCCCCCCTCCGTCCCTCTCCCCATTCACCAGTCACCGGATTCGGACGGGCGCCTAATTACGAATTTCGAACCGTTAGTGCCGACATAAAAGTCCAATACGGGGAATTTTACGTCCGCCAGGGGGGAATAAAAAGCATTGTTTTCTATTAATTTACAACCGCAATTCTCGAAAATTCCCGAGTCCCGCGCATGCATTTTTCATGAAGAGGTTACCGCCGCCGATGCGCCCCCTCCCCCCCTCCCTCACACCGCCCATCCCGGAGGGCCGAGGGTTCGAACAATGTTTACCCGCCGCCTCATTTACAAGTCAATTTTTCCAAGTTTCGCATCGATCATAAAGTTGCGACTTTATTAAATTACGTACGGACGTGCCGCCGCCACCGCCCCCATAAACCCCGAGGACGGGAGGCTCATATTTTTAATAAGGCCAATCATATCCGGCGGACTTTATTAGTCAACAAATTTTATTTGCGCTTCTCAATTTCCCAACTCGGGAAAGGGAAACTTCTCGAGATGGTGTAAGTCGCGGAGCCGTGTTATTTATCAATTTGCTGCGATCCTTTGGCACAATATTTGGTTACAATTAGCGCGTAATGGGACCCTTTTAAGGCCGCCCCCATCCCCCGGATTATTTTCTCTTGATTTACACGACGGATGGCGGAGTGAGGGTGAGGAGGAGGAAACTTTACCCCTTTCGGATGAAACATGGATTTATTACATACATTTCAACATACTAAAAATAGATCGTGCTGCGTGTGGGGGGAAGGGGGGTGTGGGAAAAATTAATTACATTCCGGCCAATATTTCACAAACGCGCTGATCTATTATTAGCAAATTCATCATCTGTAATTCATGATGTGACAAAATCCTCCAATAACGAAATTTATGATGTGGCTTAACAAATCGAAAGAGAAAAAAAAACACAAAGGATCGTATATATTGTATGTTTTATGAGCCATAAACATAAATATTTATAGTGGCCATTAAAATTTTAAGAAAACACATCAACAAAATAATCACATTATAAATTTAAATTCAAGAAAGTAACAAAATACATATAATTTAATTGTTGTAAATATGACAACAATTAAATTCTATGTATTTTTAATTCACATTCACGGTTTGATAAAAATAAAAGTCAAGGAAGGAAATAACAAAGTGTTTTAATTCAATTTTTAATTCATATTAATAAAATACATTAACCAGTTTCGATCCAAATAGGTGGAAAACTTCAAAAATCGTTTGAGGTCTGAAGGCCCAATTCAATACAATCAAAACGATAATGAAAATAAAAGATTAAATTAAGGTTTAATAAACAAATTTATTCTACATTTTCCTAAAAAATATTTCCTTAAATTATTTCCGTGTGAAAATCTCGTTGAAATTTTAATCTGCCACCGCCGCCGTCGACCGGATTAAGACGTGGCGATTGTGGACTGGCGCGGTTTGCCGTTGGTTGGTTAGGGGGGTGGCGGCTTTCGCCTGTCCACCTCGTCTACCACCCCCTTCTTCACCCTCTCTAGTGTGTGTGTGTGTGCGGTGTGCCTGTTTTAATCTCAAGGGGTAACGGGGCGAGCGTGACTCGATTACTCCGCCATTATATCACCATCCGGCAGACATGTAATCTTACGGTGGCCGCCGCCCCCATTACCCACCTGCGGATTGCTCCGCCGGATTTATAATCCTCCACCACTCACTCCTTCCTTCACTCCTCTCCTCTCGCCCCCCCATACAGCTCGAGGGGGCACGTGCGACCGACGACCGTAGAAACGAAACGATGGAGACATCAAGCGATGAAATTATATGCCGCCATAAATATATAAATATATATATATATAGAGAAAGAGAGAGAGCGAGAGAGAGAGAGAGAGATGTATAAATGAATGCAATTGGCATTTTAGCAAATTTATGTATTGTTAAAAAGATGTACCTGAAGCAGGATTCGAACCTGCGGCCTCTCGGCATTCAACTATCATCATATAATTATCTCAGTTGTCTCACATTTTTTTGTAGTACGTCAATAGCACGCTACGTAAGTACAGTTTATTGAAATAAGTTAGAAATGCGCTAACACAATTAGTTTATTCTTTAATACGTAAATATAGGGTGTTCTTGTAGGGTTTCAATGAAATATATATGGTGATAGATGGTAGGTGACAAATGATGTATTAGAGAAGGCAGATCAGCAGAAATATATGGCTTATGGCAGATATACAGTTATGATGATGATAAGGTAATAGATGGGTAGAAGATAAATGATAAATACATAATAATAAATTACAGACGACTGATTGCAGTAAGTAGAAGGCAGATTATCAGTAATAGACGACTGATTATAGATGGGAGATATGCATTGATATCTTCCGCCCACAAGGAACTCCATGGGCAAATGCACAAAATCTCAAGAGAAATGGTGGCACTCATTAAGACCAACGCGAACACATAGCCGAGATCAAAGAACACGTGCAGACTTCCTGGAGTCCCGCCAGCTACCAGGCCACGTCGGAGGTAAAGAGAGTTATTAGGGAACTCGAGTCTTGATCCCCAGCAATGAACTGGCGTAGGTGAGACGAGTGATTCGTGGGATCCAGGCGACGCTGGAGACCCTAGTACCAAGGCACGAAACAAGGTCCGTGGCACTACTATCTGTCAGTAGGAGGGCGTAGAGGATGGGACAATCGACTCAGCCGGAAGGTGAATGGGTGAAAGTGGCTGAGAAGGGAAAGGAAAAGAAAGGGAATGGACAGTAGCAAAGTCCGGTCTCAGCGAAGACCGAGAATTCCCCGGAAGATACGGCAAAGCGCCGAAAAGGCCCCCGTTTCTCAGTAGTACGACCCAGACCGGTCAGACTGATGGTCAGCACAGATAATTAGAGCGAAACGTTGTGGGCCGTCAAGACCGGAGTGGCGCGGATCGAACACGCTGAACTATTTTCACTGGCCGGAAATTTGGTTATAGAAGAGAGGGGTTGGCCTCCTTAAGAACATCGCCGGAATCGTGGAGGAGGCAAAAGTGAAAATCACGAACGGCAGCAAGACGGCAGCGGAGATAAAGAGAATGGAGGCTAGATACTAGTAGGAGAAGATTATCGACGCGGTTTCCTTGAGCACGGACGGCCCTAAGGAAGCCATTAACCCATTGGCTGCCAACAAGTTATTTTATAAAATGTGAAAAAAAGTTTTATTTGTTTTTAAGTTTCATTTTATGAAACGTGTAAGACTATTATTATTTACTTCATTTTGATTTGATTACGACAATTGTGGAATATCTCTGCAGCAAAATAAACCAACAGGAAACCATTTTAGTAAGAATGAAACGATAGAAACATGAAATTAGAAATAGTTAAGGTCCAGTTAGTTAAAGCGTCAAGAAAATATTGCAAAGGATGCTACAGTGAGAGAATTCAAAGAATCATGGCAGAAAATATGCCAGAACTAAAACTACAAAATTTACAACTTATTGTCCTGTATGTCCAAACCAGCCGCATCATTGTTAGAATGTTTTAATAAGAACCATTGCTAATTTTTATTTATTAAATATACGGGTTTTATTTCAATATATTAATTTTTTTTTCGAAACTATACCTACATTTGTTTGAAGGAGTATTAAGTGGCCAAGTTGTAGTTGTCAGGCAATTCTAGTAACAATTAACACGGAACTCGTGACTGACAACGCTAAATAGTAACTTTAAAGTAGGTACCTACTGTCAGTCATCGGTGACTGACGTGGTCCCATCGGAATACTTTAGCGTAAGTCACCGATGACTGACAAAGCGGTCAATGTGTTACCGTTCCTGCGGATCCAAACCACCTTAACACACAGGTACGGTAACACATTGACCGCTTTGTCAGACATCGGTGACTGACGTGGCCCCATCGGAATACTTCAGTGTCAGTCACCGGTGACTGACAGAGCGGTCAACGTGTTAAAGTAGTTTGGATCGCAGGTACGGCCCAGACCTGCATATCGGGCTGTTGGAGAGTACGTCGGAGGTCATTCGCCGCCTCCAGTCGTTTATTTGTATGAACGTGAGTGAATGCAATCGACATGGATTCTCCCAATACAAGTAATTATTTTTAAGGAATATGTCGTATTATAAATTAATTTGGTTACTCTTGGAGTAACGTATCGTGTAAAATATGCTTTTTTATGAGTCCCAGGTTTGAAAGTTAATCTTTAAATGTTAAAAAAGTCCCACTAGATCCTACTCTCGAATTAGGGTTCCCTTATTACTTAACTGATTCTTAATAATTGCCCTGTAATCAGGAGGTGCTCAAATGTGCTCTTTTTTTGTAATTGTAATTTTTGTAAAACTTTTCATTAAGGGGTTAGGCCACACTAGACTGGGGAAAAACAGGTCATTTTCTAGATTTTTTTAAACAAAATCTAAAAATCCTATTAAACATCTCTTTTTATATCTTTATTGTATGCACATTGAACTTTACTTTCAATTTTTTTCTAAAGAAAATTTTCAAAAATGACCTAACAAAATTTAAAAAAATGGAGATAGTCTCGAAGCGTAGGGCAAAACGGGCGAAAAGATCCTGGAAACAGCAATGGACCTGGTACAAAAAAGTAAATGTTTTCTGAATCTTTGATGGACACTATAAAAAAATTCGGGCCGGATTTTGAAAATTTGAACAAAATGACGCACGTTTGAAAAGAAAGTTCATTTTTCGGGCTTAAATCCTCGTATAAAAACGTTCATAAAAAAGGAATGAAGCACTTTAAAAGAAAATGCCCTCGTATTTTTGTAGTATTTTTGCATGCCTGGATACGTTTTATTTTTTTAAAGCCTTTTGGACATATCGTACAAACTGGAGATTAAGAAATGACACAATCGCGGCGAAGACAAGTCGAAGGTCGAATTTCGCAAACAATCGATTCAAAAGGGATTCCGCAACAAGTTGGGATTCATTCTACCGATTGGGCAAATGTCGGAAGAAGCCCCAGAATCTTGCAATAAATTTATAAAAATGTACCGCCAAGATTTTGCGCGTAAATGCAGCCGCGTCAAGAATATGGAGGACGTTCTTCGGAGGTTTTTGGTAGCCTCTGATCCCGTTATCTCCAGTCTTAGAAAATTGCCGGTGAAGCAACTCAAGGTGTTAGACGCTGAGGCTCTGCAGCTGTTAGACACGCCCGAGGTATGAATGTGGGAGTAGTGACGACGATTCTGTGAATTCGTCGGACGACGAATATTATTATTATATTATATTATTATATTTGTCTTTATCATACATGCTTTTATAAAATATTAACAAAAATTGGCACAAAAAAGTATATATGGTACATGTAAAAAATACAAATTTTAAACATACACGTTATTATTAAGCTATTATTACTAAAGATAAAGATGTTACTATTAAGATTTTACGATTTAAGAAAAAACATCCCCTGTATATGTCATTTTAGACTATTTTTTAATTTTTTCCGCCATATTGGATCCGCCATTTTGTTTTTTTTTTTTCTAATTTTGATTAAGGATTCTTCAACAGCGAACTAAAAACGAAGGTTTGGCGCAGTTTGAACAACGTCTTCATATTATGACCACCTTTTCGGCATTTGGGACCATTGTGCGTTGTGGGGAGAGCATCGGGAGGATGTAAGGGGGCTGATACTCTAGATTAGTTTGGCCACGCTGGAGTTAGATGTGGTCAACAGTGGTCAGAAAGCCACATTTTTAGGGCTAACTCCCAATAGATATCACGCTGGCTTCGAGTAGCGTAGCCGGATATTTTTCATTTAAGGGTGAAGACGGAGTTGGAGAGCGGGAGCGACCACCGTTCCATAGTATTTACGGTGGACTCCGAACGGACAGTCGACTCCCCGCCCAACAGGGGGCTGAAATGGAAACTGGAGAGCCTCGACTCCGACAAACTGCTGGGTTATATGAGGCGACTTCGTCTAACAGAGGGATCGGCCAAGGATGTATGCCGAGAATGCTGCGTGCGACGTGGAGATCCGCAAAAGGCGGGAGTGGGGTAACAAAAGGAAGTAGACCGCCATTCTGAGATGAGGAGGTAACTAGGGCCAGAATCTTAACAAACACGACAAAGAACCTGACGCGCTGCAAGCGAAAGGGAGAACTCCAGATGCTGCAGTAGGTCAGTGATACTGTCAAGGCGGCCCTTTGTTTGTCTATCAGGAGTGCCAAAAAGCAGAGGTGGAGAGAGCTCTGCGAAGAGGTGCGGCAGATGTTTGGGGCAAACCGTATAGGCTGGTGGCAAAGAAGTTAGGAGCGATACCATCCAACGTCGGAGCTAGTATCCTGGGGAGCATAGCACTCATCATCAAGGAGCTCTCTTCCCTCCGGGACCCGCATGTCGAGCACCGTGGTGAGGGACCTTTACGTGATGCTACAAAAAGGCACGACTTGTGCTGCTTACAAAAGGGGGGAAGACCTCCATGGAGCCTAAGGACTTGCGGCCAATATGCCTCATTGATTCAAAGAACAAGTTCGGTTTTCGTAAGGGAAAATCCACGGTTCACGCACTGATCTTGGCGTAAGGAGTTTGGCGGATGAGTGTAACAGTGGCACACTTAAGGGAAGACGGTACTGCCTGGCTATTGCCATCGACGTGGCTAACGCGTTTAACATCCTGTCGTAACCAGTGATAATTTCGACTCTGGAGGCGAAGAGAATCCCGGGATACCTCCTGAGAATGGTGCGGAGTTACCTCGGAAACTGGTGGTTTCTGGGCGAGGAGGAGGATGGAAATAAGGAGGTGGTACTCACTCAGGGGTTGGTACTAGGCCCGCTCCTGTGGAACGTAGCCTACTACGCTGTTCTGTACCTGCAGCTGCCAGAGGAGGTGACGGCCATTGGCTTCGCTGACACCCTGTACTGCTCGTGAGGACCAGGTCAATTGAAAACTTAAGAACGAGAGCGCCGGAAACAACCCAGTAGGTAGCCGACACGAGATGAAGATTGAGATCATAATTAGATACTTGGGAGTAGTGGTGGAGTCCAACACAAGTTGAGAAGGCAGCAGTCGGTGCAACCAAGGCTACCAAAGCAACATTGAGGGACCCAATGAGGGAAAACGCCGCATCCTGCTGGGCGTAGCTAGGACCAAGCTCCTCTACCGCCCCACCTGATATTGACATTAGATGTTCTAGAGGGGAAGCAAAGCGTGAAGCTGAAGTGCAAAGACTGGGAAATTGGCAGGAAAGATGGGCTGGGGGCAACACCGCAGAGTGGACCGGAAGACTTATCCCGGAACTACGCCCGTGGGTAGCTAGAAGGCAATTGGACCACGCAACTACTCACGGGGCATAGGAGTTTCAGCGCCTATCTGGCGCGCATCGGGAAGGCCAGCAGTGACGCATACCTGCGCTGCCCAGAAACAAGGGATGATGTGTGCTGCAGATGGGCGGGCCAGAGGGACGAACTGAACAGGGTGATAGGGTGATAGTAGATAATACACGAAACATTATAGATAGCATTAGGCAACAGATATCTGATAGTGAATAAAAACTCCGATCACTTTGTTTCTATAAATTGAAACCTTTTTTTATTCAGGATCTGATCATAAAAATGATAGATGATTGAAATTATATGACTCAGATAATGATAAGAAGATATATGACCAATAACAGTTTATATATAAACTATGTCAGATGATAGAGGGCCAATAACAGTAACAGATTACCAGTGATAAACAGTGACCATTGATAATATCAAATGATTAATGACATAATGACAAATTCATAGATAATATGATAGATAATGACAAATGTCAAATACAATTAATTTAAATTATGAATATATAGATGACTAAAGACTGATGTCAAAAAATAGATGACGAATAACTGCCTGCGATGTCATATGATACATATTAAAAGTCAAATGTCACGTATATGACAGGTGATAAAAGCAAAATGATCAAGGAATAAAATTAAATGTTAGATTATACTATATATAAAACATGACTGATGATAAATGACAAGTTTTAGATGACAGATAATAAAAGATTCATGGCAGAAGATAGATGAAAAATGACAGCTAACCAATAAATATTACCAAATAACAATAAAACTAATAGATGGTATATATAACAGATGATCAATAACTTATTACAAATGTCAGATTATAAAGACAGGTAATGATATATAGATGACTAATGACTGATGGCAGAAGACAAATGACGAATAACCGCGATTAGATTAGATGTCAAATGTTAGAAGATATACAAGGTCCAGCAGAGAAGTATGACGTTTTAAAAAAAATCATAACTCCGAAAAGTTTCAATTAAATTTGTTTAATAGGTAGGTGTGGATTTGCCATTTCGTATTTATATGTGTTATCTACGTGATCTCACACATTCCTCAAGTCGAGATAAGCAGTTGTTCATGCATCCTTCCAACATGTTGGCCAAAATTTCTCGTGTGATAGCATGGGACAGCTGACCAAGGGTCCGTGGATTCTTAATAAATACGCGGGCCTTAAGACACCCCCACAGGAAAAAAACTCAGGGCGTAAGTTCAGGTGATCGTAGGAACCATTCGGTGTCCCCTAGTAGCGAAAAGAGTCGTCCTGGAAATTGTTCTCTCAAAAATACCATAGTATCCCTTAAGGTGTGGCAAGTTGCCCCATCTTCTGAAAAAAGATTCTTCTAATATCAACATTACGCCTTGTCAACTCTGAAAGTAAAAAATAACGCTTGATGATGACTTGCTTCCATAGCAGCCCTAACTAGAGCCAAATTTTTAGGAGTTCTGACACCTCTTTCTCCAGCTCGAGGTACTCCAGGCTTTAGAGATCCTCTAATACGGAGGTTCTGCACCCATTTCAGGAATGTGATTCGCGTAGGAACATGTCCGTGCCTTACAAGACTGAATTGTTTTCGAAATTCGTGTAGCAACCACAGAACGCCCAGTTTATATGTAAGTGTCGTAAACAAATACGCGTTGCTCTAGAGGCCACGGTTTCATTACCACTAAAATAAACAAAATGACAAAGTTGGGTCACATATCAACCCTCCTGAAAACTTTAGACTGCCCCTGCGTGTCATATATGTAGTTGTGCATTTATATATTTATATTTAGTTCAGTTGTTTTATGTTAGAAGACTTTTTATTTGTACGACTTTTTTGTGTAATCTATTTTTGTGCCCGTCCAGGCAGTTAATAAATGTGTTTCACCGAGACTGGTCGCATGAATTTATATTCCCCAAATAATTATATTACATGGCGCAGTCGGTTTATTGAACATAGTTACAATTGTGAGTGCACTAGAACAATTACGATACGTACGTAAAGTGAAAAAAGTAGCGCAGAGATGGATGCGAGAAGAATATCACCATTGAATATGGAGGGGAACCTGTCCGAGAATTGGAAATTCTGGAAGAGTCGATTCCTTAATTATCTGGCGGCTACTGAATACGCGAAAAAAAGCGAAGAAACCCAATGTGCACAGCTTCTACATTACATTGGAGAAACAGCTTTCCGAATTTACAATACATTTACGTTTGAAAACGAGGAGAAAAATAAACTGCAAACATTACTAAAAAAGTTTGAAGACTATTTTATTCCTAAAAAGAACGTGGAATACGAACGTTACAAGCTATTTTCAAGAAAACAAAGTGGGGAAAGTGTGGAAAATTACGTGACAGACTTGAAAAATATCGCCTTATCATGCGAGCTAGGAGATTTGAAGGAAGAAATCATAAAAAGTGTCCTCATATGCGGAGTGGAAAAGGAAGAGATGAGACAGAGGTTGTTAGAAAAGGAAGGATTATCGCTGGATGAAGTGATAAATTTGTGTCGAAGTATGGAAATTTCTAAAACTATTTCTTCCGACGTTGCAGAGAGAGAAGTAAAGGAGATAGATAGCATAAGAAAAAATCAGAGTCGTGGAAACAGCCGGGATCAGCATCAGCGCAGTTCCAATTCAAAATACCAGGCAAATTTTCAAGAAGAATCGCGCCGGCGCAACGTCCATCGAGGGAGATGCAGCAGGTGCGGGAAGAATCACGAGCAATTTAAGTGCCCCGCATTTAATAAGTATTGCAAAAAGTGTAATAAAAGGGGACATTTTGCATTGATGTGCAGAGTTAATTATGTGGGTGTGCATAGTGAGAGTGATGGAAACCCAATATTCGTCGGGAGTGTCGCTCAAAATATGAACATGGATTCGTGGACGGCTAACATTGTATTAGAAAATAGGTATGAAATAAAATTTAAATTAGACACAGGCGCGATGGCCAATCTCATTCCAAAACATTTTTTTGATAAGTTAGGAAAAGATATTAAAAACAAATTGAAACAAAGTAGTGCGCATCTCACAACTTTCACAAATGATAAAATCCCTATTTTAGGTGAATTAAATATAAATTGTAGATGTAATAATATTACTACAATTTTAAAATTCTACATTGTAAACTCTACTCTGTCACCTGCAATTATTGGTTTAACGGCTTGCATACAGTTAAATTTAATTAAACGAATTAATAGTATAAATACAAATTTTGTTGATGATTATAATGATTTATTTAAAGGCATTGGATGTCTTCCGGGAACATATAAAATAAAAATAAATAAAAATGTAATTCCAAAAGTAAGCGCTACGCGTAAAGTTCCATTAGCAATACATAATAAATTGAAAAAAACCTTAGATCAAATGTCAAAAGAAAAAATAATTGAAAAGGTTGATGAACCAACCGAATGGGTTCACCCAACAGTAATAGTTAGAAAACCAAATGGAAGTTTACGAGTATGCTTGGACCCGACGGAATTAAATAAAGCTATACAGCGCGAGTATTTTCAGCTACCGACGCTAGAAGAAATAACATCCAAGATGACTGGTGCAAAATTTTTTAGTCATTTAGACTCAACTCAGGCATTTTGGCAAATTGTATTGGACGACGAAAGTTCAAAAATTTGTACCTTCAGTACTCCTTTTGGTCGTTATAGATTTCATAGATTAGCATATGGTTTAAACTGTGCTCCAGAAGTGTTTCATAAAAAGTTTAAATCTATTTTTGATATTGATGGGGTTGATGTTTATATAGATGATGTAATTATCTGGGGAACCACATTAGAGGAACATAATGCACTATTAAAGCGTGTACTGGACTTGGCAAGAAAAAATAATATTAAATTCAATAAGGAAAAATGCAAATTCTTCCAACGCGAATTAAAATTCATGGGTCATATAATTAGCGAAAAGGGAATTAAACCCGACATTAGAAAAATAGAAGCAATTCTAGATATACCTTTGCCCACTGACAAGAAAGCTTTACAGAGGTTTTTGGGAATGATTAATTATGTAGGTAAATTTATTTGTAATTTATCCTCAATTACAGCACCATTACGAGAATTAATTAGAAAAGACAATTCGTGGAATTCTACGCAAGTTCACGACGAATGTATAAATAAATTAAAAAATGCATTAACAAATTCACCCGTTTTGCAACATTTTAATCCTAAACGGAATACGGTGTTATCGGTAGATGCATCAAAAGACGGATTAGGAGCCGTACTAATGCAAAATAATTTGCCGTGCGCGTATGCATCGAAAGCAATGACCGACGCACAAACGCGTTATGCGCAAATCGAAAAAGAATTGCTGGCCATTGTTTTCGGATGTGAACGATTTTCTCAATATATTTACGGGAGAGAAGTCGAAATACAAACAGATCACAAACCCCTAGAAGCAATTTTCAAAAAGAAATTAAATGATTGTCCCGCGAGACTACAAAGAATGCTACTTCGTTTGCAAAAATATAATTTAAAAGTTTGTTATAAACCGGGACGTGAAATGTTTTTAGCGGATACGTTATCGCGGGCATTTGTAAATAAAAATAAAAGTGAAGACGATGATCTTGATAAAGTTATAGAAGGGCACGTTTGCATAGTTGAAGACAGTATCATAATGACAAAAAGTAAAAAAAAAATCATTAATTAAAGATACCGAAGAAGATGAAACATTACGCAAAATATTGCAATTTTTAAAATTAGGCTGGCCAAAAGAATTAACTAAAGAATTAAGTTATTATTTTAATATTAGAAATGAATTATCAGAATACAATGGTCTACTTTATAGAAATAACAAATTAATAATTCCAAATAAGCAAATTTCCACAATTTTGCGTCATTTACATTATACTCATCAGGGCATTAATCGCACACTTGATTTAGCTCGTGATTTTCTTTTTTGGCCGACAATGGCAAATGACATAACAAAATTTGTTCAAAACTGCAAAACTTGTATGAAATTTAAAAGGTCAAATATAAAAGAACCATTATTAAATAGAGCAGTGCCAGACAGACCATGGCAAAATGTTGCATGTGATCAATTTCATTTTAATAACACGAACTATTTATTAGTCGTGGATAGTTTTTCAAAATTTGTCGAAATAGCGATGCTTAATGAAAATACGTATTCAAATACAGTAATTAACCATTTAAAAGCGATATTTGCACGTCATGGTATTCCGGAAATCTTATATTCCGATGGAGGCCCACAATTTACCTCCTTACAATTTAAAGAATTTTCAAAAAGTTGGAATTTTAAGCACACAATATCCAGTCCACTCTATAGTCAATCAAACGGTCTTGCTGAGAGAGCTGTACAAACAATCAAAAATTTAATAAAAAAAACTTATGACGATGGCAAGGATATATATATAGCTTTATTAAATTTTCGAAACACTCCTGTAGGAAGCTTAGGGTCTCCTGCACAATTACTAATGTCACGAAGGTTAAAAGGTTTGATGCCTATAAATAAAAAATTATTACAACCAAAAATTATTAAAATCAAACATACTAAAGATAAATTAAACAAAATGAAAATCCAAAATAAAAAGTATTATGACAGAGGAGCTAAACCTCTTCCTAATTTAAAAATAGGTAATAGAGTAGGGGTGCAGATTAATAAAAAATGGCATCCAAGTACTATTGTTAAAAATATTCGCCCACGAACTCATCAAATAATAACCGATCAAGGAAATACATATGATCGTAACCGTAGGTTTCTGAGAATTATTCCAAACGAAGATGTCGAAAATGAAATTAAAAATGACGATGATTTAAATGTAAATAATCAAACGGCTGAAACTTCTATGGATGAATCATTTGTATATCAACCACCCACTCACACAAGAAGTGGAAGGCCCATAAAGGTTCCAGACCGTTATAACACTTAAATTTGTAAAGTGTAAGAATTATGTAATTTCATTGTATTATTTTGTTAAAGGGAGATGTCATATATGTAGTTGTGCATTTATATATTTATATTTAGTTCAGTTGTTTTATGTTAGAAGACTTTTTATTTGTACGACTTTTTTGTGTAATCTATTTTTGTGCCCGTCCAGGCAGTTAATAAATGTGTTTCACCGAGACTGGTCGCATGAATTTATATTCCCCAAATAATTATATTACACTGCGCTGAGTTATATGCTTTCCAAAAACATCATACTTCTCTGCCGGACCATGTATAATAAAATCAACATCATTATGAAACATAATCAACTCATTTGAGAACTTTATTTAAAAGTTAACAAAACTGTACTTTGTTAATATCACACACGTGATTTATTCAACTCATTCATTTCTCCAAAATCAATAAATAGAACTTAAAATATAATATATTCCTGGCAGACTAAATAAAACTATTGATTATCATCGAAAACGCATACGTCCAAATTAAGTAAAAATATGTTTATTGGTCCTACAATTTATTACCGGCATAAAAACGCTTTCAGAAACTGAACTGAGAGATTTTTATGTTCCGGCTTATCTGAAGAAGTGGATTTTATTGCTGCTGCTGCTGCTGCTGCCGCTGCTGCTGCTTCGGGGGAGGAGTGTAACGCAGCGTCGATCTAATATTGCGAATGCTGGATTATTCGATTTTGTTAGTAATTCAAATAGATTTTATCAACAGAATTATATTAATAATAATAAGATTAAATAGTTGATAACAATAAATAATATTTAATGAAGGGGGAATAAAAATTAAAACGTTTTTATGTTTTCTTTTATAAACTTTAACTAACCTAAGTTTCGGATGAGAAAATCGTGTTGGGCATCTTCCAACTAATTCACAAATCGTATTTTAGGATGGTATGTGTGTTTTGGGATTTAATTAAGAGTTAATTTAATAAATTTCCGTATATAAATATAGTAAATTATTTGAGGGTCAAATAAAATGTTCTTAATACCAAAAGTTTGGTATTTTTTACCTACTGCATGATTATATTATCCCGGCGCCTTCACCATTTTTTATGCAAAATAATAATTAACTCTTTTAAATTTTTAAATGTAATATATTTAAGGCGTCTCCACCATTTATATAATGGTAGGGAAAAAACGAAAGTCGATTACAATTTCGCCGTCGCGTTTCCGGTACGATTAGCGTTTTACGCGATGAGGTAATTGTTATTAGGGTCGGAAGAAGTTTATTCAAAATTAATGCCGCCCCCCTCCTCCTCCTCCTCGGGCCGCTTTTATCGTGGCGCGCTCGCGATTACTCTAAATACGTTACAGCCAGTTTTCCCGGTTAACTAAATAATATAATTACAGGAGGAAAGTAATTAAAGTTCAGTTTCGTTATCGTAAGTCGGTTAACCGCCGCCTCCGAATGTTTGGGATGCGAGAGGGGGCGGCGGGCAGGAGTTAAATACCGTGGCAGCGCACTATATTTCACGCGCCCGCATTTTTCCACCCGGTGAAAGAAGGGGCGGGAAAGGAGAGGGAACGGCGGGGAGAGAGGGGGGTCGGTGGCGCTCATCGCCTGGCACGACTTGTCACTCGATTATCCTTTATCCTGCCCTTTTTCTCGCCACAATATTAGCTATATATATCTTCATCTCGTTCCCCGCTAATTCGGGACACGCGAGCAAAGCGGTAATTTCTCCGCCAGAGAGGAGACGGGTACCACCCGCCCCCCGTTTATTGCCTATTTATTAATAGCGTAAATTTTACTACTGCTGCACGTCAACTCGAGAATGCGAAAGTATGGTAAATAAATCGATGAGTTATGACTGACCTAATATTAATTTTAATGAATAATTATAATTTTAAATATACTTTTCTGTGACCCAATTTAATCATTAATGTTATGGTAATACAACCTCAATTAAAACTGGTTTAAAAAAGTAATATTCATAGCGGTTATAAGTTAGAGCCTTGAGGCACAACACTAACTAATACCCGCGCGTATTCATATAGATTTTAATTTAGAGGTAACGCCGTGCAGTAAATACAAAGTCCTTTAACGGCGTAATCCAGCCTCTAGTTAAATCGCCACGAGGCTTCGATTTTATGGACTCGCATCGATTCCATTTACTGCCGCCCCTCCCGCCACCCATCCACTCTCGGGGCGGCGTAATGTCCTTCCACTGAGATCAAATGCAAATCGCCCTTAATTCACTCCTGGATAAATTACACGGCCACGCTTGCCAATGAATAGAAAAATACAACAGTAAATTGGGTCGAGCCAATAAAAACAACTTATCACGGCTTAATAAAAGTGTCCAAGTGCAGGTGTGTTGAGTACATACGATTGCAACCGTATTAACAATAGCGAGAGTGAAACAGGTCCGTAATCGCATTAGTGACCAGTTGTTTGTCATCTTGTCTTTTCTCACCTATCATCTAAAATTTGTTATCCATTGTCTGGTATCTATCATAGATCAATGTGCCTTATGTTTTATGCTTATCAGCCATCCATCATCGGTAATATATCGTTTATAATCTGATATTTGTCATTAATCATGACAACAATCACCTGCCATTTATAAAAGAAAGAACAATTGAATGTCAATTATCAAATACTATTTGGTTAAGTTGGTGTGATATAATAAACTATTTAAATGTTAACTGTCAATAACTTATTTTAGGTTATGTTAGATCATTGTGAAAAAAGAAACAAAATACTGAAATGTCAACTATCAAATACGTTTTTTAAGTAAGGTTAAGTTAGTGTAAAAAGAAACACAACCGATTTAAATATCAACTGTCAGATACAATTTTCAGTATAGGTTAAGTTAGTGTAAAAGAAGAAAAAATTTGAATGTCAACTGTCAAATAGTACTTTTAGATTAATTAAGGTCAGTGCGAAAAAAATTTAAAAAAAACATTTAAATGTTACCTGCCACATAGTATTTTTAGAACGATTAATTCACTTCTCACTTAACCCGTGGTGATACATATTTATGTTAATAAAATGATTAATTAAGTGCTTAATTAATCCTTTTATTAGTATTTTTAGGTTAGTATGAAATAAAAAAAGAAAATATACCAACGTAAACTATCAAATACTACTTTAAGTTTTGTCATCTTTCATAAAAGTTAAGTCAATTTGAAAAAAGAACAAAATATTTGAATGTAATCTGTTGAATACACTTTTTTTATTACGTTAAGTTTAAAAGATAATAAATTGATTGACAATATGTCAACTGTCAAATACTATTGTAACTTGGGTCAATTTAAAATAAATATTTAAATGTCAACTGTGAAACATTTTTAGGTTAGATTAGGTTATTACAGAAAAAAGAAACATTTGAACGTTAACTGTCAAATACAATTAGGTTATGTTATTGTGAAAACAAACTATTTGAATGTCACCTGTCAGATACTTTAAAAAAAAAACAAAAAACTTAAATGTCAATTGTCTAATAGTATTTTTAGATTACTTTAGGTTAGTGCAAATAAAATTTAAAATACAAACATTTGAATATCAACTGTCAAATATTATTAATAGGTTAGTATGAAAAAGAAACAAAATATATAAATGTCAAATATTAAATAATATTTTAAGTTGGGTTAGTATCAGAAAGGAAATATTTGAATTCCATCTGCCAAATATTTTTTTTAGGTTTGGTTAAGATAATGTAAAAAAACAAAATATTTGACTGTAAGATATTTTTTTAGGTTAGGTTAGATTAGTGTGAAAAAAGAGACGTTAGTAAAATACTTCTTCTTTAGGTTAAACTACTTTAGTGTAAAAAAAATTGAAAATCAACTGTCAAATACAATTTTTAGATTAATATAGCTTAGTACGAAACAAAAGAAAACATTTGAATGACAACTGTCATCCAAATACTTTTTTAGCTTAGGTTAAGATATTGTAAAGAAAAACAGAATATTTGACTGTCGTGTATTCTTTTAGTTTAGGTTAGATTAGTGTAAATAAATATTTGATAACTGTCATATACTTTTTTGTTTGCGTTAGATTTCTTGTGAAGAAATGAACAAAATATTGGAATGTCAACTGATAAATACATCTTCTTCTAGGTTAAACTAGTTTAGTGTAAAAACAATTGAAAATCAACTGTGAAATACAATTTTTAGATTAATATAGCTTAGTACAAAAACAGAAGAAAACATTTGAATGTCAACTGTCATCCAAATACTTTTTAGGTTAGATTAGAATATTGTAAAGAAAAACAGAATATTTGACTGCCGTGGTGTAATCTTTTAGGTTAGGTTAGATAAGTGTGAAAAAATATTTGATAACTGTCATATACTTTTTTGGTTGCGTTAGATTTCTTGTGAAGAAATAAACAAAATATTGGAAGGTCAACTGATAAATACTTCTTCTTTAGGTTAAACTAGTTTAGTGTATAAAAAATTGAACATCAACTATCAAATACAATTTTTAGGTTAATATAGGTTAATACGAAATAAAAGAAAACATTTGAATGTCAAGTGTAATCCACATATTTTTTTAGGTTAGGGTTAGATAGTATGAAGAAAAACAGAATATTTTGACTGCCGTGTATTTTTTTACGTTAGATTACATTAGAGTGAAAAAATATTTGATCTGTCAGATAATTTTTTTGGTTGGGTTAGATTCCTTGTGAAAAAAGAGAAAAAATATTGCAATGTCAACTATCAAACACTATTTTTCAGGTTAGGTTAGGTTACTGTAAAAAAATGAAAAACGTGTCACACTAAACCAATTTTAGTAGTATTTGACAGTAATTTTAGGTAAAATTGGTTTAGTGTGCAAACAATTTAATGTCAACTGTCAAATTTTTAGGGCAGTATGCAAAAAAAAAAAAACTATGTGAATGTCAAGTGTTAAATACTATTTTAAGTTAGGTTAGGTTAGTATGAAAGGTGATATATTGAAATATCAACTGTCAAATACTATTTTTAGGTTAGGTTAATACTCCAAGATAACCTAACCTAAAAATTGTATTAAAAAAAATGAATATCAACTGTCATATACTAATTATAAAATAGGTGAGGTTAGTGCAAAAAAGAGACAAAATGTTGAAATGTCAACTGATTATACTATTCTTAAGTTAAATTGGTAGAGTGTGAAAAAAAATTCAAATAATATTATCAGATTAATTTAGGTTAGTGCGAAACAAAAGAAAACACTTCAATGTCAACTGTCAACCAAATACTTTTCCATGTTAAATTAAGATAGTGTGAACACAAACCAAATATTTGATTGTCATTTTTTTAGGTTAGGTTAGATAAGTGCGAAAAAATATTTGACAACTCTCTTTTTTTGGCGGGTTAGATTTAGGTTAAGTTAAAACGATAAAAAAGAAACAAAATATTGGAATGTCAACTGTCAAACACTATTTTAGGTTAGGTTAAGTTAAAACGTATAAAAACGTAAACGTTGAAATGTCAACTGTCAAATACTACTTTTAGATTAAATTAGTTTAGTATGGAAAACATTGAATGTCAACTGTCAAATTTTTGGGTTAGTAGAAAAAAGAAATATAATATATGAATGTAAACTGTCAAATATTATTTTAAATTAAATTAGGTTAGTATGAAAGGAGAAATATTTAAATGTCAACTGTCAGAAACTATTTTTAGTTTAAGTTATGTTTGTGTCAGATATTAATTTCTGAATAGATTAGATTAATGTAAAACCAGAGACAAACGATTGAAACGTCAACTGTCAAATACTATTTTTAGGTTAAATAAATATTGTGTGAAAAAAATTAAATGTTACTGTCAAATACTATTTTTAGATTAATTTAGGTTAATGCGAAACAAAAGAAAACATTTGAATGTCAATGTTCAATTATATACTTGTTTAGGTTAGGTTAAGATAGTGTGAAGAGAAACAAAATATTTGACAGTCAGATATTTTTTAGGTTGGGTTAGATTAGTGCGAAAAAAATATTTGACAACTCACAGATACTTCTTTTTTTTTGGTTGGGTTAGGTTATTGTGATAAAAAATAGACAAAATATTAGAATGTCAACTGTCAAAAACTATTTTTAGGTTAAGTAATGTTTGTGTCAGATATTAATTTTGGAATAGATTAGATTAATGTAAAACCAGAGACAAACTATTGAAACGTCAACTGTCAAATACTATTTTTAGGTTAAATTAGTATAGTGTGAAAATTTTAAATGTTACTGTCAAATACTATTTTTAGATTAATTTAGGTTAACGCGAAACAAAAGAAAACATTTGAATGTCAACGTTCAATTAGATACTGTTTTAGGTTAGGTTAAGATAGTGTGAAGAAAAACAAAATATTTGCCTGTCAGATATTTTTTTTAGATTAGGTTAGTTTAGTGTGGAAAAACGGAACAAAAGATCGAATCATTAACTGTCAAATATGCTTTAAAATTGTGATAAGCTGATGTGAAAAGAAAAACAACATATTTGAATGTCAACTGTCAGATTCTATTGTGAAGGAAGAAACAACAAAATTAAATGTCAACTGTCAAATAGTATTTTAGATTAATTCAGACTGGTGCGAACAAAATAAGCAATAATAATATTTAAATAATTTTAACTGTCAAATACTATTTTGAGGTTAGTATACAATGAAACATAAAATATATCAATGACTGTCAAATATTTAGTTTATTAATGTCAACTTCCAATTAGATACTTTTTTAGGTTAGGTTAAGGTAGTATAAAGAAAAATAATATGTTTGACGATCAGATTTTTTTTTAGGTTAGATTAGATTAGTGTCAGAAGAAACAACAAAATTAAATGTCAACTGTCAAATAGAATTTTGGATTAATTAAGGTTGATGCGAACAAAATAAGAAAACATTTAAATGTTACCTGTCAAATACTATTTTGAGGTTAGTATGAAATGAAGAACAAAATATATCAATGACAACTGTCAAATATTTAGTTTATTTATTGTCAACTTCCAGTTAGATACTTTTGAGGGTTAGGTTAAGGTGGTGTAAAGAGAAACAAAATATTTGACTGTCAGGTATTTTTTTGGGTTAGGTTAGATTAGTGTCAGATTCTATTGTGAAAGAAGAAACAACGAAATTGAATGTCAAATGTCAAATAGTGTTTTAGATTAATTCAGGTTAGTGCGAACAAAATAAGAAAACAATAATGTTACCTGTCAAAGACTATTTTCAGGTTAGTATTAATTGAAAAACAAAATGTATCAATGACAACTGTCAAATATTTAGTTAATATAAAATAGGAATTCACAAATTTTGTTTTTAGGTTAAGTCAAGTTAGTGTGAAAAAAAAAGAACAAAATATTGAAATGTCAACTGTTAATTACTATTTTGAAATTGATATAGGTTAGTGCAGAAAAAAAATAAGAAATCATTTGAATTTATGAAATATTATTTTTAGGTTACTATTCTATTATCATTATATGACATTTAATATTCGAATATTTGTTTTGAATACTATTTTTAGGTTAGGTTTTTTTGGGGTAATAACCTAACCTAAAATCAGTTGATATTTCAATATATTCTCTTTCATACTAACCTAACCTAACTTAAAATAGTATTTAACAGTTAGCATTCACATATTTTGTTTTTTTTGCGTGCTAACCTGCCAATTTGACAGTTGACATTAAATGGTTTTCACGCTAAACCAATTTTACATAAAATTACTGTCAAATACTACTAAAATTGGTTTAGTGTGTCACGTTTTTCTTTTTCTTACACTAACCTAACCTAAAAAAATTGACAGTTGACCTTCCATTATTTTGTCTTTTTTTTTCACAAGAAATCTAACCCAACCAAAAAAATTATCTGACAGTTATCAAATATTTTTTCACACTAATCTAACCTAACGTAGAAAAATACACGACAGTCAAATATTCTGTTTTTCTTCACAATATCTTAACCTAACCTAAAAAATATTTGGATGACAGTTGACATTCAAATGTTTTCTTTTATTTCGTACTAAACTATATTAACCTAAAAATTGTATTTGACAGTTGACGTTCATTTTTTTTACTCTAAACTAGTTTAACCTAAAGAAGAAGTATTTATCAATTGATTAATGATTGAGGCGTTAACTTAATGATACATTTTGGAAAATTAAACAAAAACGTTTACTTTGTTAATATCACACTTTAAAGTGTGATATTAACAAAGTAAACGTTTTTGTTTAAGTATTTATCAGTTGACATTCCAATATTTTATTTATTTCTTCACAAGAAATCTAACGCAACCAAAAAAGTATATAACAGTTATCAAATATTTATTTACACTAATATAACCTAAACTAAAATAATACACGACAGTCAAATATTCTGTTTTTCTTCACACTATCTTAACCTAACCTAAAAAAGTATTCGTATGACAGTTGACATTTAAATGTTTTGTTTGTTTCGCACAAACCTAAATTATTCTGAAAATAGTATTTGAATTATTTTCACACCATACCAATTTAACCTAAAAATAGTACAGTTAGTTGACATTTCAATATTTTGTCTCTTTTTCTACACCAACCTAACCTATTCTATGATTAGTATATGACAGTTGTATTCAAATATTTTGTTTTTTACCCCAAGATAACCTAACTTAAAAATAGTATTTGACAGTTGATATTTCAATATACTAATCTAACCTAACTTAATTAATTAATTTTCACGTATTTTGTATATTTTTGCATACTTACCTAAAAATTTGACAGTTGACATTAAATTGTTTTCCCACTAAACCAATGTTAACTAA
This sequence comes from Ontholestes murinus, assembly GCA_963969525.1. Lineage (NCBI taxonomy): Eukaryota > Metazoa > Arthropoda > Insecta > Coleoptera > Staphylinidae > Ontholestes > Ontholestes murinus. The sequence goes on from OZ018393.1 coordinate 7,702,437, forward strand.
AATTACTGTTAAATACAACTAAAATTGATTGAGTGTGGCACGTTTTTTATTTTTTTACACTAACCTAACCTAACCTAAAAAATAGTGTTTGACAGTTGATATTTCAATACACTAATCTAACCTAACTTAAAATGGTATTTAACAGTTGAAGTTCACGTATTTTGTATATTTTTGCATACCTACCTAAAAATTTGACAGTTGACATTAAATTGTTTTCCCACTAAACCAATTTTAATTAAAATTACTGTTAAATACAACTAAAATTGATTTAGTGTGACACATTTTATATTTTCTTGCACTAGCCTAACCTTACCTAAAAAATAGTGTTTGACAGTTGATATTTCAATATACTAATGTAACCTAACTTAAAATGGTATTCAGTTGATTTTCACGTATTTTTTATATTTTTGCATACTTATCTAAAAATTTGACAGTTGACATTAAATTGTTTTCCCATTAAACCAATTTTAACTAAAATTACTGTTAAATACAACTAAAATTGATTTAGTGTGACAGGTTTTTCATTTTCTTACACTAACCTAACCTAACCTAAAAAATAGTGTTTGACAGTTGACTTTTCAATATTTTGTCTCGTTTTTTTTTACAAAAAATCTAACCGAACCAAAAAAAAGTATCTGACAGTTATGAAATATTTCTTCACACTAATCTAACCTAACCTAAAAAAAATACAAATATTTAGGTTAGGTTAAGATAGTGTGAAGAAAAACGGAATATTTGAGGTATTCTGTTTTTCTTCACACTATCTTAACCTAACCTAAAAAAGTATTTGGATTACAGTTGACATTCAAATGTTCTCTCTTGTCTCGTATAACCTATTTTACACCTAACTAGTTTAACCTAAAAATGTTGGCATTCCTATATTTTGTCTCTTTTTTACCTAACCTAACGTAAAAAAATATCTGACAGTCAAATATTTTGTTCTTTTTTACTTTATCTTAACCTAACCAAACATAAAAAAAGTATTTGGCAGATGGAATTTAAATATTTTTATTTTATTTTCATGTAAATCCAGTAATAGATTTTCCTCAAAATTAAGAAAATCTTCCAAAAAAAACGAGCAATTCGAGTATTTTTTGGAGATTAAAGTGAAATTTTAGAAAAACGAGAGAGTATATATTTATTAACTATTAACTAATTTTGTAGCTATTAGTGTTGAGAACATTGTCATGAAATTTCATGAAAATTCAATAAGAGATTATCCTGGAAATGAATTAAATCTTCCAAAGAAATGACCAATTCAAGTATTTGTAGGAAATTAAAGTGAAATTCTAGGCAAACAAGAGCGAATATTTTAATAAACTATTAAAAAAATTTGTAGCTATTAGTATTTTGAGTATTATGATCAACTTTCATGAAAATCCATTAATTTATTTTCCTGATTTTCCCGAAAATTAAGAAAATCTTCTAAAAAACGAACAAGTCGAGTATTTGTAAGATATTAGAGTGAAATTCTGGGTAAACTAGAGCGAATATTTTTATAAACTATTAACCAATTTTTTACTATAAGTGTTAAGAACATCGAGAATAATTTTCATAAAAATCCAATAATATATTTTCCTAAATATTAAGAAAATCTCCCAAAAAAATGACCAATTCGAGTATATGTAGGAGATTGAAGTGAAATTCAACAGAACTAGAGCGTATATTTTTATAAACTAATAACTAATTTTATAACTACTAGTGTTGAGACCATCGTCATGAAATTTCTTCAAAAAAATCTTCAAAAAAACGACCAATTATAGTATTTGTAGGAAATTAAAGTGAAATTCTAGGAAAACTAAAGAAAATATTTTAATAAACTATTAACTAATTTTATAGATATTAGTGCTGAGAACATTGTCATGAATTTTCATGAAAATTTAATAAGAGATTATCCTGAAAATGAATTAAATCTGCCAAAAAATGACCAATTCGAGTATTTGTAGGAAATTAAAGTGAAATTCTAGACAAATAAGAGCGAATATTTTAATAAACTATTCAGTAATTTTGTGGCTAGTGGTATTGAGAATATCATGATCAACTTTTGTGAAAATCCATTAATTGATTTTCCTGAAAATTAAGAGAATCAACCAATTTGAGTATTTGTAGGAGATTAAAGTGAAATTTTAGTAAAACTAGAGCGGATATTTTTATAAACTATTAACTAATTTTGTTGCTATTCGTGTTGAGAATATCGTAGTGAATTTTCAAGAAAATCCAATTAAAGATTTTCCTGAAAATTATGAAAATCTTCCAAAAAAACGATTAATTCGAGTATTTGTAGGTGACTAAAGTGATATTCTAGCTAAACTAGGGCGGAAATAAATGTAAACCATTAAATAGTTTTGTAGCTATTGATGTTGAAATTATAGTCATAATGTTTACGTGGCTATCCCGGCTCCTCCACCATTTCGTACGTTCTTATATATAATCTAAATATTAGTTATTATTTAAATATATTGAATGATATCATAAATATATTTCTGTATAAAGTTAAAGGACTCGATTTTACATCTTGATACGTCCCGTTCACGTCCTAAACAGGAAATCCTTGGAGAGGCGAAAGAAAGGTCTACCTCGACCCCGGAACCATACACACACACACACACACACCAAACACATACACACGCGAATCTGCATCCGATTTAAATAAACGCCATCTCGATGCAAAGCACCGCACATAAACAACCTGGTCCAAACGTGTATACAACGTGCACAATTGCGGGACGATTACGTTGGCGGGGTTATAAATTGCGTTTTCGAATTTTTCAATTAGCCACACGAGGGCAGGAAGTGCAAAAAAGGGCGTTTCACGTGCCATTACTCGCAATTTGGAACGTCGTCGTCGCATTTCTGCCACAATTGCGGAACAACGTAGGTGCACTAATTTATTACGGCCAAACAGAAATTACGGATAAGTGGACGGGAATTTCGGAAGATTTACCGTTCACTTGTTTCTCCGTCAGTAATAACTTTACACTATAATAACTAATTATTCAGATCTTATCTATTGTAGTGTGTATTTCTAAATCCAATTTTTTTTTTCATTCCTTGTGCAATCTTATGAATGTGGGCGGTTGATGTACGCGCGCTTGAACGTCGTGCACAATGGCGGGGCGCCCGAGGACGTCGCCGAGGGGGGTTGCAGGACGATTCCGTCCTGTCCGGTCCGTGAGGCTGAAATTGGCTGAAAAGGGCCAACGCCGGTCGTTAGGTTTAATTGAGTGCCGACCGACTTTATTGTATTACGCGGGGCTTTATTCCGGGGCGTCGCCTGTCGACGTTTCAATTACTGCAAACTCGCCGCCACTTCATCCCGAAAACTGCTGAAACTATTTTGACTTTCGCATAACCGGAAAGTCCGAATAAGGGAACTTTAATTGCACGTGAATAATTACTTCGTCGGGTATGAAATTGAGGCTGTAACTTTCAGCGTTCGGAAACAAAATGTTTTATTAAGTAAAATAGTTGTAGTAATTTTATTTAGATATATATTGTCTTATTTATCTTCAAATGTACTTCAACCCCCATCCATTCCGATGATTAATCGTTGTAACTTGATAAGTCATTTCACGAGCTATTAGATACTTCGATCCCATCAAGTATGCGAGAAAGCCACAGCAACAAGGCAACCCTTGTCGGATTAAATTAAAGGGGTCTTCACCCCCTCTCTTCCCTCTATTTTCCGTGTCCGGCGTATGTTTGCCGAAAATAACCTGTTGATATCTCGCGACAGGGTTTTTCGCACAAAAAAAAAGTTTCACCCGAGTTTGGATTTAATTGAGGAATCGGATGGCGAGGAAGAAGGGCGCCCGTTCTATTCGATTAGCCGTAACAAAGTTAGTCCGCATTGCATGAGAGAGATTGTCAGGGGTGGTAAGGGTGCGGTGTATAAAATAAGATGAATTATTCATCGCGTCTGATGAGAACACCGCCCGGCGAAATTTATATTGCGGTGTTAAAACATCGGCGCCCTTCAATGTTTGTTTAATTTCAATTTGTAACGGAGCCTCGTGTAAATATTACCACGTCTAAATATTGATATTGTCGTATAATGCAGATTTCGACAGATCGAGAAGTATTTATTCATATAACAATAACAGGTAATTAGTTACACTTAGTGTAATTAGTTACAATTAGTTATTTCTTTAGTTTTGCGATTATGTGATACTGATAGTTTTTTTAAGATATAAAAAGGGTAAAAACTTTACATTTCTGTGTGTGTTTGTGTAAGCGTCTGCGCGTATCGTCACGAGCGACCGAATAAATCGAATAATAAAGTTCTGCGGGTAAACTTTTTGATATATAACGTTTACCCGAGTGCGGGCCGCAGGGGTTGGAAGGGTCGCGGCGGCGGAACTCAAATTTTAACAAATCGCTCGACTTTATAAACTCGAGTAAATAACGTCACCGGCTTGACGACGTCGTCGTCCTCAAGGCAGCAGCGAGCATTTCCACTTTCTGATCCAATCAAGTGGTAAATTACTTAATCATAATGGAATTAAGGGGATAAGCGTTCATGTATTGGTTATAAAGTGTTAAAAATATTGATGAAACCAAGATTTTTTTCATAAAGTTGTGTATAGTAGTAGTAGTACTATTTGGTTATCGACTACGTGGTCCTTTCGCTGTGTGATTTATGTATTTGTGTGTGTGTAAATGAGCTTGTTACTTGTCATGACATATACTTTCCTCCCTGTATACAATTATACAACATTATAAGCTATTTTCTTTAGGAGACCCAATTTTATCATTTTTTGTTCTAACATGTTTAAAAGTACAGAATCGTACGCACCCTTATGGTAATGGTAATGATTTTTAGAAAAGGAGCATTGCATATTAGTTACTAAACAGTGTAAGGCATCAAGAGTGCCAAATCCACGTTCGAAACCATATTGTCTAAATCGCAAATTGTTGTTATTTCCCACGAATCCAATCTTAATTCAATCATTCCTTCAAAATTTTTTGTTAGGCACGAAAGCAGTAATATTGGTCTCTAAGGGTTGGAGCTTGTTTTTTCTGTTAGCTTTTAATATGGGAATAAGGATAACGTTTTTAAACTCTTCAAAATGTTCCATATTCATCCACCATTAATTGTATATACCTAGGAGGTACTCCTTGGCAATTTACGATAAGTGAGAAATCATGCTGCAGGTAATTCCTTTCAAACCAAGGGTTGTGAAATTGACGTTTTTGAGGAACATGGCGAAGGTGGAGGAAAAGAAATGTATTGCATAAGAAATATGTAGGGTTTCTGAAGGAGGAACAAATTGAGGGACAAATAATTCTAGGATGAATGCCGAAATATATGGAGGTATTATTTCATTCCTAGAGTATATTGAGGAGAGGAGAAGTACGGGGACAGATGGAGGTATCTCTGGAGGACTGGAAAAATAAATGTTTAGAAAATTGCGGGGAACCGGCGGGGGTGGGGAGACGAGAGTGAAGAACAGTGGAGGAGGAGTTTACAGAAGAGGAGGTGGAAAAGGGTTTTCAAGAGGCGAAAGGAGGAAAAGCGGCTGGGCTGGATGGTCTGAAAGCGGAAATGTGGAAGCGGATCGGAGCTGAGGGAAAAGAAGATTTGGGCAGCTGCTGAATCAGATATGGAGGGGAGAAAAGAAGATTCCGGAAACATGGCGTGTGGGGGTAATGTGCCCGATACACAAAAGTGGAGATAAAAAGGACGAGAGAAATTATCGAGGTATAACCATTATGTGTATCTGGTACAAAATTGCCATGACGATAGTGAAAAACCGGCTAGAAGAGGAAGTAGAAGAAAAGGGTTTGTTGCCGGAATCGCAAGGAGGGTTTCGAAAAGGGAGGGGAACGAGAGATCAAATTTTTACGGTAGCGAGAATAGTTGAGAGAGTGTTAGAGGAAAAGAAAAGTGTGTATGCGGTATTTCTGGATTTGAAAACAGCGTATGATTCAGTGCCGAGTAATGAAGATGAGAGGTTTGAGCAAGGTAACAGTGGAATGGATGAGAGGAATGTATGAAGAAACATGGGGGAGAGTAAAGGTAGATGGAAGGGTATCGGAAAAGTTTAGAGTATAGATAGGGGTGAGACAGGGATGTCCGCTTAGCCCGTTGCTCTTCAATTTATATATGAGTAAACTAGAAGAGGTCCTGAGAAACGGGCAAACGGGCGGGATTGTAATAGGGAAAATGAAGGTGTGGATGTTGGCGTATGCGGATGATGTGGTGTTGCTGGCGAAGGATTGGGTAGAAATAAATGAGATGTTGAAAAGGGTTAAAAGGTATATGGATAAGCGAGGTTTGTGTGTGAATGTAGGAAAAACGAAGTGGATGAGATTTAGGAATAGAGGAAGAGAAGGAAGAATGAAAGAATTAACATGGAAGGGAGAAGTGATCGAGAGAGTGAAAGAGTTTAAATATTTGGGTTTTGTGTTTAGGTGGTGTGGGGGGTACAGGGAGCACGCCAGATGAGTCCAAATGAAGGCGAGGAAAGCGTGGTATGTGGTGAAGGAGAAGTGGGGACAGTGGCTGAAGGGTAATTTTCAGATGGCGTGCAAACTGTGGGATGCATGTGTGAAGCCAATCTTAATGTATGGGATGGAGGCATGGGGTATGAACGCATATGAATGTAATATGCAATGGAAAGATTGACTAGGTATGAGATTAAAGTGATAGGATTGGGGGGGGAAAGGCTGGTGAAAGAAGTGTGTAGAACGTGTGTGGTTGGAGAATAGGGAGGAGAAAAATGTATAAAAGAGCAGGAGTATCTAAAAGTTTGGTAAATGAGTGGTTGGAAGAAGGGGTGAATGTGGCAGGGTGGATGAAGGTAAAATGGGAAGAAGTGGAAAAGCAGGAGCGTCAAGGGTGTATTGAGAGGAGTGGGTACAACCCTCTTTATAAAAGGTGGCAGGTACATGGGAAGATATCTGGGTACCTAGCAAATTGTACATTAAACAGATGGCAGAAGGTAGCAATGGCTAGGGCTAGGTGTGGCTCGGAGGAAAAAGGAAGAAAGATATGGATGGGCGAAGAGTATGATAGGTGTGTGCTGTGTGGAAGTGGGAGAGATATATGGAGTCATTTAGCGGAGGAGTGTAAGGAGATACGGGAGGAATGGATGAATGGGAGTAGACGGATAGAGGAGTGGATGCGAGAAGACGGGGCTGGCGTAAAGATTGTGATGAGAGGAGAAGAAGGATGTAATAAACGAGTCAATAGGGATTAAATATTTAGTTTTGAATTGTTGTTATTTGTATATATGTCTAAGTTTATGGATTCCAATAAAGGTCTCTTTTTTTTAAATTTCAATAGTACTGCCATTGAATGCATTAATGTTGTTCCATATTTTTTTGCAGGGGTGCTTTTACTAATGTTGGTGCTTGTCTTGCCTTTAGTTATAATTACCTCTTGATAGATGCAGCCCCTTTGTTCCCGCGCAGAAAATTTTCCGATGTCATGTTTTGCTTGTAGATTCGTAACGCCTCTTTCCTCTGGTTTACTGCATATGTATACTCAGTATCCCGCCAGAGAGGAAACTTTAGAGTGTTCTTCTTGAATGTATTGGGTTTGGGTATATTATTATCCGCACTTCTATTTATGGCAGATATTAAAAAGCTGGGATCAAGTTGATCGGGTTGATCAAAACCTGATTCCATATCAGACGTGAACTGTGACCAATTATTTTGTATTTGTTTACATTTTGCTTTTAATTAAAACCCTCGCTTATGTTTTACTGATTGGAGTGTGGATAGAGGCCACCCACCCACCCTACATATACATGGCAACTTTAATTGCTAATCGTTGATGATTTTCTGCTAAAAACAACAAAACCCTTTATGTAAGAAAAAATAAACCAAATTTAAATTTAAATATAACTGATTTTCTGTAGCAAATCTTATCTAATTTAGATTTAAAGTTTGCCCACCCATCATGCATCAAATTTTTACTAAATTCTTCACTTTTACATTTTTAATTTCCTTTTTATTCAAAAAGTTTTGTAATTAATTTTATTGGAAACCGCGAGAGGATAAGGAATTGAAGTTTATATGTATATGTAGGGTGGGTGGGTGGCCTCTATCCGACCCTCCAATCAGTAAAACATTATCAAAAATTATTTTAAAATTTTGTATGAATAAATAACTAAAAATTGCAATTATTTTGAGTTTGTTTACATTTTACAACTTCTAACCAAAACCCTCGCTTATGTTTTATTGATTGGAGGGTGGATAGAGGCCCCCCACCCACCCTACATATGCATGATAACTATAATTGCTAATCGTTGATGATTTTGGTGCTACCATCAATAAAACCCTGAGAGTAATAAAAAATAAAACAATATCAAAAATTAAGTTCATATATAAATTATTTTTTATAGCTTATCTTATCTAATTTAGATTTAAGATCTGCCCACCCATCATGCATCAAATTTTTGGTAATTTACTCACAGTAAAATTTTCTATTTTTAATTTCCTTTTTATTCTAAAAGTTTTGTAATTAATTTTATTGGAAACCGCGAGAGGGTAAGAAATTAAATTTTATGTATATATGTAGGGCAGGTGGGTGGCCTCTATCCCACCCTCCAATAGGTAAAACATCATCAAAACTTATATAAAAAATTTGTATAAATACATCAAATAAAAAATGCCATTATTTTGTGTTTGTTTACATTTGACAACTTCTAACTAAAACCCTCGCTTATGTCTTACTGATTGAAGAATGAATAGAGGCCACCCACCCACACTACATATAAACGATAACATTACCTGCTTCTGTTTGAAAACCGTCAAACTCTTTATGTAACAAAAAATAAAACAAAATCAAAATTTAAGTTTAAACATAAATGACTTTCTATAGCTAATCTTATCTTATTTATATTTAAAGTCTGCCCACCCATCATGCATCAAATTTTTACTAATTTAATCCCTCAAAAAATTTACATTTTTAATTTTCTTCTTATTCAAAAATTGTGTAATTAATTTCATTCAAAACAGCAAGACTATCAGTAATTGTAATTTATATGTATATGTAGGGTGGGTGGGTGGCCTCTATCCCACCCTCCAATCAGTAAAACATCATCAAAAATTATTTGAAAAATTTGTTTGAACAAATCTACTCAAATTTGCAATATTGATATGTTTATTTACGTTTCACACTTTTTAATTACAACCCTCGCTTATGTTTTACTGATTGGATGGTGCATAGAGGCCACCCACCCACCCTACATATACATGATAACTTTAATTGCTAATCGTTGATGATTTTGCTGCTAAAAACAATAAATCTCTTTAGGTGATAAAAAATAAAACAAAACCAAAATTTAAGTTTAAATATAAATGATTTTCTATAGCTAATCTTATCTAATTTAGATTTAAAGTCTGCCCACCCATCATGCATCAAATATTTGGTAATTTACTCACTTAAAAATATTATATTTTGAATTTTCTTTTTATTTAAAAAGTTTTGTAATTAATTTTCTTGGAAACGGCGCGACGATAAGGAATAAAAGTTTTTCTACTCCTATAATGAAATAACATAATTGTAGGTTACTTTTTGATTATACAAAGTAGTACATTGTATGTTATGTATATATTATATATTCATTGTCATAGCAACCATTGTAGCACTAGTGCTACAATATGTATATTGTAGCACTAGTGTTACAATATTTCCATTGGAGCACTAGTGCTACAATAGATAAACAGGAGAGGGATATTACAATAACATAGTATTAATAATATTAATATTGAATCAAACTAAACGTTTTTTATAATTAATATAGGTGAAAAATTGTTTTATAATTTATGTGATGATATTATGTAAGAAATAATACTTTAAGTTTGTATTTTGACGCTTCCAATACTATAAATGTATATTGTGTACACTATATGGTCTACGGAATAAAGATTATTATTATTATTATTTCCTTAAATACAAAAAATAACGTTTTTCAATTACACGCAAATATTATACGAACATTATAAAATTTGATTTTTGAGTTGACGTTTCTGACGTGAAATTAAACGTCAAAATAAAATTGCGAGTGAGTTGAAATTTACGCAAAATAATGGTAAGTAATAATAATAAGAGTAGTTTTGTTACAAAATTAAACCCTACGGTAAATTTTCCATCATATACATGATCTCCAAGAATGTTTCATAACTGTATCAATATCACGTATATTTTTAATAAATAAAAATTTGTTCAATGTCAATTAGTAGAAATCTATATTTGAATTTTTTATTTCATATGTATAATCGTAGAATTGCTGTGCTATGAATTGCTGCACTCGCCTTCGGCTCATGCAGCAAATTTCATACTCGTGGGCAATGGGTATCATTGTATGCTCATTATACAATATACTATTATATGTGTATGTAGGGTGGGTAAGTGGCCACTATCCCACCCTCAAATCAGGAAAACATCATAAAATATTATTTAGAAATTTGTTTGAATAAATCTATTAAATTTTGCAATAATGTTACGTTTATTTACGATTTACAATTTTTAATTAAAACCCTCGTTAATGTTTTACTGATTGCAGGGTGGGATAGAGGTCACCCTGCATATACATGACAGCTATAATTGCTAATCGTCGATGATTTTGCTGCTAAAAACAATCAGACCCTTTATTTATTAAAGAACAAAACAAAATCAAAATTTAGGTTTAAATATAAGTAACTTTCTGTGGCCAATCGTATCTAATTTAAATTTAAAGTCTGACCACCCATCATGTATCAAATTTTTACTAATTTGCTAACTTATAAATTTTACCTTTTTAATTTCCTTTTTATTCAAAATGTTTTGTAATTAATTTTATTGGAAACCGCAAGACGATAAGGAATTCGAGTTTATATGCATATGTAGGGTGGGTGGGTGGCCTCTGTCCCACCCTCCAATCAGTAAAACATCATCAAAAATTATTTAAAAAAATTGTATGAATAATTCTATAAAATTTGCAATTATTTTGTGTTTATTTATACTTTATAACTTTTAATTAAAACCCTCGCTTATGTTTTACTGATTGGATGGTGGATAGGGGGGGGATTTTTTGTGAATTGAAACCTTTTCAAGTGCGATCGAAGTTTTTGTAAAGAATTATTATGTATAATATTGGAATACTTTTGTTAGCATCTTGGATAAAATAAATAATACCTAATAAGAATAATAATAATAATAATACCAGAGATACGTTACGAGCGTTTTTTTGCCATCCTTCTCATCAATAAAAATATTTTATGTCAATATACAATCTGTATAATATGTCATTAAGTCTATTAGAGATATAATCATTCTGCCACTCACTAAACTTATTAATCAGTGCATAAGGGAGAGTTGTTTTCCAGATTTTCTTAAAATATCAAAGTGTATACCCATTCCTAAACAAGGTGATCCAACTGAGCTTAATAATTATCGGCCAGTGTCAATTATCCCAGTAATTGCAAAAGTATTAGAGTCGGTCCTATTTAAACAAGTATCTGAATACTTTGAGAGGAATGGTTTGCTAACACAATTTCAATATGGTTTTAGAAAAGGAAATACGACAATTCATGCAATTGTCGAACTTATTGATAACATTTTGAGTGGTTTGGAGACAAAATGATACGTGTTATTAATTTTATGGACTTAGCAAAAGCCTTTGATTGTGTCTCACATCAAATATTGATTAGTAAGTTATATAGTTATAACTTTTTGCCATCTAGTTGCAGGATGATTATGTCTTACCTAAACAATAGAAGAAAAATAGGATCATATGGTCACACTACATCTCAAGAGGTACTTGTCGCCCAGGATGTTCCACAAGGGTCTCACTTAGGGCCACTATTGTTCTTGATATAAGTTAATGACTTTCCGCAAATATTTTTAAATAGTGAAATTAATGTCACCCAATTTGCAGACGATACTACAGTCTACATATCAAGTAGTAACAAGGAACTTATACTACTTGATACTAGTGAAATTGAATGAGAAAAAAACTATAAATATGTTATTTACTTTGAGAGAGCATGAAGAAGAATTTGCTACTAGCTCAGCTAAATTTCTTGGGCTGCATATAGACCATAATTTAAAATGGGATGTACACGTTGCTAACTTAGCAAATAAGTTTACCAAAAATATCTATTTGTTGAGAAGTTTATCAAGGTGTCTTTCTCAAGATATTGTAAAAACTTCTTATTTTGCACTGTGTCATTCGTTGTTATTACTGGCTTGGGGACACTCGAGCGCGGCAAAACGAATATTTAGCTTGCAACGTAGAGCTGTTAGAATATTAGCAGCCATTGGATATAGGGAGGACTGTAAAAACAAATTTATGGAATTAAGAATATTAATATTTCCATATTATCACTATATTATTTCGCATGTATTTTAAAGGTAACTAAACCACAAACGTAATTACGTCGATAACCGACGAAAATTACGAACGACGAAAAAAAAGAACCCATTACGGAAATAATTACAGCACAAAAGATAAGACATTTTTTCCTCTTGTGCACCAGTTAGAGTACCTCGTTATTTCGCGATTAATTATCCCCGATAATGTCCCAATTTACCCCTAGGATCAATTAAACGGCAGCGGCCGCGTTTTAATCGTTTCCGGTGTGCGCGCGGCAAAAACTGCAATCGAATTTCTGTGCGTTTTTTTTTTCTTTCGCTCTCTCTCGCTTTTTTTAATTTTATTTTCGCCGGTCCCCCCATTACTCATTTTTCCGCTCGTGACTGGCGGCAGTTTCTCCCCCGCGCGCAAAGTAGTGAGAGCATAAAAATCCGGACGGATATTAAAATCCGCGATAAACGCAATTTAAGGCCACTCTTCCTGTTGCCGAAGAAAAGAGGAAAATAAAGAAAATAAATACGGTGCGAGAATGAGCAAGGTGGGGGATGGGCGGTAGTATCAGCTGGGGCCGTCTCCGGATTGTTTATTTATTTAAATGGTGTGGAATAAAAGGAAAGAAAACGTATAAATGTGTATGTGTGTGTGTGTGTGTGTTGAACCGAGGTCGGTCGTAATTGCTTAATTTTAGGGTCGTGAGGGTGGTTTCGTGTTGTTTTTATTATTATTATTTATTAATTAAAGCACTGGGGATTTGGTGGAATGTTACGTTCGAAGTTAAATTTTTCTATTAAAATAATAATTGAAAAGTTGGATGAAACTTCAACGTTGCATTAAGGTTAGTTATAAAATTTTCATATTAATTTCTCTTTGTTAAGGTGGACTAGAATTTGAAATATAAAAAAGGGGTAAATGCTTTTGGTAAATTAATATGTTAGTATATACAAATATGAATAGTACAGAAAATACGACTAAAAATAAAACTAAAACACATCACAATACAACCTTGTAACAATTTTACATTATGGTGGATGCGCCGGGACAACAAAAATTGTATCCTTAAAGTAAAGTTTCTTATTTTTTTACGGTAATTATTTTGCAGTATCTTAAAAATACATAATTTCTAATACAATTTTAAGCATTTAAAGTAAAGTCAATAACTAGTTACTTTAAACGCGAACATAAAATTATCAATCAATTCAATCTAAGTTTTAAGCGTCACCATTTTATTTCCTATTGTTCTACAGCAATTTTTGTAGTATATTAAAGCTACGTCATTTCTAAATAGATTTTCAAAATTGTAAAACCAACTGCACCTCCAGATATTCTTTTACAATACTTTAATCCGCAAGATGTTATTTTCACTCACTTCATTCTAAGTTTTAGGCGTCGCCATTTTATTTCCAATTGTTCTACAGCAATTGTTTTGTAGTATACTAAAGCTACGTCATTTCTAAATAGATTTTTAAAATTTTGAAACCAACTGCACCTCCAGTTATTCTTTTACAAATCTTTAATCTGCATGATGTAATTTTTACTCACTTCGTTCTAAGTTTTAAGCGTCGCCATTTTATTTTCAATTGTTCTACAGCAATTGTTTTGTAGTATATTAAAGCTACGTCATTTCTAAATAGATTTTCAAAATTTTGAAACCAACTGCACCTTCAGTTATTCTTTTACAACACTTTAATCTGCAAGATGTTATTTTCACTCACTTCATTCTAGGTTTTAGGCGTCGCCATTTTATTTCTAATTATTCTACAGCAACTGTTTTGTAGTATACTAAAGCTACGTCATTTCTAAATAGATTTTCAAAATTTTAAAACCAACTGCACTTCCAGTTATTCTTTTACAACACTTTAATCTGCAAGATGTAATTTTCACTCACTTCATTCTAAGTTTTAGGCGTCGCCATTTTATTTCTAATTGTTCTACAGCAATTGTTTTGTAGTATATCAAAGCTTCGTCATTTCTAAATAGATTTTTAAAATTTTAAAACGAACTGCACCTCCAGATATTCTTTTACAATACTTTAATCCGCAAGATGTTATTTTCACTCACTTCATTCTAAATTTTAGGCGTCGCCATTTTATTTTCAATTGTTCGACAGCAATTGTTTTGTAGTATATTAAAGCTACGTCATTTCTAAATAGATTTTCAAAATTGTAAAACCAACTGCACTTTCAGTTATTCTTTTACAATACTTTAATCTGCAAGATGTAATTTTCACTCACTTCATTTTAAGTTTTAGGCGTCGCCATTTTATTTCCAATTGTTCTACAGCAATTGTTTTGTAGTATATTAAAGCTAAGTCATTTTTAAATAGATTTTCAAAATTTTAAAACCAACTACGCTTCCAGTTGTTCTTTTACAATTCTTTAATCTGCAAGATGTAATTTTCACACACTTCATTCTAAGTTTTAGGCGTGGCCATTTTATTTCCAATTGTTCTACAGCAATTGTTTTGTAGTATATTAAAGCTACGTCATTTCTAAATAGATTTTCAAAATTTTTAAAGCAACTGCGCCTCCAGTTATTCTTTTACAATACATTAATCTGCAAGATGTTATTTTTACTCACTTCGTTCTAGGTTTTAGACGTCGCCATTTTATTTCTAATTGTTCTACAGAAATTGTTTTGTAGTATATTAAAGCTACGTCAGTTCTAAATGGACTTTCAAAATTTTAAAAACAACTGCACTTTCAGTTATTCTTTTACAATACTTTAATCTGCAAGATGTAATTTTCACTCACTTCATTCTAAGTTTTAGGCGTCGCCATTTTATTTCTAATTGTTCTACAACAATTGTTTTGTAATATACTATATCTACGTCATTTCTAAATAGATTTTCAAAATTTTAAAACCAACTGCACTTCCAGATATTCTTTTACAATACTTTAATCTGCAAGATGTAATATTCACACACTTCATTCTAAGTTTTAGGCGTCGCCATTTTATTTCCAATTGTTCTACAGCAATTGTTTTGTAGTATATTAAAGCTACGTTATTTCTATATAGATTTTCAAAATTTTAAAACGAACTGCACTTTCAGTTATTCTTTTACAATACTTTAATCTGCAAGATGTAATTTTCACTCACTTGATTTTAAGTTTTAGGCGTCGCCATTTTATTTCCAATTGTTCTACAGCAATTGTTTTGTAGTATATTAAAACTACTTTATTTCTAAACAGTTTTTCCTAATTTTAAAACTAACTGCACCTATAGTTATTTATTTATAATATTTTAAATATTTCAATCTCCACGATATAATTTTCACTCACTTCATTCTGAGTTTTAAACGTCGCCATTTTGTTTCCAATTGTTCAACATCAAATTGTTTTGTAATATTTAACAAACAGTAAATCAATTCTGACAATTTAAAACAAATCAAACATCCCCTTCTTATATTTTTTTAGCTTTAAATGATAAAATTTGACTTTTGTATGACCTTAAATATCGTAATCGTAATTGACCTTGAGGAACCGTTTGATGACCTTGAAAAATCATTAAGTACCCTTAAATTCTCTTAAATATATAATTACTTTTAATGTAAGCAGAATGTAACCACAATATAATTTTCCTTTTAATTTTAAACTCGTAACAGCGTACGAAAAATTATCTCAAGAGTTAAAACTAGAACAGGAAAAATTCTCCAGCATTCGCGCTTCAGACAGTGGAGGACGAGAGTTTAGCACCGCGCGCGCGATAGAGTTAAAAAGGGAGAAAAAAAGAGCTAACGTACAATTTCAGGTCCATTAATTACCATCCCTCTCGGAAACGCAAGGAAAATTGGCGCTAATTTTTTCGCCTCTCGGAATTCATTAACAATCCGCCGCCGCCGTGCGCCCGCCCTGAAAAAGAGGCAGCGAAAAAAAAGAAAACGACAACACAAACGGTAACGACCGGCCCGGAGGAGCGACTTTTTGATCTCCCCCACCCGCCGGGAGAGTTTTTTCCCCGTTTTGCTTACTGGCAATTTTAATTAAACGGCGCGCCGTTTCCTTATTTCCTTCCTCCTGGCTGCCTTAATTAGATAAATATTATAAAAAGGAGCGCGCACGACCCCTAGACTGGTTTTTTTTCTCTTTTTTCTTGTACCGTGACCTCCTCCTACGCCCACCCCCTCTGCGTTCAACGACGACGAAGCCGTTTTCTTTTTAATTAAACTTAACTTTCGGTCTTTTAATAATGTTGCCCTTTTTTGCATCGGATATTTCTTTTCTGGTTAGAGAAAAAAATGTTGAACTAATTGTACAATAAAAAAAGTTATTGAAGTTAACTCCAGTTGTTTTTACAGGTTTCGTACGTTTATTTTAACTTCGCTTTACAGTCGATTTATTATTAGCATACGATCTGTTTACATTTGGAAATACATAAAAATATTGACCAGTTAATCATTCAATGAAAAGTTACATGTATAAAACGAGAAAAACAATTGCAACTAGATTTTCTAAATCTGCTATAATTTCATAGATCCTGTGATGACAACAAAAAATTTTTAAATTCGACCCTTAAAATTGAAAAACTATTGCAACTAGATAAAGTCCAGATGTAGTCTAGTTTCTGTCAATAAGCTGAATTCGATTTAAATTAGGTCCTGACTGAAACTTGGTGAGATGAAAATTAGATCTAAAGTAGATCTTGACTGGATTTTTAATTGAATCTTGATGGTTTCTGAACTCAGTCTGAAATAGGTCTAACCGAATTTGTAATTCTTATAAAAATCTCTTTGTTTAGCTTTTTATGAACTTGGGCTACACAAAAAATCTCCTGCAAGTCTTAGAAGTAAAATAAATGCAAACTTAAATTTAGGCAAGTTTGTACTAAGATTAGATCTAGAGTAAATTTGGGCTCGATCCAAAAAGAAGTTGACCTGAATCTGAACTAAATTTAGATTTCAGTTTAGGATGGATTCAAATTTCAGAATCTGAATTATAACTGTATAACACTGGATGCAAGATTTCTTTAAATCCGACCTTTCTTTTAAAAGTAATGTTCAAAAAAAAAGATAAACAAATGAAAATCGAATTTTTGTTTTAAACGTTTACAATAAGTATGAGACATTAGTGAACCATCAGTGGAATATTTTTTCAAATTCAATCTTTCGTTTAAGACTAATAATCAAAGAAGTCAAAAACTGTTTCCAAAGTAAATTTTATCCAGACAAGACAAAAGATCTACAATAGATTTAGGATAAATCTAGATTTAAACTAACTAAAAACATGATTCGGATTGTACATAGATTGGATCTTGAAGGGATCTAGATAGCATTATTAAGTGCTGATCTAAAAGAGATTTGGTAGAGAATCAGTCAACAAACAGCCAAAAGATAATTTAGATTCAATTTATCTAATCCAGATGTAGACTTAATCCAGTCTAGATTCAATCTAGATTAGGGTACAGAAAATTAACTGTAATCGGTTTATATCTAGTCGGGATTCAGTTCAGTTGGACTGATTCAGCCTGAAAACAGTTTAGATCGAGATACTATATCCAAATTACATATAATCTATTTCTAAACAAGACACAGTCTAGTTTTAATCTACACTATCAGCAAAAACTAGACTGTATCAGCATCTAGTTTTGGCCCTTGGTTCAGATCTAGTCGGGATTCATTTTAGAATCAGTCCAAATTCAATCTTACTACAGTTTAGTTGTTTAGATCTAGTTTAAATCCAATTTAAATCTAATCCAGATCTTCACAAAAAAACAGTCTAGATATAAATCAGACTGACTACAGATTCTCGATAGATGAATTAAAGAATTCTTTTGTAAAGACTAAAAATTGATACTGAGTCTCAATTAAACTGGATCTACACTAGATTAGTTTAGATTAGATCTATATTAGATTAAGTCTAAATATAGTAACAAACTCACGTACAAATAAACTGCATTTGAACTAAATATACTTTTAGTTGGATTAGATTCAAAATTAATTTTAAACTTATTTAGACACGATTATACTGAGTCTACTTGAAATTCGAAGTTCGATTAAATATGAAGTAGACATGGATTTAATAGAATTAGTTATTCAATTCAAATCCAATCATAATCCATTTCTACTCTAGTTACAGTATCATTTCTAGTTCTGTATTTTTTCTTTCAATACAATCAGATTTTTTTTTCTATTCCAAGTTAAAAATATATTCTTACAAGGAAAAATTTAGATTAAATCTAGTCCAAATTTAGACAAGCCAGAACAAATCTCTTTCAAATCAAGGTTTTAGTTCTGATCCAGCTTACAACAATTGGATAACTTATTATCACTATAACATACTTTAAATAATATCAACTGGAACTAGAATGAAAAACATAAGCTTAAGGTATATTTTTTTGAATAATGTAGAATCAGAAAAGATAGAATAGATAGACTTTAAATAAATAATAAATATCAGAGTTCATCTAGTTTTCGTCAATTTCAGTCTAGATTGGATCTCTTGTAGATTAGATTTCTACTAGATTGCATTTATTTATTTATTTATTTATATCTTTATACTCCTTTTCAACACAATTTATATTACAAAATATGAAAATATACTTAAAATTTTAATCAAAAGGAGGAGGGGCAGAGTTCTCTTCATCGAAGAATCTTCCACTCAAACACAAGATGATACCATCTATACTTCTTCAGAATACCATCTGTAGTATCGTTTTATAATTATAATGCTCGAATAAAGCATATTTTAGTCTTATTAATGACATTCGTGTCACTGTCAAAAAATTAATTGGATCTAAACTAAAACTAGACTAGATTTTGACTGAATCTAGGTTGATTCTGAACTCTAGACTTAATCTAAAGTAAATTTCGAAGAGATTTGAACTAAATTAATACTGATTCAAAACTAAACGTGACCTTGAAATTAAATTCGACTGGTCGTGAACTATGACATAACCTAGCATAGATAACGAATAGAATAATATAAATCATAACTGTGTATAGCAGGTTCTTTAAGCTCTTTTATGGAATTAGATGTAAATTGAATTTGAATTAGTTCTACAACTGTGTCTGGACTAAACCTGGATGTATATTCTGTTCTATTGAGGAATCTTTGTTTGAAGTTTTTATAAACTAAAGCTCAATTAAATTTGAACTATATAAAAATTTGAATCGCTGTGTTTCTAAGGTAAAATAAAATTAAATTATGATTGATTGTTGAAGTTAATTTTAATAGAACGAAACTAGTCAAAATAAAAGTGAAAATACGTGATACTAGCAAAGTGTTTATTTTTCAACCTGCTTAGTAAAATTAAATTATCCTATATAAATAACAAAACAAACAACTATAAATAATTATGTTTTTAAATATTGGATCAAAAAGGCTATTACTTGTTGAAACTCCATCTTATCATTTAATAAAACACTGACAAACTGTAAGGTTTCAAAAATTGTATTTTATTGTTCTACATCAATTGTTGTAACAGAAGTGAAAACAAATTTCAAAATTTAGATTTAGAGTTTTATAAAAGTAATTCTGTTGTTACATGGACAGTATTTACTATAAATCTGAATTGGATCTAGACAATATCAATCAATATAGTAGTAAGATTATACAATCTAGTTTATATCAAGAATTGGATTGGATTCAGACGAGGTCTAAAGTAGATTAAAATTTGATGAAAATTGTATATTAGATTTAAATTAGACAAAATTTCGCCTTATACTGAGATTTGAAATTAAAATAAATTTAGACGCATTTTAATTATGTAAGATAATCTTTCTAAAATTTTATAAACTGAAGATGCAGTTATAGAATCTCTTAGATCTAATTAAAAATAGACTTAGTTATTGTAGATTTACGAAATGTTTTAGAATTTTTAAGTTAAAACTAGACTTGATTGGAGCTAAATTTTAAGTAGATTTGAGATAATAAAAAAAGTTAATTTAAACTAATTCTGATATAGACTTGAATTAAATCTATAATTAGATTTAGACGGAATCAAAACATGATTTAGACTTAATTTAGACCATATTTCGACAGAGGATTCCGATTGGGTCGGGATAGATTTATCTGAAGTCAAGTTTAATAAAAGATATGAATTTAATTCTCTTAAAAAACTCTTTATTTATTGTGTGTAATGAAGCTGAAATTAAACAAAATTGTGGTGGTTTTAAAAATAAAAATAAAACCAGAATTACGATTGTATTTATATAAACATTGTTTCCATAGTCTAAATAGATAGAAATTTATTTATTTTATTTTATTTATTTATTCAGAACTTTATTAAAAGAATACACATATAAACAAATTTATTACAAAAATCATACTTAAAATTTTGGGCGAAAGATGCACGTTGTTCCATGATGTTTGGAAGGCAGCGATCCTTATTCACATCGGAAATCTTTTATATATCCTTTAGTATGGTTTTTTGTCCCGTTTTTTGGAGGAACTTTCTGGCAATTTTTGTCAGCATGAAATATATATTTATATTGATTAATATATGCCTAGGGTTTCTATCAAGAATCTGTAGTCAGTCTGGCTTGTATCTAGACTGGTTTTGGTGCAGATCTGGATAATATGTAAATTGGATCTCATTTCAATCTAAACTGTAGTTTGGTTAAATTTGGACTGATTTTGAACTAAATTCAAGAAAAGATGAATCTAAAGCATCACATAATTTCAAGAATTGACTTGTTTTATAAAATTGTATATAATTTATTTAAAAAACGAATACCAAAAAGGACAGTTAAAATGAACAGGAGACACTACCCATCATGGTTTAATAGAGAAGTCACTTTATTAAAACGTAAGAATATGCTGCATAAAAAATAAAGACATCTACGGACATTAATATATTAGACCAGTATAGATTCGTCTTCTCAAACGTTTGCTGATTTCATTGAAAACACTGAAGAGACTTTATTATCAGAACCAAATGCGTTTTGGTCTTACATACGTACCAAGAAGAAAACATCACGATCCTGGGATCATGAAGTACAACGAAAAAACACTAGAAAAATCTTCTGAAATTCTTCAGGGCTATGCGAATTTATTCAGCAGTACTTATAGTGTAAGTATTAATGATTATAATAATTGCAGTACTAGAAGTGATAGTGAAGTTATGGGTAATTTCAATATTGACGGTATTAGCCTATGTAAAAAGAACTAAAGCAAAGTCCATTTACTGACCATTGGTATCTATCCTATTATACATTCTGGCGGTAAGTCAGATGTGAGGATCTATAGGCCTGTGGCAAAAATTTGAAATTCTTCCAAGGTTTTTAAGTGTATTATTTGTGATTATATTCGTAAACAATGTGAACAATGTATATTATTAAATCAACACGGCTTTATTCGAAAGAGAAATAGGCAAACTAATCTTTGTTTTACTAAATTTATTTCCAGCAAGCCTGATCGTGGAGGGACTTTTTTAGATATAGATTAGATGTAATTTGGATATAGTCTAAATCTAAACGGTTTTCAGGCTGAATTTGAACTGATTCTGAACTGAATCCCGAGTATATCTTTGGTACACATAGTACAGTTCATTATGTGAACCTTAGTCTGATTAAATCTAGTTTTGGAGTATATTTGAATTGAATCTAAAGTAGAACTACATAAATTATCCTAAGGCTGAATGTTTGTTAAGTGATTCTGAACTGAATATTGACTAAATTAAGTCCTAATTTGAAATATAACAATTATATTGAAAAACTCCAAAAATCTTCAAAAGAAAAGAGAAAAATTGGACTAAATCTGAACTTGACTTGGTTTGGATCTAGAGTGAATAAGAATTTGGTCTAATAAAAGCTGCTCAGAATCTGGACTTGATCTGAACTAAATATTCAGTCGATTTTGACTCTAATCTTTCTTTGATTACGCGTAAATTTGTTATAATAAAAAAGAGGTTTATCCAAATATTTTGGAGTTTACATATCAATTCGCCGGCGGAGAAAATACTCCAAGAACTAGAGGTCATAAAACTCAAAATCTCGTGTCATAGCTGGATACCAAATCTAGAAATGTATTTTCACCATCACAAAAAATTATGGTTGACGAATCCACTGTTGAATTTGGGATAAGAGTGCATGTTTTGAAGGACAGTGCATCTGGATACATCTCTGCATTTGAACCGTATTTTGGCAAAGGAATGACGAAAAAATTGGATCGAAAAGTGATTTACCATTTACGTCTAGAATTGTAGCCCACCTTGTGAATAAACTACTTATTTCCACTGACACAAACGGTTTTTACTTATATACTGACAGATTCTTTACAAGTGTCCAACTAGCTCAAGAGATGCAAAAGCTGAAGGTTTATTTAACAGGAAGCGTAATGCCTAGTTGAAAGAATAAGCCAGTGCAACTAAAAAAATAAACTGAAGTTGCAAACTCACCAAGTCGAAGCCTATACAACTGAAAACCTAACTGCTTTAGTATGAAAGAATTAGAGAATTGTCCACATGTTGTCTTCTTGCCATAATGTAGATGTGGAGACTGCAGACAGATATGAATCTGATGTATCAGGAGCAACAGGAAAAATTTAAAAAGTAATAGCAATCATTGACTACACTGCTAAAATGGGAGCTGTAAATGGAGTGGACCATTATTGTACCAGTTACCATTTTCAAAGAAGAATCCTCAAGTGGTAGAGAATGTTCGGAAGTTGATATTATACTGGTTTTGAAGATAAACATAAGACCATAACTACGGATGTATCTACCTATATATAGACAGTATTTACCAAATCTGAAAAAATAGAGATAAAGATATGAATCTAATACAGTCTAGGGTTACTATCAAGAATCTATACTCAATCTGGCTTAAATCTAAATTGGTTTAGATTAGATTTAAAATGGATCTAAACTTGATCTAAACTGTAGTTTTTCTGAATTTGGACTGATTCTGAACTAAATCTTATCTAGATCTGATCCTGATACGGTCCAGTTTCTGCTGATAATCTCGACTGTGTCTATAGTAAAAAAAACAGCCTGGGACTCTTTTAGATACAGATCAGATGTAATTTGGATATAGACGAAATTTAAACTATTTTCAGGTTGAATTTGAACTAATTTGAAACTAGTGCAGATCATTTTGTGTAGATTTAATCTAGATTTGGATTTTATTGAAATTGAATTGAATTGAATCTGAAGTCGATCTAAATTATCGTTTGACTGAATATTTGTTGACTGATTCTGACCTCAATATTGACTTTGATTTGTATTCTGTTAGAAAAATATTGAAAAACTTCAAAGTTATTCAAAAGAAAAGGGATAAATTGGACTATATTTGATTTTGATTTTATTTAAATTGCATCTAAAGAGAATCTTAATTATCCTTTGTCAGATAGTTTATTGACTGATTCTAAACTGAATCTTGACTTGATTAAGACGTAATTTAAATTCTGTTACAATTATATTGAAAAACTATAAAGATAAATTGGACTGTATCTGAACTTGATTGGATCTGGATCTAGAGTGAATACGGATTTGGTCTAACAAAAGCTGGCCAGAATCTGCACTTGATCTGAACTACATATTCACTAGATTTGGATTCTAATATTATTTTTTGTGAGTAGAAGCTTTTTGAGCATTGACTAACCCCTAGGCGACTTTGTATCCTTGTCTAATTCTGTCTATCTCTTAACTTCCTAAATTCAAAAATTTTAATGAATTTGGAATATTTCTTTCAGAAATTACAGAAAACTTCGATTGTGTTGTTTAAACCGAAACATGGAAAACAGAAGCTATTGATCTGAACAGTTTAGATATTTACAATATAGTATATACATATAAAGAATAATATTAATTTCACCCACGAAATTGTAATGTTTGGAGAAATAAAAGCTGTAGATATCAGATTTATACTTATATAATAATAAACTGCGCTTTATAGCATACAGTATCTCGATCTAAGCTGTTTTCAGGCAGTATTTAAACTGATTCTGAAGTGAATCTCGACTAGAACTAGAAAAAGTACAGTTTATTTTGTAGTCTAGATTAAATCTAGACTTGATTAAGTCTAGATCTGGATAAAATTCAAATTAATTCTACAGTAGATTTAGATTATCTTTTGGTTAAACTGACATCTCGACTAGATAAAGATTTGATTTGAATTCTGTTAAGGTTAGGTAAGAAAAGAATCTCCGAAGATCTTGAACAGGTAAGAGATATTGAAATTGGTCAGTAGCTGTACTTGATTTAGTCTAGATCTATAGTATAATAAAATCTGATCAAAATCTTGACTTGATTTCAATTAAATTTAGACTAGATATTCACTGGATGTGGACTTGATCTAATCTTGTTTTTGATTAAAAGTAAATTACATCTGCAAGTGATCTATATTGATATCTTGATTGGATTCAGAATGAATTTAATTTAAATTTGGTATAATTTTAGATGGGATGTGCATAGTGGATCATTTTAATTTAGAAGATCTAAACTATAAATTCATCATTATTTATATGCATTTAAATAGTATCTAAACTGAAAATTAACTGGATTTAGATTATTACTATTAACTACACCAATAGTTTTAGATATAATACAGTTAATAAAAAATAAGTATAAGATTGGAGAAAGAAAACAGGATCACTTTGTTTTACAACTTTTATTTAACAAAAATACACGTGACTATAGTTTCGACTATCAACTAGTCAAGATGTACCACAAAGTAAACGCCTCCACAATTAAACATATAAATATAAGATTATTTTACGATAAAATTAATTTCTCCAAGTGAGGCAAGCAGGAGGGCTAATAGGACCAAGGTTAGGACGGACGACGCGGAGAAACAAACAGGCTAGAGGCGGAGTCCTCCCAGGCGAAGAAGGAGCTTAGGGCACAAATAGCCAAAGTTAAAGAGCGGAGATGAAGAGAGCTATTGCAGGAACTTGAGAGTGAAATGAAGTTAAATAAATAAATCCATCTGGGTGTAACGCTTCTAATGTCTTTGAGTATATAAAATCTTTTGGCTTTAATGGTTGGTCCAACATTTAAACCTGGGGGCGGTCCTACAGAATGCAACCAAGAAGATCTCTGTCACGGGGGCGGCAGCAGGGACAACTGTGGGGGATGGTGTTAGTGCAATTGTTCGTGCCCTCTTTCCCAAGCAACTCACCAGGCCAGTAGAGGAACTCTCTACAGATGGGAACTTTACTGTAGACTGGTAAACCTCTTGAGACTATGCGTCACTATAGTGGCTTTCTTGGATGTCATCTTTCTGTACGATGCGCCACGCGGGCGGATGTCATTATAAAATTATAATTAATTCATCAATTATTCCCAACGAAGAACTAAAGATGGTTCAAAGGAAGTACACGAAACCAAATGCTTAAATCAGTGCCTGAAAGAGGGGTGCTTCCCAGACCTCTACAAGAAGGCCAAGCTGGTACTGATGAGGAAGAGATCTGAAAGAACCCGGCGCCTACAGACCGATCTGCTTGCCGGGTTCCAAAGGCAACGTATGTGAAAAGCTCCTTGCTCGCAAGTAGATCATTTAGAGCAGGAAGGATTCTTTTTTGTAAACCAGTTTGGGTTCAGGAAGAGGCGAGGAAAATGGCAGTCGAGGCGAACCAGGGCCCCTTGTGGAAGAGGAAGCACTATTTTGGCATTACCTTTGACATCAAAAATGCCTTCAAATCACTTCCGTGGCCGATTATTTTGGATGCGCTAGAAAGCACGACGGTTCCGGAGTACTTGCTGAGGGAGGCAACCAGGCTTACAGGAGGTGTTCCGCAGGGTTCTATTCTTGGCCGTCTCCTGTGGACAATAGCCTATGATGATATGCTACGGCTGAGGCTGTCTTCCTCAGCGCGTACTGTCGTCTTTGCGGATGACATTCTCCCAATCGTCAGAGCGCGTGAGCTAGAGGTACTAAAAGCGGCAGCCGAGGAGGCAGGAAATGACTTACGGTATGGCTGACGGGAGCAAAACACAAAACCAGCGCTGTCTGGTTGTCCATCAGAAGGCCTGGCCAAGTCTAAGAGGAAAGAGTTCGGCTGCTTGGCCACGACGATGTGGTGGCCCACTCCCTGAAGTCCGTGGGAGTGGAGCTTGGGTCAACAGGTACACTATCTCACAGGTAAAGAAGGCGTCGAAGGGCACCGCTAGGGCATGTAGAGTAGTAGCCAGACTCATGGCCAACATTAGGGGATCATCGGAGAGGAAGAGGAGAGTTCTCCTGGAGGTGGCGACGCTGCTCTACAAGGAGATGGCGTGGGTTGGATGCGTTCCTGCGAAGCGGAACGCTATACGACTGAGTCTTATAAGCTCTGCAGGACATGCAGAGCTTATAGGACGGTGTCTACTGACGCTGTGGAGGTGCTCGCCTCGTTGGTACCACCTGACCTCGAGATTGAGGCGAGAGAGAAGGCCTACGCATCACTTAACTTATTATGTGTTAAGTCTGGTTAAAATGTAAAACAATATATAATCTAATATAGCCAAATTTTTGTGAGTAGATTACTTTGTATTTAAAACCTATTTTATAATAAAGCTGTACTGAAGAATCAAGAGATCTAAACACGTGTCTGCAGATGATTATTAACTTTAATGCTAGATAATTTATGTGAGTACTCTAGATTCAGTTTGGATTTGATCTATATAAGGTATGGACTGAATTGGATTCGAATTAGATCTAAGTAGATTTGTGTTCTAGAGTCTGGACTAATTCTAAATTGAATCTAAACTTTATACGGACTTGAATTATATTGGATCTATTCTAAGCATAATTTAGTTTAGGTGTATATTTACTTTTAATTTGGGATTGTTATCATTTTTTGTAGTTGAATATGAATTAAGTTTTCTGTAAGACTAATAATTATATGGTTTAAAAAACGTTTTTATTATTCTACGATGTTTTTGAAACCGTATACTGTGGCAGTATTTTATTAAGTGATATGGTTTCAACAAGTAACAGCCTCATCAATCCAGTAATTAAATAAGCCATACAGTTTAATACTTTAATAATTGTTTTTAAACAAAATAAATAAGTGATCTAGATCGAGATCTTCACTAGATTCAGGCTGAATTTATTCAAAATTTTTATATTGTTTGATTGGTCGTGCATAGTGGATCGATTTAATCTAGAATTTGGACAAGATCTAAACTATAAATTCCTCATTATTTATATGCATTTAAATTGTATCCAAACTGAAAATTAACTGGATCTATTACTATTAACTACACTAAGATATTTAGTTATAATACAGTTAATAAACTAAATACATCCAAGTGTATTTGATTTATAGGGACTAAATCCAGACTTGATTTCTATTAGACATTGTCTGGATCTTGATGCGTCTGTATTAAGTCTGGTTAAAATTTAAAACTCTGGAGTCTATTAGGACTATACCACGATTTAATCTAATATAGCCTTGTTTCTGTTAAGAATCTGAATTTAGTTTGGATTTGATCTAGATTGGATTTAAATTATAACTATACAGATCTGGACTGTATTTTTGCAGAATCTAGACTAATTCTAAATTAAATTTGGATTAGATCTGAACTTTATATTTAGTAAAATTAGATTAGATCTGTACTAAATATGGAATGGATTTCGTTTTAGATTGAACCGGCAATTGATTTGGATTATTATATGTATTTAAATTGAGTTAAAATCCAATCATAATCCAGCTGCAGTTTAGTTTAACTCTAGTATCAATTCTTTCCATTTTTAAAACCTGCAAGTTTTTTTTTTGTTCTAGTACAGGTTTATACTATGTCGAAGAATTTTTTAAATAGAAAATACTAGCCTAAATATAGTCCAAATTTAGGCAAGCCAGCCAGAAATATATTTCAAATCTACGTGCAATTTAGTTCGAATCCAACTTATATAATTAGAAAACCACTCTAAACAGTGACAAATGAAACTAAAATGATAAAACATAGTGCTGGACTTGGAATTATATAGAACCAGAACAGATACACTAGATTTTAATTGATTAATAAATATTAAGAACACACGAAGACATTCTAAGTTCTGTCAAAAGAGCGGATCTAGATTAGATTTACACTAAATTTATTCCATTGGATCTGAATTAAAATTAGACTAGATTTGGATTGAATCTAGTCTGATCCTGTACTAAATTTAGACTTAATCTAAAGTAGATTTAAAACTGATTTAAACTAAATTTATGCTGGCTCAAGAGTAAATCACTACTGAATATTAAATACATTGCTCTACGATGAATTAAATTCTCACTTAACCCGTGGTGGAAGATGTTTATGCGAATTAGAGTTCAATTAACCTCTAATTAAATGACATTGGTTTTAGACTGGATCTGAACAAGATA
Source organism: Ontholestes murinus (assembly GCA_963969525.1). Taxonomy (NCBI): domain Eukaryota; kingdom Metazoa; phylum Arthropoda; class Insecta; order Coleoptera; family Staphylinidae; genus Ontholestes; species Ontholestes murinus. Next base: position 7,730,974 of record OZ018393.1, read on the forward strand.
TAGATTGTCCTAGGCCGTATCTGGACTAGATGCGACACTGAATCTATACTTGCCTTAAAATATGACATTAATTAACATAGATAATAGATAGAATATAAATCAGAACTGTGTCTAGCAGATTGTTTATGCTCTTTACAAAATCGGGTCTAAATAAGATCTGAAGACAAATTTTCTATTCTGTTAAAGAATCTTTTTCAAAGTTTTATGAACCAAAGCTTGATAGACAAAAAAAATTGACAAGGTTTTAAAATCTAACCTAATTCTGTAATAGATATAGACTAAAGTGAAATTGAATTTGGATTATATTTAGACTAAAATTATGTTTAAAGTTTTATAAACTTTATAAAGTTTGACAGAAAAAAAAACTTGTCAAGGTTTTAAAATTTGACCTATTTCTGTCATAAACCTAGACTAAAACAAAATCTAATTTGTACTGGACTTAGACTCAAATTAGAATTATTATGGGAACTGAATTCAGAACGAAAATAATGTATAGTAGATTTAAAAGTAAAGTTCAAATAAATTTGAACAAGATGTGTTTTGAAGTTAAAATTATCCCATATTTGTAACAAAACGAACAATTACAAATAATTCTGTTTTAAATATTGGACAGATGAGGCTGATACTTGTTGAAACACCAACGTATCACTTAATAAAACACTGACACACTGTAAGATTTCAAAAATTGTTTTTTATTTGTTATACAATAATTGTTGTAGCAGAAGTAAAAACAAATTAGAAAACTTAGACTTCCCTATTATAAAATTAATTGTGTTGTTACATTGACAGTATTGATTTATTGATTTTGCTTTACATGTTAATTTAAAACCTTTTATAAATGATTTAAATTGCAAAAATAAAATTTCAATTTTTGAACATTCCAGTTCTAAACGTTGCTATTTTGTTTTCAAGCCATGTCTTATAATTTTTAGAAGTCTCAAAAAATAATTCAATTTAAGAGTATTATTAAACTTGTAAGCCATTTCCATGATTAAAATATGTTAAAGACATTTTTTTAATCACAAAAAGGAAAATTAAATTTTCTAACTTTCAAGTTCTAAACGTTGCCATTTTGTTTGTAGCTGTATTACCCCTACAGTGTTTTGAAATAATAATGAGAAATTAATTTTGAGTGTTTTTGTATGTTTTAAAGTCAATTCAATGTTATAAATATTTTCTAGAATTTTTTTTTAAATCGTCAAAATAAAATTCAAATTTTTCCAAGTTGCAGTTCTGTACGTTGCCATATTGTTTCCAACTATGTTATACTAATAATTTGTACGATTGAACAAAAAAGAGTTAATTTTAAGTATGTTTATAATTTTTAAGGTAATTCTATAACTGAAATATCTTTTTACAATCTTTTCAAGTTCTAAAATGAAAATTTCAATTTTTCTAAATTCGAATTTTAAGGGTTGCTATTTTGTATTCAACTGTGCTATCGTAATAATTTCCTAAAATAATAAAAACGAATTCGTTTTGAGCTCGTTTGTAAATTTTAAAGTCAATACTATGATTCAAATATTTTTTTTAGAATTTTTTAAATCCGACAATGAAATTTTCAATTTTTCCATGTTAAAATTTTAAACGTTACAATTTTGTTATTAGCTGTTTTATTCTAATAATAAAAATGATTATTCTTTCTGGAATATAACTAAAACTAATTATTTTTTTACCTACAAACCCTTGTTTTGTATTATTTCCCTCAAAACTAAAACAATGTTTATAATTAGAGTTTTTTGTATATGTAGGGTGGGTGGGTGGCACCTATTCCACCCTCCAATCAGTAAAGCGCGCGCATAAATTGTACTGAAACAATAATTACTTATATAACATAATTGTGGTGTAAAGTTTATTGATGATTTCGTTACCTTCTAATTAATAAAAATATGAATTCAGACTTTTAATAATAGAAGATTTTTTTTGCTTAAATAAAATTTAGTAAAATAGTTGAGAATGTTTTATAAAAGAGTATAATGCTTGTCTTATATTTATTTAATATTAACTGATTTATATTCAGCCATTTCATACCGAATTAAATATTGCTTTTGAGTGCACAATTAACTCATTTTCTGATTTATTTTTTACCAAAATGCTGGTACCATCTGCGTAATTTAAAATTAAATTGTTTAATGAAATATTTGTGATATCATTGATAAAAATCAAAAACAGAAGAGGTCAGAATATGCTTCCTTGGGGAACACCTATTTTTATAACGAATTCATTAGATATTACATCTTTAATTCTAACCATTTGTTTTCTATCTATTTATACATTTTGTTAAGGTTTCTTCAGCCTCGATCATTTTGTTACTAGAGTACTATATAGTGGAATGATTATCTATATCTGCCCAAATCCAAGTTGTGTATTATTTGTAGAAGTTTACCTTTTTCATCAGTACTGTTAATCGGAGTAACGTGTCTTCGGATAGATAGAGAGTCATTCACTAAATTATTATTACTGCACATTTTAGGAGAAAGTACGTTGGAATCAACTAAGTATGTTTTGTAATTTGTAATACATCATTCTCAGTCGAGGGGTTAAATTGAATCTAAAGTAGATCTAAATTATCCTTTGTTAGAATGTTTGTTGACTGATTCTGAAATGAATATTGCCCAAATGAAGACTTAATTTGAATTCTGTTAAAGTTAGATCCGAAGATCTTGAAAAGAACAGAGATACTGAAATTGCACTGTATCTAAAGTTGATTTGGTCTGGATCTAGAGTGTAATAAAAGCTAATCAAAATCTGAAGTCGATCTAAACTAAATTTAAACCAGAGTTTCACTGGATTTGGACTTTAATTTTTTTTTATATTTTGATGTATTAATTATAATATTAAATTTAATTTGTAGGTGTTCTGGATTGAGAGGTTGACTAGATTCAGATTGAATTTAATCTAAATTTGATATATTTTTAGATTGGATGTCGCATAGTGGATCGTTTAAGTCTAGAAGTTGGACACGATCCTAAACTATAAATTCCTCATTATTTACTGGTAGCAGAGCCAACAAAGTAGCATTGAGCGAGAGTGGAAGATCATGTGAACGTGAAGAAGTGAAGATCGAAACACGTATTTGCAGATGATTATAAACTTGAATGCTAGATCATTTATTTGAGTACTTTAGATTCAGTTTAGATTTGCTACATTCCTTATCCAGTACAGATTAACTCTAATTCTAGGCCCTAAAAAGTTTAAATCCCATCCAGAGTCAATTTTAAAATTAGTTTAGACTCAGAAAAAATAGTTCACAGATCTACTTAGATCTATACTAATGTTAAAATTGAATCTGGATTGAATTTAAACTTTGTAGGGACTAGAATTAGAGTTGATCTGTACTAAATAAGGAATGGATTTCGTTTAGGATTGAATCAGAATTGAATAATTAGATATGAATTAAAACTGTGCTGGTCTTGGAAAATGGAAAATTAATATTAATAAGGGATAGATTAGGATTGGTTATAAAACAAAACGGTATTATATGTCAATACTTGTAAAATTTTTGTACATATCTCCTTGAGAATGGCCAACCGTCGAAACTAGTCGGAGAAATATATAAAATTAAACATCAAATATATTATTAGCCCCTAATTAAAACAGTATCAGTGGTAGAAGCAACAAAATCTATGCATCCCTCTATCTTATTCTTTGATCGTTTAAACCTAAAAGATCGAGGAGCAAGATAGATACATAAAATTTGTTATTTCTATCACTGGTACTGTTTTGTTTATATAAAAACTAATAGTGATATTGCTGATATGATTGTGGAATTTACCCATTTAATTTAATTTAGCTGTATATTTGTTTTTAATCCCTCTCATTTAATATCGTAATCATTTTTTATAGTTTAATGATGTTTTCTGCAGGACTAATAATTAATAATCCATAAGAGTTTAATTAATAATTGCTTTTTACAAAGTAAATAAATTCTTGAAGACTTGGAATTCATATTGGTCGCATCTGACTGGGGACTTATGACCAGTAGATAAATTTCCGCGACTTATCCGGGCGTCACCTTTAGGACACCCCGTCTAGATTTTGTCTGCGAAGGACTTTAAGGGTAAGGCCCTATATAATTCACTGTTTCTAATATGATGGCGTTATTAGCGACGGCGGCTCAGCCAGTCCGAAATTTACGGCCACATAAAGGTTTTATCGCCGCAAAAGGAAGAAGAGACCGCCGACGGCACTTCGATTTGGCACTGAGGGACATACCCCGAGCCCGGCGCCTCCGCCATCCAGGTGAAAATAAAGCGATCGTCTACGTACATTATGCATTATTAAAATGGCCCGCCTTTATCCCCCCAACCCTTTAACCGTCCCATTCCGAAACACCTCAAACCCGAATTGAGTGCGGTGTATATATGTGTGTGTAGGTGTTCGGAGTTTTATTAAATCCCCGCGGCCATCGATCAGCGCGCACCGCCGGCCGTAAATGCGGATCCGGGGGGTGTCTACTGCATCCGGCTGCATTTTATCCCCCCCGCACTCACTCTACCCATTTTCCGGACCCTCTTTATATTCGCGTCACGGAGGTTAGGGGGCGCGCGCGCTCGATACCTGGCCGAATATAAAATAACGCGCCGAAAAAAGGAAACAAACACGGACGCGATGGGGCCGTAAGAAGAAGAAGAAAAAGAGCGGCGGAGGGACGAGAAGAGAGGAAATTTCCGGCGCGCATCCGTCGCCGCCGTCTCCGGAAGCGATTAACCTCGCCGTTTCACGTGAATCGACAACTTTTCATAAACTACTGCACCTCCCGGGAAACTCTCCGGGCGTGATCGCAATTTTCAATTGCATAAATCATAAAATCTCGAGCAATACACGTGCATAAGGCGAGAAGAGGGATTTGTGATTGCGCATATACTCTCGTTTTATCGAACGATAAAGATTGTAATATTAAGAAACTGAGCTGTATCAACACTTGAAACAATTACAACAAAGAATCGAAATCTTTACACAGAGTTCTACACTCGTTTAAAGCATCCCTACTAGAAATTTGTATGATGGAGAAAAATCGTTCCAAATTCAGTGTAATTTAATCTTTAAAATTATAAAATTATTGCCACTAATAAAGAATTAACTAGATAATGACAAGTTAAAATTGTCGAAACTATAGTCATTAAATAAAATCAGTGTTATACAAAGGCTTTTTTATTTGTGACTTATTATTTAGTTCCCAAAAACTATAAACTAATAGTTTTATTTTGGAGGCTTTTACTTTGTGGTTCACCATGAATATAAGAAGCATATGACAATCATATCTTCTTTATATCTAGATAAATTAGTTTAATGAAGAAGGAGACACGATTATTTTGTTTTACCACTTTATTTAATATAATGAAGTAGTAAAACTAAGTGATCGTGTCTCCATCTTCATTAAACTAATTGGTAAGGTCTTTACTATAGTTTTATCTACATATGAAGAAGCGATGATGTCATTTAATGTCACCCCTTATAGCTTTAATATTATCAAACACTAAATTAATATAAATTCATGAGTTTATTAGTTTTAGTAGCAATAAAATAGAAACATCATTCGCATCAATACTGTTTATTCAGCGGGCGAATTTTCGCGTTGACAATTTTTACACTATTTTTTGTTTTGTTTTATTTGTTTGTAAATATGTGTGCGCTACCATTGCTCACCACCCTCTCCCTCCTCCACCCTCCTCAACACCGCACCACCGTTTAATGTCAACCTGTGCCTGACATTCAGCGTGCGGCCATAACATTTATAACGCGATTTATATGTTGCACGTTCGCAAATTGACAGTGGGAAAAATGTAAAAGTTTTCCACGTGCTCAGCCCCGTTAAATATTCCGCGTACCAACTTAAACGCCGCCGATAAACAAAACGAAATACAAAAAATAAATAAATAAAACACCGCCGTATTTATTTCGCGCACGCCGTAGCATAAAATCCGCTACAATTATCGTTAAATCAGCATTACCGATGTATCCGCGCAATAAAATGAACAAATTGCAAGTATGGAGATAAATAGCCCGGCTGTTTATTCACCTACTTTGTGTGTATGAATGTGTGTGTGATTGTGTGCGTGTCTAGCTATTTCAGGGTGTATTTTAAAATATGCTAATAATGTGGATGTTTTATGGAAGGGGGTAGAAAATTGGGCGTATACATGTATAAGGCCGGAATTAGTTAATACGCGCGCAATTTATCACCCGGTATTTTTAAACGCGGGCGCCCGGTAATTCCTCCGTGCCCGGCGCCTCCACCATATCAGTTATACGTTTATTAGTGCAGGTTTTTGCTGTTTGTAGTGCAATCGATGCGGGCCCGACACGGCTAAATATAATATGAATTATTGTACGTGCAACATACAGACATGATTTACAATCTAACCATACTTTGACTGGTTTAAAATACGAAACAAAACATAACAAAATTGCATAATCCTCTAATGTAAAATAATCTGTTCCCTTAACAAACAAAAAAATAAATTATAGATTACTGAAAATAAATAACAAACAATAATTATGATGGAGAACATTTTTCAATCCTTAAAACATTGTTTAAAACTGAAATTAATTATACAGGGTGACTGACGAAAAACCTTTGGTGCTGTATCTCGCTTATTTTTGATCCGATTTGAATAAATAAAACATCAAATTAAATGATTTTTAAAAGACTTTAATATGAACTGCACTCATATTTTTTCTTGCATCCAGTTTTTGACAAAAGACGATCAACTTTTTTTTTCAAATTGCACTGTATATATATTTTGTACTGATCCGCAAGGAGATTTTTTTCTGAATCTAAATTTGTAAACGATTTTATCCATTCATCAAACCAAAGTCGAGAAATTGAGGATTAAAAAAAAAATTAAAAATCAAATACCCATAGTAAACAATATACAGAGCCTATTCCAAATGTCAAAAGTGACAGTGTCAGTCATTGGTACAATACTGCAATGATTTTTAATAATTTCATAATAAAAATGTTGCAAGATTTCAAAAACTGAAAAACGATTTCTGTAGAAGCACAAAATTCTAGTACAGTGTTTGAAATATTGCAACATTTTAATTATGAAATAATTAAAAATCGTTGCAGTATTGTATCAATGGCTGTCACTGTCAATTTTGACATTTAAAATAGGGTCTGTATATTGTTTACAATGGATACTTGACTTTTTATTTATTTTTTTAATCCTCAATTTCTCGACTTAAGTTTGATGTATGGATAAATTTGTCTACAATTTTATATTCAGAAAAAAAATCTCCTTGCGAATCAATAAAAATATATATACAGTGCAATTTAAAAAAAAATGTTGATCGTATTTTGTCAAAAACTGGGTGCGAGAAAAAATAACAGTTCAGATCCTATTAAAGTATTTTAAAAATGCTTTAATTTGATGTTTTATTTATTAAAATCGGATAAAAAATAAGCGAGATACAGCACCAAAGGTTTTTCGTCAGTCACCCTGTATATACTTTTACTCGTTTAAAATACAAAACAAAAAAATTGTATAATCCTTTAATGTAAAATAACTAAGGAAACAAATAAAAACAAATAATATATTGATGAAACCTAACAAAAAATAATTATGATAGAGAACATTTTTCAATCCTTAAAATCGTGTAGTATTGAAAAAAAAAATCGTTTAAAACTGAAATTAATTATATATACTCTAATTAGAGTCCACATTTCCATCCGGTGTTTCTTCAATTCAAATTACTGTAATAGTTTTGTTACTAAAATGTATTTTTGATTATTAATTTTAATTCAAATATTCGCCGTTCAAATATATTTTTATGAGTCTAAACTTTTTTGAACATTTCTGCACCGTAGTTTTATATGATTACAATGTAAAAACTACAAAAAAAAACAACTAGTAGGCCAGTTGTTTTAACTGTTAGTTGATTTTTTAATAGTTTTTACATTGTAATAATGTAAAATTACAGTGCATAAACGCTTCAAATATTTAATTATAATTATTCCTTTTATATTTTTGTCAAGATTAAATTTTGAATGTTCGGTTTTACCAATTCATATTTGAGGTCAATTTTTTTACATGTTACAGAATTAAATTAAATAATGCTGACACTGTCTTATAGACTAGTTTATCAAGTACTTAAAACCATAAAGAAATTTAAGGTCAGGGTTAAAATTTTAATTTTACGAATTTCATAATCTAAACAATTTAATTTAGGCTCTGTTGAATTTCAACGCAACTAACTTTTCTAAAAATGTAAAAACTATATTAAAACTGATACCAACTTTTAGATAATGAACTAAAGTATTGAAAACATATTACTTTTCATTTATAGAGCGTCTATATACTTTTTTAATCAATTTTAAAAATTAAAGTTTACTTTTTACTCTTTCATATTTAAGGTTATGTTGTATGCGTATTACAACGGCTAAGAAAATATTCCTATAAATACTTTTTAGAAAAATTCATTGTTAGTATAAAAGTGTAAAAAGATTTAATTTTAAAATTAGATTTTTTGAGTTATGATTTTTTTTAATAATGCCCAATTTTATAAGTCATAACGTGCAATGTTTAACTCCAACGTAAATAACTTTTTTTAAAGATAACTAAAATGAACAAAACTAACAGTATCTTGTATGTACAGAATATACGTATAAAATATAATGTATCTAAAATTTTATTAAACCTTAATATACCTTTTTTATAATTAAAAACGTTAAAGTTCTTTTTTCTACTTTTTTTATATTTAAGGTTATGCTGTCTCGTTGACAAAAACTTGTTTCAAATCAGCTTTATACTGGTTTATAGGTTAATTCATGAGGAATATTAAGGTGTAAACAGATTTTATTTTGCAGTTCACGTTTTTAAATTATGAATTTTATAATCATGCACAATTTTATAACTGATGTTTTCATGCAGTGCTCAACTTAAACGTAAATAACTTCTTTAAAAATTAACAAACATCAATGAAACTATCAACATCTTGTAGCTAAAGAATACGTTTATAAAATGTAATTTATTTAGAATTTTATATAAAGCCATTATATTTTATAAATAATTTTTAAAATTGCAATTTCTGTTTTTTCTCTTTCAAGTTTGAGATTATGTTGTATGGTTATTACAAAAGCAAATTATACAATTCTTTTACGGTTTTATAGAGAAATCTATCATGAACGAAAAATACTATCAGATATTAATTTAAGATTAACATTTTTAAGGTATGAATTTTATAATCATGCACAATTTTATAACTCATATTTTCATGCAGTGCTCAACTTCAACGTAAATAACTTATTTAAAAATTAACAAAAATTTATAAAACCAACAACATCTTGTAGCTAAAGAATACATTTATAAAATATAATTTATTTAGAATTTTACATAACGTCATTATATTTTTTAAACAATTTTTAAAATTACAATTTCTGTTTCATCTCTTTCAAATTTGAAGTTATTTTGTATAGTTATTACAAAAGCAATCTATATAATTATTCAACTGTTTCATAGAGAAATCAATCGTGAACGAATAACTACTAACATATTTTCATTTAGGGTTAACGTTTTTAAGTTATGAATTTTATAATCATGCACAATTGTACAAGTCATATTTCATGTAGTTTTCAATGTAAATAACTTAATTAAAAATTGATAAAATCAATAAAAACAAACAAAAACTTATAGCTAAAGAATACGTGTATAAAATACAATTTAATTAGAATTTTTTTCAATTCCAATAAATATTTAAATAATTTCAAAAATAGAAGTTCATGTTTCGTGCAATGCTTAACTCCAACGTTAATAACTGTTTTAAAAGTTAACGAAAATTAATAAAACTAACAGTATCTTGTATTTAAAGAATATACGTACAAAATTTAATTTATATAAAATTTTATTAATCACCAATATAGTTCTTTTATAACTCTCAACATTAAAGTTCTTTTTGCTACGCATATATATTTGACGTTATTTTATATCGTTGCAACAAAAGTGTTTTAAATAAATTTTATGCTTGTTCTTAAACAATTCATTAGGAATATAAAAACATAAACACATTTTGTTTTAGAGTACCGGTTTTTGAATTATAAATTTTGTAATTATGCACAAATTTATAGCTCACGTTTTCATGCAGTGTTCAACTTCAACGTAAATAATTTATTTTAAAATCAACAAAAATCAATAAAACTAACAACATCTTGTAGCTAAAGAATACGTTTATAAAATATAATTTATTTAAAAATTTATGTAACACCATTATATTTTTTTAATATATTTTAAAATTAAAGTTTTCTTTTCATTCTTTTTTAAGTTTAAGGTTATGTAGTATGGTTATTACAAAAGCAAATTATACAATTCTTTAAGTGTTTCATGGAGAAATCCATCATGAATAAGAAGCTGCCAAAAAATCCTAATTTAGGGTTAAAATTTTTATATTATGAATTTTATAATCCAACACAATTTTTTAAGTTATGTTTCATGCTAATCTAAACAAACAACGTAAACAACTTAATAAAAATAAATAAACTAAACAGCAACTTGTAGCCTAAGATTATATGTATAAAATATAATTTATTTAGAATTTTATTGAACACTACCATAGTTTTTTAATTAATTTTAAAAATGGAAGTTTCCTTTTCAGCTTTTCAATTAATCAATTTTGAAGTTATGTTATATGGTTGTCTAGAAAGTGATCTAAATAATTCCTTACACTTTTTTATAGAATGTTTTATCGTAAATATAAAAATATAAACATATTCTATTATAGTATTTAATTTTTTAAGTTAAGAATTTTATAATCATGCACAATTTTATATTTCATATTTCATTCAGAGTTGAACGTCAATCTCAATAACTTATTTAAAAATTAACGCAAATTTATAAAGCTAACTGCGTTTTGTAGCTAATGAATATATGTATAAAATATAATTAATTTAAAATTCTGTTACAAGTAAAACTATGTTTTTATAAATTTTGAAAAGTGTTTCTTGTTACCCTTTCAAGTTTAAGGTTATACTTTATGCTTTACGCAAGAGTAAACTAAATAATTATTTACCGCCTTTGTATAGCAATTCATTTATTATGAACATAAAGCCATAAACAGATTTTATTTTCGGGTTCAAATTTTTAAATTATGAATTTTATAATCGTGCAAAATTTTATAAGTCACGCTTGAACTTTAAAGTAACAAAACTTAATTAAAAGTTAAAACAGATGTATAAAACCAACAGCAACTTATAACTTAGAAAATTATCTAAAATGTATTTAGCGTTTATATATTTTTTTATTAACCTTAAAAACGAAAATATTTAAAAATTTATTTACACATGTGAGGTTATGTTTTTTTATGGATATCACAAAAGCTAAATAAAAAAAGCTTGATTAATTGTATAGACTACTTTAAGGTTAACAAAAGAACTGCAAAGAAAAAAATCTGCCATAAAAACTGACTTTGAAATCTGAATTTTATAATGGAAATAATTTTGAATTTTTGTTTGACTTTTTTAGCGTCAAAAAGACAGTTAAATATTGTTTTAAATTTATAGAACTAATAGCATCTTGTACCTAAAAAGCATATGTATGCAATAAAACGCATTTAGAATTTTACTTATAGAAGGAATATTTTTTATCAATTTTAAAAATAAAACTTTTCAATTTTACCGTTTTAAGTTTGAGGTTATGTTGTATTGTTATTACAAAATTGATCTAACCAGTTTTAAACTGCTTCATAGAATAATTAATTGTGAATACAAACCTATAAATAGATTTTATTTTAGAATGAAAATTTTTGAGTTATCAACTTCATAATCATCGACAATTTTATGAGTTATGATTTCGCGCGGTGCTGAACTCGAACATATATAACATATTTAAACATTATCAAAAATCAATAAAACTAATACCACCTTGTAGCTAAAGAATGTAGGTATAAAACATAGTTTACTTAGAATTTTATTTATCATCAATATATTTTTTATTAAGTCTAAAAGTTAAAAGATTTGTTTCTACTCTTTCACGTTTGAGGTTATGTTGTATGGTGATTTAAATAATTCTTATAAAGTTTCATCGAATATTTTATACTGAATAAAATTTTTAAGTCTATAATAAAATCTGTTTTTAATTTTTTTTTACAGAATCAAATTTTAAGTTATAATTTTTATAATCATACAGAATTATAAATAAAATCTGTTTTTAAATTTGTAAACAGATTTTTTTTACAGAATCAAATTTCAAGTTATAATTTGTATAATCGTACAGAATATTTAAAAGTCATGAGTTGAACTCGAACGAAAATAACTTGTCTAAAAAGTAACAAGAATTATCTAAACTAAAAATATCTTGTAGCTAAAGAATACAGGTTTCGGTTATAGTCTATTTAGAATTTTATTTAAAGTAGAAATATTTTTTCATTAATTTTGTTTCTACTTCTTTTTAATTTGAGGGTGTGTTGAATTGTTACTAAAACTAAAAAAAATAATTTATGAACTACCTGATAGAATAACTCATCCTGAGGACATAACTATAAACTTATTTAGTTTTTGAAAAAAAAAATCGAGCTATGGATTTTAAATTAATTCACATATTTGTGTTTAATATTTTATGCAGTCCCCAACACTAACTTAGACAACTTATTTAAAAGTTAACAAAAACCAATAAATCTGACAGCATATTATAACCAAAGAATATATCTATTAAACAAATTTTATTTGGAATTTTTTTAAAGTAAAAAAAATATTTATAGTATTTAATATAGCACAATACTGACCTTTCACAAAAAAGTTTTAAATATTCATGTACCACAGTAAACTTTTTGTTAATTTCCTATACTAATGGTGCTGAGTTTTCTTCCACTTTTTTTAACTATCAGCCTTAAATTAGCGTACTGCTAACCTCTCGCAACAAACTATAGATTAAATAAGTGTAATGCTGGTCTTCTAAAAAAAATACTTTTTTTGTAGGCGAAATCAAGTTTATTTATCACAATAAATTACATTTTTGTAACGAAGCATACATTATAACTTTGATAAACTATAGCTTAAGAATGAAAACTACTTGTCGATCGCTATTAACTGTAATGCGATGTTTATTAATATACTACACTAATTGTTCTGAGCTTTCTTCAGTGTAAACTAATTTAATAGCTTGACATAGGCACTGATTTAATGGAATGTTTAATAAAAATGGTGTTGACTTTTCTTTCATTTTTTCAGCCTAATTATTTAAGTTAGCATATTGTTGACCTATCGCAACACACTATAGAGCTAATTTTCCCTTAAATCTCATGATTTAGGTAGAGTAAAGCCTGTCGATAACAACTAACTTGAAATGAAGAATACCTTAATAAACTAGAACTTAAGGTGGCATAATACTGGCCTATTGCAATTAACTATTGAGTAACCTAGCGTAATGAAAACTTTTAGTACGAAACTTTTGATTTAAATAGAGTAAAGCCTACCTGTGATAATAAACTATTTTATATTAAAGTGAAGAATTGAAAATTGAAACTTAGGGTGTAGTACTATTCCCCTGAAGCAATAAACTATAGATTAAGAAACTTAGTGTTGTAATACTAAGCCAAAATCAATAATTTGAGTTTTAAGACGTGATTAAAACACTAACACTTTCTTCACAATTAATTTTTATAACTCCAGTTATAAGCTATTGATAATGGGCGCATAGTACCCAAAATGTACATCTAGAAAAATAAAAATTATTTTTGAAGAAAGTGTTAGTGTTTTAATCAAGTTTTAATCATATCTCCACGTAACTCAACAAAAAAATTTCTATATAATTTGAATATTTTTAGCATATTAATATAGCTTAAGTTAGCGTATTGTTGACCTACTGCATAAAATTATGAATTAAAAAACTGTTGATGTGGATGAACAGAAGCCTACCTTTCACAATAAACTTTTTGGTAATGAAATGTATCTTAGTAAATCTGAATTCAAGGTGTCATATTTTTAACCTATCACAATAAAGTATATATTAACCAAAAGGCTTAAAATAACGCACTGTTATAATGCAATGGAAAATATGAATAACGTTATGTTTTCTTTTATTTGTTCAGTATAATTATATAGTAAACGTAGTAATAATTATGGAAAGAGTGATTTTATATAACATTACTTAAGATGTACTTTAAATTGTATAGTAATTGATGTACACTGTTAAGCAATGGCGTTATTATTTTCATTATTATATGAATTACGTTATCACTGACCTATCACAAGAAACTATATACAATCATAGCGTAATTCTGACCTTTCGCAACAAACTTTATTTACCTTTATAAATAAACCAAATTGTAAAAAAGTTAAACGTACACTTCTTTACTACATTTTCCTACTAATAAAGTTTATCTTAATAAACTAGAGTTTACGGTAGCGTACTGATGACCTATCGCAATAAACTCTAAGGTATCCCAGTTGTTCATATAGAAAAAATCTGCGAGACATGGTGATTCATTCTTCAAGTGAAAACGTCAATGATCATAAGATCTTGAAATGCATTAATGGTGACCAAAAAGTTGAACGATGGAAGTGACGCCCATCATTCTTTATCTGAAGAAATTGCCTATTGCCAGAAGGTCTCTGTACATAGAACTAACCTTTCTTAAAGTCGATAATGAGTATAATTTGATATAATTTTGATCGATGGTTAACCCGGATATTTAACTCTCCGGGTTAACCATCGATCAAAATTATATCAAATTATGCTTCCTAGGTGAATCTCGATTCCTTGTATCCAACTGCGCTACACTGATGAGATTCAATAAGATCGAAACCAGTCAGTGGCTGTTGTTGACGTGGAACAATGTTTATTGTTTACAATAATAATTTTAGTTTAAAATGCACACTGCTATAAATTACAATATTAATAATAAGTTTTATGTTTTTGTCAACCTAATAGTAGAGTTTATATTAGCGTACTGCTGACCTATCGCAATATACTATAAATTAACCTAGCATAATACTGAAATTTAGCAAAAATCGTTTCATTTAAATGGAGTGTAGCTAATTAACTAATAAACTAAGGAACTCAACGTAAGAAATTACAGTTTAAAATAGCGTACTACTGACCTATATTACACTACCACCTATTTTGAATCTGAGAAATTCATATTATAAAGACACTTACGATATAAACTATTTTGTTATGAAATGTGTAAAATAAACCAGAACTTTTCGTTGAAAAGTCCATATCATTAAAATGAATAATCAATAAGAAAATTTACATAAAATAGCTTTAAGAAATACTTATTTGCAAGTATGCAACGATTCTATATGTTACCAATTTGTGTCATAAAACAGGTCTACCGCAAGAATCAAGTTATCATGACAGTGTAAAAAATTTCTACGACTATTGGTTTTGATAGAATTAACATAAATGTTATATTTTTTTTAAATTATGTACTAATTACCTGAACCTAATGGTGTACTGACTGCTTTGGTGTCCTTATCCTGCAGCCCCTCCAAAGCCTGCACTAGTATGTTATCCCGCCTCTCCTCCCTGTACTCGACCCTGGGCTGGTTGTCGTCGCCGCCGGCGGCGGCCCCGGCGGCCGACGTCGTCGCCGCCGTCTGGATGAAGATGTGCCCGTTCCCGTTATCGTTACCGCTGAGGAACAGGATCGGCGTACCGTTACCGAAACGCTTCACCGACTGCAGGAACACGCCCTCGCCCAAGTCCCCCTGCTGTATGAAGATCTGCCCCAGTTTCGAGTCGCCCTCGTCCAGCACCAGGTTGGTCTTGGACGAGTCAGCGCGCAGCAGGATGTGCCCGTTGTCGGAGGACTTGGTGCCGCGCAGGAAGATGATGTTGTTGCCGTTCAGCTCGGCGGCGGCGGCGGCCGTGGCGGAGGCGGTGGAGGCCGTCGCCGACGCGCGACCCTCCGACGAGCGCGTTATCTTTCCGTTAGTGTTGTGCATCTTCGGTGATTGGTTGACTTTGAGCGGCTGTTTGGCGGTTGTCGTTGTTGTACTTGATCCTGAAATTAAACAAAAAAGATAAAAACGTTAATAAAAATTGATCTAAATGAGTAAAAAAAAATTAAACACTGCGCGCACGGGATTTATCAAGAAACTTCTTGAACACACATTGTATTTTTACTAATTGTACGAATTAAAATCGAGCAAAAACACTTTTCTATGATAATTTCCTTGTAAAATAAATAAGGAATTAGATGTAGGATTGTAATTGTAGACATCCCTTTTTCAGATATAGATCGCAACCATCGGAGCGGCGTTAATTTCGAACGATGAATCTTAGCACGGGCCCCCGTTTTGGTCCCTTTTCACTTCATCCCCTCGCTAAATTGGATGTATGGTGCATGAAAGGAGCTGGCTCACATCCACGTCCATTTATATGCATTTCCAATTTCCCAGGCCAGTGCGACCTCCACACCGCACACACACACACATACATACACACATAAGGACGCAGGGCGTTTCTCTCAACCGGAAAATCTTCAATAACTCCGGATAAAGGCGAAGAAATCGAGACGTGGAGTGGTTTAAATGGGATTTCCCTCGCCTGCGGTGCCCCCCCCCCCCGACTCGCCCCCCGTCCCCCAAGCCACCACCGATCGCTCGCTTCCACGAGGGATTCCGGTGGACACACGGGGCCTCCGGATGGCGGAGGAATTTCAATCGGTGAGCCCCAATCATTTTTTTTTCTAGAGTTGAAACGTTCTCCTCGGCGCGTACTGAATTGGAAACAGCTGATATGCTAAAGAAGGGAAAAGAAAAGAAGTGTATCATCACACTTTCATATGGAAATTGAAAGATGATAAGAAACCATAGCCTATAGTTATTACCTTCCCTCGTATAAAACAAAAATATCGAAAACAAAAAAAAAACATAACGGATTCGCTGCATAGATATTTCAATATTTATAAAATTTGCTGCAAAGAAAAATAATTCATTTGTAAATGCAATTAATAAAAAAATGCAACAAATCATGCTGTAGAAGATGAATAAGGATTTAATTCTGATATTAAAAATGTTTCGACGTAACATTCATATCCAACCCGTCTCATCTATGACAACGTTATTAAGCCGAAGATGGGGTAAGACCTGCACAAGTTTAATTCCTCGAATTTGACAGGTTTTTTAATGGAAATCCCTTCTGGCGCGGCGACGTCCCGTGCCATCCCACCCCGAAATCCCATCCGGCACTGATCACGAACCCATATTAAAAACACGGTGGCAAAAGAAGAAAAAAAAACACACTGCTTAATCGAATCCGGGCGGAGGAGGAAGTGGAGGAGGCGGCGGCTCCCATAATCCCCGTGGCTGATTTATGGACGGCCGAAAAACTTAATGAATTAGTATGCAAATTTTCCCGCAACGCACAAAGGTAGAAAGATAAGGGATGCGCGCGGGGGCGCTATCTATCTCCTCCTCTCTGTGCCGCGGAATTAACAGCGCCGGAGATTAGCTTTTTCTGCGAATTTGGGTGAAGACGCGCGGGGATGGATGGAAAAAAAAGGGCCCACTTTTATCTCGCCTCTCGGATCTGGGGCCCGGTCATTAATTATCTTTTTTTTTTTCGGGCGGGATCTATTAGGACATAATGCCAAGGTCTCATCGCGGTTTTTTCCCGTGTAAATAATAGCGCGATAAATTAACAAGAAAAAAAGTTAAATAGATTTTTTTTACACATACATACACGTTCAATTTCAATTAAAGCTCAATATTTAAACGCGAACCTTTATTTGATGTAAAGGATACACGAGAATAATTTATGGGCCATCCCCGAACAACACGACGTCGATTGATCAAAAGATTCCGATAATGGAGGGTAAAAACAAAGGAAGAACGTCGTCACGTCGGCGGGACGTCCCGATTCAATTTATCCAGGCCGGTTATTTGCGAATTAAACGGACAGGAATATCAACTGCCGCGTCCCGATTCCAATTGACTCCGTGACACGGATGATGGATTACCTGTTCCACGAGAGAGGCTTGAGTTATGGTCGCGTCCCCTCCCCCAACCCGGCAAAAATTCATCCTCAAAATTCAGGACCCTCCTGTCGCACGCCGACCAAGATTTATTCGACTATATTATTAAAGTCATCTATCTATCTAAGGATAGAGCATCCGCACTCTTGACTCTTTTTTCTTCGGTTTTATTTGATTCCTTCAACTTTTCGCATCAATCAAAACACTTTTCTAATAGTAAACAGGCACGTGGAATTAAATTGATGAACGCTGAACAGGTCTGGCGGTATATAAAGATAAAATATTACAGTCTTTTACGTAAATATATAAAGGTTGTCATCTTTTGGAAAAGATTTTTTTATTGGTAATTACTACGATTTTATTGCACTTGATGATTACTTTTTTTTCATCCCGGTTCGGGTAATAAATAGCCCGTTCCTCTTGTTGGTAAACAGAGTGGTAATTAGGGAAAGAGGTCGCGCGAGCGGGGCGAAAGTTTCCCTATTCTGACGGGAACTTTTATAGCATGAAATGACCGAACGGATGATGATTAACGACGACCGGCAACCGTGAACTTTTTTTCCGAGGGACAAACAGCATTACTCAATCTGGTGACAGTACAGAGAATAGAAAAAGGTATCAATTTCTCTCTAACATCTTATATTTGCTTAAACGTGTATTAATCACAGTTAAATGTCGAATGATAAGATTTTATGTGTCATGTTTTATTTTCATCTATCAATTACAATTCACAATTGTTTTGTTAAAAGTGAATAAAATCAAAACAGGTGTTAATCTGATATTATCTATTATTTTTTTGTCACTTACTATCTATCATCATTTTTTTTTGTCATATGTTATTTCTCATAATATCGGTTAGCTCTCATTTGGCACTTATCATCTATCATCTATTATATACCATTTTTCATTTTCATCTGTCATCTGCCAAATCTAACGCAAATTTTGAATGCCTAAAGGTCAAATCCTTTAACTGTATATCACCTGTCATTATCTTTAATCTCTCACCCCTCATCCATCATTTATCATCATTTGTCATCTAACTAACAATTTTGACTAATCTATCATCTATCATCTATTACCTATCATCTATCAACTATCATCTGTCATCTGTCATCTATCATCCGTCATCTGTCATCTGTCATCTTTATTCTATCATTCGTCATCTGCCATCTGTCATCTGTCATCTATCATCTAACATTGCTATATCTCAACAGTTCAAAGATAAGTTGAATGTTAATAGTTGACATTATCTCTCAACTACACAACAAATATGTGAATTGACAATTGACAGAGAAAAATTGATATAATTGGTGTTAATATATAATAAATAACAGTTGACGAATGATAGAAGACTAACCAGAGTAAACAGATGACGATACAGATGACAGTTGACTGTTAAAGATTGATATAAAAAAAAGATCAGAATTATTAATTTACAGATAATAAACCTGAGTTGATAGAACACAGTTGACAGATAACAGATGAAAGCTATTAAAGTTTTACAGGTTAAAATATCATAATATTAGCAGTTGACAAATGATGACATATTAGAGATGGCAGTTGTAAGTCATTAAGAATAATTGATAATTTGATAGGCGATAAATATAAGTTGTCTGTTGACAGATAAGAAACGATAGTTGAGAGTTAACGCTTGATGGAATATAAATGACAGATGGCAATTAAAAGATGACAGTTGACAGATAGAGCATGTCAGTTAAGAGAGATAAGAAGTCAAAGTTGTCGGATGCGAGTTTAAAAATTGCCAGTTGACAGAAAAAAGATTATAATTTTGAGTGCCAGTTAACATATGTAAAATCAGAATTGACAAATTAATAGATGGTAGAACGCAATTAACAGATGATTAAAACTAGTTAACAGATAAGACTTAATATATGATATTTGATAATTAATGAATTATTATATGACAGTTAAAAGTTTACGCTGACATTTGTATAGATGGAAATGAGAGTTTATAGTTGATAGACAAAAGTTGACAGTTGACATAAATCAAATGACAGTTGAGGCATGATGGGTGACTTATAAGAGTTAATAAAAAATAGTAAAATTATGGCAAATGACAATAATAGAAGACAGCTGGCAAATGATAGAAGGCAATTACCAAATCACATATTTAACATGAAAATATTATAGATGCCAAATGACAAATTCCAATTTTCAGACATTTTCATTAAAATCAAAGAAAACAAAATGTATGTGATGTCGTTTTAAAGATAACCATTTACTAATGATGACAGATGACAAATGACAGATGAATGTGGATAGATGATAGCAGATGACATTTGAAACAATTTACAGATGATAGAGGATGAATGATAGGTGACTTATAACAACTGACGGTTGAGAGATAATATTTGATCGTTGACAATTAGACCAATAATAGGTGATAATGTCATATTTCAGATGTCAAATGAAAAATTCCAAACTTTAGATATTTTCATTAAAATCAAAGAAAACAATTTACATGATGTCGTTTGAAAGATAACAATTTACTAATGACAGTTGACAATTCAAAAATTGAAGATGACAAATGACAGGTAATAGTGAATAGATGATAGCAGATGACAGTTGAAACAATAGTTGACAGACGATAATTTACAGACGACATAGAACGATTTCAGGTTACTTGACAGTTAAGAGATAATAGTTGACCGTTGACAATTTGACAGACAATAGGTGACAATGACATTATACAGATGTCAAATGACAAATTCCAAGGTTTTGATATTTTCATTATAATCAAAGAAAACATTTTATGTGATGCCAGTTGAAAGATAATAATTTATTAATTGACAAATTAAATATGACAAATGACAGATGATAGTGGATAGATTATGGCAGATGACATTTGAAACAATAAAATAAGACGTTAGGTGATAGTAACAGTTGCCACATTACAAATACCAAATGTAAAATTACAAACTTCATTAAAATCAAAGAAAACATTTTATGCGCTGTCTGTTGAAAGATAATAATTTATTAATTGAAAAATTTATAATGACAAATAAATAACAGATGATAGTGGATAGATGATGGCTATGATGACATGATAACAATTGACAGATAATAATTTACAGATGACAGAGGATGAAAGCAGATGACTTATAACAGATGATAGTTGAGAGATAATAGTTGATCGTTGACTATTTGACAGTTAATAAGTGAAATGACAGTTGTCATATTACAGATGTCGAATGACATATTTCAAACTTTTAATATTTTCATTAAAATCAAAGAGAAAATTTTATGCAATGTCAGTTAAAAGATAACAATTTATTAATTAACAAATTAAATATGACTAATGATAGATAATAGATCTATCCACTATTATCTGTCATGGCAGATGACATTTGAAACAATTGACAGGTAACATAACAGATAACAGTTGTAATTGACAGTTGACAATATGACAAACAATAGGTAATAATGACAGTTGCCATATTACAAATGTCAAATGAAAAATTCCAAGCTTTTAACATTTTCAATTAAATCAAAACAAAATATAAGTGATGTCACCTAAAAGATAAAAATTTACTAATGATGGTAGTTAACAATTGGCAGTTCACCAATTGAAGATGACAAATGAAAGATGATAGTGAATCAATGATAGCAGAGAACAGTTTAAACAATAATTAACAAAAGATAATTTACAGAAAACATAGAATGAATGACAGATGACTTATAACAGACAATAGGTGACAATGACAATTGGAATATTACAGATGTCAAATGACAAATTCCAGACTTTAGATATTTTCATTAAAATCAAAGTAAAATTTGTATGTGATGTCAGTTGAAAGATAACAATTTATTAATTGACAAATTGAAGATGACTAATGACAGATGATAGTGATATTAGATGATGGCAGATGACATTTGAAACAATTGACAGATGATAATTTACAGTTGACAGAGGATGAATGAGAGATGACTTATAACAGATAGCAGTTGAGAGATAGTAATTGGCAGTTGAAACTTTGACAGATGATAGGTGATAGTGACAGTTGCCACATTACAAATATCAAATGACAAATTGCAAACTTTATTATTATTTATTAAAATTAAAGAAAAAATGTCAGCTGAAAAATAACAATTTACTAATCATAGTTGACAGTTGGTAGTTAATAAATTAAGGATGACAAATGATAGATTATAGTAAACAGATGATAGCAGATGACAGTTGATACAATAATTGACAGATGATAATTTACAGATGACAAAAGATAATTGACCGATCACATATAACACATGACAGTTGAGAGTTAACAATTTGACAGACGATAAGTGATAATGCCAGTTGCCACATTACAGATGTCAAATGACAAATTAGAAACTTTAGATATTTTCTTTAAACAAAATCAAAGAAAACATTTTATGTGATGTCAGTTGAAAGATAACAATTTATTAATAGAGAAATTGAAGATGACAAATGACAGATGATAGTGGATAGATGAAGGCAGAGGACATTTGAAACAATTGACAGATTGGCAATTTGACAGATAATAGGTGACAGTTGTCACAATACAATTATAGATGTCAAATGATAAATTTCAGACTTTAGATATTTTAAATAAAATCAAAGGAAACATTTCACGTAATGTCAGTTGAAAGATAACAATTTACTAATGATAGTAATTGACAGTTGGCAGTTGACAAATTGAAGCTGACAAATGGCAGATGATAGCAGATGACATTGGAAACAATAGTTGACAGATGATAATTTTCAGACGACATAGATAAGTTGATTATTGATAATTTGACAAACATTAGGTGATAATGACAGTTGTCATATTAGATACGTCAAATGACAAATTCCAAACTGTAATTATTTTCATTAAAATCAAAGACAATTTTTTATGTTTAGTTGAAAGGTAACCACTTACTAATGATTATTGGCAGTTGACAAATTGAAGATGACAAATAACAGATGATAGTGAATAGATAGCAGATGACAGTTGAAACAATAATTGATAGATGATATATTTACAGATGACAGAGGATGAATGACCGATGACATACAACAAATGACAGATGGACAGATGAGAGATAATAGTTGACAGTTGACAATTTGACAGACGATAGGTGACAGATGAGAGTTAATAGTTGACAGTTGACAATTTGACAGACGATAGGTGATAGTGACAGTTGCTACATTACAGATGTCAAATCAAAGAAAACATTTTGTGATCTCACATATGTCGAAGATGACAGATGATAGATGACATTTGAAACAATTCACAGATGGCAGATGATGAACGACGGATGACAGTTGAGAAATAATATTTGTTCGTTGAAACTATATTTTTATATTTCGTATTTATTTTGACTATGTAATCGCCGTGCTGGTGCTCTACAATAAAATTATCTTACCTAATCTTATAATTTGACAGATAATATATGATAATGATAGTTGTCATATTACAGATGTCAAATGACAAATTCCAAACTTTAGTAAATTTTTCATTAAAATTAAAGTAAAAAGTTTTATGTGATGTCATTAAAATTAAAGCTGGAAAATGACAGATAATAGTGAATAGATGCTAACTTATAATAAATGACAGTTGTGAGATAATAATTGATAATAAGGGCAGAATTTGTCATTTGATAAATTCCAACCTTTTGATATTTTCATTAAAATCAAATAGAAAATTTTATGTGCTGACAGTTAAAAGATAACAATTTACTTATGATGGTAATTGACAGTTGACAAATTGAAGATGACAAATGACGGATGATAGTGAAACGATGATAACAGAGAACAGTTGAAACAATAATTGACGGATGATAATTTACAGATGACAGAGGATGAATGACGGATAGCTTATAACAGATGACAGTTGAGAGATAATAGTTAACAGTTGAAAATTTGACAGACGATTAGTGATAGTGACAGTTCCCACATTACAGATGTCAAATAATAACTTCCAAATTTTAGTATATATTTTCGTTAAAATAAAAGAAAAAAAATATGGGATGTCACTTAAAAGATAATAATTTACTGATGATACCTGACAGTTGGCAGTTGACAAATTGAAGATGACAAATGACAGATGATAGTGAAAAGATGATAACAGAGAACAGTTGAAACAATAATTGTCAGATGATAATTTACAGATGACAGACGATGAATATGACAGGTAACTTATAACAGATGACAGTTGATTTTTGACAATTATAACAGATATACTATATTACAAATATCAAATGACAAATCCCAAACTTTAGTATATATTTTCATTAAAATCAAAGTTAAAATTTTTATGTGATCTTAGGTTAAAGATAACAATTTACTAATGATAGATGACAGTTGGCAGTTGACAAATTGAAGATGACAAATGACAGATGATAGTGAATAGATGATAGCAGATGACAGTTGAAACAATAATTGACAGATGATAATTAACAGATGACAGAGGATGAATGACAGATGACTTATATTGTTGGCAAAAGGCAGGTGATAATTCCGGATTATCAATTTTATTAAGCTAAAGTAAGTCGAGAAGTGACAGTTGACAGCTGACAGATAAAAGTTCACATATGCCAGTTAACAAAATATTGTTTTGATACGTTGAAAATAAGAATTGACAGTTGATAGTTAACAATCAACAGATGACAGGTAAACGTTGAAAATTGACATATTGCATATATGATCTATAGATGATATTTATTAATTTTCGAATTAAAACTGAGAGAAATTAGATGATAAAAAAAACAGTTGAAAGATGTCATATTTCATTCGAGAGTTAACAGTTGAAATAACATTAAATATGATAATTGACAGTTGAAATTTTGTAAATAAAAGTTAACTCTCAACAATTGCCTTTCATCTAACGGGTGTCCAACAATTATTGCAGTTCCGGGTGACGTTGGAATAAAAAACGTAGGTCGATTCTTACATGTTGCAAATAAATGAACTGACATTTTTAATGCACATATAGGTTATGTTTGACAATTAACATGTCCGTTCATTTATTTGGCACATGAAAGAATTGACCTACGTTTTTGATTCCAACGCCACCCGGGACTGCAATAATTGTTGGACACCCGTTAATAACTCTTATTTGTCATCTGTCAACCGTCAATTCTCTTATAAATAACAATTGGCACTTGATGGACGATATATATGATACGGTGAGAATTAACAGATGGCGCATGAAGGCTGAGAGTTAACAAATGATATATTAAACATTATACTACAGATGAAAGTTGATAGAAGACTGCTGATAGAAGTTTTTAGGCTGGAGTAAGTTTACATATGCCAGCGTATAACAAATGGCAGTTGACAGTTAATTGATGATGGATGACTGATATGAATTGACAGATGACAGAAGACATATTTAAATTTGTAACGGCAACTGTAAGTTGATAGAACATAGTTGGCAAATGGCAGTTACCAATCAAAAGTTTTACATGCTAAAGTAAGATGATAATTATTGTTACTTTTTGTCTATTATCCCTCATCATTTGACATTGTTCATCAATCATTTGCCATCTATTGTCTCTTATATCTTATCTATCCTGTGGTAGCTGTCACTTCTTATCTATCATCGCCATTAATATCTCATCTGTCTCTGAGTTTTGTTATTTTTTATCGACAACATGTTGTTGAAGAAAAATAAATTAAAAAAATAAATTAATGAATTTATTTGTTTGAGAAACAAGAGACAAAATTAATAACAAAATTAGATAGATGGAAAATTATTACTTTGTACAACATATGGTAATTAACAATTTTTATAATAAATGGCAAGTGATATATAGAAGATTATGTAAGATGGATAACATATGAAATGTTACCGATAATAGATTTTTAAAAAACACAGATGAAATATAGAAGTTGCAAATAAAACTTGGTCAATTTTGCGAACGTTTCACTGAATTCACTAAATCTATAAATGCGCTGCTCTAATGAGGCTCGAATAAGTCGAAAACGGTCTGTAAATTGTCATGGAAACAATCATGAATTATTTTTCATTGTTGCTGTTTACGATATAATTTAATGTTATTGTTTTAATGAAATATAAAATTACATTTTATTTCTGATGGCATTTTCTAATAATTAATTAATTAATTATTTCTGTTATATATTCCTGTAATAATTTCTGCTGTATTACTATATACATTCATCGTTGGAATTTGTATAAAAAGTCGGTAACAAAAATTCGCGTACAACTACTTGGAAGTACAATAATATTTCCAACCCTCCGGCGACTTAATTTATGCGCTGTTTTTATTGAATCATATATCAGAGTGCATGTACGTAAATGTTAATTTTACACGGATTTATTTATCTATCGGCGTTACCGGTCGGTCGGGAATGTTGGGCTACACGAAAGTGGTTCGGTTAAATATATATATTTTTTTTTACGTCCCGAGATTCCGGTTGTAACGTGACATTAAAAATTATACGGGTGTGTCGTTAAAGTGGAGCAGGGCCGAGAGATCGCTTATCTATTTTTCAGCGTTCCTCGCGTTTCTCCCGAAAATTTATGTGTCCCCATCGATCGCGACATTCCGCACACACAGTGGCAAAAAAAAAACGCGCCGCGGAAAAACGGAAAAATCCGCGAGCGCATTAATATCCTGCTGATTTATGCCGATACACAGGAACACGTGCGCATAAATTAGGCCCCCATTTTCCGATTAGATTAGCGCCCACCCCCCACAGTCCGAACGCCCGTTTTAGAATCGAGATTAACGGCCCACGGTCCTTAAGTTATCGCCGCAATAATTGGCGGTGTTAACATGCGGCGGTGCAATTTTAAACGGGGGGCATAAAGAGCGCCGGCAGCACTTAATGTCCTCCTCCGCGAGTCGTCGTTGTTGTTTTTTACCCCTTGTGTGTGTGTGTGTGTGTGTTCCGCCGCCGTGGGGCGGCGGTGCCGTTGCAACTAACGGGGTCTTATTGTCGCCTTTATGGCCGCGAGGCGAACAAAAATGCGGCGAAATAAAGGAAAATTGAAATTACTTTTTATTGCGGCGGTGAAATTAATGTCCGCTATTTTTAAAAGCTCGCGCGCCGGCAGCACAAACGATTTAGTCCCCGTAATGATCTATTGTGTGTAAAATGGCCGGGAAAATTCTAATTGCGATCGTGTTTATTTACGGTAATGCAGATTAAGTAGATTTTTTTTAAATAAACCAAGTCTATTTAATAAAGGGGAAAAAATAGGATTTATCCACGATTTGTAACAATTCTTAACAGAAAATTATAAGATAAGGATAAAGACAAATTGTGGATGAAAAATAACAAATAAAAATATACTGACGACAATTAAAGGGTGAGAAGTGTAAATGATAAATGGCAGATGGCAATGGACTTTAAAAGTAACTGAGGCATAAAACTATATAAATAAAATGGTGATGTGGCCATCATAGTACTTTCCCTATTTTTTTTTTTCGAAAACTATGAGGTTTGTACAAAAAGGCTCAATTTTGAATTCTTTCCAATTACTTGTTATATAAATTTCATTTAACTCCTATACTTTATTAGCAATAACATACAAAAATGCCAAAATTATTAAGTAAAGAACTTTATTAAAAATATATTTTAATAAATTCGATACTTGTTTTGCTACATTCTTGATGGAACCAAATTTTCATATTGGGAGAAGTAATACACTTGTTATGTTCCATTTGTTTATTATCAGGTAACTGACCTGATACTGATAATAAACAAATGGAACATAACAAGTGTATTACTTCTCCCAATATATATTTTAATGTATGGGTAGCTCCTAACCCACCCTCCAATCAGTAACACATAATCGAGGGTTTTAATTAAAAATGGTAAAACCTAAATAAATATAACATTATTACAAAATTTAATAAATTTTTGAATAAAATTATAAAATAATTTTTGATGATGTTTTACTGATTGAAGGGTAGGATAGAGGTCACCCGCCCACCCTACATATACATATTAACTTTAATTACTGAGGCGATCAGTTGGCGGTTTGCAATAACTTTCATTACAAATTTTGAATAAAAGAAAATTGAGTTGAATTTTTCAGCGAAAAATTTTGGTAAGTTTTAGGATTTATAAATATTCAATTAGAAAACCCTAGAAATTTTGAAAAAAATAATCATAATTTGAAACGGAAATTGGAGAATGTAAAGAATTTACTGGAAAATTCGAAACATCTGAAATTGCAGAAAAAGTTTCAACTTTTGACGTATATTTCGAAAATTTGAAAAATAATTCTAGAAAGTTTTTGAATTTTAAAAAGAAAATTCTAGAACTTATAAAGCAAATTCTGAAAGAGTAGAATTAAAAAATTTGGAAATTTCTAGGAATCTGAAATACTTAAAGAAAATCCTAGGAAATTAGAAGACATATTCCTAGATTTCTAACAAGTTTTTGGATCTGTAAAAGAAATTGTTAAAATAATTTAAAACTCTTGATCAAATTTTCGATTATTACTAAAAAAAGTTCTGGAAAAATCTGGAAAAAGGAAAATATTATAAATCTTTATGAAATGTTGTTGTTGGAATATTATTAAAATCTGACAAATTTAGAAACACGGAAATATTTACAAACCTTAGAGTCTGTGAATATATAAATCTAAGTCTAAAAATAATCTTGTAATTTCGGGAATCTATAAAGAAAAATTATTCGAAAATTCTGAATGCATAGAAAATTCTAGAAATTTGGTGACTAGAAAATTATTAAAATTTGAAAATAAATTGCTGGAAAACCTTGGAAAAGAAAAATTTAAATAAAATTATATTAAAATATTTTGGCCCCTCGAAGTAAATTCTAGAAATTTGGAAGGGAAATTTCTGGAGGCAGCTAACATGTGTCATCTATAATTTTTGGCAGATCGCAAATAACAAATGGCAGAATATACATAGCAAATATTAAATGTGATATTTATTACTGGTCATTTGCCATTTACCATCTTTCATCTACTATCTGTAATCTACCAACTACCCTTTACCATCTAACATCTCACATTTTCCATTTGTGATCTGCTATCGACCATCTGCCATCTACTTTTTATCATTTGCCTACAATTTCCATTTGTCGTTTGTAATCTGTCTCTTGCAATAAGCTATTTATTTTTTATAATCTGCCATTTGCCTTTTAAACCTGTTTTCTTCTATCTACTATCTAAAATTTGCCATTTGTTATTTACCATCTGCTTTGTTCTCTGCCATCCATCTTCATGATAAAAAATTTTGATTGATAGTTGACAGATGGCAAATGGCAGAAAGCAGATGAAAAATGACAAACGGCAGATGTTAGAAAGCAGATTCCAATTTGCTTCCATTATGATCAGATTTTTACTTTCTATCATATAACAATAAACAATTACGGTTAGCAGATAAAAAATGACGAGTAGTAGATGGTGGAAAGTAAATGATATATAGTACATTTATATTATTTGTAATTTGTCATCTGCCATCTGTAACCTGCCATTTATTATTTGCCATCTGACGTCTGCGATTTGTAATTTGCCATCTACTTTCTGGCACCGAAAATCTTCTATCTGCCATCTATAATCTGCCTTTTGCTATCAGCTATCTGCTATTTGCTTTTTCTTATCTATCTATTTATCATCTGCCATATGTCATCTAAAATCTGACATTTGTAATTTACTTATCTACTATCTATCATCTGTCATCTAAAATTTGACATTTGTGATTTACCTTCTGCCATCTACTATCTATAATCTAACATGTGTCATCTATAATCTTTGGCAGATCGCCAATGATAAATGGCAGATTGTACAAAACTAATATCAAATATCCTATCATTCATCTACTATCTGCAGTCAACTAACTGAACTCTACCATCTACCATCCGACATTTGCTATTTGTCATCTGCTACTTACCATCTGTAATCTACTATTTATGGCAGATGGTAGATAATAGATGACAAATAGCAAATGTCAGATGGTAAATGGTAGATGGTAACTATGGTACTATTAATCATTTGCGGTTTGCCATCTGTCACCTAAATTTGTAATCTGCCTTTTGCCATTAGCTATTTATTGTTATCTACAATCTACTATTTAAAATCTTCCATTTGTCAACTATGTCATATATGTCATCTATGCCACATATGTCATCTATGTCATCTAAGTCATTTTAAGTCATCTAAGTCATCTAAGTCATCTAAGTCATCTAAGTCATCTAAGTCATCTAAGTCATCTATGTCATCTATGTTATCTATGTCATCTATGTTATCTAAGTCAACTATGCCAGCTATGTCATCTATGCCATCTGTCATATCGGTTCGTTTATTTGGGGTTTCTTATTTCTCATTTGGTATTTCTGATTTCACACATATTTTCCATTTTATCATTTTTAGAAATTAACTTATTTTCAGAATGTGTGACTTTTAAAAGTATCCCTCATTTATCATTAATTATTTGTGAATTGTTTTTTTTTTATTGTCACCTGTCGACTCTTATCTCTCATCTTTTAATCGGTTATCCATCATCTGACATCTGTCATCTGTCATTCTTTATCTAATTTTTAGTTTGTGAATCTTTAATTTTTTTTAGAACATGTTGGTTTACCTTTTAACTATAAATATTGAAGGCTTAACATCTACCATTACTACCTTCTGTATCATCTGTCATGTGTTTCTGTCACCTTGTATCATTTACCATATGTTATCTATCATAAATTTCGAAAATATCTTTAATATGTTTTATAATAGAGAAAATTCTAGAACTCAAAAATTTTTGAAATATGGAAAATGAATTGATGAAAAATTTACAATTACCTCGAAACAAATTTAAAAAATATTGAAAAGCATTTTTGAATTAAAAATAATTAATAAAAAAATTTTGGAACTCCTCAAAACAAAAAATTAAATTTGTAACAGAAATTGGAGATTGTAAGAGAAATTACTGGACAATTTTACACATCTGAAAAGTTTTCAACTTTTACCATAAATTCTGGAAGTCTGAAAAATAAAATCTTAAAAGTTTAGAACGTTAAAGAAAAAATTCTAGAATTTTCAAGAAAATTTTATAATGATAAAAAATTAAAGAAGTGTGTGGAAAGTTCTAAAAATCTAAATTTGGAAATTTTGAGGAATCTGAACAATTTGAAATCCTTTCTAAAAAAAGTAACATTCTAAAAATTTGGAAGATATATTTCTAGATTTATAGCAAAGTTTTGGAAGTCCAGAGAAGAAATTGTCAGAAAAGTCAAGAAGCAAAGGAATTTGATAAAAACTTTTAAATATTTTTTACAAACTTTGCAAATAAATTGCTGAAGACTGGAATAAAAGAAGCTGTAAAATTCCATAAATGTGGAAAACTTTAAAAACTTGGAAAATAAATTACCAAAACAGAATTTCAG
This sequence comes from Ontholestes murinus, assembly GCA_963969525.1. NCBI lineage: Eukaryota > Metazoa > Arthropoda > Insecta > Coleoptera > Staphylinidae > Ontholestes > Ontholestes murinus. The sequence goes on from OZ018393.1 coordinate 7,762,229, forward strand.
ATAATTGTAAAGAAAGCTTGTGGATACTGAAAGAAATGTTGCTGGAAAAATCCACAGACATATTTACATACCTTAGAGTCTGTGAATCTATAAATCTAAATCTAAAAAAAATGGCAATTCTAGAAATCTATAAAGAAATAATTTGAAAATTCTGGAATAGAAAATTCTAGAAATTTGCTGAATAATTTTTAATTTTTGGGAAATAAATTGCTGCTAGAAAAATCAGCAAATTTGTTAGAAGAATTTTTGGTGATTCTAGCAATATAAAAACAAATTATTAGAAAATTTTGGAACCCTTGAAGAAAATTCTAGAAATTTGGAAGGACATGAAAAAATTCAGAAAATATCCAAAAATATTGCAAAACATTTTTGAAAATTTTTAGGAATTATAAATTAATTAATTATTTAGAAAATTCTCAAACTCCTGAGAAAAAATTATATATTGTAAATTAATAAAAGAAATATATACATGATTCGTGGAAAGGCATTAAATCAAGCCTAAATGTGGTTAACTATAGAAAATCATTTATATTTAAACGTTAATTTGGATTATGCAGGTTTTACTGTAATACTAGTAGTAGTAGTAGTAGTGTTAGGCTATCGACCACGTGGTCCTTCCGCCATGTGTCATTTCTGTATTTGTGTGTGTGTAAATGAGCTTGTTACTTTAAAGGATCGCCCCCGTCACTCTAAAGCACCATTAATTGTATCCCAATGGTGAATGGTACCGGTCACCCATCCGACTACTGACCCGAATCAACGTTGCTGCACGTCAGTTCGGGGCCGTAACCGATGCGCCACCACCGGCGTGTATAATCTTGATATATATCAGAATTTTGCATAAATTACTAATCAGATATTTTTGTGAAGATGTGAAGCTGTTTCCTTCTATATTTTGTTAACAACGTAGATTCCAGACACTCTCTAAACGAAAATTTCGACTCATAAGTGAATAAAATTAGTCGTCACTAATGGAATTCTTTACACGGGACCAACATTGTATGCACATCCGATACCATCAACTTGTTAATTGATAAGCATCATCCCTTAAGGAGCAGCTCCGCAATTTGTAATGGAAATTGAAATTCTCCCCGGTTATCTTCGCATGCAAATCGGGGAATTAACCGAGAAACGGGATCGAGGGAGCGTCGTCTTAAGCCGGTTTAGTTATGTTCCGGTAAGAATCCGGAACTTCCCTCTTACATGTGTGTGTGTGTGTGTGTGCTGAGTGGACAGGGCGCCGGCGGAATTGTAAAAGGGCAAAAAGGGCCGGGAATTAGGGCCGGATAAATGTTCATCCCTTTCCTGCTCCTATTTTTTTTACCCTCCACGGCCTAATTAGCGACCTGATCGTATCCGGGGAAATTCAGTTTCTTGTTTCCCCCCTCTCTGCGCTCTGCACACGAAATTGTTCCTCCTGCACCAATTATGCCGTCCTCGACAGATGTTGGTGTTTCGGAAAGGATATACAGTTACGTTTATCGTTTCCAACCTTTTTTTTTGTGCCCTCTCTTAAGAAAACACAGTGCAGGAATTTATCGGTGTACAAACACGTACGCAAAGGTTTCTTGCTGCAATTTGATTCTAAATTCGTTCTAATTTTAGATATTTTCTTCTTTTTTTAAGGATTATTATCTCCATTACTTTATATATAGCCACTAAGTGTTTTTCAGCTATAGTTTTAGAACATAAAACCTCTTAGTAGTATTAAAAACTGAATTACTTGTCTAGGGAATCGATTTGTGAAGACAAAAATTCAATCACCATAACTCCTCCAGTGACGGGGCGGGTCATGAAGAAACCGAACCGATATCATTCCGCCGGCGAATTAATTAACTTAATCGAACCGAGTTTAATTCGGTGGCCACTGAAAGGAAATAAGTCCGAGACATTAGCGGTGACGTGACAGACAAAGCGAAAATCGTCTGAATTAATGAAGCCGCTGCTGAAAAATTGAAAACCTCCGGTTGTCCTTTTAATTCCTGCCTGATGGAATTTATTAGGCGCGTTATAAACGGCGGCGGAGAAGGTGGAGGTGGGGGGGGTGGAAGGACGCGCGTGTCTAATTCGTAATTAATTGGACGCCCGCTCGTCAGTCCGCCGATTTAATGGACTTAAACCGGCGTCCGAATTATAAATAAGATTGTCCGTACCGGGAAACGTCCGTTTCCGGTTAGGAGGCGATTAAGTAATGATGACGATGTGATATGTGTAAAGGTTAGACGGGTTTCGTTGTAATTTAGGAACGAAAAAGGAATGATTTCTTTTTCTCAGGAATTAATCGAATTTTATTAATGTTTTCACATAATGTGTTATCTTTAAAAATCCAAAGAGGTCATTATTTTTATAGTTTCTGGAATTTATTTATTTTTCAAAATAATTTTCTAATTGTAAGAATTTCTAACAGTTTTCTTTTTGTAATTTCACCAATTAGTAACGAGGCTTCTAAAGTTTCTTTATCTAATTTATAAATCATTTTTTCAATCTTTGACTTGTGGTATTTTTGCTCTTTCATATTAATGGAAATTATTAAATTTCCAAATTTCGGAATTTTCTTCAAACAATTTCCAGCAATATATTTTTCAGATTTTCCAAAAAATTATCTTTCAGATTTCTTCCTTAGTACTTTAATTTGATCAAAATTTTCTAGCAATTTCTATTCCAATTTTCGAGAACTTTCCATTATTTATTTTTTTATCTTATTTCGAGAAGTGAACTCCTCCCGGGTCTCTTCAATTTAAATTATAGTAATATGTAGTAGATGAATTTAAGAAGAGAGAAGCAAAGCAAACAATAAACAATAAACAATTTTTAAAGGAATTGTTCCAGAGTTCAAATAATTTACAACTATTTTTTTTCTAGGTTTCTAGTTTTTTTAGCAATTACTCCTGCATATTGTATGATTTAACTTTAAGTCTACTAATATTTCTAGTAACTTCTCTTCTAGGTTTCTAGAGTTTTTTTTAATCTAATAAGAAAATTCTGAAAATTCCTAAATTGTGAAAATTATCTTCCAATTTAATGATTTCCATCAATTTTTTTTTTGTTTTTTTAGGCTTTGTCAGCACCATATCTTCAACATTTTTATATTTTTCTAGACTTTCTTGTTCTACTTTTTCGAAAATTTCCTAAATAAAAAAAATTATAATTGTAAAAGTTTTCTTTAAGGATTCTAAAATTTTTGTTACAGATTTCTGGGATTTTCCAGAAGTTTCTCTTTAAAATTTTTGCGAATTATCTTCGATTAGATTCTCTTTTTTATTTCTATTTTTTTAGAAACTTTGATGTTTTTAATTTTATTCGAATATTTAGTCATTTTTAAATATAGAAAATTTTCTATTTGTATCTTTCAAATTTTTGCATTTTCCTTTTTTTAATAGAATTTTCCATCAGTTTCTGTTCATTATTTGGAGAAGTCTTCACCATTTTTTAGAAATTTCCTAATCATAGAAATTTTCTTCGAGAGTTTTGAAACATTTTTTTTTTCTAGATTTCTAGAATTTTTGGCAATTGCTCTTATAAGTTGAATGATTTAACATTTAAGTTTATAAAATGTAAATATTTCTAGAGTTTTCTATTCCCTAAAAGTATCTAGTTTTTTTATTAATTTCTCATTTAATTTGCAAGATTTTTCCTTTTCGCTAAATTGTCTTCAGGATTTAATAAATATTCTGATTTTGTTTTGTCTAAATTTACCATTAATACCTACTTAATCTTAAATATTTCCAAATTCCGAGAATCTTCTATTTTGGGTTATAATAGTTTCCAATAATCTCTACTTCAGGTTTATAGATTTCATTTCATCATTCAACATAATGTTATTTTGATTTTTTTTTTGAGTAACTGCCTCATTTAGTCTTACTGAGCGTGGTGCATCATTTGTGCTCGTATAGTTACGACGAAACTCAGCAATATTTTATGGTTGAATTCTGTGGGCCGGATGTGCCATCAAGAATCAAAGTTTAATCATTCGAAAGCTACAATTTGTACACGTGTCAAATGGTCGAAAAATTTTGACAGCATCTAAGTTAAGGTTGGTACTCTATAAGAAATATATTATTGCTAATAAACTGTTGGAGTAACATGAAATTTATATAACAAATAATTGTAGAGGATTTAAAAGTGAACAAATTATTAGGAATAGCCTTTTTACACAAACCTCATAGTTTTCGAGAACAATATAGGGAAAGTACTATGATGGACACATCACCATTTTGTTATTTTGAAACTTTGTTGTGTAGATGGTGTAAAAAAAGGCTTAAAGTAGACTCCTTCTGGCCACATTTCTGGATCTTTAACAATCCCAGCATCTGATTTTAGAACCCTTAGTTTAAAGGAGGAATATTCCTGTGGTTTTTTTGAGAACATTTTTTCGCATTCTGCTTCTTTAATATTTATAGTTGTTATATGCTGCATAAGTGATTCTGTTGTTACAGCTGGATCCAGTCCGCTGATATAGAAGTGGTGTCCTATTTTCCTGCCCTTTATTTCCAGTTTTCCATTAGATGTTCCAGCGATTGATACCCTGTTTCTTCTACGTTTCTTTTCCACGAGTATAAAATTCTCATTATTTAGCGGCGTTCCTTTGTCCTGTGGTACCGTTGCTGAAGATTCGGATTTCGTTGGAGAGTTGGTTGGGTGTTTCTTCTCCGTTGATGATGATGTGTTCGGATTTCGTGTGCTTGAAGACGCAATTTCACTATATGCAGCCCCATTTGCATGTGATCCGATATCTTGTGAATTTTCCATCATTTATGGTTGTAGTTTTCTTTATATTTGGATTAGATTTGGTTTGTATCTGCGCTAAATTTAGTTTGTTTATATCTTTTTTGGTGTATTTTAAGTTATGAGAGGTTAGGGAATTTATTAATTTATCTTTTTCTGTTATATCTTGTTTTAAATCACAAACCTGTTCATTTAGCATATTTATGTCCTTCCTTAGTCCTCTTTCTCTTTCTTTTCCTCTACCACCTGTCAACCTCTACGCTACGCCTCTTCCTCTTATTTTCTTCACCTTCATCATTTGCCTTATCCTCATCTTCTTCATCCTGTTGCCACTTTCTCATTTGCAGCCTTCTGATACATATGTCTGGTACTTCAATTTAACTGCTTCAACGAAGCTAAATAAAGATTATTGCGAAATAATAATAATAATAAATTCTCCAAGCTTAAATAAGAGTAGCTACAGAATTAAGGGTTGTTTAGGGTATATACTTTCTTCACTGCACTCTTGATGAAACGAAATTATAATATTAGGTAATTTTAAATTAATATTAATATTAAGGGTTCTTTATAGAAAGGCACTTGGTTGGTTTCACATTTTTTTTTAAAATAAACAACCCTTAACATTAAAAATGTTTTACCACGTGATAAACGAAAACCAAATTCAACAAATATGTAGTTATAGAAAGTTATTTATATTTAAACTTGGATTATGCTTGATTTTTTTTATTACATCCAAGGTTTTATTGTTTTTAAGCAGTAAAATCATCAACGATTGGTATTTAAAGTTATCTTGTATATGTAGGGTGGGTGGGTGGCCTCTATCCCACCTTTCGATCAGTAACACATAATCGAGGGTTTTAATTAAAAGTTGTAAAATATAAATAAACGCAAAATAATAATTTGTTGAAATTTATTCATACAATTCTTTCAAATAATTTTTGATGATGTTTTACGGATTGCAGGGTGGGATAGAAGTCAGATGAAGTCATATTTATTTTCATCAACAGCTGTATAAATATAGTAGCAAACAATTATTTACATTCTTTGGTCACAACACAGTATTTATCTTTAACTGTTTCACCAGTTAATTACAATTCCATGACCTTGAGCAGTTCCTAGAGTTGTGTAACCAAGAGCTGCATCATTTGAGTATTATGTGAGGCACTTTTATAGAACCAAAATTTTTAAGCAGTTGGCACTACTTATTGAATACGCGCAGGAAATTTTCTTACTCAAGATGTTCTTGGCCATCATTCTATAGTATATGAACGTTAACTTCTGTTTTTTTTTCTCTGATGAATTTTGCCAGAGGTTAAAAGCTATATAGAGATTTTATCCCATATTCTTTCCCAACACCTGCAGCGCTCAATTCTAGGGCTGCAATAGGTTTTCATCCTTTCCTTTGACACCATTTATGGTCCGAACTTATTGTAATCCAAACATGTACTGATGTAAATATGACAAGTTAATTTTGATTACGAAAACTTACATCCTGGTGCAAATGTTAAATGTGTGGTTTATTAAGGAATAGAAAACGTTAACATTGATAATTACAGATGTGTGATATTAAGAAAGGTATTTGAAATAATAAAATTACAGATGTGTATTGGTTCGGGGATCAGATTGTCCAGCATTGATAGGCGGCAACCATAACTTCAATCAAAACGACTCATGAAACTCAATCACAGCCACAAGGACCGAGCTAAGAATTTTCACCGGACTCATGGCAGGGTATTGTGCCCTCTGATACCATTTGTGGAAAATGGGAAAAGAGGAAAGTGGAAACTGCAGATTAATCACAGATGAAACGACCGAGCACATACTATGCACTTGTGTCGCGATTGCTCACAAGCGTCTTTCACACTTCGGTAGGGACCGATTATCAAACGAAGAAGTGAGCAATATCAGCTCCAAGAAAGTTACTATGTTCATGGAGGACGTGGGACTGATTGGTTAATGGTGGAAGTGATTGGTTAATGGTACAACAATAGATATTTTAGGTCGCAGTTCAAGAGAGGCTAACACCTCACTAGCACCCTATTTTACTCCAAGACCTCACACTGGAGCGAAACCAGGACGGACTCGTGGGTCCAGGACATACTGGACATCATGGTCCACTTGGAACTAGAGGTGGTCAACGTGGGAAACGTCTCCACGTTTGTCCGCGGCACCTCAACGTCGATTATCGACCTGAAGATAGCCTCCGCGTGGTTTCTCCGTAAAGTGGCGGACTGGAGAGTCAAAGAAACCACAGAGATCCTCAGAGATTAAAAGGCTATCATCTTCGTTGTCACCAGTGCAGCGAATAGTCAGATCCCCCAAGTATGGGATATCGGCCTAATGGCTATCAAGGCTATCATCGCTGAAGCAGACAGCTCTTCAACGGAATCTTTGAGAGCAGCAAAAGAACGAGGTATACTGGTGGAATGCAGAGGTGGCGAAACCCTGACGAAAGGCAAATGGGGCTCGGCGTGATTTCAAAAGTCTCTAACTAGCTGTTTCGACTGCCAGGACCTAATTTTAGCTGGTCACAAATCTTGGAAAACGAGCGGCATGGAAGAATCAACTGGCGAAAATTGATGGCAGCCCTTGGGGGATAGTGACCAAAAATCTGGGACAGGCTCGGCCCACCCCTGCTGTTCTGTTACCGGGTGGAACTGCAGAAGTGGTCAACGCTCACTTTTCGCTTAAGGAGGCTCACACATATCCGAGGGACCCACGCACTTTTCTGCGGCAGGATGAATTATTCAGCAATTCCTACTGAAGCAATCAAGGAGGCGGTTGAAAATAATCCAAATCGCATTTGACACGCTCTACAATAAGTGCCTCAGGAAAGGGATCTACAAAAAGACGCGTCTAGCACTTTCCGCAAAGGGTAATAAGCAGCCCACCTCCCTGGAGGGATACAGACCTCTTTGCCTCTTATATGCGTAAGGCAAGCTGCTGGAAAAACTAATCCGCACCAGATTCAATAAATGGATCTACGCAAGAAATGGGCTTTCATCTCGCCAGTACGGCTTCAGGAAAAAAAAAACACAGAGATCCTTAGCGATTATAAGGCTATCATCTTCGTTATCACCAGTGCAGCGAATACTCAGATCCCCCAAGTATGGGATATCGGCCTATAGCTGACTGGAGAACCTTGCACTCTATGATGGGAAAACTTTACGACGCCAAGCCTACATCCAAAGGCTATCATCGCTGAAACAGATAGCTCTTCAGCGGAATCTTTGAGAGCAGCAAAATAACGAGGTATACTGGTAGACTGCAGAGGTGGCGGAAGCCTGACGAAAGGCAAATGTTGCTCGACATGACTTCAAAAGTCTCGAACTAGCTGTCTCGACTGCCAGGACCTAATTTTAACTGGTTTTTATCTTGGAAAACGAGCGGCCTGGAAGAATCAACTGGCGAAAATTGATGGCAGCCCTACAAGATAGTGACCAAAAATCTGGGACAGGCTCGGCCCACCCTTGCTGTTCTGTTACCGGGTGGGACTGCAGAAGTGGTCAACGCTCACTTTTCGCTCAAAGAGGCTCACACACTTTTCTGCAGCAGGATGAATTATTCAGCAATTCCTAATGAAGCAATCAAGGAGGCGGTTGACAATAATCCAAATCGCATTTGCCACCCTCTACAATAAGTGCCTCAGGAAAGGGATATTCCCCCGGATCTACAACAAGACGCGCACTTCCCGCAAAGAGTAATAAGCAGCCCACCTCCCTGGAGGGATACAGACCTCTTTGCCTCTTGTATGCGTAAGGCAAGTTGTTGGAAAAACTAATCCGCACCAGATACAATAAATGGATCGGCGCAAGAAATGGGCTTTACGACGGCTGGCGGAGGAAGTCAATCAGGGGCTCCTGCACAAGAGAAGGCACTGTCTGAAAATTGCGTTTAATGTACAAAATGCGTTCAACTCAATCCCTTGGACAACTATCATGTCGGTCCTTAACGAATTGGGCGCACCGATGTACCTCATGGCTACTAAAGTTGACTAAGCGATAATGTGTTGCTTTTCCCAAAAGAGAAGGCCGATCTGATAGCAGACGGACAGCGTATGTTTTTCTACATGGCTCAATTCTTGAGGCACTGCTGTAGAACGTCACATATGATTAAGTTCTGCAATTACCACTGCCCGAAATTGACTCCTACCTATCAGGGGCCCGTTGGAGGATAAGAGACGCGAAGCTCCTGTACGAATCCCCTGTCTGGTCAATATGTCTGAGGGCACTACGAAAAGTGAATCGAATGCGCAGCGCACTAAGACCAGGGTCTGTCCGGATCGTAAAGGGGTATAAAACCCTCTTCACAAACACAGCAGAGGTGCTGGCGTCCATCCCCCGCCGAACTTGGACCTTTTATCAAGGCAGGAGGTCTACAAGGCCGCGAGGGACGAAGTGACTAAGCACTCTACCAAGGCTGGAACGGAAACGAGGCAGACAGCCCGGTAGCAGGCAGGGTGGGAGGAAGAGAGCAGCAGCTGGACCCGACGCACAGTGTGTCAAAACACCGACCTGGAAGGAATTAATTCAATTTTTCCAAGTCAATTCTAAATACTAATTACCATTCCATTATCATTTTGAATAGTCAGCGCATGTATCAACACAGTCTTTATCCACTAATAACGTCAAACGATCTCTAGGGGCGCTAGTAAAGCACGCGCGGCGTTTCCATTGCATTTACTATTGTCAAACATGTCTTGATTGACGACTTAATAACTTAATGATATAAAGAGATATTCCCGATCTGCAAAATGGAAACAATAGTTAAAGGTATGTTCTAAACCTTTAAGTTATAGATAATAAGATAAATTTATTTGTTTTTTCGTGTTTTATGTATACGCGGATAGACAATTTTTTCCTGTATTTATCATATTCGGCAAAGGTTATAAAAAAATCCCCACAAAACCCCACTGTGATTTTTGTCGCATTATAACCTTTAGACCTTCAACAACCTTATATGCAAAACTCAACTGCTAGTATTTGCTAATATCAAAGTTATGTAAAATTTTCAGAGTCGACGATCTCAATTTCGCGGCGACGTATGTTTGATATATGGGTAAATAGCAAAAATACGTCTCGCAGTAGAAACCTGAAGGCTTTTGTTGTCTCATATTTTAATTTGCAAGATGACAATGATGATATTGACAAACAAATGAATTTAATAATATCACGTTTTATATCAAAAATAAATATTCGTTGGACTAAATGTCGACGAATAAAGAGTGTATTTTTAAACTCTTATTCGGATTGGCTTCATAGAGATTTTACAATTCCAGAAGGAATTATTAACAAAAATATTAAAGGTAAAGAAGATACTAGAGGTAGAGGTCGTCCTCGTAAACTTTTTACCGAATGCGATTCTAAATCTAAAAGAAATAAAACTAAAGAATTATTGAAGACGAAAAGTTGTGAAGAAATTTATACGGCAGCTGAGATGAGTCTTCGAGCTTCAGGCAAGAGAGATGCAGCTGCTAATTTCAATGAAGTGTCATCTGGATTTGCACAGGTAGCTACACAAATTAAAAAAGCTAGGATACAAGTTGCGTCAAAACCAATAAAATATACGGATGAAGAGGCATTGGCTTACTTTCTAGATGCAGGCCATTCGGTTCAAACACATAAATTAATCCAAACACAGGCTTAGCAAAGGCGTCATGATCTTTACCCGCCGTATTATGTTATACACAAAACAAAAGAATTATGTTATCCACCTCAGGACAGTGTTACAATAAGTGAAACGTTTGCAGAAGTAAAATTACAAAGCATTATAGATTGTACCGTAAAACGACTAATTAAAATGCAAGAAGTTGTTATTAATAGTATCTTACCGGATTTGTGCAATTTATTATTAATTTGTAAATGGGGGTGTGACGGTAGTGGGGGTCACAGTTTATATAAACAAAAATTTACGGAACAAAACAATAATAATTGTACAGACGAATATTTATTTGAGATTTGTTTTGTACCGCTTCAACTAAATTATACAGAAAAAATGGTAAGAAGAAAATTATTTGGCAAAATTTAAGGGCATCGTCGACAAGATATTGTCGTCCAATTAAATTATTTTTTGCAAAAGAGTCGCCTGCCCTAATTAAAGAAGAAACTGAGAAAATTAAACAACAAATATCTGTTTTATCTCCCACTACTTTAGACATTTCCAACTTCTAATTATCAGTAAAGACGACTCTTATTTTAACAATGGTTGATGGCAAAGTTTGTAAAGCATCAGCTGATAATAAGTCGACTCAAAAATGTTATATTTGTGGTGCTATACCAATAATGATGAATGAGAAAGATAAACGTAAAATGATACCTAATTCGGATATGTATGCATTTGGTATATCCAGTTTACATGCGTGGATTCGTAGTTTCGAATGTTTGTTGCATGTATCGTATAGATTGCACATAAGAAAATGGCAAATTAAAGACTCTGCTGACAAAATCGAATTTCAGCGAAGAAAACGAGAAATTCAAGAAAAATTTAAGGACTTCTTGTAGATCGACCGAAACAGGGTGGTGGAAATACCAACGATGGTAATACCGCGCATAGATTTTTTAAAGATCCTGTTAAGAGCGCTGAAATTACTGGTATTAATGAAAATTTAATACGACGACTTGGTGTAATTTTACAAACACTTTCTTGTTGCTATGAAATAAATATCAATGCGTTTGCAAATTACGTGGAAGATACGCGACAATTGTATATTAATTTATATCCGTGGTATTATATGCCCACAAGCGTTCACAAAATTTTAGTTCATGGCCCAGAAATTGTCAATTCATGTATCTTACCGATAGGACAAATGACTGAAGAAGCTATGGAAGCTAGGAATAAAGATTGTAGACGTTATAGAGAGCATTGCACTAGAAAAATATCTAGATGGCACACAAATAGAGACCTATTATCCATGTTATTAGCATCGTCGGATCCACTTATTTCAAGTTTGAGAGTTTCTACAACAAATAAACGCACACCATTATCTACTGAAGTATTAGCCCTGTTAGCAAATTCTTCGGCGTTAGTTATAGAAGCTGAAAATAATGTTACAGAAGCTACTAATAATAACATACTATTAAGTGATTATACAGACGGCGAATAACATGAATTCATACACTATCGGCCAAATTCCAAAATATTTAAATAATTATGATTTACATATGTTTGTATAGTTTATGTTAAATTAAAATGTGTTTCTTTATTTTAACAGTCTAATTATTGTTATATAACCGTTAAAATATAATTAAAAACTTCTATTAAAACAATAAGAATTTTTTCCCTTCAGATTGGCTATTTGTCACACTGTGCGACGCCTAGTTCCTACGCTGACACCTTAATTAGGCAAGCTCCATGACTAGATAGGCTACCAGTAGTTTCAAAATCGACGATCTCAAACTATTAAAGAAGTTTTTTTGTAGTGTTGAGTAATGATCAGATTCTTCATCAAAGTTATCTTTATATTTTTCTCTAACTAAGAACTTCAAGAACTTGAACATCTTCTAGACATTTTTATCTTTATTTTTTCTTTAGGTAAGTTATTAAAAAAGAAAAAAAACTCTGACTAAGAACTTTACAATCTTTAGGATATTTCTGTATGGTGTATAATAATAAGAAACTGAATTTTTCCTTCGTTAAGTCCTCTTGATTTTCATGCAGTCGTTGAAAAATAATTCAGGAATTCATCGCTGATTTGATCCTAAAATTCATTTCAGTCATTTATTTTAATGTCCATCATTAACAGTCCTCTAGTTTCTTTTATCATTTCACTGTACTCTTCCTCAAACAGACGTATGAAATTGTCCAGCATTGAAATGTATAGTATACAATTTCATAATTACCACAATAAAAACAATTATTGCATCTTTAATTATCCAAGGTCATTGATTTTTAAATTATCTACAGTTTTTATTTTCTGGTTAAAATGAAGATGAGATTTGATTCTCTTGTAAGATACGTTTACTTTAATTGAAGGTATTGTTTTGACTGGAATAATGCAGTCCCTTGCAGGCGACCAAACACCAATCCTCATATTAATTACATCCCCTTAATCCAGCAGCGCTAATAGCCCGGAAACTGTGCTACCCACTCCCGCCCCTCCTCCATCACTTAATCGCCGTGTTAAGTGCAAAAATCTGTGCAACCGCAATAATACTTACACCACGTCCTGGCACCGTCCCGGGTCCCACTAACTCAATCCTAATTCGACTTTAAATCGTTTAATTCCCGTTTTATGCGGGCCCGAGTGAGTGCACGCGATTAGGCGCCCGCGGGGGCTGCAGCCGCCCCCCATCCCTCTACTCCTGCGCCCCATTCCTCTTCGGTCCCGTTATTGCTACCGCCGCCGCCTCGGCCCGCCGTCTCGGAACGGGCTGCCCCCAGGAATTTATGGAAATTAATACTGTTTATGCTGCATTAAATTAACGAACGATCTCGGCTCTGCCCGCCTTCCGTAATTAACGAGACACCGACGACGATAATTATTGCATAAAGTCGCCGGATTATGAGGGGCGGCGGTTAACAGGGCGTAAGGGGGGTGAGTTCAAGCAGTAAGTAATGTAAACTGCAGGAGTAAAATATATATATATAAATTTACGTTTCATATAAATTTCCATGAGAAAATTATTCATTCAAATGCATATTGGAAGAGTTTCATCACAATATTTTCCGACAAAATCCTAAAGATAGTCGGTAATTCATGATATAAGGACTAAAATAAAATATAGTTTGTTTTAATTTTAGTAAATAATAAACTAGGTAATATCTGCTACATTTTAAGATTACTTTCTGTAATAGGTATATTGTCAACAAGATGACGCAAGGAAATGTTTCCTGTAATAACTCCACTTTTCTTGTTCCAACAAACTATAAAATATCATTTTATTGAACATACTATTCCTAAGACACTATTTTAAAGTAATTACTACAGTTTCTGTTACAGTTCTTAAGACTGTGATGGCAGGATCGCCATGTGATGTGTGCTGGAACTTCTGGTAACAAGGTGGACAGTGTCTTTATCTAACTAGAGTAGTTTATTTCATGCACATGGTATAGAAGTTGGCTAAAGGCTTGGATTCTTACTTTTACTGTTCTTTTACTTAAGGTTATTTATACATCTAATGTTAAAAACAACAAATGTGTATGATTAACGGTGAAAGTAAGTAACAGTTGGAAGTAGGTACCTCTAAAAAAATCTAGTATCTTAAGTTTTTTAATAAAAATATATAAATAGACTTTATTGATTTGTCCATTTTGATTAATTTAAAAATATCATTGGATAGGAATTAGGAATGATACACTTGTTCTGTTTCATATATTTAGTTATATGTTTTATCAAGAGTGTAGCAAAGCAAGTATCAATCATATTAAAAATATTTACAAAAATATATTTTAAAAAAAATAAACAAAAACGTTTACTTTGTTAATATCACACTTTATTTTTAAGTGACTCGAGTTTCGATCATTAACTGATCATTATCAAACTTAAAGTTTTAACAAGACGGTGCAAGGAAGACATCTACTGATTAGACTATGGATATTAACATATTCATTTCTGGGTATAGATTTTGGTAGTGATTTGATCGAATGTGAATATCTCCTTTAATATAGGGCTGTAAAAAAATTCAAGCTAATGAACAGCACCACTAAATCGTAACTATTTTAGAAAAGTGGGACACTTATATATCATAACGTCCAATTAATGTCGGGCGGTTATGGGCGGCAAAAAAGAGGGAAAAACAAGAGGGAAACATGCCAGGCCTGGACCCCGATGAATTTTTCATCAGGGCATAAATCGACATTGAATTGCGCGTGTCTGTCCACTTTTACGGCCAACGGGGAATATAAGTTCCGAAATTGCACCTCATAACGGTCGAACCGTCGCCGGGGTTTTATGCGGTGCGCTTAAATTTTAAAACAGACACACACACACACACACACACACGTATATACGTACACAACAAGTCACAGATGATGGACGATTGAGAGAAACGTGGGGACATCGGTTTCGGAAAGGTGAATTGTTTTCCGTGGACAGGGCGGAAACATTAAATTTTCCTAGGAATTTACTGTACCTAATTTGCATTTATCTTCTCGCCCTAAAGGCCGTCGGGATTGCGTTATGGTCTTGGCAACTGTTCTCTCCTGAATGAATATTATTTCTCAATTCACTTAAAATAGTGGGACATAATCTTAAATGAGTGTCTCTTGCTAAACACTTCAACTATAGAACTGGTTGGTTTATGGTATAGGAAGTGGATTTTATGATAATAACAAGAATTAGATGAAAAATTATTTTTTTCGTCTAAAGTCCTAAAAAGTTATGGACTTCTACAACTTCCATATATTTATTTGTCATTTTGTATGAATATCAAAGACTTAATTAACATTCAGTTAGTATTTTTAAAGAATTATAGAAATTCTGTAGAAACATAAAATTTAATCCTCAATAAAAGCCCTAAGATGTTATGCAGTTCTAAAATAGAAGAGTTATATATTTCTTAATTTGTATTAGTAGTTTAGAGACCCAATAAAATATAAAATTAAAATCTCAATTTTGTTTAAAGATCAAAGCCTTAACATTCTAGTTTTATGTTGGATGCCTGAAGCCATAACATTGTGATACATCTTGAATCAGGAACTTTATTGTACAGTACGTTTGAAAAAAATTATAAGAAAAACTCTTAGAAAATTCTAAAATGTTTGAAACGACGTCTGTAAAAATAAGGAAAACGTTGCTCGAAAATTTTAGAAGTCTTGATGAAAAGTGTTTAGAAATTTTTTTATAGAATTTAGAATAATTTTGAAGAAAAAATTCTTGTAAAATCTTAGAAAACAGAAAAGAATTATGGAAATATTAAAGAGATGTTTCTAAAAATTTTGGAAAATTGGAAGAGAAACTGCTTCCTAATCCTTTCAAATCTTCACAGGCCTATGAGAATTGACCAACTTTCATACCTATATACTCTTCTAACTACCAGTGAATTTGGCGTACTTTAGGCCAAGACGGGCCAAGGCTTCTGCAATGGCGGTGGTGTTGGACAACATGTTATCACCTCAAGTCATCTGAAACGACGATTGGTTGTGGGTTGGTATAATAGATGATGCTAATCTTGAAACCAGTCGATAAATTGGTCTTAATGGAACATTTTTGGAGACTACGTGACCACGGTACAACATACAACAGGCCATACCGCATTTTACCACCTGGTTTACTGGTACAAAGTAAATGTGGGTGCCTAGTTAGTCTTAATTTCAGTCAGCTTTACAAAACGATCTGACAAAAAAGTTTGTTCAAAGTGATGTTGGACGTTTATTGTCCAAATTGCATCTGCAGATGTCGTAGATGGCTTCGTTGTTAACCATAGTGTTCCAGAGACGTGTGAGTCTCAAATTGGAGTGGTATGGTTGAAGGACAGCATTGGATACTTATGGAGCTGGGTAAATGGCAAACTCCAATATTTCTTTTCATAATTAACAGACAATGAGGAGAATGCCACCACCAAAGGAGTAGAAGATCAAGGAATCCTGAAGTTCGGTACATTAGTCGACCAATTTATGGATCCTGTTTAATACCAAGTCAACGATTTCCTTTCCAATTGTGTAGTGACTACGAACATAATATTAACGACGTCTTCACTTTCGGTGATGAGTTGCGTACGTGCTTCTAGGCACCGTTCTTGTTGTAGAAGGTGTTAAAACTGTCGTCTCCACCTCCTACGGTCTTGTCTGAAGGCATCTGGCCAGCGGATCGGATGCTATGCTGAAGGCAGTACAACTCCCAGCAGGCACTACCAATTTATACACCGTCTTGGCCAACGTGTACTGAGATGTGGATGTATTTCAGTCCAGGAATCTTTTATGAAAGTGTTTTTAACTATTTTCATGGGAGAAAATGAGAGAGAAGCAAGTTTGACGTTTAGAACAAGCTGTTAATACTGATACTAGTACAATTTCCAGGATGGTATAAAAAGTGTATATAGGGCGGTTGGGTGTACATAAACCCACCCTCCAATTAGTAAAACATTATACAGAGTTTTATAAAAATGATTATACAATCTATAACAAGATATATACTTTACTTATTAGATGAATTATCTTCTGTACATTTATTTTTTTGACAAAAACGTCATTTATGATGTTATAACTGGAGGGTGGGATAGTGGACACCCGCCCACCCTACATATATAATTAATTTTAGTAAAAACTGTGCTTTGTATTTCCACAAAATTAACACTGACACTGGCGTAACTTCAAGAAAACTACAGGTGTAATAGTGGATGATGTTAAAATGTATATAGAGTGGGTGGGAGGCCTCAAATCCACCCTCCAATTCGTAGAACATACCTGAGTGTTTTATTAAATTATTGTATTAACTGAAACAAAATGAATAATTTATCTATTATGTTTAAATATAGTAAATTCTGACTAATCTTTTACTAATTGAAAGGTGGGTTTAAGTCAATTCAACCACTCGACATAAAATTGTTTCACATCATCCACTATCACTGCTTTTGTTTTCTGGAAATCACATTATTGTCGGTAATGATATGAAAGAATCATACAGCAGGGTTTTAGCTTAAGTTTAAAAATATATGTAGGGTGGGTGGGTGGCCACTATTCCACCTTCCAGTTATTATATCACAAACAACGTTCATGTCATGAAAGTAATTGTACAGAAGAGATAATTCACATAATTAATAAAGTATACATCTTGTAATAGCTAGTAATATATTCATTTTTATGAAACTCTGACTAAGATTTTACGAGGCCCCCCACCCACCCTACATTTACATTAACCACTCACAGTATTTTAGATTCCTGGAAATCACGCTAGTGTCAGTGTTAACATTAAAGATAAATAAAGCAGGGTCTTAGCTTAAGTTTATATGTATATGTAGGGTGGGTGGGTGGCCACTATCCTACCCTCCAGTTATTATATCATAAACGATGTTTTGGTTATGAAAATTAATATACAGAAGAGATAATTCACATAATAAATAAAGTTCACATCTTCTAATAGCTTACATATTTATTTTTTTTAAACTCTGACTAATGTTTTACTAATTGAAGTTCGAGGCCACCCGCCCACCCTACATATACGTTTTACATTAATCACTATCACTGCTTTAGTTTCCTGGAAGTCACACTAGTCTCAGTGTTTAGATTAAGAAATAATAAGGCAATAACTCAATATCAAATGTTTATGTAGGGTGGGTGGGTGGCCACTATCCCACCCTCCAGCCATTATAATATTACCGACTTTTCGTATAAAAAAATTAATTTATAAACGACTTTTTTGGCATTAAATTAAATTTACAGAAGAAATAATTCACTTAATAAATAAAGTATAGATCTTATATATATTTTTGTAAAATTCTAACTAATGTTTTACTTTTAGAAGAGTGGCTTCGAGAATATTACCCATATACATATACTTGTTTAATTTACCCACTAAAACCTTCAGTTTACTTGAATATGTAGGGTGGGTGGGTGTTAGAACTAGAAGATAATATTTCCATAATAAATAAATTACACATTATGTTATAGTTTCTTTATTAATTTATAAAAACTCTCACGTAGGTTTTACTGATTGAAGGATGGGTTAGAAGCCACCCACCCACCCTACATATACACGTTTACATCATTGCACTATCACTGTTTAGGTTACTGGGAATCAAACTAGTGTTGGTAATAATATTAAGTAATCATGAAGAAAAGTTTGAGATTGAGTTTAAATGTATATGTAGGGTGGGTGGGTGGCCACTATCCTACCCTCCAGTCATTACAACATAAACAATGTTTGGGTAGATCGTAAGATATCCTTGATACCAGGAAGAGGATGCTGGACTTTGGATTATTGAAGATCATAAAACTTGGGATTATTAAAAACCATAAGACTCTAGACTTTTGAAGACAAGAAGATTATTGAAGACCATAAGACTTTTAATAATTGAAGAACATAAGATTTTGGATTATAGAAGATCATAAGACTTTGGATTATTAAAGACTATAAGACTCTGGATTATTGAAGACTTTGGATTATTGAAGACCTAAAACATTCTATAAATTCAATACCAGAAAATGTTTTAATATTAAGCACCAAGGAACGATTACAGATTTACATTATTGAAGATCATAACAACTCGGATTTATTTAGAAGATCTCGAAAGCTTAGATGATTGATTACGAAGAAATTAAAATCATTACAGACAATAAAATCTTTGCTTTTAAAGATCACACGACTTTGGATTATTGAACACCCATAACTGATTGGAAAGTTTGGATTTTTAAAGACAAGAAAATTTATAATTAGTGATAATTCATCACGCATAATTGATTGGATTACTAAAGATATAAAAAAGTTTGGTTTATTGAAACAAGGAAACTTTGATTCACAAAACCCAGATCGAAACGTTTCTAGGAACATTATAAAAAAAAAACAACAGAAGACAATCAATTGCAACAGTTGATGAAAATTTGCCCTCAGAAATTATTTAGATGAAAAATTAGATTTGAATTGTAGCAACTGAAATTTGCATTGACTGGATTATTGCATTTTAAAGCATCAACGTCAAATTTTTGGAAAACGACAAATACTAATCTGATAAATATCACAGATATCAAGATTAATAATACGATTTAAAAAAAGTTGCATTTTGTGTAAAAAAATTAGTACATATAATAAGAAATTATTAAAGGATTTAACAATCGAAGAAAATTCAAGAAATTAATTATTTGGATCTAAATAAGAAAAGAAATTTGTGTACTTAATAAATAAATTATCAAAAGATTCAAAATTCGAAGAAATTCCAAGAGATTAATTATTTGCATCTAAAGAAATTTGTGTACTGAAAAAATAAAGATAAGAGAAAGAATAAGAAAAACAAAACAAAATTGCATCATCAAAGAAGTAAAGATAAGAAAGATAACAAGAATTTGAATAAGTATTGGTAAAAAAAATAAACTTTGAAGATCTAAACTCTAAATATCAAACAGCCATAAAAATCATCGCAACTACAAAATTTAAACGCGTTCTGGTGAAATAATCAAAATTTAGAAAAAAACAACCAAATAATTTTCATCAAGATAAGTGAAGAAACCAAGTTACGTAAGGGATAATAAAGTTTTTAATTCGTATCGCCAAATAAATTGAATATAGAAGATTAAACAACTAAAGTCAACACAGATTCAATTTTAATTTAAGTGAAGAAGTCAAAATAGGTATTAATCAAGATAAGTGAAGAAATAAAAATACGTAAATATAATAAAGATTTTATTTTGTATCACTAAAGAAACTAAATATTAAGATTAAATACCCAAAGACAACAAAGCTTTTTATCCAAAGATTTACAAATAAGATCATAATTGAAGAAATACAGTGAAGAAAAATTACAAATATTAAAGATAAGAAAGACTACAGCTCAAACAAAGACGATTAAAGAAGGTACAGATACAAAAGTATTAAAACAAAATTCAAGGTTCAATAAATAAAGATTACAAGAATAATAAATCGTAATAGTGAAGATAACAGCAATTGAAGAAAATAAAAATAAATTACAGAACAGAATTTAACGATTAAAAAAATATAACAAATTGAAGAATTGAAGACAGCGCAGCTTCAAAAGCCAAATAAGTGAAGACAGGAAGATTATTAATCAAACTAGTTGAAGTGAAGAAGCGTAGAAGATAAAACAGTAAAGACAGCACATCTTCAAACCCAAATAATTCAAATCAATCAAATTACTTGAAGTAAAGAAATAGTGCAGATTAAACAATTGAAGACAGCACAGCTTCAAAAGTCAAATCTGTGAAGATAAAAGCATTATTAAACAAACCAGTCAGAGTGAAGAAACCTTGAAGAGACAAAAAATTATACAGATTAAACAATCAAAGAAAACACAGCTTCAAAAGTCAAATCAGTGAGGATAAAAGGATTATTAATCAAACTAGTTGGAGTGAAGAAAGGTTGAAGATACAAAAAATATTACAACTTAAAGAATTAAAGACAGCACATCTTCAAAAGCTAGTGCACTGAAGACAGGAAGATTATCAATCAAATTAGTTGAAGATAAAAAATATTACAGATTAAGCAACTAAAGTTCAAAAGCCAAAGAGAAAATAGGAAGATTATTAATCAAATTAGTTGAAGTGAAGAAACCTTTAAGATAAAAACTGAGTTAAATTTTTAATGCTAAATAAATGTATAGATACAAGAAACAACATAAATCATTAAAGTGTGGAGGATAATAAGAAATTAAATAAGTGAAAAAGTTAAAGTTTGAAGAAAATCAACTGAAGATAACATACATATAAAATTAAACATATCGAAGATTTTAAATCAAACCAGTGAAGAAAAGAAGAACCGTCAAAGTGAATATCAGCTTAAGGAAGTTAAAAGAAGATAAAATAATTAATTTATAGATCGTGAAAAACAAACAAGTGAAATTGAAACTAAAACAAGTGAAGATAGCTTGAGTAGTTAATTCGTGATTAAATTAGAAGAATAAATAAATTGAAGATTAAAACAATTAAAACTATATATAGCAATTAAAATTGAAGGAATCAACAACAAGTGAACATATTTAAAACCGTACATAGTAATTAAAAGTGAAGGAATTAGAAATAAATCAAGTGAAGAAAACGAAGATTTTAGATCAAAAAAAAGCTAGTCTTCAATATCATATAACACAATTGAAGGCATTAAAAATTTTCTACTAAACGACTGAAGAAACCATTGATTCAGTTAGTTAAAACAATTGAAGCTACAGAATAGAAAAGGATAAGAAACTAACGATTAGGATTACAAGATAATAAACTGTTGAAAATAAAGCTGATCAAATTAAAGAATAACAAAAATTATAAGCCAATAAATTGAAGAAAACGAAAATCACTAATAGAAAAATCAAGGAAAATCAGTGCTGAATATTAAACAATTGAAGCTACAGAACAGAAGAAGATCAACAATTAAAATTACAAGCTCTGCTATTTTTTTATGCAGCGCAGTTAACTTATATTGATTTTTACACCGGAGAGCTTGATTCAGTATTAATGGAATGTGTTTTTTTTAGAATTGTAGTTGGTTCACATTCTTCAAAACTATATAATAGAATTTCAATTTGTTTTCTCTTGGTCTCTTCCATCTCAGTAGTTAAATGACCTCCTAATTCTGCTATAGATATGCACATTCTTCTATTATTCTTCGATTTTCAAAGATTATTGTTGATTATTTTCAATGTCGTTCCAGATTCTTTTCCTTTTGCCTTCTTTACGGTAAGTACTTTAGATTTGTGTTGCTACTCATGGTGAAAGTACCGGGTCGTGCCTTGGTGAAGGTGCCGGGTTTAATCTTAAGCAACGTTTCGTATTTATTTAGCAGAAATAAATACATACAAACTAGAGTTGCTTTGGCAGTTGTGCTGCTTGTAATACGCAAATCATGTTTGTATACAATATTCACTTATTTCCTTATTTTAAAACAACCTATATACATATTTTTTATACATTGTTAATTATTTCATTTAAACACAACGGAACAATAGTCGAATGCTGTGGGTTGAAGGAGGAGTTGGCGGGGTTGGGTTGTTTGGTGTAAATTCCATGGAGAAGACAATGAGGCCAAGTTGTGTAGTTGCCCGGCCGTCGAGTGAGGGAGGAGAGGACAAGTCCCTGCGGTCGAAGGAGGAATTGGAGCCGGAAGCGTCGGCGGCAGCGCCCAAGATATTCGCTTGTTGTTTGTGTAACTTTGCAATTGTGTTTCTCTCGTCGCCACCACCCACACCACGTCGACGTACAGCCGCCGTCCGTACGACCGCCCGCACCCGCCCTGTCCGCCCGCGGGCCGTAACTCGTCCTCTCCTAGAGAGAGAGTTGGCGGCGGTCGCGCGGACACGGCGTGTAAATTCACGCCCCAACAATTAAGGCGATAATTAGTGTGCGAAAATTCTCCAGCGAGCGGCAAAGGAAGAGGAAAACAAGAGGATGCTTCATGCTACATATGGATTTTCTAAGCACTTTATATTCATATTTTCTTATTAAATCTTTAAACAAGTTCCCTAAATCTCTTTCTTCGCCGTTTTTAGTGAAGAAAGGATTTTAAACGCGTTTTTATTATTAATAGAATCTTCACATGAATAGCAACTTCGTATTCTTCCTATGATTTGGGGTAATAAGTATCTTCCTGGTGATGAAGTTCCTCTACTGTTTTAACAATCCTACCGACTGCGCTAGTTTTTATTTTTTATTTTGGAGGGGGAGTGATAATTGATTTTTTTTAAATATTATCATTTTATTACATACACGTGCTGCAGTGAAACATCAGAGAATGAATGACACTTATTTATAATATATTTTAATTGCTCCTGCTTTGTTAACTCGGGCATAAATTTCAGTACCATCGAGGATCGAATAAATTCAACTCAAACCCCTTCCCTTCTTTTGTTTTATTCTCCTCTACGGTCCGTAAAATAAGTTTACTGCCGATGTCGCCTGAAATATTCGGAATTCCGGCCGTTCGAGTTATGATAAACGTTTTCGCCGCAGGACGAGGACCGAACATTAAGTTTTCCGTCGGCGGAAACAACTATGCATATTAATAAAACGTGTATAATTTTATTGTTGCATAATTCAGCGTCGTTAAATTTGAGTGCATCGTCGCGCGCGCTCCCGACGAGCACACACGTAAGAAGAATAAAAGTCCTCGGGCGTCGGCGTCCCTCAGACAGACGGCGATTTCACGGTCGGTTGATCGTCGATACGGTCGATAAAACAGTCGTTTAACTGCAGTCACGGCCCCTCACCTGCTGCTGCCGCCGCCTGCCGACCGCTCCGGAGGATTTTTCACGATTCGATTCGGAACGGATAGATTAGCTCAATGTTTCCGACAACTTTGCCCTTTATACAAGTTGTTCCTTCAGTTATTTGTACAAATACGCAGTTGATGAACATTATTAATAAAGCCTTAACAACTCATCATTAAATTCAAGCATCGAATCCACCAAACAGGAAATTATTGATGAATTAAATTTAGAAATCAGTAACAAAACGAAGTATATTGATAAACTTGTGAGTCGCGTAAAAATAATTGGAAATGATGCAATCGAGGCTGAAGAAACCTTAACAAAATTTATAACAAGTCTTCAAGCTGATATAAAGAAGTTAAATTTTGAATTAACCAGAATTAATAGAATTAATAAAGATCTAGAAGATGAAATTCATAATTACAAGGATATAATATCAAATACTTCACGAACAATCTTATCGCCAAGTTCTACAGTTTCTCCCATAATGGATTGCACAAAATGCATCATTTATAATTCTAAAATTGAGGAACAACGAAAACAAATCAACGACCTTGTTAATTCTAACGTTGAATTAAATAATAACATGGAGCAACTTTCAAAAACATTAAATGAGTTTAATACAGTAAAAACATGTTTGATAATATTAAAACCAATACTAAAATACTTATTTTGAGTGATAATCATGGGAAATATCTTGGACATCTAACGCAGAAAGTATTCAACAAATTTTCAAAAAATCCTTCAATTACATCCATATACAAGCCGAACGCCACTTTTGACAACGTTATTATAAATATCAAGGAACTAACAAGAAACTTCACACAGGACGACCATGTGTTTATTATGGCAGGGACAATCGATGCCATCAAGGGAATGCAGATAAATAAAACGAGTGTAAAAAACGTATTACAAAAAGTTTCCTCAAAAACCAACATTCATATTATTGGAAACCCTTTGTGGAAGAAACGACTTATTTTAAATAAATTTATCACGTCTGTAAATACTCAATTATCGGAATGTGCACGTGATCTCAATTGTACATATTTTTATAATAATGTGTTATCACACAATCAGTTTTACATTAATAATAAGTTTAAATATACAATGATTTCTAAGGTATTGCTTCAGTTGGAATCATCTGGACCCATGTATCCTTATAGTAGTTCAATAATTTCATCGTCGCCAAAAAACATGTTTTCACCTGCGTAACTAAAAACAAAATTAAATTAACTTGTCTATTTATTAATATTCAATCTATACGGTCCAAGATTAACGAACTTGCTATTATACTAAATGACAGCTCTCTTAATATATCAGTACTTTGTGTCTGCGAACACTGGCTTCTTAATGAAGAGTACACGTCACTTGGATTTACTAATTTTCATGTAGCGGCACAGTTCTCAAGAAAAATATTTAGTCATGGAGGCGTATTAATTATGATTAAGAATAACATAGATTATTTTCCTCTTGATTTCTCTAGTCTAATATCAGAAAAGGATTGTGAAATTACTGGAATTGTTTTCAAACAGAATATAATATTAACCGCATATCGTTCACCTAGTGGTGATTTTAATAAGTTTTTATGCATTTTATCGAAGGTGTTAGATAGTATAAATTTAAATAATAAGATCATCTACCTCGCCGGCGATTTCAACGTCAGATTTAACGGTAATGATTACAAAAAGTCACAGCTTATAGAACTCGCCGAAAGTTACAGTTTAAAATTTTTAGTTCATTTCCCCACACGATTCAACAATTGTATTGATAATTTATGTACCAATTGTCCTAATGTAACTTTGACGAAACCTTTAGAAACATGCATTTCAGATCATAGAGGTATTTTGTTTGAAATTTTTACGGAAAATCCTTCATCTAATAAGACAACCAGTAAAAGTGTACGTCCGATCACAAACATAGGTAAATTTAGATTATTTGAACTTCTAGATCGAGAATCATGGAAATTTATAGATAAAATAGATAATGTAAATGCTTGTTTTGATAAATTTATTTCAATATTCACCGGACATTATAACACTGCTTTTCCAGTTAAAAAACTGTTTAATCAAAACAGATGCAAAGGCATTAAGTGGTTCAATTCTCAATTAGCGGGCATGCGAAATACTTTGGCTCTAATTACTGAAGCCTATAATAAAACACAGAACATGGAACTAAAAATTATAAAGAATAGATACCGACAAAAATACAAATGTGCAATTGAATCACATAAGTTAGATGCAAATAATGCCCACTTAAGGAATTCTTTGTTTAGGCCTAAAGCAGTGTGGGAAATTGTAAATTCTAATAGAGGTTCTAAAATCAAGACGAATCCTTGCGGAATATCAGCAAATACACTAAATGAATTCTTTACTAATATACCTGCTGATATTTTAAGTTCATTACCGGACGTTGACGTTGATCCCATAGTTTTAATGTGTTCTAATCCCCCAGCTAGTGGAATGTATTTTAAATTTGAGGAGGTTTCAACTATTTCTGTGAGTAAAGTAATTCAAAATCTAAAACCAAGCAAAAGCGTTGATGCATATGGGCTACGGTGTGATATTTTAAAGTCAGTTCTTAATGCGATTCTAGTGCCACTAACAAAATTAATAAATAAATGCATTCGAAAACATATTTTTCCTGATACTCTGAAGAAAGGATTAGTTATCCCTATATATAAGAACGGAGATAGTTCTGATCCAAATAACTTCCGACCGATATCTATCCTACCGGTGTTTGCTAAAATTCTAGAAAAAATTCTACAGCTACAGATGAATGGATATTTTGAACGTTTCGATATTTTCTGTAAGGAGCAGTATGGTTTTCGTAGTGGTCTTTCAACTACTAACGCTGTTAGTGATTTTGTAGAGCAAACCTTAGATTGCTTTGAGGAAAAAAGCGTCTGCAAGTCGTCGTTTTTGGATCTTTCAAAAGCGTTTGATTGTGTTTCCCATGTAATTCTTCTAAGAAAACTTTATTTCTATAATGTACATCCAGATACATGTCGCCTAATAGTATCTTACCTGTCTGGTCGATCACAATGTGTTATATCCAATGGTCAATTTTCCAGAAATCTTCCTACTGTACATGACGTACCGCAAGGCTCAATTCTGGGGCCATTGCTATTTCTTATATATATAAATGATTTGCCAAATGCAGTAAAAAATTCAAATCTAATACTATATGCTGATGACACGACTCTGATAAGTAGATCAAAAACTCTAAGTGATGTTGCAGCTCTGAATAGAGAAGCTCAAGGAAATGCATCCATATGGTTTAACAGCAATCGCCTTAAACTGAATGATACAAAAACGACGAATATTGCATTTTCTCTCAAAAAAACTGACGACCCTATCATATCAACAAAATTCTTAGGAATACACCTTTCTTCAGATTTATCGTGGAATGTACATGGCAATACCCTTTCGAATAAATTAAGTTCAAGCATATTCGCAATTCGCACTCTTAGGTCACAAGTATCAAAGGATGTTTTAAGAGCTGCGTATTTCGCGCTTTTTCAATCGCATATGTTATATGGATTAATTATATGGGGCCATTCAGCGATTAGGCATAGAATCTTTAATTTGCAGCGCAAAGCTCTAAGGATTATGTGTGGGTATGCTTACGATGATGACTGTCGCCAGGCTTTCATAGACGAGCATATCTTAACCTTACCATGCCTTTATATCTACGAGTGTCTGATATATGTTAAAAAAAATCAGAATTCATATCAAACGTACCCCAGTATAAATACTCACTGCACTAGACAACGTAGAAAAATCTATCCAAATTCTATCCGCCTTAAAAAATCTCAAACAGGTACTAGATATTATAGCGTTAAATTTTTTAACAGACTACCTCAGGAGATCAAGGATCTTTCACTTAAAAAGTTCAGCAAAACTATAAAAGATCTCTTGGTCTCTAATGCATTCTACAGTTGGGAAGATTATTTAGGATTTAAATTCTCTTAACTGATTTTTAGTTTTAATGTATATGTTTGTGTAACTTTATAGTATATTTATTTATTTGTTTGGTTATTATTCTTATTCTTTTTATTTATATTTTACTCGCTGATGTACTTTTAATAGTTTTAGTTCTTTTAAACTTATTCAATTGTTTTTAATTACTTGTTTCCTGTACTATTTTACTAATTGCTTATTTTAAATTTTAATTTTTAACATATAGATAGTTTAATATATTCTTGTAAATATTATTTAACACCTTTTTAGTAATTTCACTTATATCCGCTAATTTACTGCCCATGATTTTCTCTTTACCCAGCTACTACACATGTATGTATATATATTTTTAAACATTGATTATTGTCATAGATTTAGGACTTTGTAATTGACTTGTGTAAGCATTATTGCAAAAACACGAATAAAGTATTATTATTAATACAATTTATTTGAAAAAACTATATTTATAAAATAGCTAAAGCGAGAAAAAATATCTTATTTTTGTAAACAAAACGCGACAAAGCACAGTAGAACTTGAAAGAGTATGGCAGAGTTGTGTAGATCACAAAAGAATTCAAAGAGACCAAGACAAATCTCAAAAGAACTTGTTTTGTATTCTGCTCGACGCAATTGCGCTCTGTAATTTGAGTTAGCTGTGCCGACCTACATTATGTTGTTCATTTTTGCCCTATTTTGTTTTCTTTTGCTCTCCTTCGTCCTTTCTCTCATGCTCTCTTTCGCTACCTGGTCCTCTTTTTCTCTCTCTCTTATTATCTTTCGCGCTTCCTAGTTCTTTTTCGTTCTCCTTTGTTCTCTATTGCTCTCTTTTGTTCTCCCTTGCTCTCTCTTGCTCCCATTCGCTCTCCCTTGCTTTGCTTTACTCTCTCTCGTTCTTCATTGCGCTATTTCACTCCCTCATACTATCTATGCTATTTTGTGAAAAGTTAATAAAACACTGCCCTTAACTCTATTAATTTTAGTTGTTTTTTAAACTGTATTATGCTCTTATCTTTCGTTTTCTCTTGCTCTTCTTCGTTTTGTCTTTTGCTCTCTCTTCCTTTCTTTCGCTCTCTCTCTCTCTCTTTCTTGCCCTCTTTTCCTCTCTCTTGCTCTCATTTGCTCTCTGTCTAGTTCTCTTTCGCTCTCCCTTGCTCTCACTTACTCTCATTCCCTCTCCTTCGCACTCTTGCTTTTTTGATCTCCCATGCACTCCTTCACTCTCTTATGCTCTCTCTTATTTTCTTTCGCTCTCCCTTGCTTTCATTTTGTAAAAATTTTATATGAACTCTTTTTCTCTTAGTAATTTTAGTTTACTCTTATTTTCTCTCCTTCACGCTCTCTCTCTCTCTCTCTTTCTCTCTATCGATCTCTTCCGCTTCCCATTGCTCTCAATTTTGTGAAATTTTTTAAGAAAAGCCGCTTTAAACTCTTTTTTTTTCTAGTTATATTAATTGTTTCTTTGAAGTATTTAAAAACTCTTATATATTATTGTTATGTTCTGCCGTGTTCTATTGTGCTCTGTCGTGTTGTGTGCTATGCTCAATTGTATTCTAATGTGCCACTTTATGTTCTGCTGTGCCCTGTTGAACTATGTTGTGCTCACGTAATTTATATGAACAACTGATATAAACTCATTTTTTTAATATTTTTAGTTATTTATTTTTACTAATTTTAACACATTATAAAATTATTTTAAGAAAATTTCCAGCGATTATTTAACTAATTTGGATTGCTCTTTAGTAAAAAAAATATGATATTTTAAAACGTTTCTTAATAAAAAAAATTTGGTTACATATTACCGTCTTTTTATTTCCTTTTAATTAAAATTTATATCTTTAACAAAGTTTTTATAATTAATGTTAAATATTCGAAATTGAAATAAAACTGAAACATACTGAAACATTCACTCGGCTATGTTAGGGTCTTACTACCCTCTACTTTGTTGTTTTCTGTTGCTCTTTTGAGCTCCCCTATACAGATATAATAAATTCCCTATTGTGCTCTAACAGAGCATAGTTATGTTTTGTTCTGCTCTGACTACTCTGTGAAATCCTATTGTGCACCATTAGATTCCGTTATGCTTTACACTAATCTCGTATGTTCTATAATGTTTTATTGAGCTCTGTCGTGTTCTGTTGTGCTGCGTTATCCTCTTCTATACTGTGTCGTTCTCACAATGTTCTGAAAATTGTTTGTTCCACTGGGAAATGTTTGATTTTACTCTCCTCTACTTTACTTCGCTTTGTTCTAGTCTGTTGTGCTCTCTCTTGTTTTCTAATGTGCTCTATCAAGTTCTGTCGTAATCTGTCTTGTTCTGCGGTGCTCTACAATAATCTACCATTGCGCTCTATAATTATGTTCTGTGGTAATGTATTGCAAATTTTGGCA
This sequence comes from Ontholestes murinus, assembly GCA_963969525.1. Lineage (NCBI taxonomy): Eukaryota > Metazoa > Arthropoda > Insecta > Coleoptera > Staphylinidae > Ontholestes > Ontholestes murinus. Next base: position 7,792,095 of record OZ018393.1, read on the forward strand.
CATAAAATAATTTTTTTTTAAATTATCGACTAGTTCTTAACTGACTATGATTGCTTTTGTAAATATTTCTTAGAACGTTTTAAAACGTTTTTTTCTAGTATTTTTTACTATATCTTAGCGTTTTGTTAATTTTAGTTTAAATTTTAATTTTCAACTGATCTCCTATGCTTTGTTGAATTATATTGTGCTCTGTCATATTCTGTTTTGCTCGGTCGTGCTCTGTTCTACCCTGTTGTGCGCTATTGTACTTCACTGTGCTTTACTCTACTCTATTGTGCTCTGGTATGCTCTATTGTGTTCTATTGTGCTCAATAGTGTTCTGTCGTGCTCTATTATGCTACGCTATACTTTGTTGTCTTCACAATTTTCTGAAAATTTTTAGAAAAACTGCTTTCTTTCGTTTGTTTTTTTCTTTGGTGACTTTGTTGACAGATTGATATAGTAAAACAACACTTGTCACTTGACAAATGGTAGTTGGTAGTTAACATTTGGCACTTCACGTATAATAGATGACTTGAAAATTTACGATTTATAATTAGTAGTTCAAAAATGACAGATTAATCAAGTATCTTTGGTCTCCTTTCTTGAAAATTACATATATAACAAGTTAATTTTAAAAGAAAATACGTCAATTTTTTGGGCCAAAGAAGCACGAGCGGAGTTCACAATCACAAATTGTTTTCTTCCACTCAAACCCTCCCTTTTCCACAATGATGAGGAAGCGAATACCGTCTTGGGCAGCCGGATTTTTTTATATATGCTTTTGTTTACTATTCTTTTTCGCTCATTCGTGGTGTTTTCCACTCTTTCTCTTGTTTTCTTTCGCTCTTCCTTGCTCTTAATTTTGTGAAAACTTTATGAAAAACTGCTTCAAACTCTTTTTTCCAAGTAATTTTAGTTGTTATTTATTAGGTATTTTAAAACTCTATTATATTATGTTGTTCTCTTTCGCTCTCTTTCGTTCTCCTAGCTCTCTCTTGCTCTCTTTCGTTTTCCCGTGCTCTTTCTTGTCCGCTTTATCTCTTTTGCTCTCTCGTATACTTGTTCGTTTTCCCTTGCTTTAAATTTTGCAAAAACAAAATTGAAAAACTGCTTTTTTTTGCTTAGTTTACTTTCATTCTCGCTCCGTCGCTCTCCCTTGCTCTCTTACATTCTCTTTCTTGCTCAGTTCTGTTTTCTTTTAGCCGCTCTTATTCTCATTTGCTATCTGATGCCCTCTTTCACTCTTGTTCTTTTTTGGTCTCCCTTGATTTCCTTCGTTTTTTCACTTGCTCTCTCTTATTCTCATTTGATCTCTTTTGCTCTATTCCGATCTCTCTCCCTTGCTCCTCTTCTTCTCTTTTGTTCTCTATTTTTCTCTTTCGCTCTCTTTCTCTCTAGCTCTTTTTCGTTCTCCTATGCTATTTCTTACTCTTATTCGATCTCCCTCGCTCTCTTGCTATCATTCGTTCTCTCTCTTGGTTACTTTCGCCCACCTTTGCTCTTTCTTGCTCTCTCGTGCTCACTTTCGCTCTCCCTAGCCCCTCTCAATTTTGTAAAATGTTTATGATAAACTCTCTTTTACCCTAGTAATTTTAATGGCTTTTTTTAAGTATTTTAAAACTCTACTATATTATGTCGTTCTTTTTCGCTCTTTTTCGTTCGGTCTTGCTTTCCTTCGTACTGTCTCTTTCTCTTCTTCGATTTCCCTTGCTCTCTCTAAGTCTCATTCGTTTTCCTTCGCTCTCTCTTCCTGTCACTCTCTCTTGCTCTTGTGCTCTATAGTGCTCTGTTGTGCTCGGTTATGCTCTTGTGAACATAACAAAGTATAGTTGTGTTCACAATTTTCTGAAAATTATATGAAAATCTGCATTTAACATTTTTCTTTAATAATGTTTAATTGGGTTTACTGATAATTTTTTTGGAGATTGTAACTGCTTTTAATTAATAAATATTTTGAATATGTTTTTTAACGATTTTTTCATTTTTAAGTTTATCAATATTCGCAATTTAAAGGATATTGGAAATTCTGTGTTATATTGTGCCCTATTTTGCTATGTTGTATCCTGTTATGCTCTGATGTGTTCTGTTGTGCTCTGCTCTGCAGTTGTAATCAATGCGCTGGTTTACTGTGCACTATTAAGCTCTATTGTGCTCTGTCACGTTCTCTTCTGCTCTCCCTTCCTTTGTTGTCACCTGATGTACGCCATTGGACTCTGTTTTGCTCTGCACTACTCTACCATGTTCTGCTAGATTCTATTGTGTTCTATTGCGTTCTATCGAGGTATATGAACAACTGCTTATGTAAAAATTCCCTGCAAATTCCATCATTCTTAAATGCATGATCAACAACAGAGCAAATGTGATTAATGATAATTTACAGATAAAATATGACTGTTTGCAATTAAAATTTATTAATTGACTGATGACAAAGAAATGGTAATTGTTTGTAATGTTAGATAATAAATTATTTACGGTAGATGACAGATATATCAAATTTCAAGTAAGATGACAGATAATAAAAATAGCGATTTTGAATTATAATTGAGAGTTAAGAGATAATAAATAGTCGTTAACAAGTAATAGATGAAAATTTACAATTGTTGCTATCTCTCTTGCTCTCATTTGCTCTGTTTCGCTCCTCCTTGTTCTCTTTCGCTCTCCCTTGATCTCTCTTATTCTAATTCGCTCTCGATCGTTCCATCTTGCACTCTTTCGCTCTGTCCTGCTTTCTTTCGCTCTCTCATGCTCGATCTCTCATTTTCTCTTTACCTCTCCCTTGCTCTCGGCTTTGTGAATTTTTTTTTTTGAAAAACTACTTTAAACTCATTTCATCGTAGTATTTTAATACTCTACTATATTACGTCATTCTCATACGTTCCTTTTCGCCATCTTTCACTATTCCTTGCTCTCCTTCGTTCTCTCACTTCTTCTCATTTGCTATTTTAGCACATAAAACTATTTTAAGAAAACTATCGACTAATTACTAACTGTTACTGATTGTCTTTTGTAAATATTTTTAGAAACATTTTAAAACGCTTTTCCGGTACTTTCTTTAACATCTTAACATTTTTATAAATTTAATTTAATCAAAATTTTAATGTTAAACTGTTGTATTGCATGTTCTGTTTTATTCTGTCCTACTCTCTGTCATTGTACTCTGTTGTGCGTTACTCTACTCTATAATCCTCTGCTATGCTCTATTGTATTTTATTGTGCTCCATAGAATTTTGTCGTGCTCTATAATGTTTTGTCGTGTTCTGTTAGGCTTTGACGTATTCACAATTTTCTGAAAAACTGCATTTTTCGTTTTCTTTTGCTTTGTTGACTTTGTTGACAGATTGACATACTAAAATGACACCCAACAGGTGACAAATGGTAGTTGGTAGTTACCATTTGGCAGTTCACATATAATAGATGATTTAACAAGAATTTATGACAGATGACAGAAACCAAATTTCAGCTAAGGGATAGATGGAAGTTTGCAAATGTAAGTTTACAGGTGATCGATTAAGGTTAAAGGGATAATCAATTTCACGATTGTTTCTCATTCGTAGAATAGTTTGTTGAAAAAAAAATTACATACTTTTATAAATTATTCAACGATCCTACCGACTGCGCCAATTATTTTTTGGGATACTTAAAATTAGTTTTTAAAAAAAGAATTATTATTTTATTACATATACGTGCTACAGTGCACTAACAGAGAATGGATTACACGTATTTATAATATAATATTATCGCTACTCGCTCTTGCTCAGCCGAATGCTAGTGTGGGTGATGCGGTCGAGGAGAATACTCAATTTATATAAACTTTTTCTATTTTAAATTATTTATACAAATATAAGTTTTCTAATTGATTGTAGTTTAAAATTATTCAGTTGTTGCACGGTGCTTGTAATACATTTTGAATGCAAATATAAAAAGTTCGGAAACTAATACGCTCCGAAGAACTTTAAATATTTAAGTTCTGAATTGTATAATTCCGAAGTTTGTCCGCTGCAATTTCACCCTTAACAAGTTTAGATGATCAGGAATGTTGGATACGACCTGGACGAATTTGATTTAGCCGCCCTGTTTATCCGTCCACTTAAGAAGAGAAGAGAGAAAAAAAAAACAGAAGGCCGCCCCCCGCCCTCTTCCGACCTGCGTATCTTTCTTTCTCTCCGGAGGAGTTGATAAGGTCGCTTTAAACAAAAGGGAAAATCGAGCCCGTGGAACGTCGGAGCAATTTCCGGCGCTACGTGTCCCCAATCTTAAAACGGCGTCGCGGGGGCGCGCGCCCCCCCCTCCGGGGCCGGCCGAAATTGACTGAAAAGACGGTTATTTAGGTATTTCGCTACGTGACCGATTTACATAAGTGCGGACGTCTGCCGTTTTCCCGCTGCCAAACCGGTTAACCGGGAGAGATGAAGACGTTAGATTGTGAGCGAGGTAACAAAAAAAAGAGAGAAGAGAGAAATTGCTTCTATTTTATTTTGTAAATATACTCGATTATTAGTGAATTGTCGCAGTGCTAGTGGTATCGGTTGAAATTAGGTATTACGGATGATTCGCGTGTTGAATAAATGTGTACCGTTCGTAATAAATAAATCGGTGAGAGGGGGATGAATAATTGGGAACGGCGCGCCCGGAATTCTTGCAATAAACCGTAAGTCCCCGGAAAATTCTTCCCCCGAGCAAACATTCTGTCGGCGCTCGGAATTTTTGCGATTCATTAAAATTTTCGTGCGGCCTCCCGCGTTATAAATAAGCGCGGTGGTTTTTGGGGGAAAGGGGGTGAGGATGGGCGCTCGGTTTCAGTTTTACGGCCGGCGTGGATTAAGAAAAATTTTACGGCCCTCGCCGTTTCCGTGTACGTACAAGGAGAACACGAACAATCAAACGGTCGTAAAAACGTCGTCGACGCCACCCCCCTCGTCCCCCCCACGCCGCAAACGATGATGGACGCCGCTCGCATGACTACGGATGGAACGTCACGTAATCCCGATGTGATAATGTGCTGATTTTAATTTTTTTCTATTTAGATAATCATATTAATACAAAATTCGACTCAATTACTTCAACAACGAGATCTAAATTTATCGAAACCGGACTAAAAATTGAAATGGCATTCGTGATCGATTATATTATCAGGTCGCTAACAGAGGGAAGTGGAAGACGTGATCGGGTTATATTGTCCGTGCCACACAAATTCCGGTGTATCGTCCGATTTAACTCCGGGCCGAACTTCCCTTCTGTGTCAACCCCGTACCTTCGTAATAAACGTCCATCCGGAGCTGGTTGGCGGATCGGTGCTACCGCTGGCTCCGATACCACCGACCCCCCGTCCATCTGTAGCCAGGCCCCGTCGACCGATTAGCATATTGGGGTCGTGATGTGGGTCGACAAATCTCTGCCCATTAATTCATTCATCTCTTGACAGTTTATAGTGTCAATAATTTACTGCGCTGCTAAAATTATCGTTATTAAAGTTACAACAGAAATGCCTAATTGGTTAATGTAGAAATTTTGTCAGAAAATAATATCTTCGTAAGTTCTACAAATATTTAAAGAATTATATAATACAAGTAATGAGAATGATTAAAAATTTCAAGTTAATAATAATAAAAAAAATTCTCTTTGTTATAAGTTTGTATCAAAACAAGCCTTGACAATATTACCCTAATCTAAAAACAAGATCTGTTTATGTGTCCCTCACGTCGGAAAAGAGAGTGTGTGTGTGTGTGGAAAAAATCCCGAGGCCGCGATAAGAAAAACAAATGCAGGCGGCGGCGTTCATTGATGTAATCCAGTTTACCTTTTGTTTATGTCGACTTTTCCCTAGCGCGCGAGCGCGATAACCAGATAGAAGGGTGGGTTTTGTGCGATCCGTTTTTTTTTCTGCTGTCCTCCGTAATGCCCGTGTCGAAATAGGGGGGGTTAATCTTATCCAGTCATTGTCCCCATCTAAATTATTTTCTATTTAGGCCCAACGTGGAAGCGCGATACATCCACCAGCACCAACCGCCCACCCACCCCTCTACGTAAAGGCCGTTCCGCTCCGGATAATAACTGTATTATGCATACGGTTATTGTTGACGCCGTTAACGTTAACGGAACCATCACGCGAAACTGCGCCGGCAGATGGCGCTGGCCCGCTCACAGTGTGTGTTAGTGTGTATAGTGCGCGTGATATATGGTGCGGCGGGTGGTATTTGGCAAACACCCAGAGGCCACCCTTTGCCCTCACAAATATATATATATATATATATATACATGACCCCGGACGTATAAACATTATTTCCATTTTATAACGGGGCCACAGTTAAATTTCAGCTTTTTTTTGCCCCTCTTCGCTCGTCCCCAGTGTAGTTTCACTATTTGAGTTTCGGAATGCAGTCACTTTTAGATTTGTCATCCGGTGGTGGGCTGGGAATAAAAGCTGGAAACGTGTTGTGCTGGAGGTTTTGAAATTTTTCGGTTAATTTAACAAACTTTTTCATTGAAATCAATCCTGATAATAATAATAATAATAATAAAAGGAACATCTAGTGGAAACGAGCTCGTGTGCATTCCACCTCAACCCCCCCGCCCGCACTTTCCTTCCCATCAACCCGAGCACGAAATCCAAATTTCATTTTGATGTCGCCGGGATGATAATGAGAGGCAGAAAGTTTTCACGCGCCAGGAAATCTCGCACCTGCCTAATGTTTCCCGTCATTTATAACCCCCACGAGTTTCCAGGAGGGGGATGTTTTTCGGGTGACGTGCCGCCAGTAAATCACGATCGTCCTAATATTTCAGCGGATGCGGCACTTTTATTTATTCACTCGCCATGATTATTGAGGGGGTTTTCGTACTCGCTCCGAGGTTTGTTTATTATTCATATTCGTCATACGGATGCGGACGTGATCGTGGATTGGGATTTTTTTTTAATACACGCCCTCGCCGGGAAACGTTGGATATCGGCTAATTGCGACGACTTCTGTAAGGGTTGGTGTACGCTGCGGGGATATACTTTCCGAGGATAATTGGGACTCGTTTGCTCGTATAAATAATAATTGAGTGTGTCGTGCCCGGCGCATCCACCAGAATTGCTGTGTACTTTTAAATTAATCGACAAGGGCACAATACACGATATGAAAGGCCTTGCGCTCGTAACAATTTCACGGATGCTTTTATTGCGTTTTCATGCGATATTATAAAAAAAATTGTTTTTAGTTTCAATTCACTTTAACAAACAAAACAGTTGAAACATACTCAACATACCTCAAAATACACCTTCAAAATCACTGGATACACTCAAAATTGATGTATTTTTAACTTTTCAAAAAAATCAGTGATGTAACTTTGCTATAAACAAAATGGCAACACTGCAAACTGAAATTATACGAAATAAAATTTGCAAATCGCAATTAGAAAATTTATAAAAAATACATCAATCAAGGAATTAGTTTCAAAATCACTGGATGTACTTAAAATTGCTGTATTTTGATCATTTCAAAAAATCAGTAATGTAACTTTGCTATAAACAAAATGGCAACACTGCAAAATGATCATCATCATCATCATTACCTAACTGAACTTCGCCTACTCTTATATATTGTTTTCTTTATCTTTGTACATACTTTTTTGGTTAATAATAAAGACATTATAATATTAGACGAAATCAAATTTACAAGTCGCAATTTGAAAATTTATTAAAAAAATACATCAATCAAGGAATTAGTTTCAAAATCACTGGATGTACTTAAAATTGCTGTATTTTGATCATTTCAAAAAATCAGTAATGTAACTTAGTTATAAACAAAATGGCAACACTGCAAACTAAAATTAGGCGAAATGAAATTTACAAGTCGCAATTTGAAAATTTATAAAATATACATAAAAAGTATATCTAAAGTATCTATTATTTATAGTGTAAATATTGCAAGAGAAGTTTTAGTAGATTTAGACATCAGAAGTCAGAAACAAAATTTGATTTCTTAGTTGACGAAAAATGAGAGGCTAATTTAGACAAAATCTAATAAGAATCTTGAGAATATCTAAACTAAAACGTTTAATACCAGCATAATTTGTTCTCTAGATCTAAATCAGAAGCTGTACTAGATATTTCAGTTGAATAAAGCAAAATTATATTATCTTTATTCTCTGGTTAATGATAAGTTCAATATCAACGTCTAAACTTGGGGTTATGTGATTAAATTAATTGCACCAGATCTTAATTTCTTCCTAAGCAGAAGCTCGACTTATTCTGATCAAAAGCTGTACTAAATCTGAACAATATTTCAATTGATTAGCTGAAATCAAAAGTCGACTTTATCTTCACCAGTAAAATCTGAAAGATTCTAAACTCTAACTCACCCATATATACGCTAGACTTGATGAAAATTCGAACACTGTCTAAACTTAATATTGGCTAATCTAAAATTTTCATCCAGAAAAATTACAGCCAGATGGTTTCTGAATACATATTTTTGCTTTGAACTATAGGGATAGGTACTTCAGTTGATTATGATAGAATCTAAGAAATTGTAAATTGACAAAATCTGGACACTTCTAAATTAAATCGCTGCTAGGATTTGTCTTAAATTTGATGACTATCTGAAAAGAATTTAAATTAGTTCTCTACATTCAAATTCAAATATGTCTAGAATATTTTTGATCTAAACTAACTACGAGTTATCTTTGTAATGTCACTTGAATAAATTAAAAAAATAACTTAGTTTTATCTTCATTATTAGATCTGAACTGTTCTCCTGAATGGTCAATAGATTTAAACTGAATTTTCACTATCCTTCTTTTTTAAGTGTCCTCTCCTCAGAGGAGGTTGGCCACCATATCTTTATACTCGTCCCGATCTTGCTCAAGTTGTCTCCGCGTTTTCTTTTTATTTTCCCTTCCATTATCAGTTGTAGGAATTAGTATTTTTTATTTCAGAAGATGTGCTCAAAATTTCCAGCTTATCGGCGTTTCGGCAATTCTCTTTCTTTGCCTAAGTACTTCGTTTATCAGTCCATAGGATTTTGAGCATTCTTCTGTACGTCCATATTTTGAAAGCTTCAGGTTTCTCCATTGATGCTACTTGTCCAATGTCCAACCTTCCACTCCGTATCACCAAAAAACCATAACACTGAACTATTCTCCATCTAATGTTCCTTGAAAGATCTCTGTTACAGACTAAGGGACGTAGTTTTTGGAAGATCTGAAGCTCTTTCTGGCTATTTCTATACGTACTTTGAAGACGTGCTTGGAATACCATCGTTCATTGAGCCACCTAAATAAATACTCGATTGGTTCACCATTATCGGTTATTACATCATTGTTTGTGTCCTAGTTCTCGGTCTATGGGGTATTGCAAGTCTATATCTTGTTGGCTAGGGTAACGGAGTCGTCTGTTTATCGAATGTTAATCATTGCTCTTCCAAATTAGGAGAAGTAAAACTCTTGTTATATTTCATTTCTTTATTTTCAGATAACTAACACTCTGAAAATGATCCGTAAGGAGCAAATAAGTTTTGCTTCTTCCAATTTGAAAATTTGGTTCCTTCAAGAGAGTAGCAGAACAAGTATCTATTATACTTTTATTCCGTCTGTATATTCATCTAGCGCAGTTCTAAATATGATCTCGGAGTATAGGTTAATTAAAATAATGAAATAGATGGAGTTAGATCCAATCCATAGGGATTTTTGATCCGGTTTAACTTTAGATATAAATAGATTTGTAAATCTGGGCTATATTCTAGACTAGATTTAGACTGAATCTCAACTAAAATAATTATAACTAAAGTCTGACTCTCTATTATGTATTAATGCAATTTTGATAAGATCTAGGCAACATTAAATAAAGCAATATTGATACAATTTTTGTCTAAATCTGGACAATAGTATATTTATACAGAGTTTGAAAACGGTTGAATCGATTGAATGAAACATGAGTGAATTAAAATTGAATTTTTTGATCATTTTTCCACCTAAATTATGACCTGAATCAGACATAAAATGAATAAAAACCCGGAGATAACTTATCCCTGCTTTCTGAGCAACCCCATCAACAGTGACTACACACCTATCTTCTCCCCCTGCTACCTCTTTAAACCCTCAACCACCCCACAGTCCCCTCACCTAAAGAAAATATTCTCCCGAACTAATTGTAATGATTTTCAATCCTTCTTAGAATCAATTTTCCCTTCCCTGATATACATTGATCGACGACATCTATTCAGCTGTTCAATTGAAATAAAACAACACAGTTGGGAGGCTTTCACATTTGTTGATAAACACGGCAACATGCTTCGTCATACAATGGCTTTATCAGGCAGATGTGAAACACTTCCAACTGCGTAGTTTTATTTCACTGTATTATGGAGTTTCATCATGTATCCGCCTTGTTAATTTAATATTAACTATTCAAGCTTCATAACCTCTTCGATCCGACAGGCCATCAACAGATACACTCATCTCTTCCGCCTTATTTTCACACTCACTCCTTATCCCTTCCCACATAACTTTCCTCATCCGCCAGAAGAAACAACTCTATAAACAAATTTGCCGTTATAACCTCCAACAAGATCGTACCGAATGGAATAGACTTAATGTATTAAAAAAAAATGGCTTTTCATTATAGACAGTCTTGGTCGTCACCCCCTCCTCTTACCTGGAAAACCTTTTGTAAGTACCCCAGAAAATAGAAAAAATATTGCTTCAGTAGCCAAAATTATTTGGTAACTATCATCACCAGATGCCAACTACAATGGGTCCAGTGGAAGAATACGAGGAGTCGTAAACTCCGCCTTCAAGTTCTATACTTCCAATTATTAGTTAGTGTATTAATGTATGTATTTTTTAAATAGAACTTGTAAAGTAAGTAAAATAAAATAAAACTAGTTTTAATCATAATGATCCGCAAGAAAGGCAACGACTCCTCATAACATCATTTTCAAATACCACAAGCAAACTCTTAAAGCGCATCATTCGCTCCCAACTCCTCGACTCCTCCGAATATCACATCCCAAAATATAGCAAAATTTTTCCCACTTTCCACAAATGGTACCGGTGATCGAGTTTGATGAGCCGTTTAGATTGACGTAAGCCAGGGACATTGTTCCAGTACTAACAACGTCTTCTGTCTTCTTACAATGTTTGCACCACCTATCTTCTGTACGCCATGACGAGTCCGAAAAATGGCTCTGGTCTTATAGAAGTGGCATTTGCGCCTCTTTTGGCAATTTCATCTCCCACTTCGTTGCCTTCGATACTCCCGTGCTCTAGGATCCATATAAGGCTTAACGAGTTGTTCTTCACCAGTTGTGAGAGGGATCGTCGACATTCCCGAAATAGTCCATGGACCATGGTTATAGGCTCTAACGGCCTCTAGTGCGGCTTGACTGTCGCAGCAAATGTATATATGCGCGCCGTTTAGATGCCTATCCAGGCATTCCCTGGCGCACATATCAATTGCAATTGCTTCCGCTTGCAGAATCGAGAGTGCCGTACCCAGAGCCATGAAGCTTCTGTGGCTTTGGTTAGGATCGTAAATGCCCATTCCAGTACATCTGTTATTCTTGGCACCATCCGTATTTCAGGCTGATATTCCTCGGCCAAACTCCTTGACTCTCTTCGAAGCCGTTTTTGGGTCTTCAATAAACACCTTAAACGGAATTTCGAATTCGAGCCTTCTGGACATGATGTCTGTTGGTTTGGACACGAGGACCGGGTGAGTTTGCTGCAGTATTTGTAAGTGTCCTGTCCAGTCTCCCGGCAGTGTTTTCTTCCTCTGGTGTAGTTGGAGGGCCGCCACAAGTCCCTCCTTTTGTACCACATGACCCTGTGATGCTTAGACATGCTCTCCAGAATCGTTCCCACTCAGTCTCTTTCTCCGCCGCAAATTTTGCCCCATTCACCCTCCTTTGTGGTATTTTTTAAAGATCCGTCCCCTTCTCAACATATTTCCTCCCTTCATAATTCAGACTCATGCCGATATCACAGAGAAATCCTAACTTAGCTGTCTTCAAAAACCTTTAAAAACACATCAACTCCTTCAAATTCCAATACACTATCTTCCATCATCCTCAATGGAAGGGGAAGTTTTAGATGGAACTCCCTCTTCCTCCTCGCTGTCCCATACAGTCATAAATTACTCCCTCTTCCATCAAAACCACAATTTCTACCTTGGCACCATATTCTAATACACAATCTCGGTCATTATCAAATAAATCCGCAAGATAGTCTTCCTGAGGTATTACCTCTTCAGACGAAACTTCGATTAAGTTAGAACTAGATATATATTAATGATTTTTATTATTAAGTTTTATTAACTAAAACTTTAATATATCTAAGCTAAATCTGATCAAATTTTGGCTTTATTTTATTAAACTACAAAAGCTTTCTTGATCTAAATCTAGACCGAAACTAGTCTAGATTTAAAAGCAATCATTTCAACTTTGCGTTCTAATTTACTCAATTGATATTGAAAGAGATCTAAGTAAAATCTAAGATAAGAACTTAACCAAATCGTTTTTTATACCGTATTTTGATTTAATTGAAAGGATTAAAATTTTAACTATTTTGACCTTGATCTAATCCAAATCTGGGCTAGAACTCGACTAGATCTAAAATGAATTAATTAGTAGAATTAATTAGAACTTAAACTTTTATATTTAATACTTCCGCTGCTACATTCTCGATATATATATATACATATATATTTATAACTGGGGTGGGTTTGTAAATTAAATACTTGTTTTGTTCCATAATAAATTTATTTTATATGCCAGGAAATTGATAGATTAATTATGGTGCAAAACAAGTCTTTAATTTACAAACTCACCCCTATGACTTTTGTATTTCTTTAAATATAAAACTTATTTGAATCTTTAAACCCAGATGGAATCTAAACTTTATTTGAACAGAAAACTGTCAGTATTTCGATAAGATCTGAAACAAATCTTCAGCCTAACCTAGGTTTCATCAAGGAATCATGATCCTTTTGCTCACTTAATATTAAGCAAAATCTGAAGACAATCTCGAAAAGAACAGAACCAAATCTGAAACTAAATTTCTTAATCAAATTTCACTGATATTGAATAAGACTAAACTTGAGCAAGTGTTCTAAACGAGCTCAATTAAACTCCATATCACTTATCAAAACAAAATAAAAATGTATCCGGAGGACAAGATTCTAACTTAATTCGAATATTTTTGTAGTTGACATCATCCTGATGAAATTTGAACTATAAAGTAGATGAATCATGCTCATGCCGAGGGGAACTGAGTCGGTTGCGCAGAATCTCTTCCCTGGCAACGTCGACCATGCGACCCCTAGAAGCCATTATACCCGATGGAAGGACACCATCGATTGCCTGAAGCGGGATGAGATCCTAGCTGCGGCCACCGCAATTCCAGGTCACAAAGAACCCGGACTCAGCGGAATTTCGAACTAGGCGATCAGGAAATTCATCCTCTGCAATCCCAGACATGAACACCTGACAAGCTCTCGTCGACTGCTGGAGGTTACAGCCCACTATGCCTGATGGATGTTGAAGGCAAGCTCTTTTTCCTCTTTAGAAAGATCCATCAGAAAAAGGCTGGTCAAGTAGTTGGAAGAGATAGGCATAGGCGACTTATCCAGGTATCAATTTTGCTTCCAAAAGTGGAGTTAACCGTGGAAGCCCTGAAGGAGGTTCGCAGGCTCACCAAAGAGGCCAACATGGGCCCGCTAAATGGTACTGCCTGGCAATTACTTTGGACGTGAAGATCCCCTTCAACTCAATCAGCTAGTTCACCATAATGGAGGTACTGTAGATAAGAAGGGCCCCAGATTACCTGAAGAATATACCGCACGGTATATATGTCACCGGATTCGCCGACGGCATCATAATAATCGTCAGAAACAGTAAAAGCAGATGAAATATTAATTAGGTTTTCTTTTAACAGAACCCGGATTACATCTATTCAGAAATTTAACCAGAATCTTTAATCAATAAATATTATAGATGAAATATGCACTGTTTCTAACAGAAATAAGTCTCTAAAAAAAAGAAGACCTTTATTGGCATATCATAATCCTTCCCATGCTCACACAATACACACCTTCCATACTCTTCCCCCATCCATATCTTCCTTCCTCTCTCCTCCGACCCACACCTAGCCCTTGCAACAATCACCCTATCTTCTCTACTCCATCCCCTCTCTATCAAATATTCCGGTACTCTTCCATATACCTGCCACCTCCCATACATATCATTGTACTCGCTTCTCTCTACACACCCTTGCCTTTCCTGTCCTTTCACCTCCTTCCCTTTCTCCCTCACCCACTCATCCACCTTCATCCCGTTCCCTAGCCATTCCATTACTTTCGCCTCTGACAAACCTACCCTCTCATACATTTTCCTCCTCTTACCCCTCCATCTACCCTCATCCCCACCCACGCTTGTCAACCATATATCCTTCACCAATCTCTCTTTCCCCAATTCCCACAATCTCCTCTCATACCTCACCACTCTCACCATTGCCTCGCACTCTAACCTCTCTCTATTTGTCTCCTGAAGCACTATGTAACTGGACGTGGACCTTTCCACCCCCAACATGCGCTTCAGGAACCACATCTGCTCCCTCTCTATACATTCATACCCTCTCGTTCCCCATACTTCCACTCCATACATCAGTACCGATCTCACACACGCATCACATTATTCCTCATCCACTTCCCCCATGCCATTCCCCAAGCCTTCCTCGCCTTACTCTGCACCCACCTCACCTGCTCCTCATATCCTCCCGTTCCTTTAAACCAAAACCCTAAATACTTAAAACTTTTCACCCTCTCAATAATCCCCCCTTCCATTCCAATTCTTTCACCTTCCCCTCCTTCCCTTTATACTTGAACCTCACCCATTTCGTTTTCTCCACATTCACACTCATTCCTCTCCTATCCATGAACCTCTCTGCCCTTTTCAACTACTCTCTCATTCCCTCATACTCTTTCGCTATCAACACCATATCGTCCGCATATGCCAGCATCCATACTTTACTCTTACCCATCACTACTCCCCCCCCCTGCCCTTTCCTCATCACCTATTCCATCTCACCCATATATATATTGAACAACAATGGACTCAGCGGGCACCCTGCCTCAATCCCTCCCAGATCTAAACGGGATCTAAGCAAAATACAATTTTTAAATTTTACCACAAAAGAGACAGTAAGTACTCTCATCACACCCTCCATTTATGACTTGATAAACCTAGAAATTCTTTGACAGAATGCCGTCCTTTTTGGCCAACCTCACGATGCTGTCATCAGACTCTGCCATTCTGCGGATAGCTCCGCATAGGGCTTGGTCCTTACAGTTACGGCCATCCTTCCAGTTTGTGGGTTGACATCGACCACGAAAATCTGGATGCGGGTATGGTCTTTGTCGTGGATGATTTTGTTACTGGTTTGATTACTCATTTGAGCAATAGACGGTTTCAGACTAAAAACCTACACTATTTCAAGTATATCTGTATTGTAGGGTAAGTAATTTAAGAGTTAATTACTTTAATCTAATATTAGTCTTAAATAAATGAACTACAACTCAAAATCTAGATCAATGGGCAAAATCTATTTTTCTGCCCTTAATCACGTTCTAAGCAATTCCATGTCCTCTATGAACGTGATAGTTTTCTTGGGAGTGATGCTTACTTCCTCGTGGGATAATCGGGCACTGCTGAAGTGTGAAAAACGCTTGTGGGAGAGTCCGCAAAATAGCTCTGGTCCTATAGGACCAATTTCAATATCAACGCCAGAGTCAAGGTAAGAGGAAGTTCCAGAATCGACTGGAATTGAAGGTCGGAGTCAAGGTCAGAGGAGGTTCTAGAAATGGGTGATTTTTTTCTTTACCGACTCCAACAAATATTCATTAGTCTTCTAAAATTTTCAGCGAATAGGGCGACTGCTATATATCTATTCAATCTAACACCACACCTGAACGGTATCCGATGATGGTGTTGTCCATAAAACTTTTGTGGTCTCTCGTCATACTACACCCAGTTCACGTGTTTCCACCACTGCTCCATCATATATCCCAATGGCTTCGGGATGTGACCTTGCACTACAAGTTGTTTAGCTTGGAATCTATTTTCCAAAATCCGAAGACATAAAACTTTTACAGCTATAACTAGCAGGCTCTAAGGCTCTCCTATGCCTACTCTTCGAACCCACACTGGATGCATTTTTGCGGATTACAAATAAACGGATAAAATAAAAATAAAATAATACGAGTAAAACACGTTAGAAAACTAATGTCGAACATCTATTACCATTCAATTTATTTAATTCCAGCGTTAACTTTCTCCTAATTGAAAAGAATAACAGGTATTTTAAAAGTCAAGGTTACTAAAAGGTCAAAAACACTTGAAGGTCATTTGAACGTCAATGTCACTTGAATGTTAAGGTCACTTAAAGGTCACGGTCATTCGAATGTTAGGGTTACATGAAGGTCAAGGTCATGTCAAAGTCATATGAAGGTCAAGGTCAAGCACATCCTCTGACCTTGAACTAGCCGATTCTAGAACCTTCTCACGACCCTCAAGGTCAGAGGAGGTTCTAGAATCGACGAGTTTCCCCTACTAGCTACCCTCTTGATGGAATCAGATAGTGACAGCTACAGCCAAAACACGTGGCGTTGGACGTGGCCGCGGTCGGGGTCGTGGACGCGGATTTGCTGAGGATAACACACCAACTACCTCAGGTGTCTTACCATCGACTTATGGTGTTGGGCGTGGACGTGGACATCTGAAAAAGATGATTTCGTCGTCGGATAGTGATTAATTTCCTCATTTCCATATTCATTTATTAGTTTTGAACACGAATTCATTTTTTTAAATTTTTCTACTCAAAATAAACATTTCAATCGATTCGAACATTAAACATGCCATTTATCAGACTTACTTTATCAAAACATCATTTCCAAATGAGCTATCGGTTCTGCCTCATATTTTTTAAACGTCGAAAAAGCTAAGGGTTTGGTAGAAATGTTATAACTCAGCACAGAAACGAGCTACAGAAAAATGGTCTATGGCGAGAATGTAGCCGAAGAAACAAACTCTCCAATAATAATAAACACTTTGTGCTATCTCTTCAAATGTGATTTTTAGAGGCCAATGTGTTTAACCAATCGGTTCTGCCCTGTGTTCCCCTATATATGCGGGTAGTATAGGTGCCTCTTCAGGCATACCCTGGCGCACATATCAATTGCAATTGCTTTCACTTGCAGAATCGTGTAGCTTCTTTGGTTTTGATTAGGACTGTACATGCCCATTCCAGTACATTATTCTTTTTATTATTTTTGGTACCATCCATATCTTAGGAAAACTCCTTGACTCTCTTGAATTCAAGACTTCTCGGTTTGGACAGGAGGACCGGGTCGATTTGCTGCAGTATTTCTAAGTATCCTGTCCAGTCTTCCTGCAGTTTTTTTCTTCCTCTGGTGTAGACCTATGATTGCCGCCATTCCCGTGATAGGGGTCATTTGCATAGCCACTGTAATACTTAGACACACTAAAAACTAATCCTAAAACATCACCGCATGAACACAATCATAATAATCCGAATAATTAAATTATATCTTCAGAATCGTCCCCACTTAGTCTCGTCCTCCTGCGCAAATTCTTTTCCATTCACCATTTTTTGCGGTATCCATCCTATCGCCCTTCCTTTACACATTCTTTACTTACGATATACCCCTCCTTCCATATTTCCTCCCTTCATAATTCGGACATACGCGATCTCACAAAGAAATCCCAACTTATTATTCTTAAACCTTCAAAAATACATCAATATCTTTAACTCCCAAGTCACCATCTTCCACCACTCTTACATCCATCTTAAACTCCCCCCTTCTTCCTACCTGTCCCTTACAGTTAACAATCAGTCCCTCCTCCCACAAAAACAACAATTCTTATCGTACCTTCTAATACACAAAATCAGTCACTCGGTCACCATTAAATAAATATCTTTCCAATGCATTGCATCGTCGCTGCGCTGAAATCAAATCTCCCTGATCATACCTCCAATATTCAACTCCAACCTATAAAGCATTTATTAGACCTCTCCATGAATTCGCAAAGGTCTTTTTCACTTCCTCCGCCCACTCTCAGAAAGAACTTCTAACTTTTAAGAAAATACTGCCGGCTCCGACCAGATACTCCTAGTGAATCCCATTACCAACATGCAGCTGTTGCTCCCCTCGAATTGCAGTGCACAGTCACCACGCCTTAAGAACCCAGAACTCCGCCGGATTCGCACCGGACATCTCTAAACCAAGAATAATTTATTTACTCCACTGCATCAAAATCATTAAAACTTAGTTCTCAGTATCTACTGAGAACTGAGTTTTAGTTTATTTACGTTCAGATTTGTGTTCCACTATCAAGGATCATTATCCAGTATCAAAAGAAACTTGATCTAAATTTAGATCGAATCTGGTCTTGATTTAAATGAGCAATTATTTCAGCTCCCAGTTCTAATTTATTCAGTTGAAAATTAAAAGAGATCTAAGTAAAATCTAAGATAAGAACTAAACCAAAGCGTTTTATTTATACCGTTTTTAATTGATATGGAAATATTAAAATTTGAGTTGTTTTGACCTTGCCCTAAACTTAATCAGGGTTAGAACTCGATTAGATCTAAAATAAATTGAATTGTCTGAATGAATTAAAACTTCAACATTTATGTTACTTTAAATGCAAATTTTTGACAATATTTAAACCTAGACTGCATCTAAAATTTACTTGGACAGAAAACTTATTCAACTACCAGTTAAGGAGTTGCAATTGATTGGATTGACACTAGGCAGAGAATAAGAATAAGAATATTTCGAAAAGATCTGAATCAAATCTTCAACCTGAGCTAGGTTTCATCAAGGAATCATCATCATAAATGGATGATATTGTGCAAAATCTACAAAAAATCTCGAAAAGAACAGAACCTAATCTGAGTTTATTTCAACTAAATTTCTTTATACATAAACTTCTCTAATCTTAAATAAGACTAAACTTGAGCAGAATTTCGAAAGAAGCTCAATTAAACTTGATTAACACGTTCATACTAAATTTATATGTACCGTACTTTCACATCATTTAAATGGATTGAATTTAGTCTGTTAAATTCTTGATTAAGACTAAATCTGAGCTAGAACTAGACAGATAATTGATTGGATCTAATTTGAAACTTAATATTGACTTTATTTTAATTGAAAAAATTTTACCGCATTTTGCCTTCATTAAATACCTAAACCTAGACTCAATCTGGATTAGATGCGGGAACAGGAAATAATGTCAAGGTCTAGTTACATAAGATTTAAGACCAAATCTGGTATTCATCTCTCTGATGAATCCACTGTGTGGTGAAAAAGTTGCAGTGTTCAGCAACAAATGTGCAACTCTCTCAACAGTAAATGAAAATAATTTTTAAATTTTTATACCACTATTTATTGTATAATGTACACAAACAAAGTTTACAATATATTATCAATTTTAACAAAACTATAGTTTCGAAAGGTCGAAACTATAAAATTATTTTCATTTACACTTTTTAAAATGAAACAGTGTTGTTTGTTGTTTTCTTTCAAATCTGATTTAGTTTTAGCTAAACATAAATTTAATTTTGGATGAGACACAAGCTTGAGAAAAAGCTAAACTGCAATAATAATAATTAAAACTTAACTAAATCATGATGGATAATCTAGACAGTTTTAAACAAAGATTTGAACTGGTTCTAAACCTGTTTAACTTTTTATTCAACTGATTGCTCACTTAACCGTAGTTAAACATATTGGAACTGCCTTGGTTCAAACTAAAAATCCTTTGTTTATCTGTGAAACGAACCAAGTGATACTTTGGTGATTTAAACCAAAACAGATTTAACTTTAACTAAAAGAGTTTTTCCTTATAATCCTGGTATATACACTGCTCAAAAAAATTGGCACTAATTTATACCTCTAATGCAAACGGGAAAGAACATCTGAAAAACGCACTATTTAATAGTTTTCATTGGCACATAAGGAAGTTCAGAATCACATTCTTTCAAAGTACTCGTAATAATTAACAACAACTACAAAAATAAAATTGCAACACGAATTTAAATTAATTGTTAATGTAAACTTTTGTACATACAGTGGTAACTTAATAACGAGTACGTATTCCATAGCACGAATAACGGTATTGCACCGTCCTGACATGCTTCGCAAAAATCTTCGCAAGTCTTCTTATGGTATAGCATACCATTCTTCAATAAGAGCCGCCGTTAGCTGCTGGATGTGAACGACCACGAACACGCCTGTCGAACATATCCCAAATATTATCTATGGGATTTAACGCAGGTCTAACCATTGTTTGAATTTCCAGTTCTTGTAGAAAGGCAAGTTATTCGCGTGTTATCTTGCATTAACAAAAAGTTTGGACCTATTCCATATGTCAACATAGAGATTAGCCTTAATGATGACCCATTTTCGTAAAACAATTTAATAATTTGCACGTGCTGCTCGACACTCAAACTTGCCATGGTGATTTGGGGTTATATACTGAACAAATGACAGCAACTTTGACAGCTTTACCTCGAACAACATGGCCGCACCCTTCCGGCAAACTTCGCGCGTCCCTATTGGCGGACCCTTTATATCGTGTTGGCTAGGGTAATTGAGTGGACTGAGTATTGAATATTATTCATTGCTCTTCCAATTACTTTTATTCCAAATTAAGAGCAGTAAAACTCTTGTTATGTTCCATTTCTTTATTTTCAGATAACTGACACTTTGCTAATGAAAGAATTTTACTTCTCCCAATTTGAAAAAATTGGTTTCTTCAACAGAGTAGCAGAACAAGTATCTAATATACTTTTATTCTGTCTGTATATTCATCTAGCGCAGTTATAAATTAAATATGATCTCGCAGTATAGGTTAATTAAAATTGTGTAATAGATGGAGCTAGGTCCGAATCAAAGGGATTTATATCTGGTTTGACTTGAGATATAAATAGATTTTTAAATATGGCCTATATTCTAGACTAGATTTAGATTGAATCACAACTGAAATAATTATTAACTAAAGCTCAACACTATTATGCATTAATGCAATTTGGATAAGATCTGGGCAAAAATAAATAAATAAGTAAAACAATGTTAATACTATTCTGGTCTAAATCTAGATAATCTGTAGTATATTTATACAAAATTTGGACATCGTTGAATCCATTGAATGAAATATTTAATCTTGACTGAGTGAACTAGAATTAAATTTTTTGATCACATTTCTACCTAAATCATGACCTGTATCGGACCTAAAGTAGATATAATCCCGGACATAACTTATCTCTGCATATCTTCTTTCCCTGCTACCCCTTTAAACCCCCAACCACCTAACAGTCCCTCTCTATAGAAGATCTTCTCTCTAACCAATTTGAATGATTTCCAATTCTCCTTAGAATCCATTCTTCCTTTTAAGACACACATCGATGAACGAGATCATTTCAGCTGTTCAATTGTAATAAAAAAACACAGTTGGGAGGGTTTCACATTTATTGTTGAACACGGTAACATGTTTCAACACACAGTGGCTTCATCAGGCATATGTGAAACACTTTCAACTGTGTAGTTTTATTTCAGTGTGTTATGGAGTTTCATTATGTATCCGCCTCGTCAATTTAATGACAGCTGTTCAAGCCATAACCTCTTCGATCCAGTAGGCCATCAACAGACAAACTCATTTCTTTCGATTTTTCTTAAACTCACTCCTTCTCCCTTCCCACATAACATTCTTCATCCGTCAGAAGAAACAACTCTACAAACAAATTTGCCGTTATAACCTCCAATAAGATCGTACCGAATAGAATAGAACCTAAAATCAATTAATTTAAAAAAAACAAAAATTGCTTGTCATTATAGACAGTCTTGACCCTCACGCCCTGCTCTTTCCTGGAAAACCTTTCGTAAGTACCCCAGAACATAGGAAAAATATTGCTTCAGTAGATACAATTATTTGGTAACTATCATCACCAGATGCCAACTACAATGGGTCGACTGGAAGAACACAGAGGAGTCGTGAATTCCGCCTTCAAGTTCAATACTTCCAATTATTAGTTAATTGATTAATGGTTGAGGCGTTAATTTCGTGATACATTTTGGAATTATTAGTTAGTGTATTAATGTATGTATTTTTTTGTATTTTTTTTAACTTGTAAGAAGAAGCAAACTCTTATAGCTTATCACTCGCTCCTAACTCCTGGACTCCTCCGAATACCACATCCCAAAATATACCATAATATACAGAGCGACTGTGATGAAATATTCACCTTTAAGTACTCGATAGTAAACACCGCCAAAAGCAACCATTTTACTGCTGCCGACTTCTTCTTCAAACTATTCCTACAGTTTGCAGGTTATTATGAGAATTATCCTCTCGTGATTGCGAACAGATCTATTGTTCTACCCTTAACCAATCACTTTCTAAGCAGTCCCACGTCCTCTATGAACCTAGTAACTTTCTTGGGGGTGATGCTCTACACTTCGTCGTGGGATAATCGGGCCCTGCCGAAATTTGAAAAACGCTTGTGGGCCATCGCGATTCAAGTGCATAGGATGTGTTCTGTCGTCTCATATACCGAATCACATAGTCTGCAATTTCCACATTCCTTTTTTCCATTTTCCACTAATGGTACCGGATGGCATAATACCCTGTCATGAGACCCGTGAATGGTGCTAACTCTGTTTTTGTGAGTTCAAGCACCTTATGGCTGTGATCGGGTTTGATGAGTCGTTTTGATTGACGTAGGATTGGACATAGTTCCAGTACTAAAAATTTCTTCTATCCTCTTACAATGTTTGCATTACCTCTCTTCTGTGCGCCATTGGGAGTCCGCAAAATGGCTCTTAAAGAGTTTCCTTCGATACTACAATTCATTAACTTCGATACTCCGATGCTCTGGCACCCATATAAGGCTTAATGAGTTGTTCTTCGCCAGTTGTGAGAGGAATCGTCGACATTCCCAGATAGTCCGTCTGAGCAAATGTATATACGCGCTTGCAGAATCGTGCATGTCGTACCCAGAGCCATGTGGTTTTGGTTAGGATCGTAAATGCCCATTCCAGTACATCTGTTATTCTTGGCACCATCCGTATTTCAGGCTGATATTCCTCGGCCAAACTCTTTGACTCTCTTCGAAGCCATTTTTGGGTCTTCAATAAACACCTTAAACGGTATTTCGAATTCGAGCCTTCTGGACATGATGTCTGTTGGTTTGGACACGAGGACCGGGTGAGTTTGCTGCAGTATTTGTAAATGTCCTGTCCAGTCTCCCGGCAGTGTTTTCTTCCTCTGGTGTAGTTGGAGGGCCGCCACAAGTCCCTCCTTTTGTACCACATGGCCCTGTGATGCGTAGACATGCTCTCCAGAATCGTTCCCAGTTAGTCTCTTTCTCCGCCGCAAATTTTACCCCATTCACCCTCCTTTGTGGTATTTTTTAAAGATCCGTCCTATCACCATTCCTTTACAATTTCTTCACTTACTATGTCCCCTTCTCACCATATTTCCTCCCTTCATAATTCAGACTCACGCCGAAATCACAGAGAAATCCTAACTTAGCTATCTTCAAAAACCTTTAAAAACACATCAACTCCTTCAAATTCCAATACACTATCTTCCATCATCCTCAATGGAAGGGTAAGTATTAGATGAAACTTGCCCTTCCTCCTCCCTGTCCCATACAGTCATAAATTACCCCCTCTTCCATCAAAACCACAATTCCTACCTTGGCACATACACAATCTAATACACAATCTCAGTGCCTCGGTCATTATCAAATAAATCCGCAAGATAGTCTTCCTGAGGTATTACCTCTTCAGACTAAACTTCGATTAAGTTAGAACTAGATATATATTAATGATTTTTATTATTAAGTTTTATTAACTAAAACTTTAATATATCTAAGCTAAATCTTAACAAATTTTGGCTTTATTTTATTAAACTACAAAAGCTTTCTTGATCTAAATGTAGACCGAAACTAGTCTAGATTTTAGAGCAACCATTTCAACTTTGCGTTCTAATTTACTCAATTGATATTGAAAGAGATTTAAGTAAAATCTAAAATAAGAACTTGACCAAATCGGTTTTTTTATACCGTTATTTGATTGGATTGAAAGGTCTGAAATTTTAACTATTTTGACCTTGATCTAATCCAAATCTGGGCTAGAAATTGACTAGATCTAAAATGAATTAATTAGTATGAATGAATTAGAACTTAAACTTTTATATTCCGCTGCTACATTCTCAATGGAACTTATTTATAACAGGGGTGGGTTTGTAAATTAAATACTTGTTTTGTTCCATGATAAATTTATTTTATATGCCAGGACATTGATAGATTAATTATGGTGCAAAACGAGTCTTTTATTTACAAACTCACCCCTATGACTTTTGTATTACTTTAAATATAAAACTTAATTGAATCTCTAAACCCAGACGGAATCTAAAATGTACCTGAACAGAAAACTATGTCAGTTTAAGCAGTTAAAATTGATTTAATCAACATTGAACAAAGAATAAACAGTATTTCGACAAGATCTGAAACAAATCTACAACCTGAGCTAGGTTTTTATCGAGAAATCAACATTCATTTACTCACTTCATATTGAGCAAAATCTGAAGACAATCTCGAAATGAACAGAACAAAATCTGAAACTAAATTTCTTTATACTATCTGATTTTAAATATGACTAAACTTGAGAAAGTGTTCTAAAGAAGCTCAATTAAACGTGATGAATACGTTCAAAGTAAATTTATTTCTACAGTACTTTCACATCATTTAGACGGACTGAATTTAAACTATTATAATTTTCTGTGGTAGAAGTGGATAGAAAATTGATTCGATCTAAATTTAAACTTAATGGATTGGAACTTAATATTGACGTTATTTTATCAGAAAAATTTCTACCGAACGTTGTCTTCGTTAAATACCTAAACCTAGACTGAATCTGAATTAGAAGGATACGGAATACCGTGTCAAGATCTAGTTGCCTAAGATTCAAATCTGTCTAGTGGGTGGTGAAAAAGTTCAACAATAAATGTGCAACCCTCTTAACACTGTTGTTTTAAATCAAATATGATTTAGTTTCACCTAAACATAAATTTATTTTTGGATGCAGACACAAGCTCGAGAAAAAGTTAAATTGCAATAATAGTAATTAAAACATAACTAAATCATGATGGATAATCTAGACAGTTAAAAAAAATGGAGTAGATCTAAACATATTTAGCTTTTTGCTCACTTAACCGTAGTTAAGCATATTGGATCTGCCTTTGTTCAAATTAAAAATCAGTTGTTTATCTATGAAACAAACTATGTGATCCTTTGGTGGTTTAAATAAAAACAGATTTAATTTTAACTAAAAAATTGTTTCCTTATAATCCTGGTATATACACTGCTCAAAACAATTGTCACTAATTGTGCCTCTAAAATTCTAACGGGAAATTTCATGTGAATAAAATAAAGAACATAAGGAAGTGTCAGCATCATATACTTTCAAACTACTCGTAATAATTAACAACTACCAAAATCAAATTGCCACACGGATTTAAATTAATGGTTAATGTAAACCTTTGTACATAAAGTGATAACTTAATAACGAGTATGTGCTTCCATACCACGAATAACGGTATTGCACCGTTCTGGCATGCTTCGCAAAAATCTTCGAAGGTCTTCTTGTGGTACAGCATACCATTCTTTAATAAGAGCTGCTATTAGCTGCTGGGTGCTATCGAACTCCTGCTCCTGTCGAACATATCCCAAACATTCTGTGTGGGATTTAACGCTGGCTACACAATTGTTTGAATTTCCAGTTCTTGTAGGAAGTCAAGTTATTTTGCATTAACAAAAAGTTTGGACCTATTCCATATACCACAGGGACAAAATATTTTCCTAATACAATGTCAACATAGAGATTAGCCTTAAGATTTCCTGGAATTACAATAAGGTCGGTTCAACTGTCGATACTAATCCCACCCCAAACCATATCTAAATCACCTCCAAATCTTTCGACTTCCTGGGCATGTAAACACGTACTCGGCCATCGCAACGAGTAATGTAGATCCTTGATTCTTCCGTAAAGAGCACAGACTTTCATTGTCGAAGTTGCAGTGCGACATGTTCTCGAGCAAAATTTATCTTTGCTATTCTACGGGGTTGGGTCAAAGAGGGTCATCTTGCCCTCAAATTTGAATTCCTTAACCTATTCCTAATTGTCTGGTCTGATACAGTGCACCCATGCGTCGTCCTGAGGGAAATTAAGAGTTCTTTCGCCGTAGAAACTCTATTGCGAAGACTAGAAATCAGTAAAACTCGGTTTTGATTTTGAGTTGTTTTTCATTTGCGACCTTGAACACCGCGTCTAGTTTATTGACTACATCTGCACAGTTTTGAACTGAATCTCTACATCTGAATCTAAACACAATCTTACTATGCATTTCTACATTTGATGTTATCTTGATTGTTTTTTTTAATATTAATCTAGCCTAAATTTGGAGATAAGTTGGGGTAGATCTAGTGTGAAGCTAAAATGCATTAAATGGAACTTGAAGAAAAAAAAAAACAAGATAGAAATAATAGATATGTAGGATTATTGGATTAATTCTAGTTGACATCATCTTGGAATTCGTTTTCGAGTTAAGTAAAGATTTAATTAATAAACTTGAAATAAATACTGACACCTTCTTCACAAATAATTATTAAATTAGTGTTAGTGTTTTATTCGAAGTTCATTTAAATTGTCTTGATAAAATTTCAATGGTCAAAATCTGGATCGTTTTAAATTTAATTGTCACTAAAGTTATTTTAGATCTAAAAAGTATCTAGGCAAGATTTAAAAAGTTTTGTAGCATATCTCACCTTTATCACAACAGATGATTGTAAGTGTTTCTATTTGGATCTACGATAAATTTGGGCTAAATCAAAAGAATTTTTAGATTTAATCTATAGAGAACCTCAAATAATTGAGTTAGAACTGAAAGTTAGTTCAATTTTAATGGACATTCTTTTAGCATTCGCTCTGTATTAGAGAGTAAAATAACCTAGGAAAAATTCAAATTTAACTTGTTTTTACAATATTAATTGACTACATCTAGATAATTGAACTGAACACTGGTTGACTGATGTGAAAATAAATTGAATAGAACTGAGAAAATAAAAATACTGGTCCACATTGCAAGGGCTGATTGATACCATACAACTGTGGTTCGCAAAATGGAGAATATCGATTAATCCAAATAAATCCCAACTCCTCATTCCCTTTCATCGACCTCACAATTCTCAATACACAATAACAATAAATAAGAACATACTAACACCTTCTCAATCCTGCAAATACCTAGGTATATCATTTGACCCCAAATTAACCTTAAAATCCCACACCCAAAACCTTAAAGCGAGTGTCAAGAAGAGAGCAAGACATTTTAGAATATTAACGTATCAAAATCAAGGCATATCGACACACACAGCCGTCCATATTTACAAAACGATTTGTCGGCCTCTTCTTGAATACTCCGCTATCCTATTCCATAATCCCCGTCCCGCCGTCTTAAAAAACCTCCAGGTAGCAGAACGATCAGCCCTTCGCATCCTTACTAAAATTAGACACCCTCTTAATCCCATTTATAACCCATCTAATACCCTCTTATATGAATTAACCCAAGTAATCCCTATTGAAGAGCGTCTGAAATATCTATCCCAAAAATTTGCCACAAATTCCCACAACCTTAAAATCCTTAACCAGTTGTGTAATCCTCGTAACCCTTTAGTCAACCCAAAACCAAAACATCCACAAATCACCATTCATCAATTCATCTCATCAGTTCATAATGACATTAGCGATCATAACCTTGGAATGACAGAAGACAGTTAACTTCGTAAGACATTAGTAATCATGACGTTTTTGACAGTTAAATCCAGGCTGAAAGACCGCGGGTCGATAGCCGATGATTAGAAGAAACCTCAAGTCTGTACTCTGTTCACTTCATAAAAAAAAACTGTATAAATACTTCTATTAATAAAGATGTTTTCTCTCTAAAAATACTGGATTAATGAGGCTGTTACTGGTTGAAACTCCATATCATTTATTAAAAGAAAGTAATTTACTCTCTAGAGAAGATGAGCATGGGAAGTATACGTGTAGACACTTGGCGGAGGAATGGATGGGGGCGAAAGGGAGTAGAAGGATGATGGAGTGGATGAGAGAGGATGGGGCGGGGGTAAGGACTTTGGAGAAGTTGGGGAGGGAGAGAGAAAGGAGAAGAGAAGGTAGAAGGGGGGGCTTGGTAGGGGTAGAGGACAAGATTCTAACTTGGAATTTTTTGTAGTTGACATCATCCTGATGAAATTTGGACTATAAAGTAGATAAATCTCAACATGCTCGTGCCAAGGGGAACTGAGTCGGTTACGCAGGATCTCTTCTAGAAGCCATCCTACCCGATGGAATGACATCATTGCATTACCTGAAGGGGGTTGAGATCCTGGAGGCAGCCACCGCAATTCCAGGTCACAAAGCACCAGGACAAAGCGAAATTCGTCCTCTGCAACCCCAAAACCGTCGCATCTGCTATGAACACCTGACAAGCTCCCATCGAATGCTGGAGGTTACAGACCACTGTGCCTGCTGGATGTTGAAGGCAAGCTCTTTGTTTTCTTTAGGAAGAGGCTGGTCAAGTGATTGGAAGAGACAGGCAGCCTATCCAGCAGTGAATTTTGTCGGAAATTCAAAGTATTATGCTTGAGGTTCATGATAGATCTACTCCTTAATTTTCGACCATCAGCTTCTGGATGAGCGAGTTCAAACGTGGCCGCACAAGCACAAGTGATGAACCACGCAGTGGACGCCCAACAACCGCTACCAACGATGAAATGGTCGACAATATTCATGATGTCGTGTTAGCCTATCGCCGATTGAAGCTGACAGAGATAGCAGAGACAACAGGCACTTCAGAAGAACGCGTGGGTCATATCCTAAACGAAATTTTGGGAATGAAAAAGCTTACCCGTGCAAAACCAAAAACAGGTGACCGTTTCGGAGGAGTGTCTGGCAATCCATGGGATTTCTTCATGCGTAATCATAGATGAGACTTGGATCCACCACTACATACCGGAGACCAAGGAATAGTTCAAAGCAGCTTCGAAGAAGGCAAAGACCGTTCCATCGGCCGGAAAGGTCATAGCCACCATTTTTAATTGATTAAATAAGATAGGAGTAAATCTTGACACTTTTGTACTATTGGCCTATATTTGGGTCGTAGGGTAAATAAAGTATGTGATTACTACTTACTGATGGATTATATTAAGGAATTAACAGCGAAATAAATCAAGCATAAACATTATCTGATGAAGAACATTAAGGAAATTAATCTGACGAAAAGATTGAGCCTTTAAATACCTTACATAACATGAACATTAGATCATTACAAATAATATTATTAATAGAATTTAATGTTCCTAATCAATCCACCTTTCATCTGCTGATAACCATCTCCCTCGTCTAGTTAAGAAATTGCAGCGCGTGCAGTAATCGAAACCAGCTGGGGACAATCAATCCCGACCACTTTAAATCACTGATAAATAACCAAACACCCCCTCCGATATTAACTCGAACACCGGCCATAACTCAACTCAACATTCAGCATAAATCCACGCCCTAATAACTTTTTTTTTCCCGTCCTTCCCTCAGTGTTCTCCATTCGGCGGTATCTTAAGTAATTAATCAAAAAGGACATCGGCACGCGACTACCGGCAACTCAGGTTAAACTCCGCCAATCAGGCGACGCAATTAAAAGATGCCCCGGGTCGTAAATCCGGAAGTAATTTAGTGACCCCGCGCTCCGCCGCCGCCTCCCCCCGTACGAACACATGGAAACATTAATGTGTTTTATGAACGGCACAACATAATTAGTGATTTAATAACTAGGTGTAAGCGGCGGGCGAATAAATCAATGCGATTTTTATGTGGAACGGCCGTGTAATTACGCAATTAATCTGCGCCCTCGGCGGCCGTGCAATTAAAAATTAATCACGCCGTCCGTGTAATTAGCTTCGGTTACGTATGGATTAATCAGGTCCAATTTTTTGTTTTGTGTATTGTACTGTATTGTATTTTTTTTAGTTATGAATTATCTAGCAAGCGTAATGTTATTAATCAAACTGACGTTTCTGTTTTTAACCTTTGATGTTACTTTATCTGCAAAGGTATGTGATTAAAACGATAACAAAATGGTACTATTACTTACAAATTTATATTCGAGATGATTAAATAATATTGGCCCTGATTACGACACCCGAGGAACACCATGGTTTGAAAAATGAACAGTGTTAATTAAGTCAATATAAAAGAAATATCTTAAGAAACACCATTCATGCATTATACAACCCCTGACAATAAAGTTCGGTGAATAGTCATGTAATATTAACGTATCTGATCTGATATACATGTCCTGGAAACTTGTCAAGAAGATGTTGTAACTAAAACACAAACTTTCACAGAGTATGCTTTTATTTTCCGCAATAATTGTTTCGCCAGGCAAAGAATGGTGAAAAAAAAAGCCAATACAATCAAATTTTCAAGAAGGCTTCTTTTGGATGAAGTTCAAAAGCCTCGCACATTTCGTCGAATCTCTTTCCTTTCTTTTATTTTACTAGTTACTAAAAAATCAAAAGTTTTATCTAATCACTTTTCTTGATTTTTTTTTTAGTTTACTTGGTGACACATTTTGATTAAAATTAATTTCTTTTGTGGTAAAACAAAGTGAGCAGTGATTTATTTAATTTTAATCATTTTTGATAATATTGTAAATCTTGATGTTAATGAATAATAAGAATATTAACGTACTTTAATGTATTTCACTTTACAGATATCATCAATTTATCTAGAACGTTACCATAATTGTCCAGGTTACAAAAATTTGACCACCGTTGTAAGAAACACACAAATTCAAGTGGTCAACAATATTATGATGGTTAACTACGATAATGTGATTCTAAAGGATTCTCACGGTTTACTCGAGGTAAACATATTATAATAGTATAGTGTTCTGTTATTAAAATAAAGATCACTTTAGACGATATGGGAAGTTGAGAGGTGCTCGAATAAGGAAAACCTGGACAGCTGCGTGAAATTCTGCAGGATCAAGTCGAACAAGTTCTGTACGTTTTTAGAGGCCAAGAACGACGCTTGGTCGCCGTTCGTCGAGTGCATAAGTCCCAAGATGACGTGCCCTTTAAAAAAAGTGAGTAAATAATTGCATTAATAAATCTATTTTTCATCATTGTAAGCAAAGAACTGTAAATAATTTGATTCTACTAAATTAGAAGATTCATATTATTTACACTTGCTTGTTTATCATGGTGAATAATAGAAGTAGGATTTAAGATGTATTAAAGTCCCAATTAACTAATAACTAGAAAAACACGAAAACATTTCTTAAATCCTAAGCAACACTAGTTTGAACGTATGTATTTCTGCCAAATAAACTAAAAATGGTGACATTCCGATATTTATTTAGAAACACAAAACATACGAATTCAAAGAAAATTCTCAAATAGTTGTTTGGAAGAGAAAGATTGAAAGAAGAAATCGCAGAAACGTCAAAAAAATCCCGACATTTGAAAAAACAAGAACTCAACACTTAAAAATTCTAGACTTCTAGAAAATCTCGAGGTTCGAAAAAGAGAAATCTTAAAGAAAACGAAAAACATATATTCTATAAAAACCAATCTTGATAAAATCATTTTGGAAATTTCCTTATACAGAGGTATCTAGAAAAGAAATTACTAGAAAATTGCACCACTTTGAAAAAATAACCTTTAACTTGTGAAGGGAAATTGTTAGAAATTTCTGAAAAATCTTAAGGAAACATATTTAGAGAACACCGAGAAAATTAATCTTCTTATTCTTTCTCGGAAGAAAATTTCCCAATCTTGATGAACATTTTTTGGAAATTTCCTAAACACTGGAAGAAACTATAAGCCTGCAAAATTCTGATGAAGTAAAACAGCAATTTTGGTTTCTGATAAAATAAAGAAAGAAAATGAAAATTCTTGAAAATCGTTCCAAAATTATTATCAAAACTTAAATCTTCTACTCCGTTGCTAATGTTGAAGTACAAATAAAACACTAAGTTACTTTGTTTGTATAAATGTTAATATCGTATTCACTATAGTTTCTGTGAATCATACTTAAAAGTTTTCGGGAAATCAACTTGCTATTATCAAAGTTCTGATAATGACGATTGATTTGTAAGCTCGAAAAAAGGCAGAAGATTAATTAAAAATTTTAAACTAGTTGGTAAATGAAAGGTAAAAACCCAAAAGAAGAAGTTAAAAACAAGAATATTCCAATTTTATTATTTTAAAAGGAACGGCAATTCCTGAACTCTCGAAAAACTTCTAGGAACCCACAAAAGAAATTTCTAATTTCATTTTTGAATAATAGCATTTAAACGCCGACTAAACGAGGCAATTGATTCTGAAAAAATCGAAAAATGTGAAAGAAAAATTGATAGGATATGTTTAAATGTCGAATTTCTAGTAAAAACTTCTAGAAAGCTGAAAAATTTCGATGAAATAAATTCCAATAAGGTAATGTAAATAATGTTAAAAAACATTTTGAAAAATGGCTGGAAAATACGAAGTTTGAATTGAATTGAAGTGATTTTAGATAATTTTAGAAGAAGAAGAAGAAGAAAACCAATTGATGAAAACCTCTCATAAATATGCAAGAGGAAAAGGTAAACTCGTAGAAATGATTAAAATAAACGAAGAAACTTCTAGAAACCAAATAAGAAATTGCTGAAAATCGCCGCAGGAAAGCTCGTGAAAATCAGAATCCCCGAAGAAAGTTGTGTTAACTAAATAAGGAATTGCTAAAAATAAATAAACATAAATATGAATTTTTTGTAGAATTATATTATTTAAAGCAATAAATGATAGAAAAAGCTTTAAATATACTAAAATACCTTTTTAAAATACTAAATTAACGATTTAATAAGGTAAATGATTTTGGAAAATTCTAGAAATGTTGAAGACATTAGAAAATTCTATATAGCAGTTAAAAAAAGAACAGTTTGAAAGAAGAAGAACCATATTCTAGAAACCTAAACAATTGAAATCTTTAAAGATAATTTCTGGAAAAAACGACTTCCCTTAAAAATCCTATAAGGAAAGAAAACAATTGGTGAAATAAAAAATGATGGATGGACATTTCTTAAAAAAATAGCTACAAATGCTAGAAAATATTTAATCTTGCAAAACAAGTAAAGTGATTCTGGAAATTCTAGAATTATAGAAGATTGAAAATTTTGCAAGAAATAAGAGGAGAAGGAAAAGAATAATAGAAGAAGAAAAAATGGGAATGATTTAGAAAATTCACGAAATATTTAAGCAGTAAAAGTAAAAATTGCTAAAAGAAAAACTAGAAACATCAAAAAAGTAGGATAAGAAAAAAAAAACAAACATGGAAGAAACATTCTAGATATCTAGAAGAAAATACGCAAGGTATTTAAAAAATTCAAAAGGCAAATTGATTGAAAATAGAAGAAGTAAAAAAAAAGAAATGGTGGAAAATTTTTAGACATCTAAAAGGAAAACCACGTAATTAGAAAAGTTGTTATAAAATTTTAAAAATACTAAATCAATTGCTACTGGAAAAACAAAAGAAGACAAGTTGATAGAAAATTATCTGTTAGGCTAGAAGAGAAAATTTATAGAAAGAAAGAGAGAAAATGCTGAAATAATCTAGAGATATAAAAAAAATTGAAATTTTCAAAATCCTTTAAAGCCAAAAATTATTCTAGAAAATAAATTCATAAAAAAATTTAGAAGCAAGCAATAAACAACAAATTTCCAAAAATTTAAAAAATAATTGCTTGAAACTCAGATTAAAGAAGACAAGACATCCTTGAAATATAGAAGACAACTTCGAAAATGCTATTTTTTTTCAAGAGAAGTACGAAAAAACAAGACAAGAGATTCTGGAAAATTCTAGAGAACCGTTGCCATCATCTAAAGAAGAACAATGCGACTTAATCAAAATGTTGCAAAAACGTTTTATAGCTTCACAATTTCATTCATTTTTATTTTGTTAACCCATTATTGCTTTGGCCATTGACCATTAGCATTTCCGCCTTATCATAAATATAAGCTTTATCTTTTTCTAATTTTTGTTTTGCTACATGTAAATTTTCAAGGAATTCTCTTTATTTCTTTTTGGAAATTTATTTGAAGCTTTTGGAATTTTGTGGAAATTATGACTAGATTTCTTAAATTTGGAATTGAAAAATTTCGATTAATTTGTTTTCTAAATTTACAAAATATATTCCAGAATTACTCTCCTTGTTCTCTTGTTTTCTGTTATTGAAATTTTATTCAAAGTTATATTTAATCGCAATTTTTTGCGTTAATAGAAGTTTTCCAAAATTTTCTAGTGTGTTTTCTTCTTGACTTTTAAATTATTCTAATAATTTTTTTTCTTACTTTTTTTCCTTTCAAACTTCGAGAATAGTTTTCTATATTTCAAGAATCACTTGCAATGTTTTGTCATTTTTTATCTCATCTTACTAGAATTTTTCAATAATTTCTTCCAGCGATTCTTTTTCCCTACTCCTTCTTGCAAATTTTTATCTTCCAAACTGGAAACATTTTCGTCTAAATTTTAAATTGATTTAAAGTTATTCCTTTTTAGATCTTCTTCTAGATTTATTGAATTTTTTACTTTTATATTTTTTCGTTTCTAATCTGTGACAACTTATTAGAATTTGTTTTAAGTAATGTAAATTTTCAAGCAATTCATTTTATTTCACTTTTTAGAATTTTGTTTGAAGGTTTTGAAATTGTGTAGCAATTTTTATTAAACTTCTTTAATTTTGTTGTAGATCCAAAATTAACTCTTGCTTCTAAAAAAATCCATTAATTCGGTTTCTACATTTCTAAAATATTTTTCAGACTTACTTACTTTTAATAAAATTTTAATTAAATGCTGTTTTATTTTATTGTTATTTTACAGCAACTTCATTTCTGCGTTGATAGAAATTTTCGTCTTGATTTTTAAATTATTCTAGCAATTTTTCTTCATTGTTTCTTACCTTTCAAACTAAGAGAACTTCTTTAATAATTAATGTTGCTTTCATATTTCCATATTTCTGAAGTTTTCAAAAATTTCTTATCATGTTTTTTCATTACAAAAATTTCACAATTTCTTCTCTTTATCTTACTGGAATTTTTCAGTAATTTCTGGTTTAATTTTTAAGCCACTTATGAATTTCTCCAAAGAATTTGAAAACTTCTTTTA
This sequence comes from Ontholestes murinus, assembly GCA_963969525.1. Classification (NCBI taxonomy): domain Eukaryota; kingdom Metazoa; phylum Arthropoda; class Insecta; order Coleoptera; family Staphylinidae; genus Ontholestes; species Ontholestes murinus. The sequence goes on from OZ018393.1 coordinate 7,827,403, forward strand.
GATTTCATAATTTTTCTAGATTTCTAGATTATTATTTCGGCATTCTGCTTTAAATTTATTCTCTTCTAAAGTATGAAAGAAGCTTTCTTTAAACGTTTCCACCAATTTATGTTTTTCTGTTTCGTTAGACTTTAATAGAGAAGGAAAACATATTATTGAAGATAGTATTATAACAATGTTTGTGATTCTTCATCTTTCATGGCTATCGACCGTAGGTCTTTCAGTCTGACTTTAATATTATTCAGCGTTTCGAAAATTTCTTTGCTTCATCTTGATAAAGTTTTTCAGTAATTCTTGTTTTATTTTATCAGATTTTTTTTTTTCATATTTCACCTATTTTTTCCTTAAGGATTTAGAAAATATTTTTCTATAAATTTCTGAGTTTTTATAGATATCTAGATGATTTCAGCATTTTAACTTTTTCTTCCTTTAAAATTCTATGAGAACTTTCTTTAAAAAAAATTCATGAATTTGCCTTCTTTTAATTTTCCAGTTTCACTTGACTTTAGTATTTTCCAACGTTTGAGAAGTTACTACAAAGCATTCGAAAATTTATACAAATTTTCTTTTTAGATTTTTTAAAATTTTCCGGCTTTAGTTTTTCTTCTTTCAGATTTTTCTCTTCCAAACTGCGACAACTTCCATCGAGATTTTTTTTATCATTTTTTTAAATCCCTTGTAAATTATCTTCATTCTTTTGATTTTTCTGTACTAATCTGCACATACCAAATTTTGTTATCCTTCTTTAAGATATTTCTCTTTTAAACGACGCCATCTGCTTTATACAATTTTCCATTAATTAATCTTCAACATTTCCCGAATTTTCCAAAAATCATTTACCTTGTTAAATCGTTAATTTAGTATTTTACAGCGTTATTCTATTATATTTAAAGCTTTTTCTGCCATTTATTGCTTATTATTATTATTATATAATTCTCCAAATATTCGTGTTTATGTTTATTTAGGAATTTCTTATTTAGTTTCTAAAAGTTTCTTCGAGGATTCTGAAAACTTCCACGAGATTTCTTCTTCTTGCATATTTGTCTCTATCAAACTATGAGAAGTTTTCATCAATTTGTCTTTATTTAGGTATTAAAAATCATTTCCATTAGTTTGTAAAACTTCGTATTTTCCCGCCATTTTTCAAAATGTTTTTATCATTTCCTACTTTACCTTATAATATTTATTTATTTATTTATTTATTTATTTACGGTAGGCCATGTGATGATAAAAATACATATTAAAATCTTAAATATACACTAAAACTAGGGTCTACATTTTATAATTTAAAAACAACAATAAAATAATAATATATTAAAATATACAGAAATTTAACAATAATTAGAAACAACAGGACAATTAAAATCAATACAAAGTGATTTAACAATATAACTTAAAATATAGTACACGTTTTAAGGTATGACCGCAATCTATATAATAATAATATAATATATATATTGTCCAGACAGAAAACTAATCCAAATTACAAGACAAATTATATGAATATACAATATAAACAAATATCCATAATACAAAAATGTAATTATTATTAATATTAATATTATTATTGTAATTTTTCAGCAAATTTCATTTTATTTCATCAAAATGTTCTAGAAGTTTCTACTAGAATTTTGAAAATTCAGTATAGATTCCCATCAACTTGTCTTTCCGTTTATGGTATTTTCCAGAATCACTCGCCTCGTTTTATCAAACTTAGTATTTTTCGGCATTTAATTACCACTATTCAAGATATTTAGAGAAAGTATTATCTGAAATTTTCAGAAATTTCTTTTGTGGATTTCTAGAAGTTTTTTAAGAGTTTAGGATTTTGTTCTTTTAAACATATAGAATATTCCAACATTGTTTGTGACTTCTTCTTTTGGATTTTTGGCTTCCTTGCATTTCCTACCTATCCTTCCATTTCTTTCTTCTTAAGATTCTTGTTTAAATTTATCGGAATTTTTAAGCAATTTGTTTTTCAGGTTTATAGTTTCTTTTAGTATTCAGAAAATTTCTATACATTTTTCATTAAGAATGGAAATCTTTTTTCTTGGATTTCTAGAATATCCCAGAATGTAATCTTCTTCTTTTAAACGGTGAGAACTTTCTACGAGAATTCTAGAATTTTTATGAGTTGAGTTGCTTTATTAAATTTCCAGAATTTTCTTTGAGGGTTCTGTTATTTATTTCCGTTTCTTCCTTTATCCTATTGGAAATTTCCAGAAATTCTTGTTTTTTCAACAATTTCTTTTTCAGGTTTATAGTTTCTTCCAGTATTCAGGAAATTTCGAGAGATTTTGCATGAAGATTGAGAAAACTTTCTTTTGGATTTCTAGAATACCCCAGTATTTTTTTTCTTCTTCTTTCAGAATTTTCCTCTTTTAAACCACGAGAACTTCCTTCGAGATTTTCTAAATTTCTAGAATTTTTGAAGCGTTGAATTATTGCTTTTCCAAATTTCTCGAATTTTCTTTGAGAGTTCTGGGATTTTTACTTTCAATTTTGCTCTTCCAAACTGCAAGGGTTTTCTTCGACAACTTTCTATTTATTTGTCTTATCTTATCGGTATTTTTAAATGAATGAGGTACAAGTTACAGTTGCTTTTCCAAACCTAATAATATGGCGCAAAAACATTACCATCACATATGCAAAAGTCCTTTTCCTGTCCATTAGTTGCAATTTTTGCTACTAGCGCCCTCTAGCGCATGCGCGTACCAACAAACAGAACTGTTGGAAGTTTATTCTGTCTCAGAAACAAGTGAGTAAAACGATAAAATAATATTTTACCTCTCTCGTATCGTAAATGAGAAAATAAAACAAACAAAAATAAAGCACAACAAACAACTATATTGGTATGTAGTTATTTAAATAAAAATAATTAGACCACTGTACACATGACAAGTTGCCCAGTAAAAATGAAGATGTAATTTTTTATAGTCTCATAGTTTATTTATGAAGTTTTTCAATATCGATTTTGTTTTGTTTTAATTACTCTGTACAGAACATAAAACCCTAATGTTTACATCTTGTCTATGTATTGAGTTAAATCCGGTAGACCTTCCTTCAATCCCTTCCTCTTACGCGTGTCTTGTACAATGCCGTATGGCCTGGAACCCAATTTAGTTGGGTCACCAGGAAGAATTTGCCAATGATCAAATACGCATTGTGGGAAAGCTTGACCTCCAGTGTTGGAACGGATATCAGCAGTGAAGCTAGACGATTCATTTACAGGCAAGTAAGTTTTTACCATGAACATTGGTGTACCAGATACTTGCATTTTTTTAAAGACACGGCCACGCTTTCTGTTCAAAGCACAGTTGATACCACCGACAGCCACTTCCAGACACTAGAAGAACCTAGGTTTAGCCGTGAGCAAACAAGCATACAAGCAACAACGTATCTTAGAAATGATTTGGCCACAACTACGATGGATAGCATCAGCGTGAAAATTCACATCATAAATGTTGAAAAACAACGTTTTCTTCAGAAATGACACCCTCTTTAGTAACCTATTGAAAATTAGCAACTACAGAATTCTTGATTTCATTAACAGTCCACAAGAATGTTGGGACCAGTACCATCTGCAAAAGCACCAGATTTTATGGGCTTGTAGTCATAGTTTTCTCCAAGGTAACGAGTACGTAATTTAAAGTAATCACGTGGGTTAACTTCTTCATTGCCATTGTTCTCAGCTAAACCATCAGGCATTGGTGTGGCCTTCATGAACAATCTGGGCAATTTTGTTAGGCACATTTGATCAGATTCGTCATGTACAGTTTCACGGTATGATACAACTTGGTCAAAATAATAATGCAAGCATGATCCTCCTCAAGATCCTTTAAGCAGATTTCCAAGTGTACAAGTGTAATTCACCAGCACCGGATTGCAGATGCTTAAGACCTTCTACAAGTTTGGGCGGGGTTCTTGGGTTCTACAGCTATACGCATACCTGATGATACAGAAAACTTCATGACCATCATGTTGTGGGCAACTAAACCACAGCACAGATTTTACCGCACGAAATATCTTCAATGGCTTCTCTATAACGACCTATCAATAGGATGGTACTTTAGATGACCTACCTGGGACGTAATAAGGTCCAAAAATACAAACCTTAATGCCAGTATCAACCTTGCCAGAGGAGACACGACCAAAAGCATAGAATCTACTGTTATCAGAGGTCGGTACCATTTTTGAGATGTGCATCATGAGTGGATTATTAGTTCTTGACTCCAACAGCTGCTTCATCATTTGAACCTTTATACAACATCTCCATATGGCATTTTTGAGCTGATATCTGATGGTAAATTGATAATAATCATCTGAAGCAAAACTTCTTCATGTCCACCTTCAAAAACTGCTTAGCATCCTTATCCTCGTCTTCATACTTTATGATAATGCCCAATTTGGGAAATATGGTATCATACTTCTACTTTTTGTATCGGGAGTATGCATTAATTTATGCGGTTTTCTAAGAGAGGGCGCTACTAGTATTATTTCGCGTCGTGTTCATCCGTGACTATATTCATTTGAAAGCTACTGTCATTGCGCGTCTTTTTCAATATATGTTATTTTATTGAAGCGTAAACAACATTTCTTTTGTATTCATTTGAACATATCGAACTTTGTGCCAGAAAAAGTGTTTTTGCGGGGAGTTCTTCTTCATTACTTTAACATGAAGAAAAGTGTTACCGAAAGTCATCGTATTTTAGTAGAGGTTTATGGTGACCATGCTCTTGCTGAAAGAACGTTCCAGAAGTGGTTTGCATGGTTTAAAAGTGGCGATTTCAACTTAGAAGACGATGAACGACCCGGACAGCCAAAAAGTTTGAAGTTGAAGAATTGGAGGCATTGCTTGATGAAGATGCGTGCCAAACGCAAAAAGATCTTGCAAAATCATTGGGAGTTGATCAAGCAACCATTTCCAGACGTTTAAAAGTATTGAGATTCATCCAAAAGCTTGGAAATTGGGTGCCGTATGAATTAAAACCAAGCGACATCGAACGCCGATTCTGCATGTCGGAAATGTTGCTTCAACGCCACAAAAAGAAGTCATTTTTACATCTGATTGTCACTAGTGATGAAAAATGGATTCATTACGATAACCCCAAGCGCAAGAAATCGTATGTGAAGCCTGGCCAGCCATCAACATCCACGGCAAGGCCGAATATCCATGGCGACAAGGTAATGCTCTGTATTTGGTGGGATCAGAAAGGTGTGTTGTATTATGAGCTGTTGAAATTAGGTCAGACTATCGAAGGGAACCTCTACCGAACACAATTAATTCGTTTGAAGAGAGCGATTGCAGAAAAACGACCAGAATATGCAACCAGACCGAAATCCATAATTCTCCATCATAACGACGCTCGGCCACATGTTTCAAGACAGGTTCAAAACTATTTGGAAAAGAGTGGGTGAAAAGTTCTACCTCACCCGCCTTATAGCTCAGACATAGCCCCTTCTGATTACTACTTGTTCAGATCAATGCAGAATGCCCTCACCGGAATACGCTTCACTTCAGAACAGGGTATCAAAAATTGGCTCGAATCATTCTTCACCACCAAGCCGGAGAAGTTCTTTTGGGATGGAATCCATAAACTGCCAGAAAGATGGGCAAATTTTGTAGCTTCCGATGGACAATACTTTGATCATTGAGTGTATAACCATTTTTTCACAATAAACCCTTAATTTTGGAAAAAACCGCATTAATTAATGCATACTCCTTATAGTTCACGATGGAATCAAACACTTTGTAGATAGGGTCCAATACATACATACCGATGAAACATTTGTTGTCATCTTCCTTTTGCTTAGTTCGTTTCTTAGTCTGTTGGGATTGAAGAAGATTTCGCCCCAAAGCCTGTTCATTAGTTTCACAATGATCATGAACTTTTCGGCATACATTTCAGCAAACTATTTCAGATGAAGGATCAGCCGTGGAGACCACGGGGTGAAGTCTGTGATTGGGTCAACAAAGACCACCGTTATCAGAATAGGTGGCAATGATGCTGTTTACGTTTTCAATGATCATCTGGAAAGTTTGATAGAGTTCTTCAGCTTCGGGTTGCAACTCGAGGAGAGCACGGTCCATCTTGTTCATTAACAGAATTGGCTTAATACGTTCGGCAATAGCCTAACTGACTACGGTTTATGATTGCACACACACACACCTGAGACACAGTCCACCACTACCAGGGAACCATCAGTGACATGAAGAGCAGCCGTTACTTCAGAAGGGAAATCAATGTGTCCAGATGAATCGATCAAGTTGATCAAGAAGCTTCTCATGTCCTAAAGAAAGACTGAATCTTTATCTTCCAGCTCAAAAAACATAAAAATGGCAGTGGATTTGATGGTGATACAAAGTTCCTATTCGTCTTTTAAATTGCTTTTTCATTTTATTTATCAATTTTCTAAGTTTTACGTAATAAGTACCACAAAGCGTTAAAGCTTCGATATTCATTTAGAAATAATATTGCAATATTTTGCAACATCTTTTTCAGGTTTCTAGAAGTTTCTGCGGGAGTTGTAGATATTATAGATTTCGTAAATTTGATCTCCTTTTCTCTCTTTCTTTTCCTTTAAAACTTTTCTGTTCTAAACTATAAGAAGTTTAATTGGAAGTTTAAAAGTTGTCTAGACCTTTTAACTCTTCCCTTGTTTCTCTTAATAAAAGTAAGTCTTTCCATTTACCAAAAAGTTTATTTTTTAGAATTTTAAGCAATTTTTTTAACAAATTTTATGATTTTTTTTTCACTTGACTTCTTCGGTCTAGTTTGTTCCTCAGCTTTTTTTACATGTTGTAAATATTTAACACAATTTTTCAGTAATTCTTGTTTAAAAGTTTTCAGAGGTTTCTTTGAGAGATCTGAAAATTACCAATTTAGAGATTTTTAGAACATTTCAACATTTTTTCTTCTTCATCTTTCAGAATTTGCTCCTGCAAAGTATGAAAAGAAGAAAGAGAATATATTTTCTAGGATTTAAACTGTTCATTGATCTTCTTGTTAAATTTTCAGGGTGTTTACAGGGGAAGGAATTGTACACTCAACACATCAGCCTTCAAGTTTTTCCCTCTTCAGGGAGCGTACTGGAAATTTCGTTCGTACGTATTGGAGAGGAAGCTGATCAGGATGTGTGTCGACGTCTTTGGCTACATTAAGGACTATTATACCTAAGTAAAAATTAAAAACTTGATATAATATTTAGAATCTTGGTATTTGGTTGTAGTTAACTTATATTTTCAAGTAAATAAAGTTTTAAATTTTTTTGGTATTTCTTTAGTCAAACATACATATAAATATCGTTTAAATAAATAAACAAAGTCTTTGTATTCATTAAAATTTTATTCATACGTATGTTTAGAGTGGAAGATTAAATAAAACAGTGAACTCTGCCCTTCGGCCTAGTTTTTCCTTCAATTTTGTATATAGCTGTGATATTTTACATAATCATGTCCGATAAAGCTTAAATGAATAAATAAATACATGAATGAATTAATAAATTAATTAAAGAATAAAAAAAGTTTATATCATAATTTAAAATTAATGTAGAACTTACATTAATTATTAATTATGATATAAACTTTTTTTTTATTTCATGAAGACAGGAATGAATATATCACAAAACAAATACCAATAAAAACAAGTTAACAAGAATAAACAAGTCCATCCCCTGCTGCTGATTAATTATTCCTGCAGCGTCTTGTTGCCACGACAAGTTGTTCGTTCTTCGTTTCTCCCTTTTCCCTATTTTCCTCTGTGTGGGTGTGTGGGTGTTGTGTGCGAGCACTTAAAAATTCAGCCGTGCCGATGGTGTGTAGCTGTGTGGGGGGGGGAGGGGGCGAACAAGTTCGAAGAGTTTCGCGTTGATTAATTAATTAATTCGCCGCCGCAGGGACCCTGCTGAATATTTGATCGGCCCCCGGCGAGGCCCCAACTTGGCCCATAACTATACCGTGCCCTCCGTGCGCCCCGAGATTTTTTAATTAATTATTAAGCGGACGGCCGCGCCGACCCACCCCCCTGCGCCGGTCCTCCTTGCGGCGGCGATATAATCCTGCAGGGTCCCGAGACCTCATTAATTATTCGGCGCCGGGGCGGAGGAGCGCGGCGCGCCGAAAGTTCCCGCTCGCCGAAGAAGTGTATATAAACAAATTGTACTAGTTTCTGAATGCGGTGTGATTAAACTTAAATATGGATGAGGACCGCGAACGTCGGTCGGTCGGTAACCGTGATATTGCTCAAAACTGTTGGCGCAAAGGTAAAAATGTTTATAATATATTTAAGCAAGACTTAAGAAAGAAATATAAAATTTTTATAATATTTTGTTAAACTTCATTATATTTAATTTATAGTATTCTTCCGTAATAATGTTTATTTATTTATAATACTTTAGCTTTTTTCCTAAGACTATATACATAAACATATATTTAAAAAATAATAACAAACAAAACCATTTATTCTTATGGTTTTGTTTGTTATTATTTATATAAATTATATTTATATAGCTATACAGAATTCTTTATTTCAAACCGTTAATTCTGCAGTCTATATTCTCTTCATCAGCAATAGATGTCTTAATTTAGCTCTATCAACCATTTAACATAATTTGGCACAGTCGATAGGATTTACGTTAACATTTTAAAAGAAGCTAGACGGAATTCTTTAATTCAAACCATAAATTCTGCACCCTGCATTCACTTTATCAGCAATATTTGTGTTAATTTAGCTCTATTAACCATTTAAAATAATTTGGCGCAGCCGATAGGATTCACGTTAAAGTTTCAAGCGTCTGATCTTCTTCTGAAATGATACATTTATAAAGTAGCAAAACATACAATTGCATAATACCAAAGAACGGATACAAATGTCTAAATAAAACAGTTGATGTCTGAATATTGATATATTATTTAAAATCGTAAAAAAATATGACACAATCATTTGAGAGATATCGAAACTACGGAATCTAGAAAGTAGGCTGCAAAGAAATAGAATCATACGACAATTGGTAGATGATAGGTAACAATTAAGAAATAACAATTGCAATATGCTGGTTGACAGTTAACAGATGTCAGATAGCAATTCCTATTTGAAAGTTGACAGACACTTTAGAGTTTAGAATTTAAACGTTAAGAAAATACCATTAAGCATAAAATAATAAACAGATCGTATTCGACACAAAATATTAATCAATTGAGAATTTCAAGGATGATAATTGTTAGTATTATTGTTAACAGTTGACAGTTGCAAGTAATGAATGACGAAAAACGTCAGGTAACATATAACAATAAACAAATGAAAACTAATTGACAGTTGACAGATCGATATTTGACAGATAATATTAAACGGTTGAGAATTTCAAAGGTTATAATTGATAGCTTATTATTAATAATAACTGTCAATTAGATATTCTCCGTTCTACTGATTTTCTACTGTTAACTTCATTGAAAGTTAATAGACCAGAGAATGTTATTAGACACAACAGTTAACAAATGATAATTGCCAGTTTAAAGACGACAGGTGATAGATTATAACTGACAGATAGTAGTTGACATATAACAGGTGACAATTGACAGAGAAAACTTATAAAATTGTTAGTTGACAGCCGACACTTGAGAGTTACAAAATTTATAGTTTACTTGAGTATTAATGCCTTCTATCAAAGTTTTAAATTCTAAGCATATGGAAATTTTACTGAATTTTCATTTATTTTTAAATATATTTCTCTTAATTTTCAACAAAAACTTTATCCTGCAAATACATTAAAACTAAATCCTTTGCTTTAATTTTTTTTAAATAATTTCTTCAGTAATGTTGCGATAGTTTTTAGAAAACTGAAAGTCTGAATGTAATGGAAGTTTCAATGTATATGTAGGGTGGGTGGGTGTCCACTATCCTACCCTCCAATTTCTTACACATACACAAGAGTTTTATTGAATGCAATTTTAAAACTAAATAGTTATGTACTTTATTAATTGTGCAAATATGTTTGTTATGCAATTTTCTTTTCCACAAATCGTTCTCTGTGTTTTTGTAATTCGATGGTAGGATAGTGGCCACCCACCCACCCTACATATACATTGAAATTTAAACCAAAACACTGATTTAAATTTTCTCAATAAACTCAACTCTAGCAGATAGTTTATGAAAAAACAAAATAGCAACAACGAGAGAAGTAAAAGAAATATAAGTAATTTGGGTGGGTAAATTCTACCACTGAAACTTACTTATAATTATTCTGCAATTATATTAAAGCTAGTTCTTTAATTTTAATTGTTTGTATATTATTTTCACGAACACTGCTTTAATATTTAGGAAACTAAAACTGTGATTGTAATGAAAGATTAAATATATATGTTGAGTGGGTGGGTGGCCACTATTCCACCCTCCAGTTTCTAAAACATACGCGAGAGTTTTAATAACTGCACTTTTAATTCTAAACAGTGTTGAGCTTTATTTATTCTACAGATTCGTCTTGTTTGCAATTTTCTTTTGCAGAAATCGTTGACTGTATTTTTGTAATCGGAAAATGGGATAACTGTTGAGATTACAAGTACATTAATTAAAACTCTCGCGTATGTTTTACAAATTGAAGGGTGGAATAGTGGCCACCCGCCCACCCTACATATTTCAGTAAACTGTCATTACATTCAGACTTTTATTACCATAGAAACAATAGCAGGATGGTGTAGAAATTTAAAAACCTAACTTTACTTTTAATGTGTTTGCATGTAAGCTTTAAATAGATGTTTCTATCGCACCCTTCAATTGTTTTAATACACCGAAATATTTCTGCTAAAAATTAAAATTAGATAGTTGGAGAATTAAAAGAAATATGTGTGTACGAATTTGGAAAAATTTCCACATATAAATGTAGGAATTAAAAGTGCGAACCCTACATATATTTCCCTTATTTGTTTCGTTGTTGCTATTTTGGTTTCTCAAAAATTTTCTGCTTTATTAATGTTGAATTTATCTATTTCAGAAATTTAATTTAAATCCATTAAATTTCACTTTATGTTGAGGAACTGTCATCTTTTAAAATAATGATTGACAGATCATTTTCTAATTGTAAGAGTTAACTGACATTCTCTGGACAAAGTCAACGGTTTTAATAAATGCAATTTTAATTTTAAATATCTCTTTACTTTATATATGGTGCTGTGTCAAATATGCTTTATTTGAAATTTTCTTTTCCAGAAATTGTGGTCTGTGTTTTGATAATTGGAGGATAGGATAGTGGCCACCCTCCCACCCTTCATATACATTAAACATTCATTACATTCACTGTCATAGCTTCCTAAAGCTACTTACTTACTTAGAGCATAGATTTTATCAAAAACAAAAATATGGACTGATATTTCGTTCTTAAAAAGGATATTCCAAAAATATGAAAATTGAGACAAAAATCTTTGCAAATAAATGTAAACTAAGTTAAGTCTCCATATGTAATTTTAATATTCAAAAGTACGGTAGAATTTATCCACCCACCCTACATATAATTCTCCTAGTTCTCTAGTAGTGACTGTTTTAGATTCTCAAAAACTGTCTTCTGTATTTCTATTGAATATGTTTAAGAAATTTAAATCAGTATTTCAGTTTAAATTTCATTTTTTGTGTAGGGTGGGTGGGTGGCCACTATCCCATCCTCCAATTATTAAAATACAGCCAACAATTTCTTGAAAATAAAATTGCAAATAAAGCATATTTGGCACAGTTTATAAAGTAAATAATTGTTTTAAATTATAATTGAATTTATTAAAACCGTTAACTTTATTCAAAGAATGTCAGTTGACTATTACAATTTAAGAAAATGATCCGTCAATCATCATTTTAAAAGATGAAGACGTGGTCAGAAGTCACACAACGACAGTTGATTTCTGTTTGGCAGAAGCTATTTCTATTTTTCGTTCAAGGAGACATCCCTGAAATTATGGATGAAATTTTGACTAAACTGCTAAACATCTAGAATTAGAGGTGAACGAGGATGACATAGAAGAGCTCATAATGGAGCATGAAGACGAACTGACGACAGAAAAGCTTCAAGAAATCTTGAATGAACAACAGCAAGAAACACTTTTAACTCGTATTACAATCCTTCAATTTTATTTTAGTCGGAGATATGTATTTTTAAAATGAACTCTGAAAAAGCACAACATTTTTAAAAATTTCAATTATCTCGAAAACGCTTAAATTTGGACGTTATGTTACTTAACAATTTTTTTCACAGAATTTTATGTAAAATCTAAATACGTATTAAAAAATATAGTATTCCATTTGAAATAAGGAAGTTGGTGTTGACTTCCTGTATAACCGGAAGTCGTATAATCTTGAAAATATTTTAATTAAATAGAGCACACTTTATTACATAAGCAATGAAAATTTCATGAAAATACATTCACTAGAAGTCCATACACTTTTGATGTGCGGTTTCGGTGGGACACTCTGTATATAGTACATATAGTTGACAGATTATAGCTGACAGATAATAGTTGACATATAACAGGTGACAGCCGACAGATGACAATCATCAGTTCATACTTACAAAATTAATTGTTGTTCACTTGAGAGTTTGAGAATCAAATTTACAGAAACTGATATTAAATATATGACAGATATAATTAAACATTTATTGATTATACATACATTTATTGTCAGTTAATTATTATTACAGCTGATAAGATTGTAATTGACAGATGACAGTTGTAAGACATTTATGACAGATGGTAGCTGATGAATAACGTTTGACAGATGACAGTTGCCAAACAACATTAATAATAAATAAATAAATGTGTTTAAATAGAGTAAAAAGCAACAAGCTTGTGTAACAAATACACATATGCCACGGCGGAAGGACCACGTGGCCGATAGCCAAACACTAACACCACTACTACTAGAGTAAAAATAGAAAATGACAATTAATTGAGAGTTAAAAGAGTGATGACAGATTGTTTATCGTAGAGGTTAACTATCAATTAACAGTCTTTTATCGAATGACAGTTGACAAGTGACAATTAATTTACACTTATAGCCCACAGATTATATTTGATATATAACAGGTGAAAGTTAACAGACGCAGCTGGCAGTCATTAGTTGACAGTTACAAAATTTACAGTTTACAAATGACACTTGAGTATTAAGACTAAAATAATATAAATTATTAATGTCTAGAATTTTTATGTGCAACAACTGAAAGGTTGCTCTTTATTGTTCGTTCAATTAAAAGTTGACACTTGAAAATTAAAAGAATGTTACCTCACATATGACATCTAACAAAGACAATTGATAGTTATTCTAAGCCTTTCATTTTAATTTTTTATATAATTTCTTTAGTAATACTAAGTTCTTCGGAAACTAAAAGTCTGAATCTAGTGAAAGTTTATAAAACATACGCGAGAGTTTTAATGAATGAAGATTTAATTCTAAAAGGTTATGTACTTCATTTTATTGTGCAGATATGCTCTCGTCAGTAATTTTTTTTCGGAAATCATTGGCTGCGTTTTAAGAATTGAGGGGTGGGATAGTGAACACCCACCCACCCTACATGTAAATTAAAAATAAAACTGTAACACTAATTTAAATATCTTAAATAAACTCAAAACTAACACAGCTTCATTTTTTGTGAAACCAAAATGGCAACAACAAGAGCTCTCAAAGAAATATATGTAGGGTGGATTAAATTCTAAGCAAATGGAAATTTTACTGATTTCTTGGAAGAGGTGAGGTTCGGGGAGCCATGGCTGATACCTTCTTTGGGTTCGGCGGTAGTTTTTTTTTTTACTTATTGTAAGGCCCAAATATGTTGCCTTCGCATTCGCTTTTGTCTCTCTTTTTTTTATTCAGAGTTTGCTATTTTTGATATTTTGCTAGCCTACGAAATATGACTTTTAATTCTCGCTGTTGATCGACAGGTTTATGAGGTCATCCAAATATGCCAGCCCAATCCTCTATTGAATCGGTTCATCAATCTTTGGAAGGTGGCGGGTGCATTTTTAAGTCTAAACGGCTTCCAGGTGTATCAGTGTAGCCCGAACGGAGTGATGAATGCTGTTTTATTTCTGTCTTCTTTCTTTACTAGTACTTGGTGGTAACGGACTGTAACATAGGTCGAGTATCAAGAGAAAGAAAAACTTCTCTAAGAAGTGGATTGGATGTATCAGGCTTTATTTTTTTGGCTGTAATTGATTAATTGCTAGATTTTGCCTCCTGGTTTCAGGACTAGTATTGCTGAGGCTATTCATATGCTCAAGTATTATTCGATGAACTCATCCCCTAGAAGTTGATTGATTTCAGTTGATGGTATATTTCACAACGTTTGTTCTCTGTTTTTATTAAAAATGTCGTTATGCTCCCTAAGGAAATCATTTACTGCATTTTGTTCGTGTTGATACGAATGTTAGGCTTCGTCATCGAGGCGCAGCTTAAATGTAATTATATATGTAGGGTGAGTGGGTGGTCACTAACCCACCCTCCAGTTTCAAATTGTAGACGGCGGTGTCTTTACTTAAAAAAAATATTTTAAAAAAGGAGTTTACATTCTGGATCCAGTATAAATCTGCTTGTAATCAAATTGATATTCAACAAAACACTCGTGTGTGATTTATGGGTTAAAGGGTGGGATAGAGGCCACCCACCCACCCTACATATATATTGATACTTTCAGCACTGTAACTGTTTTAGTTTGCGAAAACACAAATTCAAATTATTTATATTTAGTTATTGATTTTAAAAGCACTGTCGTGGTGTAAGTTTAATTGTATATGTAGGGTGGGTGGGTGGCCACTATCCCACCCTCGAATTTCAAACTATAGACGTCGGTTTCTTTAACAAAACACTCGTGTGTGATTTATGGGTTAAAGGGTGGGATAGAGGCCACCCACCCACCCTACATATATATTTATCCTTTTATCACTGTAACTGTTTTATTTTCCAAAAACACAAATCAAAATTATGTATATTTACTTATAGATTTTAAAAGTACTACTGTGGGGCAAATGTAATTGTATATGTAGGGTAGGTGGGTGGCCACTAACCCACCCTCTAATTTCAAATTATAGACGTCAGTTTCTTTACTTAAAAAATATTTTAAAAATGGAGTTTAATAATAATAATAATAATAATAATATTTATTTACGGCAAACGCCTATAACACAGGAAGAACATAGTGTATATAAAACAATGTTAATATAAGTAGAATATAAATATATAATACTGTATGTGTAACATGAACATAATAAGAATACAAATTAACATAATATATTGTTAGAAGTAAGTGATATAAATCAAATACATTAAAATTAATAATAATGTGATATTGTTACATTAAAATCATTAAAATACAAATAGATATGCGGAACAGGAGAAAAAAAAAAACCCTAAAAATATTATGAGTATGACATCTCAATGATACTAAACTAGTAATGAACTAAAACATTAAAATAATAAAAATAATATAATATAAATAATGATAACATTGCAACAAATTAATAATTCATTAAGTTTTATATTTCAGATAGCGTTTAAAACAGTCCTGGGAATTCCTAAATAGGTCGAACCATTCAAGATTATTAAATTCATTTCCTAGCTCCATTATCCGTGTTAATGAATTATTGTGACCAGACACTGTACTATGTGTAACCGGGTAGAAGAGAGTAGATGATCGCGTCCTTCTAGAGGCAATATGAAATGAAATGGACTGTAGAATGTGTGGAGCATCAATGTGACCATTAACTATCCGTTGAAGTAGACATAGGTCAGCAACAGTTCTTCGTTCAGCAAGTGACTTCATGTTAAGGTCATGTAGTATCGACGAGTAATCACCTTGGGTATGTTGATGTCCAGATTTATACTCAATGCACCTTAGGAATTTCTTTTGAGTTTGTTCAAGTCGATCAATGTTGATTGCAGTAAAGGGCGTCCAAATTGGTGAATTATATTCAATAATGGAACGAACTAGGGAACAATATAATCTAAATTCAGTATAAATCTGCTTGTAATCAAATTGATATTCAACAAAACGCTCGTGTGTAATTTATGGGTTGAAGGGTGGGATAGAGGCCACCCACCCACCCTACATATATATTGATACTTTCATCACTGTAATTGTTTTAGTTTATGAAAACACAAATCAAAATTATGTATATTTAGTTATTGATTTTAAAAGCACTGTTGTGGCGTAAGTTCAATTGTATATGTAGGGTGGGTGGGTGGCCACTATCCCACCTTCCAATTTTAAGTTATAGACGCCAGTTTCTTTACTTAAAAAAATATTTTAGAAATGAAATTAACATGCTGAATTCAGTATAAATCTGCTTGTAATCAAATTGATATTCAACAAAACACTCGTGTGTGATTTATGGGTTGGAGGGTGGGATAGAGGCCACCCACCCACCCTATATAAATATTAATACTTTCATCACTGTAAATGTTTTAGTTTCCGAAAACACAAATCAAAATTATGTATTTTTAGTTATTGATTTTTAAAGCACTGCTGTGGCCTAAGTTTAATTGTATATGTAGGGTGGGTGGGTGTCCACTATCCCACCTTCCAATTTCAAATTATAGACTTCAGTTTCTATACTTAAAAAAATATTTTAGAAATGAAATTTACATGCTGAATTCAGTATAAATCTGCTTGTAATCAAATTGATATTCAATAAAACACTCGTGTGTGATTTATGGGTTGGAGGGTGGGATAGAGGCCACCCACCCACCCTACATATATATTAATACTTTCATCACTGTAACTGTTTTAGTTTACGAAAACACAAATCAAAATTATGTATATTTAGTTATTGATTTTAAAAGCGCTGTTGTGGCGTAAGTTCAATTGTATATGTAGAGTGGGTGAGTGACCACTATCTCACCCTTCAGTTTCAAATTATAGACGTCTGTTTCTTTACTTAAAATAATATTTTTTAATGGAGTTTACATGCTAAATTCAGTATAAATCTGCTTGTAATAAAATTAATATTCAACAAAACACTCGTGTGTGATTTATAGGTTAAAGGGTGGGATAGAGGCCACCCACCCACCCTACATATATATTGATACTTTCATCACTAAAACTGTTTTATTTTCCGAGAACACAAATCAAAATTATGTATATTTAGTTATTGATTTTAAAAGCACTGTCGTGGTGTAAGTTTAATTGTATATGTAGGGTGGGTGGGTGGCCACTATCCCACCCTCGAATTTCAAACTATAGACGTCGGTTTCTTTAACAAAACACTCGTGTGTGATTTATGGGTTAAAGGGTGGGATAGAGGCCACCCACCCACCCTACATATATATTTATCCTTTTATCACTGTAACTGTTTTATTTTCCAAAAACACAAATCAAAATTATGTATATTTACTTATAGATTTTAAAAGTACTGCTGTGGCGCAAATGTAATTGTATATGTAGGGTAGGTGGGTGGCCACTAACCCACCCTCTAATTTCAAATTATAGACGTCAGTTTCTTTACTTAAAAAATATTTTAAAAATGGAGTTTACAGTCTAAATTCAGTATAAATCTGCTTGTAATCAAATTGATATTCAATAAAACTCTCGTGTGTGATTTATGGGTTGAAGGGTGGGATAGAGGCCACCCACCCACCCTACATATATATTGATACTTTCAACACTGTAACTGTTTTAGTTTCCGAAAACACAAATTCAAATTATTTATATTTAGTTATTTATTTTAAAAGCACTGTTGTGGTGTTAGTTTAATTGTATATGTAAGGTGGGTGGGTGACCACTATCCCACCTTCCAATTTCAAACTATAGACGTCGGTTTCATTACTTAAAAAACTGTTTTAAAATTGGAATTTACATACTGATTTTAGTATAAATCTGCTTGTAAACAAATTGACCTTCAACAAAACACTCGTGTGTGATTTATAGGTTGGAGGGTGGGATAGAGGCCACCCACCCACCCTACATAAATATTAATACTTTCATCACTGTAAATGTTTTAGTTTCCGAAAACACAAATCAAAATTATGTATTTTTAGTTATTGATTTTTAAAGCACTGTTGTGGTGTTAGTTTAATTGTATATGTAGGGTGGGTGGGTGGTCACTATCCCACCTTCCAATTTCAAATTATAGACGTCAGTTTCTTTACTTAAAAAAATATTTTAGAAATGAAATTTACATGCTGAATTCAGTATAAATCTGCTTGTAATCAAATTAATATTCAACAAAACACTCATGTGTGATATATGAGTTAAAGGGTGGGATGGAGGCCACCCACCCGCCCTACATATATATTGATACTTTCATCACTGTAACTGTTTTAGTTTCGGAGAACACAAATCAAAATTATGTATATTTAGTTATTGATTTTAAAAACACTGTTGTGGGGTAAGTTTATTTGTATATGTAGGGTGGGTGGGTGGCCACTATCCCACCCACCAATTTAAAATTATAGACGTCGGTTTCTTTACTTTAAAAATTATACAGGGTGACTGACGAAAAACCTTTGGTGCTGTATCTCGCTTATTTTTTATCCGATTTTAATAAATAAAACATCAAATTAAACCATTTTTAAAAGACTTTAATAGGATCTGAACTGTTATTTTTTCTCGCACATAGTTTTTGACAAAATACGATCCAATTTTTTTTTTTAAATTGCACTGTATATATATTTTTATTGATTCGCAAGGAGATTATTTTTTTCTGAATATAAAATTGTAGACAAATTTATCCATACATCAAACTTAAATCGAGAAATTGAGGATTAAAAAAATAAATAAAAAGTCAAGTATCCATTGTAAACAATATACAGACCCTATTTTAAATGTCAACACTGTACTAGAATTTTGTGCTTCTACAAAAATCGTTTTTCAGTTTTTGAAATTTTGCAACATTTTTATTATGAAATTATTAAAGATCATTGCAGTATTGTACCAATGACTGACACTGTCACTTTTGACATTTAAAATAGGCTCTGTATATTGTTTACTATGGGTATTTGATTTTTAATTTTTTTTTAATCCTCAATTTCTCGACTTTGGTTTGATGAATGGATAATATCGTTTACAAATTTAGATTCAGAAAAAAATCTCCTTGCGGATCAGTACAAAATATATATACAGTGCAATTTGAAAAAAAAAGTTGATCGTCTTTTGTCAAAAACTGGATGCAAGAAAAAATATCAGTACAGTTCATATTAAAGTCTTTTAAAAATGGTTTAATTTGATGTTTTATTTATTAAAATCGGATAAAAAATAAGCGAGATACAGCACCAAAGGTTTTTCGTCAGTCACCCTGTATGTAAGGTGGGTGGGTGTCCACTATCCCACCCTCCAGTGTCAAATTCTTGGCGGTGATTTCTTTACTTAAAAAAACTGTTTTAAAAATGCAATTCAGAGTCATTATATTTTAACAGCTACCAGAAATTTTAAAAACAAAATAAGAGAATATTTTTTAAACTTGTTTTTTAAACTCATTTTTTGACAGTTGCTATATCTGTTATAAAATTTCCTGATCATGAAAATGTTAAATAACGATTATTACTGTTGAAGGTCACTCTTGGCTCTTTTGTAATACAAGTGCCAAAATTACAAGTATTTTTTTAAAGATAGAAATTCAAAAACCAAAATATATATTGGCAATTAATTTTTATAATAATTCTGCTGTAAATTTTAACATTTTTGGGTTTAATTAATTGTCAATCTTTTTAAAATAATTTAACAATGCTTACTGCCAAGTTTTATTGTAGATAAATCCACTTCACAATAATTATTAATTTTAAACTCTCATATTTATAATGATAAAAATTATATCATCTTAATCTTTTCCCCGGCGCATCCACCTTTTTTGTTCGAACTTAATTTTAATATAATTAAAGTCTCATTAAAAGAATTGGGATCAAAATGTGTATTATCTTATTGATTTCCATTTTTGTTTAAATATAATATCACATAACAATTATAAAGATTATATTTAAATAGGCTTAAGAGGAAATATTTAGATTACATTACGTTTCGTGTACATTTCGCAAACTTTGTTAAATTATAAAATTTAAAATTAATTTTAAGGGGACAATATTTGGCGACGCAATCTAAAACTCACCCATTTCGTAATATTTATTTTATAATTTTTTTTTTTACCGTTGCGTAACATTTAAAATCCCAATTATCCTGCGGAGCCGTATAACTAACGGAACGTTTGTTATCTTAATTAACCGACCCTAATCGAATCCAGCGGGAATACATTAAGACATTCGGCGGCACGTCCCGCGAAATCCGCAAACTTTCCCAATTATGCTGATATATTCGTAAACACCTCGAGGGAGGCGGCTCGCTCCTGATGGACGCCCCAATTCGCTCGCAAACATGTGTACAACAAATACTCTCATACCACCCACCCACCTCCCCGCAAAACTGCAATAATTACGCTTACAAGTCGGAACCGTGTCCGCGTTTTATCATTTCGTTTTTGATTAATGATGATCAATTAATGTTCCGGTCGGATATAAATCAAGAGGCGGCAGGAGATAGGGATCGCAATTATTTCCGAGGATGATGATGAAAAAGTTCTGGTGTGTGTGTGTGTGTGTGTGTGCGGATGGGTGGGTGTTTTTATGGTTGGGAAAAAACCGGGCCGAGAGCACACTGGATCCTATAATTTCCACGCCCCGGTCTTATCTGCGCGCCGTTCTAATGAGAGGTTCTATCACGGAATTCGGTCTATCTGGACGAAGTGCGTGGAAAATGGACGGGAAATTAAAGATAGCGGTCGCGTTTCTTTACTTGGGGGTCTTAATCAAAGGGGGCGGACTGTTTGCAAAGAAGGTAATGGTTTTCTTTTTTTTTTCTTCATAATTCCATTTTTTTTTTTTGGTTAGAAATTTTTCTTAGATAAGATGGAGAACTGTCCAATTCAGAAAACCTATACAAGCACCATCAGAAACGTGAAGATACATTATCCAGAAAAAAGCCTGTCACTCGATTACGAAATTGTAAACACAAAGTCGTCTCCTACATTTCTAGTGGTAAGTGGAAGTTTGCTATTTTGTTTCTTTTAATAAAAACAAAACAATAACAAAAATTGATTGTATATTTATAAAGCAACTTCATCAATTAATAACACTGAATTGAAAAATTCACTGTGTTTTAAACACAAATAATTATTGTAAAAATATTATATAACGTGTAGGTACAATTATATAAATCTAAACAACACAGCACGACTCGCGTTTTGAGGATTTATCGTCATTATCAAATGAATTATAAATTGATGAAATTTAGATTTTATACTAACTATTTTGGGGTGAGGCAGGTATATAAAATTGTCCCATGTAGAATGGACATAAATATGCCAGTAATGGCCAATATATACCCAATTCGTAAAAATACGTTGCAGAGAATGAATATTTTCATCTGAAGCAAAAGGGTCCTGAGTGGAAGAACACATCGTGAACTCCGCCCGCAAGTCCTGTGACCTAAATTTTTGTATTTTTTAATGTATGTATCTCAATTTGTTTACCATATTTTAACAGGACATTGTAAAGTAAAAATGAATAAATAAATGAATATATTTCCTCATCCCAAAATTGTTAGTTTTTTTGCGGATTATCTCGGTAACATAGTACAAGATTAAAAATTGGTGAAATATTTACACATGGATTAAGACTCTGTTTGAAATTTTCCAATGACTCCAGAAGATTAAGCTTAGCGCCCTTGTTGCAATTATGAAAGATTTTTAAAGTATTTATATCCGTAAATTGGTGTTTGCATTCTAAACAATGATTTGAAAAAGAGCTAGAATCTTGATTCAGACAAAATGCACGATAATGTTCGGAAAAACGAGTTGATACACTTCGTCCTGTTTGACCTAGATACACACTATTACATTCTGAACAACGGATCTCATACACACCAGATTTTTTAAGAGGATCGACTTTATCGTTTGCATTGAATAGCATGTTTGATAATTTTCCAGGTGGTTTAATCATCAAGTAGCGTTTATCTATTTCGATATTTTACTCATTTGTCTATTAAATTTTAAAACTGTACTAAATAAACGTTGTTCTTAGAACCTTACATCAACTCTTATAATTATATATTTATTTAATAGTACCAACACTAATTTTTATTTGAATTGCTACACTTTTTTTTTAAATTTGTAATGTAAAATCTTTGTTGGCAACCTTAGTATAATTTCTACAAATCTAATTTCTTAAATGTAAACAATAAATGTACTAATGTTGTCATATCAAATAAATACAATAAAACTACAGGCAGTATTATTCCAAAATGAAACAAAAATAAGAAAAAAACATTGATAGTATTGGTATTAGTATTTCTGGATATTTTAAGCATCTTATTTATTAATAATCAAATCTATTAATCAGTGAGCACTTATTCACATTTAGTCACATAATATTTATTTATTTATTATGATGCTTTAGATTACCTGTTAAAAAATTCATTAATAGACACATACATATAAAATACACCAAATTTTGAGCACAGCAATCACAGGCGGACTTCATTCTTCGGAATGTTCTTCCAGTGAAACCCTGATGGAATGTTCCCATTTATTCCAGAATTTCTTCGACTTCTTTCTACAACTGTAGATATTTATTTTATAGGAAAATTTTGCGGCATGAGATATTTTAATGCAGATAGGTCAAGTTAAATCCCCTGATAATGGACAATGTTATTGTTAGCAAAAGCCTCAAATATAATACGATTTTAAAATCATTTTATATATTATATACTAGTTTCTCATTAATCACTTGGTGAAACATTATGTTAATATATAAGTTTAAATTCACTTGGTTTGTTTGGTTTATTTGTGAAATAAACCAAGTGAATTTAAATAATTGATTGATGAGGCTGATAAATGTTGAAAGTTCATCTTCACTTTATATGAATAAAACTATATAAGTACTTTCAAAAATATATTGTAAGACGCTACAATTGTTTCGCCACACTGTGGCTTCTTCAGGCAAGTGAATTTAATTATAAAACCTATACAATCATTTTATTCATACTAATTTGCCATTGTGTTTAAGTGTGAAACAATGGCAAGTTCAACTGGTACGTGTATAAGAAGCTATGTGAACAATCCAAATAATTTTTGTTATATCTGTGGATGCTATGTAATAAGGCAGCAGAAGAAGAACACTACTTAGTTGCTCATTGCTCAAGAGTTTGTATCTGGCGTATTTTAAAATTACATTAGGAGAGGACAAAAATTTCGCTCCGCACGTAGTGTGTAAAACTTGTTCCGAAAATTTAAGCCGATCGTATAAGGGGAATGCTCATCTTTGCCTTTTGGTGTTCCGATGATTTGGAGAGAACAACAAAATCATTATAATGATTTTTATTTTTGTTTGTGCAAAATTTCGGGGTTTAATGAGAAAAAAACAAAGAGGCCATTACATATCCTAAATACGAATGCTAATAATATTGCTTCTAACTGGTTTTTATCTAAAAAAACTACATTTAAATCTGGAGAAAACTAAACAAATTACTTTTTCCCTGCAACCGAACATTCCCAATGATAATGCTAAATTCCTAGGAGTTATACTGGATACAAAACTCACTTGGAGTAGTCATGAAGACCATTTATCAAAAACTATTAACAGTAAAATTTTTCTGCTTCGACAATTAAAAAACCATCTTCCCGTTGAAGCCCTTAGAACTGCGTATTTCAGCCTCTGTCAAAGTGTTATTACGTATGGCATATTAATATGGGGTCATAGTGGTATTATGACTTCCATATTTAAATTACAACGCAGAGCAGTCAGGATTGTTGGGTCTGTAGCCTATCGTGACGATTGCCGACAAACATTCGTACGATTTCAAATATTAACACTGCCGTCAATCTTTATTTTAGAATGCCTAACCTACATGTACACACACAATGGACAAATATAGACGTAATAGTGACAACCACTCTTATCACACTCGTGCAAATAATCAATTATGTATGGAAAATCTGCGTTTATCTAAATCTAGAACTGGTATTAGCTACATTGGACCAGGGTTATACAGGGTGAGTTTTTTTCGATGTTCTCTATGGGGATCTCGGAAACTATAAGAGATAGAGAAACGGTTAAATGGGGAAAGAAGTGTAGATTTACGAGACGAATAAGATTCCATTTTCATGGTTTTCAAAAAAGTCAAGGGTAACTAGATATTTTGAAAAAAGTAAAAAGTGTCAATTTTTTCAAATCAATATATCTCGGTTATTATAACAGATAGAAAAAAACTGTAAAGGACAAAGTTTTAGATAATTTTATGTAGATTAATAAAAAATAATCAGAAAATTTTTATCGCCATCATTTTCCGAGATATGATGCAAACTTACATTTTTTTAAATGGAAACCATAGTTGGCTATGGCCTCATTCAAAAGGTATTTTTTTTCTCTTTAATCCAATATCACATACGACATAGTTATTTCCAAAAATAAGTGAGTTATAGTCATTTAAAATTTTATTATAAATAAAAAATGGGTAGCCATGAAAAAGATGAAAGTAAAACAATTGCAGTTGTTTATAATAATAGCAATATTGTAATTATTAGTTCTACAAAGTTAAATAAAAATGGAAAACCAGCATAAGTATAATAATTTTGTAATTATCAAATGGCCTTCTGTATGTGGTATAAACCCATTTGTCAAGAGGATAATACGTTTCTTACAAAAATATTATGAACAGATGAATCGCGATTCACTAATTGTGGTATTTTTAATCGCCTCAATGAACATAGATGAACTTAAAAGAATCCACGAGAAGTTTCACAGAGAAAACTACAAATTAAATTTGGATTTAATCCATGGTGTGTTTGGATTAATAATTTTCGGTCCATATATTTTTGAAAGCTCAAAAAGTGAAACTGATTACTTTCAATTTCTTCAGAAAACATTTGAAGATACGCTCGATTGTTTAAATTTATCATTACAAGCAAGATTAAAATGGTTCCAATGAAGGTGTTCCACCTAATAACATGTTGGCTTTACAAATTATTTAAATGATGCTTTTCCTAACTCATAAGTGGGAAGAAATAAACCAATCCCAGAGCCACCTAGATCTCCCGATCTGCGCGTTTTAGAATGTTTTCTGTGGGGTTATGTAAAAAACAAAGTATATTAAAAATCATATCAATCTGTGAAGGATCATAAACTAGTTGTTATTGAAACATTTAATTCAATTTACATAAGAATAGTCAAAAAGCCATAAAATCAATTTTAAAAAGATATAATTTATGTTATAATAGTATTAATAGTGGACTCTTTGACTATATTTTTTAATATTAAAATTTCTCTCCCATTGATATATTAATAATTATAGAATTACTTTATTGTTTCATTTTAATTTATCTCTGTAAAACTAATGATTACAATATTGCTAATATTATAAACAACTGCAATTGTTTTATTTTCATCTTTTTCATGGCTACCCATTTTTTATTTATAATAAAATTTTAAATGACTATAACTCACTCATTTTTAGAAATAACTATGTCGTATGCCATATTGGATTAAAGAGAAAAAAATTACCTTTTGAATGAGGTCATAGCCAACTATGGTTTCCATTTAAAAAAATGTAAGTTTGCGTCATATCTCGGAAAATAATGGCGATAAAAATTTTCTGATTATTTTTTATTAATCTGCATAAAATTATCTAAAACTTTGTCCTTTACAGTTTTTTTCTACCTTTTATAAAAACCGAGATATATTGATTTGAAAAAATTGACACTTTTTACTTTTTTCAAAATATCTAGTTACCCTTGACTTTTTTGAAAACTTTGAAAGTGGAATTTTATTCGTCTCGTAAATCTACACTTCTTTCCCCATTTAACCGTTTCTCTATCTCTTATAGTTTCCGAGATCCCCATAGAGAACATCGAAAAAAACTCACCCTGTATAACGCTCTGCCTGAATATATAAAATCCTTTTCTATAAAAAAGTATCGTGAAACAGTAAAGAAATATTTACTTGAGCGCGCATTTTATAGCACAGATGAATGTTTAGAGGACAAATTTAGTGGCCTTAAGCTTTAATTCCTTTCTTTTAACGCACTTTTATTTATTTATATAGTTTATAGATTTTAAATATTTATGTTTCGTCAATTTGTTAATCTGCAGTCTGTAGTATATTTTAAATATGTTTTTATTATGTATTTCTAATTATGCTTGCTTTTTCTATACTTAGATTATAGCTATATTTTAATATTTATTTTGTCCCAAGAATCACCAACCCGCGATCAATCAAAATTGGATGATTAGGTACGCGATTTGGGTCTTTCAAAAGAAAGAATTGAACTTTCAAGATCAATATTTTAACTCCCGATACCACTTTCTATTGGTATAGATATCGTGAGGAAGAATTTCAAAAGTAATTTGTTATGGAACGGGATATAGTATACCATTGTGATATCCCTGGCTTGATTGGTCGCCTAGGAACAGTTTATCAACCGGCACATTGGTGTTTATTTAATGATTCTAGCAAAAGAAGGGCGTTCGTCTGTATAATGGGAATAAATTAACTTTAGTTCAATAAAACAAAATATAATGAACACAAATGGTACGTGTGCTGTGACCTTAAAGTGTGCGGTATTTTATTGGAGCTACAAGGAGGGTATACTAAATTTCCAGTTTTTTTTGTGTGAATGGAACTTTAGAGCCAGGGAAAAATTCTGGAGAGTTACTAATTACAATACACAAAGGAAACAATTGGTCATAGGGACAAAAAATGTAATTGCCCATTAGTTGATTCTGCAAAACTCCTTTGCACATAAAACTGAGATTAATTACGCAATTTGTTAAAGCTTTGGGCAAAAAGACCACTGTCACCAATTTATTCCTAAAAAACATTCCGTAATTATCGGAGACAAAGGTGGTTTTCGATAGCCCAAAGTTTCACAAAATTATGAAGGATGTTACTTTTAAAAACTCCACGTCTGACATGAAGCTTCAAGCTTGGGAATCGTACAAGGACGTCATTGAGAAGTTTCTGGGAAATGTTAAAGATGAGGACATTATAAAAACTATATGAGCTTAATGTTACACTTACTCCACTCTCATCTTGAACATTTCACAGAGAATTTACGAGCACTGAGTGAAGAACACGGTGAGAGATAGAGAGGATCGATGGGATGTTTCCATGATGGCCGAGTACTGTTAGTGTTTGGTTTTTTAGAGAAATTTAGTGTTTTTACATATAATTTAATAAGTAATAAATATTTAATTCCAACATGGCAAAAAACCTTACGTGATCAGAAAAAACTGTTAGCATACTTGAATTTAGAACACCAAAATTAGGTTTAGAGACCTCTGAAACTCCGTGCCCTTGATGCTTTAAAAACTTTAAAGTGGAATTTTATTCGCCTCGTAAATCTTCACTTCTTTCCAGAGTTAACCGTTTTTCTATCTCCTATAGTTTCCGAGAGAACATTCTAAGAAAAACTGACATTATTTATAAAATAACATATATTTTATAGAATTTGAACTAAATTCCCTAACTGAGATGATAAACCACAATTATCAATATAGACAATAACAAAAATATTTATTTCAAACGTTTTAATTCTTTATCAAAAATCTCGTTTTGAGTCTCATTTGCAAATTACTTACTTATTATATTATCGACGGATTTGCAAAAAATTATGTCAAAAATTACCGTTTTAAAAATTTACAATAGAATATATTATTTAAAAAATCACCTTTGACATCGTCATAATGTATAATAAATTCAAATTGTACAAAATTATAGATGAAATTGGTTCGAAAACAACTTTTCACGTCATATTTTTTGAACATATGTATTAAATTTTAATATCAATTTTAAAATTAACATGTAAAACATTATTGTCACTATTACTGATGAAGTGTAATTTAATTTAAACCTCCATTAGTAATAGTTCAAAATGTTTCACTAAGTGA
This sequence comes from Ontholestes murinus, assembly GCA_963969525.1. Taxonomy (NCBI): domain Eukaryota; kingdom Metazoa; phylum Arthropoda; class Insecta; order Coleoptera; family Staphylinidae; genus Ontholestes; species Ontholestes murinus. The sequence continues at coordinate 7,855,295 of OZ018393.1, forward strand.
TAAGTGAGAGAGTCATTTAAGAAATGTTATTCACAATTTTTAAAATATTAAATTGACAATTAAAACATTGAAATAAAAAAAACACACTTAGGAGGGTTCCAAATTTATTGTTGAAGATGAAGATGATGATGATGACCATCTGCTTGATAAAGCCACTGCGTGGCGTAAAATATTGCAGTGTTTAACAATAAATGTGAAACTCTCCCATAAGGAAGTACACTTAATTTACAATCCAATTATTAATTAGTTCATTACTAATTGATTCATTCACTCATTTGTCGATACGTCCATTCATTCATTGATTGCACATGGAAAGGCTTAAATTCATAAAACTTGAACTTTCACTCTTGCCTATGGTTGCTTCGATGATAATATTGCCACATAAGGTTCCTTTGGTGGAGGTTGTTCTACTATTATCTTATCAGGTTTGGCTTATTTTCCTCTAAAGAGAGGACTTCAGTTTGATTTGTTATGTCGTATATGAAGGTTATTATTATTACGATATTATCATATTATCATAAAAGTGCCATCTATTGTCGAAACGTTACACTAGATGCCTATGAATAACCACAGGCTATTAAAGAGATCTGTAAACAGCGACAGTTATACAAATAATAATGTAAACATTAACTATTGTTCCCTGCCAACAATAGCTCTGGACCGGTTTCGATCTCTTTTGGATCTCATCCGGAGAATTAAATACTCCATAGTAAAAATTGATTCCCCGTCTCCAACTGCGCTACTCCGATGAGATCTAAAATAAATAGAAACTGGTCAGTGGCTGTTGTTCGCAGAAAACAATAATTAATAGTTATTATTATTATTTGATTAATTGCACCATTCGTGAATTTATTCACATACTAATTAAATAATTAATTCATAGATTTATTTATTAATATATTTATTTAATTCACTTAATTATTTAAGCATGCATTGCTTCCATTTATTCCTTCATCCATGGATTCATAGGATTTATTCATTTATTCATTCATTCTTTCTTTAATTCACAATATTGCGAATTTTAAGAATATTGTTAAGAGCTATTTCATTGAAAATTCTTTTTATTTCGTCCAAGAATGTCTGGCAGGTGGATTTAGAAATCACACTACTACCTCTATTATCTAGTCAGTCGCGCTGTCTTTTGTTTTTATTCATTATTTATTTTATCTTTTGACATGTTAAGTATTTTAATATGTTGTATTGTGTATATTTTGCACCTTGATCTCTTATTATTTTACTAAATTACCTTTATAGGTTACTTTTTATCTTGCCAAATTTTAATATGTAATGCAAATTCTTTGTATACTAAGATGAGTTACCTAAGATATTCGATGCAATTGTATATTCTGACTTGTGCAAACCTCTGTGTAGTGGCAAGAATAAACTCTTTTTATCATCATTATCAACATCATCATCACAATTTTATTCTTCACCTAAAGAAGCCACAGTAACCTTTGATTAAACAGATTCTCGTAAAAAGAGAATATATGGTTTAATCAATTGTTTTCACGTGTAGGCTGGTGTACATGGTTTAAACAATCTTATAATTTAATTTCATTAAAATCCCAGTACATTATAATGTTGGTATTTGTTTTATACAGAGAATTTAGGAACCCCATCAAGTTTACTTAAAAATTAATTCAGACTACCAGTTGGCGACCTACAACATACCAGAATAATTGTTGATATGCCATCGGCAGTCCATTTTAATCCCCAAATTTCAAAATGTTCTCAGATGCAGTATTTTGAAACATGTTGATATTAGTTGTCGAAAAATTATTTTTAGGCCAAATTTGAACTACGCCTCCTGGGTTTGACGATCGGCTATAAGTCGAATATCTTTGTATAACCCGGAAAAATATTTAAGTCTATGAATCTGACCATGTTTCTGTAAAACATAAAAACAATATTCTTAAGATTATTAGATAAGTATGCGCCATGGATAAAATTTGCTTTATTTTGAGTCAATGATCTGCGGTTTAGCAGTAAGTGGTCGTATGGTGGTTATTCGTTCATTCATTAATCCATTCATTCGTTTAATCAGTCATTCATTGAAGATAATGGCTGTGACCGTAACTACGTGGTAATCCAATTGAAAAATACACTATGTTTTAACCACAAATAATTATTTTAGTTTTGTATTAATTAAATATTATCTCTATTCGTTTAGTTTACGTGGGAAATCGTCAGATGTGCAAACAAAGAAAACCCGGACACCTGCGTGAAGATAAACAGCATAAGAACAAAAAACTTCTGCAGAATGATCAGCGCCGAAGGTGAAAGCTGGTCGGCGATGTTGAACTGCATGACACCCAAAATAACATGCCCAATCAAAAAGGTACGTACGTAAGGACCGCAAGGTGGAAAATAATTTAAAAAAAAAACTCATCGTCGCAGGGTTTGAACGTGGGCAACAATTGCACCGTTGACTTATCCGCCCTACGACTCTTCCCAATGGGCGATAGTTACTGGAAATTCCGATGCGCCGTCTACGATGGAAATGATAGCAAGATGAGGCTATGCGTCGACATGGCTTGCTACATGAAGGAGCAATAATTTTTTGAGCACATTATGTAATAATTCACCTGCAATAAAATATAATAATCCGCATCAAAAAAATCCTTATCTTCCTAATGCGTTATTATAATATTATTTGTATTAACATTGAAAAATTATTAGGACCAATTTTTGGATGCGGTGGCACGAAACGAAATTTTCGAAACCGTTCAAATCCGGCGATTAGCGCTTAATGATAATATATAAAAGCAATAAACATAGTAATCACCAGCGTCAGTTTGATTTCCGAAAAGATGAAAATAATCTCAGCGCTTTTATTCTACTGCGTATCGCTTCAATTCCACGATGAAGTATTCGGCGGGGTGAGTGCGTAAATTTTAGAGGTAGCAATATCGAATTTTAAACTATTACGATTCAACAGTTGCTTTTCGTGGTGGACAGATTCGAGTCGTGCGAGCAGTACAAGTCCGCACAGATGATCTTCAATAACACGAATATCGTCTTCGTTGACAAGAATTATATGATAAATTACGATACTTACATTTCGAAAGCGATTTCTGGATTGGAGGTAAGATTTAAAAATAAAATTGTTTTAATTAGGATTAAGCGATTTAGTCCGAGATGTCAAAAAGCTGAGATTAAATTAGCTAAAATTAGCTTTATGTAGAAATTTTTAGAACTGCCAAAAAAAATTAAATTCACGCTAAAGAACTTGAATTGGATTATCAAAAGAGCTTAATTCAGAATAGTTAGTCTTTAGACCTAATTAGCCAAGGTTCTAACATTTAACATAACAAGAAATGAGATCTGATTATTCAAAGGACTTAAATTTGACTATCTAAAGAACTCTAAGTGAACTAGCTAATGGACACAGATCGGACAAGCTAAAGATCTTGGATCGAACTGGCCAGAAAGCTCAGTTAGGAGTCGGCACCGAAAATGCTGATAAACTTGGATTATACAAAGGAATTTGATTCGATTAACCAAAAAGCTTTAATCGAAATGGCCAAGGCGCTTGAGTCTGGGATGTCATAAAGCTAAAATTATTTTAGTTAAAAACCTTATGTTGTACGTTTTAAGAGCTTTGATCGGACCACACGAAATCTTTGGAATGGATTAGCTAAATGGAATGGTTTAAATGCTTAAATCGGATTAGTAAAAATAATTAATATTAGATTCTAAAGAGCTTTAATTGAATTATTTGCACCAAACAAGTAAACAAGTCAAAGGGTTTGAATCGGAGTAGATAGTAGGTTTGAATCGAACAAATCAGAAGCATTAGATCGGATTACTCAAAGAGCTAAACTTGGACTAACGCCATTTGAACTAATCAAAGGGAATAGATCAAGTAAGCTAAGGAGCTTGGAACGAACTAGTCAAAGGTCTTAGGTCAAAAAGCTCAGAATTGGATAATCTAAAGAGCTTGCATATGATATATCAGTAGACGTAGTAGGTTGAGAAATAAATACACTTTGCTAGTATCACGAATTTTTTACTTTTTATTCTGACTAGTTTTGTTCTATTGGGACATTATCAAACGAATACAATTATTAGAATTACAATTCGGTTCTTATATATTAGGGTGGCGCAGGTAAACACTTAACAAAATCGCAATAAACTAGTCACAATAAAATGTGAAAAATTCGTGATACTCCACTAAAGTGTTTTAATTTCTGATCCTACTTCGTAATCAACATGTATCACAAAGTAACGGCTTCAGCAATCACATCAGACTTAAGACTTAACTGAAATGGTTTGGATAGGACTAGCAAAATGATTTAAAAATGCCTAGGCTTAGAATCGACAAGCCAAATGTATTTGATTGTATTATACAGGGATTAGCTAACAAGTTTGGATCGAAAAAGTCAAAGTGCTAAAATCGAAGTAGCTAAAGAGCTTGTATCTAACATGTCAAAGAGTTAAGATTGGATTAGCTAAAAGACTTGCATCCAACATACCAAAAGGCTTAGATCGAATTATTCAAAGAGCTCAGATTGGACTATCTAAACAATTTCAATCAGACTTAAACAAAAGGTTTGGGTCAGACTAATCAGAAGTATTACATTGGCAATGCCAAAAATTTGGATAAAATTAGCTAAAGGACTTAAATTGCATAATCTAAAGAGCTTTCATCAGAATAGCCAAAGTGTTTAGATCTGAATGGGCTTTAAATCGAATCGGTCAAAAAGTTTAAATCAGACTAACCAAATAGTTTGCAACATACCAAAAAGCTTCGATCTAAGCTTATCGAACATATATTGATTAAATAGATTGAAACCAAAGGCATTGCATCGAAAATGTCGAAAGAAAACCGATTTTCTTTGTCTATCCACCTTATCTATTGGATTAGATTATCTAAAGAAATTTAATCGGAACAGCTAAGTGCTTGCGATATTACTATAAAGTTGCCATCTATTGTCTAAACGTTGCACTAGATCCCTTTGAGTGGACAACCACCTATTATTGAAGGGATCTGTTAACAGCGACAATTATAACAATCATAATTAAAGTGCTTGCATCCGACATGTAAAAACTGTCTAAAAAACTTTGATGGCACGTTCCGAAAGCTTTAATTGGCACCAGCCAATATACTTAAATCATAATATTTAAATAGTTTTCATCAAATATGACCAAATGCTTAGATGGGATTATTGAAATAGCTCTAATTAGATTTTAAAAAACTTTATTTAGACTTAGTCAAAAAGTTTGGATCGGACAAGTCAAAGGGCTTGGATTGAACCATCCAAAAATTTTCAATTCGATCAACCAAAGATCTCAGATTGAACAAGTCAAAGGATTTGTTTCGTTCAAGCCTAAAAACTTGGTACGGACCAGCCAAAAGTATTTTATCCAAAATGCCGAAAAACTCAGGCCACTTAAAATACTTAGTAATTCTAAAAAATTCAACTTTGTATGTGTGGTACTTCACAATTTTATGGAATTATTAAACTATGTATCACGAAGTTAAAGTCTCTATAATCAAGTATTTAAAATATTGAAGTTCGATTATCCAAAAAGCTTTGATATGACTAGTTAAAGTTCATAGCATATCTCAAAATGCTGAAATTAAATTGGCTAAAGACCTTGGATTTAACGATGTAAAGAACTTTGATCGTACCATCCGAATGCCTTGATTTAGTCTAGAAAAAGACTTAAATCAGGCTATTCAAAAGATTTGGATCGGACATATTTAAAAATTAGTGAAAAATATTTAATTGGACTATAAAGAGCTTTTATTGAATTAGTCAAACTGTTTGGATTGGACAAGCCAAAAGGTTTAGAACGGAGTAGCCAAAGAGATTGTATTAAACATGTCAAAAGATTGCATTACTCAAAGTTCTTAGATTGGACTATCTAAAAAGTTTTAATCTATTTAACCAAAGGACTTAGATTAAATAATTATAGGAATTAGTTCAGTCGAGCTAAGAAGCTTGGATCGAAATAGTTAAAAGCATTACTAATCTATAATGCTAAAAACCTTTGGAAACCTTAATAGGATTAACCAAAGCGCTTGCGTCAGACGTATCAAAAGGCTAATATTGAATTAGCTAAAAGCCTTATCATGCTGGCATAAACAGCCAAAAAGTCTCTCTTAAAAAGAAGACAAAAAAATAAATTAAAGCATATATTAAAAAATCCAAATATTCAAGAGGATATTTGCTCCTACGGCATTATGAAATACAAATTGTTTGAGTGGAAGGACACAATTTGTGATTGTAAATCCGCCCGTGCAAATTTTTCCGAAAATTTAACGCATGTTCTTTTAAAATTCATTTGTTATTAAAAAATCCAAATGGTCAAGAGAATATTTGCTCTTGCAGCATCATGAAAAAGGAATTGGCTGAGTGGAAGAACACAATTTGGGATTGATAAATCCGCCCGTGCTAATTTCTCCCAAAATTTTCAAGAAAGGAGACCATAAATACATAAATAAATAAATAAACTATCAAAAGAACTTTGATAGAATCATCCAAAAGGTTTAGATTGGACTATACAATAGAATTAAATCTGACTACCCAACCGCCTTGCATAATACAAATCAAAATGCTAAGATCGCATTAGTGAAAGGAATTGTATTGAATTATCAAAAGTTTTAATTGAATTAATCCAAGAGTTCTAATCGGACAAGTCAATGAGCTTTGATCAGACTTACAATCAACATACCAGAAGGTTTTTTCACTTAATACAATACTGACATAGTATATGGTTTGAAAAATGTTTTTATTTCTACTGTGTTTCACCACACAGTTTTCTCATCTACCTAACGAAGGCACTGTGTGGTGAAACATTGTCGTAGAAATAAAAACATTTTCGAAACAATATACTGTGTCAGTATTTTATTAAGTGTAATGTAGGAGTTTCAACAAGTAACAGCATCATCAAACCAATATACCAGAAAGTTTAGATCGGAGTACTCAAAGAACTTGAATTATACTATTTAAAGAGCTCTAATTGGACTTGTCAAAGAACTTGGATCAAATTGGCGAAAGGTATTGACAATGGCAAAAGTTTCAGTTAATCTAAAAGACTTAGATTATCTTAAAAGCTTTGATTATACTAACCAAAAAAATGACTTAGATTTAATTAGCTAAGGCAATTCAAATTGTATGGATCGGACTAACCAAAGTACTTAAAAATAGGATTAGTTTAATAGCTTAATCAAAAATCTTGGATTGTATTAGGCAGGTTAAATAAATACAGGTTCGAGTGCTGTAGCACGAATCTTAGGTTTGCTAAAATCTTAGAAAGTTACATAAGTCGGTCACAGGTAATATAGGTGTCAACTATGGCAGTAAACTCGTGATATAAGTAGAGTACGCAGTCGTTGGGCGCGTTTCAGTATGGCAGGTTGTATCGTTGGAACGCCCAAGACGGATCAGATAGCACTAATACAGTTTTTAAACGCTGAGGACAACAACCCTCTTCAAATTTATCAGAGGATGCAAGATGTTTATGGTGAACGGTGTCCTTCGAAAACCACAGTTGTGGAATGGTGTCGGAAGTTCAGTTATGAACGACAATCGACAGCGGATTTGCCAATACCCAGAAGAGTTGGATTGGACAATAAAAAGATTTGATTGGATTAACCAAACTGATTGGATCGAACAAGCCAAAGGGTTTGGATCGAAGTAGCCAAAAAGCTTGTATCGTATATGTCAAAAGGTTTAGATCGAATTAATTAAAAACTCAAAAGCTTTAAATTGATCTAGACAAAAAACTTAAATCAGGCTACTCAAACGGCTTACATTTAATAAACCAGAAGGTTTAGATCGGATAACTTGGATAACTTAAAGGAGTTGAATTGGACTATTTAGAGAGCTCTAATTGGTCTAGCCAAAGAAATTGTATCGGATTAGCGAAAAGTCCGTCTTGCATTAAAAATTTCAAGAAGGTCAGATTAGATAAAGGACTTGAATTGAATCGCAGTAACCAAAGAGCTTGTATGATATATGTCAAAAGGTTTAGATCGGATTACTCAAAGACCATCCAAAGAGCTCTGATAGGACCATCCAAAAGCTCTAAATTGAACTAGATAAAAAGACTTATACCAGACTACTCAAACGGCTTACATTCCACAAACCAGAAGATTTGAAACAGATAACTCAAAGAGGTTGAATTGGTGTATTTAAAGAGCTTTAAATGAACTAGTCAAATTTTATCGGATTAGCAAAAGGTCGGTCTTGCATTGAAAATGTCAAAAAGGTTAGATTAGATAAAGGAATTGAATTGTATCGGAGTACCCGAAGAACTTGAATCGTATGTGTCAAAAGGTTTGGATCGGATTACTCAAAGACTATCTATAAAGCCTTAATATGACCATCCAAAAGCTTTAAATTGAACTAGGCAAAAAGCTTATATCAGACGGCAAAACATTAAACAAACCAGAATGTTTAGAACGGATGACTCAAAGGAATTGGATTTGACTATCTAAAGAGCTCTAATGGAACTAGCCAAAGATATTGGATCGGATCGAATTAGCAAAAGGTCTTGCATTCAAAATGCCAAAATATTTCAGACTAGCTAAAGGACTATCCGAAAAGGTTTGATTATGCTAGCCAAAATAATGCTCAGGATATGTCAAAACACTTAGATTGAATTATCTTAAGCCATTCAAGGGGTTTTAAACGTACTATCAAGTCAAATGACTTGAATAGGACTAGCCAAATAACTTTCATCAGACATATCGAAAAGTTTAGATTGGATTAGTCAAAGGGCTTGGATAGTGAACTATAAAGAGCTTGATTGGATTAGTTAAAGGTTTTGGATCAGAAGAGCTTAAATTATATTGACAATTTCCATGTCTGTCATCAGCCATTTAATTGTCATTTGATACACCTGTACGGTCAACTGGCATCTATCATTTGTTATCTGTTAATTGATAATCATCATCTGTCAACTGTCAATTCTTATATATCTATCATCTGTCATTTATTAACTGCCATCTATCATCAGTCAATTGTTTATTCATTATTAATTAAAAACTCTAATCTATCAACATTTATCAATTGTCAGCCATTGTTCATTATGTCAGTTATCAATTTACAATGGCCATATGTTATTAGTTATTTGTTGTTAAAATATCAATTAGCAACTGTCATTGGTCAATTATCATTATCTGCCATACCTTCACGTAACTCAAAAACAAGTTTCTATATATTCATTCATATGTGGTGCAGTGGCGAAGACAGGAGTGCAGTATATTGATTGCAAGTGTTTTTACCACTTAAGTTGCATTAAAAAGATAAAACCTGTTCTGGTTTAACTGTATCGGATGGAAACGTCGACAGTGCAAGTCAGTTTAAAGATACCCCGCTTTGTTTTGAGTTAAAGGCATATATGAATCTAAAACAGCTAGTTTATGAATTGAAATTGAATAACACTTTATTTGTGGAATAAATCGTGGGCCTAGAGGCAGAAATCAGGCGGTTGCATAGTGAGGTTAATGTATTCCCGTCAATAAATATCAACAACAACAATGAAGTAGTCGCAATTAAACCGGCAGCACTTCCAACAAAAATACCGGCAACACTGTTTCCCATTACGAGTGAAACCAGCAGCAATCCTAAACGTATCAGTAGAGATGTGCAGAAAATAAACAATCCACTTCTCTTAGCGAAGGAACCGGCAACACGGCTTCCCATCACAGATGAAGTTAGCAGCAACCCACAGCTGATCAGTCAAGATGTGCGGAAAACAAAACAAACCATTCGGCATGACAAACCGCAACGAAGAACGAGAAGTCAGTAAGGACGTCTCTGCGCAGTCCGCGGGCATAAACAGTTCCGGCAAAGATGCATTTACAAAAATCTCCTACAAGAAAAAACTCAAAACGAGAAAGAATCATTATCTGTTAACTGTCAGTTCTTAGTTATCTATCATCTGTCATTTGTCAACTGCTATATGTCATTAGTTACTTGTCATTTAATTGTTATTTTAAAACTGTTATCCTTCAACATTTATCAATTGTCAGCAATCATTTGTCAATCTGGCATTAGTTATTTGTTATTTAATTATCAATTGACAACTGTAATTTATCATTAACTGTTATCTGTCTATTAACAATTGTAATGTGATTAGCTATTTGGGGTTAAATTATCAAATAATAATTGTCTTCTATCAACATCTGTCAAATATCAACTGTTAGCTATCATCTGTTATCTTTTATCTAACAATTGATAATTGTTAAGTCTGTCAGCAGATCTGAGTCTTCTAATTGTCAATTGATAACTGTCTAATATCAACATCTGTAAACGATCAACTGTCATCTATCGTCTGTTTTTTGTTAACTAATAATTATCATCTGCAACTGTCAGCTCTTATTAACCATCTATCATTTGTCAATTGCCGGCTGTCATCAGCCACTTGTCATTTAATGAATGAACAACTGTCATCTGTCAGTATCCATAATTTGACAGGTAAAGGATGTTTATCTGACATTTATCAATTTACAATTACCATAGGTCTTAATTATTAATTAGTAATTATCAAAAATACGAAAACATTTAGTGATTCTTGTGTAGTTGTTCTTGACATCGTGTTTTTATTGCTTTCATATTTTTAATTATTAGTTAATTTTCTACGACGAACTGAAGGATTTTAATATATTTTATTAATAATAATCATTTGTCATTAGTCAACATCTGTCATCAGTATTATTTACCATTTAATTTTCAATTCATAATTGTCATTCATCATTTGTTAACTATTAAGTAACGGTGTGCTCTTCGAGAGTAATTTCGGTTCTGTCTTTTGTGGTGATAACATATAGAAGGATTGCACCATCAGGGATGATCTCTGGTTTTGATTGAGTGCTCTGGAGCTGTTTTCTCGAAAATTTCCCGAAATTATTCCCAACAGTTTATTTGAATCTATTCCTGACAATTGTTATTAACACTGACTGATTTTCTCGAGGTCCAAGGTGGCTTGTTGGACATCCCAAACCATCTCGATCTGTATCCTACAAAGCGGTTTGTTTGATGCACGAGGAAATTGTGGAGTTGTTCTTGTCATCGTGTTTTTGAAACAGACGTTGCCACAATCTTTGATAACGTCATAATATGTTATCTTATAACAAATTATTTGTGTTCCTTTGAATAATAGAGAATTGCTGGATTATAAAAGGACCAAGTTTTATTTTAGAAGTGCTGGAGTAGACCCGCATCCTCTACGAAGTAGATTCCTAGCAATGTTTTGGAATTTTGGAATTTGGGGAATCGGCTGTACATGTAAATGTGGTGGGAATCCAACTACAAGTGTATTAGGACTGGGACTAAAGTGTGCGCAGCTTTCCTTTCTTTGCTGGTTCTATCAGCGAGGGTGAGACGATATTATTTCCTTCAAACCAATATCATTGTTACAGGAATACATCTTTTCTAGCAATGTCTCTGCCTTGATTGACTTACTAATTTTGTTCCAGTGTAATATTTTTTTGGATTTTAGAATCTAAGAGTAGTTTCTCTTTCTTTTTTATTTTACATCATCACAAATAAATTTTTAGAGATTTCAAAAAAACAATCAGCATTATCTGCTATTCAAAGAGATTGTAACAAACATGTCAAAAGATTAGGTCAGATTAGCCACAAGGCTTCGATTGAACAAACCAAAAGAACTTTGTAGAGACTAGTCAAAGGCAATGGAACGGACAATCCAGAGGGCTTGGATCGAACCAGAATTACGAACAGATGATAGATACCAACAGTTTTTTTAAAAAGTGATGGCATTAAGGATTGATGGATTTTAATGCCATCACTTTTTCTGAGCATGCAGTTTAAATCTGTCATTATCTTCAGAAACAAACAAGATATTATCTTCATCCAATTTGTTTTGATATCCCAAAACCATTATTTCTAACATTCTAATGATTCAGCTCTTCTCATTTTATTCAACTATATTTTAAACAATGATATAATTATTAAAGTGACACTTATTTGGTATTACATTGTACTAAATTTGAATATGTATCTAAACATCTACGGATCCAATGAAGATTTCATAATCAATCTCCTCATAGCCTATACGTCATAATATCCCTCATCGACTACCTCTTTTATGATGTATACCAGTCTAATATTTTTTAGGTTTAAGTAAATTTATATACCGATCGTGACTAAATGGCTATAATACCAAAAAATTCACACAAAAAATCTCATATGTTTAAAGCTTTCTCAATTAGGATTATTTAAAAAAACTCTTAATCTTGACCTTATCATTTCAAGATAATAATTTTATTTTTATAGATATCTCTAAATCTACTAATTTTATCATCAATTTATAACATTCTGACATAATTAAAGAAGTATGCATTAATTCACGCGTTTTTTTTTTCGAAAATAAGGCTTTATTGTCAAAAAATGGTTATACACTCAATGATCAAAGTATTGTCCATCGGAAGCTACAAAATTTGCCCATCTTTCTGGCAGTTTGTGGATTCCATTCCAAAAGAACTTCTCCGGCTTGGTGGTGAAGAATGAATCGAGCCAATTTTTGATACTCTGTTCTGAAGTGAAGCGTATTCCAGTGAGGGCATTCTGCATTGATCTGAACAAGTAGTAATCAGAAGGGGCTATGTCTGGGGTAGAAGGCGGGTGAGGTAGAAATTCCCACCCACTGTTTTCCAAATAGTTTTGAACCTGTCTTGAAACATGTGGCCGAGCGTTGTCAGGATGGAAAATTATGGATTCGTGTCTGGTTGCATATTCTGGTCGTTTTTCCGCAATCGCTCTCTTCAAACGGATTAATTGTGTTCGGTAGAGGTCTTCTTGATCGTCTGACCCGATTTTAACAGCTCATAATACAACACACCCTTCTGATCCCACCAAATACAGAGCATTACCTTGTCGCCATGGATATTCGGCTTTGCCGTGGAGGTTGATGGCTGGACAGGCTTCACATGCGATTTCTTGCGCTTGGGGTTATCGCAATGAAACCATTTTTCATCACCAGAGACAATTCGATGCAAAAATGACTTCTTTTTGTGGCGTTGAAGCAACATTTCCGACATGCAGAATCGGCGTTCGGTGTCTCTTGGCTTTAATTCATACGGCACCCAATTTCCAAGCTTTTGGATGAATCCCGATGCTTTTAAACGTCTAGAAATGGTTGCTTGATCAACTCCCGATGATTTTGCAAGATCTTTTTGCGTTTGGCACGTATCTTCATCAAGCAATGCCTCCAATTCTTCATCTTCAAACCTTTTTGGCTGTCCGGGTCGTTCATCGTCTTCTAAGTTGAAATCGCCACTTTTAAACCGTTCAAAACACTTCTGGCACGTTCTTTTAGCAAGAGCTTGGTCACCATAAACCTCTACTAAAATACGATGACTTTCGGTAGCACTTTGCTTCATGTTAAAGTAATGAAGAAGAACTTCCCGCAAAAACACTTTTTCTGGTACAAAGTTCGACATGTTCAAATGAATAGAAAAAAATATTGTTTACGCTTCAATAAAATTACTTATATTGAAAAAGACGCGCAATAACAGTAGCTTTCAAATGAATATAGTCACGGATAATACTAGTAGCGCCCTCTCTTAGAAAACCGCATGAATTAATGCATACTCTTATAGGCAGCTTTGAATCTGGTGAAGTGCAGCAACAAGGAGAACCAAAACAGCTGCATGCCGTTCTACAATTTCAAAATCGGAAGGATGTGCGACCTGATGGAGAAGAACGGACCGGGATTCTCCAGTTTCCAAACGTGCATCACACCGAAGTACGTCTGCCCGTTGAAGAAGGTAAGAGAAGTCCTCCTACTAACAACTACTGTGGTGGTGGCAAAATTATCGATGTACGTTTTTTTTAGACGGTCTACAGAGCGAGGAACTGCACGCTGGACATCGGGGCCGTTACCATTCTCCCCTTGACCGAAGGCTTCTGGAAGGCCGAATTGAAGTTCTCCGACATCAAAACGAAAGCCGTGGTGGGCTGCCTGGACGTTCACGGTGGAATACGGAGGAAATATTAGAATTGAACTTTTAATAATAATAAAGATTATGTTTTAAAAATTTAAAACTTGTCATTATTTATGTAGAAATTAAAGGATAAAGTGGTTTTCTCTTCTATGATTGATGGTAATGACTTTCTTTACTTTCTGAGAAGAAAGTAGGAACTTATTGAGTGACTATATATTCAACCTTTATAAGAGTGTTAAGATATTAGATAATGGTCTTGTAAAATAAACAATAATATACAAATTAAATATTGAAATTTGAGTGCAGTATTAATTATTATAAACATAAACAATAATAGCCTCTCCAGTATCTTTAGTAGAAAGGATGTAAGACTTTTTGATCGGTATGCTTTCGCTGTGGTATAGTCTAAGCGTTCTGGTTTTGATATGAAGATTACTTTAGTTTCTCTCCATGCATAGGGTGTTTCAAGCACAGCCACGGACCGGTTTCGATCTATTTAGAATCTCATCAGCGAAGCTCAGTTGGAGACAGGAAAACGAAATCAATAGTCTTGTAAAGGTTGAAAATAAATCCTGTGTATCTTACAAAGTTACTGTTTTTTCGTTTGTACAATTAAATCGTAAGTTAATAATAATAGGATATATATTTTTTATTATGTTAATTATGAAATGTCCAACAATTAATCTATCAATAAAAACATTGGCGACGAAGAGGCGTTGTAAAAGAAATCCGATTCGGCATGATCGTCAACAATAAACGTATTAAGAGATAATTTACGTCCTCAATAAACCAACCACAAAAAAATAACAACCCCACCACGAATCAATCCTTTCATTGTGAGGCGATAGTGCGGTCTCATCGTTTTTTTTTTATAAAGCTCGCGAAAATACTTTTTTCTTCTTCTTTACAATCGGCCGCCGGCGATAAAGGTGACGTTAACGCCGCCGATCCTCCGCCGCAGAAAGGCACTAAAAATTTAACATCTCCCGAAGCGGAATCGTCGGATTGGTCATTAGGAACGGGCGAGAGCGCGCGCGAACGCTCTCGAACAACGGCGCGGCCGCTCCGATGATGACGGAACGAGAGGACGACGGTAATTATCGTTATCGAATCGCGACAATGATGATGGGACGCCCTCCACCCACCTAATCGAAGCGTTCGACTGTGGAGGACCATTAAAACCCGTTTTGTTTATCTCCGCCGTTCCACGCCGGCACTCAAAGTCACCGAGTCTAATGGTCGTAATTAATAATGGATGTAATAATTAATAAAGACTGCCATTAACTCGTTAAACCTCAATGACGTCCGTTATTAGAATTGACGGTGTAATGATACGGACGTACGGAACTGCGATTAACTGAAATTTATGTGTGTGGAATTAATGTTCATTTAGTTAAGGCCTTATTTTTAACTTATCGAGTGTAAACCTAAGCATTAAAATGATAGAAAATCATTCAAAAATATAGTGCACTTACATGAAACTTCAATTAATCAAAGAACGGAACTACACCAGAAATGAATTAACATTCTTTCTTCTTCCAACCAAATCAGAAACGTGTACATATTGATGATGATGTAATTTTCAGTTAGATGTTCAGAAGAAACGAAGATCTAACTTTGGAAATTACAGAAGGTTCCTCATCATCAACATTTGCACGTTTCTGATTTGGTTAGAAGCAGAAAGAATTTAATTCTTTTCTGGTGTGGTGCTGGTTTTTGATTGACTATTCTGATTTGTTTGGAAGAAGAAAGAATAAAACAGAAGCTTAGTCCACTTTGTAGCAATGACAATATTAATGTGGGTTAAAGAATACCCTCCCACCCTGCATACATTTCAATACTTTCATCACGATTACTGCATTAGTTTACATAAATATCAAACACAATGTTGCCGTTGAAGTTAAGATATTTAAGAGCAGTGTTCTAGTTTAATATTCATTGTATATGTAGGGTGGGTGGGTGGCCACTATTACACCCTCCAATTATCAAAACATAGAACAGTTTCTTATAAGGAAAACTTAATGACATCCTATCAGTAAAGTCTAAACTCTTAACTTTATGTAATGCTGATGAAATAGGGAGGACAAAATATGCTACGACTTTGATGGTTGTTCAAAAACCTGTAGATGTGTGTTAACTAAAATGTATCAACAAAATTTATGTAGAGAAAAGCCTTGTACTCTATCTATTCTGTATACAAAGTAGAAGTTATAGTTTTTCTTAGGAGGTGTTCTATAACTTTAGATGATGCTGATCACGGCCAAAAAAAGAGTTCTTCATTCTTCTTTAGAAGAAAAGCTACTCTATTTTTATGATTGTGATCAGAAACCTGTGGGAACTAATAAGTATCAACAAAATTTTTCTCGATCACTCTATTATGGACAAAGAGCTGTATTTTTTCCCTAGAACCTTTAGCTCATATTAATCGCGTAATAATACAGAATTCTACATTTTTAGAAAAATAAGTTTCTCTACATATAATCAGCTATATAATAATAAAAAAAACATTTTTTACTATAAGCTATTTCCACTTTTATTATCATTTCTAAGCACTTATTTTGAATATTTCTACCCCATCAACATTTATTACCCATAACCCATACGTCTCACTATTGAAAACTACAACCGCCACTATTTTATCATCCCCAGAGTGCCAAAATATAAAAAAACAACATCAACTCCCGGACGTCCCCCGTCAGTGAGGAAATAAAAGTATTCCGACCGTGAAAAACCAATAAAAAGGGTAGTTTTGTGTGATTTTAAGCAAGTTGTTTTTCAGAATTTACAGTTTCTCGAGGATCATAAGCTGCGGCACTCTTTCGCTCTCTATGTGTGTGTGTCTGTGTTATAAATAAACGCATGAATAAAATATGGGCCCGCGGGAAAGTTGGCCGGAATTTTCGACGGCGGCGTGAAAGTCGGCGGCGCGGCGGTGAAAGGGGATCAAGGGATGAGCGGAGGTCGAAAGGGCGGGAAGACGGGTAAATAAGGGATGGCACTCACCAAGTTGGAGATAATATACAGCCGGAGACGCCATTCCAGGCGTCACGGATGCATGGCGACCTGTAACACAGGAAAGAAAAAAAGATGAAGTACGATATAAAAGCAAATTAAATATTATTTATGTATTATCAACAATCTAGAAATATTAACACATTCTTGAAGGAAAATATACTTGATTTTAATGTTGAATAAAAAATATTATAAATTGGAAGAAGTAATACAAGAGAGCAGCAGAGCAAGAACAATGAGCAAAAGACAAAAGATATCATTTAAAAAAATACAAAGGATAAAAACAAAAGACAATTCACGAAAAAAAAACATTAAAAGTATAACACTATTGGCATTACGTTTTAATATCATTCAAGGTTATTTCAAAGGTATTTCGACCAAGATGGACGAACGTTTATTCAAAACTACAACCTCTAATAAAGTTTGGTGAATAGTCCTAAAACGTAGATGAAA
The DNA here is from genome assembly GCA_963969525.1 of Ontholestes murinus. Taxonomy (NCBI): domain Eukaryota; kingdom Metazoa; phylum Arthropoda; class Insecta; order Coleoptera; family Staphylinidae; genus Ontholestes; species Ontholestes murinus. The sequence goes on from OZ018393.1 coordinate 7,872,684, forward strand.
GTTACCCTACTGTTCTTCAAAATAGTCACCTCTCATAACTCTGTACCGCTGAGACCTGCTATACAGTTTCAAGAAAACTATTTTTGTTCAAAAGCCTCCTCACGTTTCTCAGAATATCGTCAAATCTCTTTCCTTTCAAAGCAACTTTGAGTCGTGGGAATAGGGAGAAGTCTGGAGGATTGAGATTTGACAAGTATGGTGAATATTCAATTTGCACCACCCCCTTTCTTGCAAGGAACTGTTGACGATATTGCCTATGGGAGGGCGGACAATGTCGTGAAAAAAAAAACATGACCCTTGTTGTGCGTACTGGGGTCGTACCCTGCGCGTTTCATGAAACAGTTCAAATTTTCAATGAACCGTGCAGCATTGAAAGAATAGAGATTTAACGATTATTCTGACACCTAACGGAACGTGACGAGGCTTTTGAACTCCATCCCAAAAAAAGCCTTCTTGAAAAGTGTCTAGGACTTGTATAGCAGAACTCAGTGATGCACAGTTATGGAAGGTGAGTAGTTAAAAAGACAGTAAGGTAACTTTCATTAATATTTCATCTACGTTATTGTTCCAAGACTATTCACCGAACTTTATCGTCAGAGGTTATATTTCGTACCATTCAAACGAAAATACAAGATGATACAACGGTTCTTCAGGTTCATTTAAGACGTTGAAATGATCATATAATTCAATGTCAAAAGTCATCTAACGATCATCCAAGGTCATCTATTGCACATATCAAAATTAAAATGCAAAAAATCAAAGAACGAATATAAAATAGGGCAGGGGAGTATAGACAACGGACAAAAAAAAGAGTATAAATTATAATTGTAAAAAACAAGTAATAAAGGAAAAAATTATAAATGGAAGTGATAAGAACATATGTAGAAAAGATAAAAATCAAACGACAAATGAACAACATTTAAGGCATAAATGGCAAAGGTAAAGACCAAAAATGATAAGGCGTCACATTAAAAAAAAATGGATATAGAATGAAAAAAGGATATGGTTAAGGACAAAGGATCAAAGAAAAAAACAGACGAAGGAAAAAAAAATAAAAGGGAACAGATAAAATATAAAAGAAACCAGAGTCAAATTTTTAATAATAAATAAAGGTCAAGAAGACAGACAGACAGAAGACATGAGTTATTGAATAAAGAACAGAATGATATGTAAAGGGGTTGGAGAAAGAAGGACTAACACAAAATTAAAAAAAAACAAAAGGCAAGAAAATGTGATAAAAATTAGGAACCAATTTAATAATTCAAAAGTAACAAACAAAAATGACATAATAATACAGGGTCCATTATAAAAGTACTGCGCATTTTCATAAAAAAGTATGTTTATTGATCGTACAGGGACAAATACTTAAAATTCTTCAAAATACACGTTTTTATTTTTTATTGTTACTACTGTATCATTTGAATAGTATTACTTTAATTGGAAAGTCACACTGCGTTTTTCACATTTTTTTTTTACAACAAAATCATTTTTTTACAAACTAGCAGGTCTTAGCAGCTATCGTCACTTCGATATTACTAAAAAATAGTTTAGAAATACGAGACAACTTGAGAAATAGTGAGATGTCGTAGGATTTTTGATCTATTTAATGTTAGACATTACATTTTAAACCCGAAACACATAAAACATCGAAATTTAGATGTTACTCTAGTTGATTAAGTAACTAAATGTATTGTAACCTCGTACTCAATTTTGTTGGAATAATCCATATCGCCCCCATCTACGTCACTTTTCCACTCAAAACTAAACGCGCTCAGGCTCAGATAAAAATGGCTCTCAAGAGTTCCATGTATAGGTTAGACAACCGTAGGTTTTAACATGCTAGGAACCAACCTAAATAGAGGGGTCACCAAAAGTTCCCAAATCAAAAATTAGTTTTTGAGGAATTTTGGCCAGGTTTTCGGCATTTGGAACGATTGTGCTGTGGTACAAAAACGACGATTTCTCGGACGTCAAAAAAGCCGTTGTTTGGCGGCAATCTCTGCCCGGCTCTACTTGAAAGCCTAGTGCCATCTCCCGGACAGTGACCTTGAAAATACGGTCATCCTTGATAGCCTCTTCATGCGGATGCACGTTTTGCCACTGAGACAGCACCACATTTCCCGATAGTCGCGTCACAATACAATCATGCACATTACTTTCATAATAGACCCTATATGAAAACAAAACATCCGAGATAAAAACAATGGAAATATATAGTTGAAGCCATTACTGTGTGATACATTGGAAACAATGGAAATAGCTAAAAGCAATAGTCCTTTTTTATTGTCGCGTTTTAAGTTTTATGAGTTTATTTGTAAATGTTCAATATTTTTATTGTCACATTATAATTTCTAATGAATGCTTGCAAATTTTTAATTTTATCATAATTATTTTATTAGGTAATTTCAAATTAAAACACTTGTTTAGTTTCATATTGTAATATTCAGTTTCCTGACACGTGTTTCGTTCAATGACGACCACTTTCAAAGGAATTACAAAAATAACTAATTAAAACGAATATGTTACAATGTATATATATATATATTATGGGGTTAATTGTGGGAATGTCCAGAGATGAAGAGATTCGAACTTGTTAATAGTTCGTTCTGGTTGTTTAGGAGCTTATCACCAGTCCTAATTGATCTCTTAATCTCCAGACCTTCAAGGAGATTTAATTTTCTCGGCCTTTTTCTGCAAAGCGGATTGGTTCGATGTCGGCTAATTGATGTCCTGTTGTGATGCAATGCTCGGATAATCCTGTTCCCGTGGTTTGTTTTTCTATTGCCTTCTTGTGTTCATTGTACCTGATCTTGAAATTTCTTCCAGTTTGTCCTATATATTTCCCGTCGCAATTTTCACATTGTACTTGATAAATGCCGGATTTTTCGAGTGGGTCTATTGTCTCTATTTTGTTGTTAACTAAGTGCTTTTTCAAATTTTCCCTGTTGACTTCTATTACTCGGATATTGTGTTTGGTAAGTTCTTTTGGAATCTTCTGGCTCACATATGGGATGCATGGAATGGCTGCGAACTTGTTATCTTCTTTGATTCCTACTCCATTGAACAATAGTTTTTGGACTACTTTTCTTCTTTTCCGTTTCAGGATCCTATCTACCTTGTTTTTCTTGTATCCGTTTTTGGTGGCAATTTGGTAAATTGTATGCAGTTCTAGGTTAAAATCTTCTTCGCTTAGTGGAATGTATATGAATTTAATGCGGAGGATTTGCTTTGTTCGGATTGTAGTGATGTTGATGGGATGAGTGTGTCTGTGGCAGTTGGTTTTCTATATATGGCATATTTTAGTTTATTTCTTTCTATTGAAATACTCAGGTCTAAAAAGTTGAGTATACCGTCGACTTGTTTTTCTATGGTGAATTGAATTTTTCTATTAATTGAATTTAGAGTTGTTAAAAAAGTATCCAACTGTCTATCTGTTCCATTCCATATGCAGAAAATATCATCAACATATCTTCACCAGAATTGTATGTTTCTTGTTGATGTGTTGTTCTTAAATACATGGTCTTCGAAATCACTCATGAATATTTCCGCGAAGAGTGGTGAAATAGGCGATCCCATGGGCAGTCCTTCATGCTGGATGTAGAAGATGTCGTTAAAACGGAAGTAATTTTGGTTGAGGCAAGCATTTATCAAACTGGTAATTTCTGACGTGTTGTAATTCGATGATTGTTCTTGGCACTTTTTATGCAAAATTTCCTTGAGCTCAGGAACTGGAATTGACGTGAAGAGGCTCTTAACATCAAAGGAGACCAGAATTGAGTTGTTGTTGACGGCTAAGTTTTTGGCTTTCTTCACGAAATCGATGGAGTTTTTTATTCCGTATTTGGATGTGCAGGGAATTATTTCTGGAAGTATTTTGTTGATCAGGGAACAAACTTTATATGAAGGAGCATTGGTGTAGGAGACGATTGGTCTTATCGGGATGTTTGGTTTGTGTATTTTGGGCAGGCCGTATAGTGTGGGTGCCCTCAGATTCATGATTCTATATTTGTAGATTTCATTATCGGGGATTTGCTGTTTTAATTGCTTCAACAATCTGCTTCTGGAACTTCGCAGTAGAGTCTTTTTTGATGATATGGAAGTTATATATGTTTCCTTATCCAGAATAGTAATAGTATTACCCTTGTCTGCTTTGCAAATAATTAAGTTGTTATTCTTGCATTTCGTTTTTATTCCTCTTATGACGTTTGTTTCTCGATGGGTATTACTAGAATGTTTAGCAGATTTTTCAACTCCTTTCTTGATAATGTTGGTGAATTGGATTTTATCCAGATCTGATTTTATATTTATCCGGTTGAGTGTTAGTTCAGTTTCAAGCGCTAAAATTTCCAGGTTTTCTTTTGGATTCCGTGGGGTTGGAGAATATTTTAGTCCCTTATTCAGGAGTTCCATTTCACTGTTGTTGAAGTCGATCTTAGATAAGTTCTTAACTTGTGGGTAGAAACTATGTGCCGTGTATGAAGTTTTTTTCCGCTCTTGCTCCTTGTGGTACTCTGATGTTTGCTTTTGTTTTAGGTTATTTAATTTTTTGAGCTGGTTGATGTAATGCTCGAGTGTTTTGTTGCTAACGATTTCATTGGCTTCAGCAAGATATCCAATGATATATTGTCCAGACGTTTGGTCAATTCCATGTGTATAATCTTTTGGTGTTCTCCCAAGTGGAATCTCCTTGTGTACCATTTCCTGTTTTCTAGCCGAAAATTAAATCTCCTTGAAGGTCTGGGGATTAAGAGAGCAATTAAGAATGGTGATAAGCTCCTAAACAGAACGAACTATTAACAAGTTCGAATCTCTTAATCTCTGGACTTTCCCACAATTAACCCCATAATATATATACATTGTAACATCTTTTCTTTTCTTTTTTCTTATTTTTGTAATTCCTTTGAGAATGGTCGTCATTGACCGAAACACGTGTCAGGAAACTGAATATTACAATATGAAACTAAACAAGTGTTTTAATTTGAAACTACCTAATATTATAATTTCGTTTCATCAGGAGTGCAGTGAAGAAAGTATATACCGCATAATTATTTTATTCTTAATTAATATTTATCATTAACCGCAATTGTGTTTTATTCTCACAATATATTTTATTATTTTTGGTAGGTTATCAATTTTTTTTTTTATTGTCAAATTTTGGATTTTAAAATTTTATGCCGATTTTTAATTTAATAATTTCTTATTGTCAAGAAATAATTTTAATTATTTCTCTTAAATTTTCAGCTGTTTTTTTTTTGTCACAAAGTATTTCTTTTTCGTACATTTTTATTTGTTTTTATTGTTACAATGTATTGTTTCTAATTTTTCCTTGTACATGTTTAATTGTTTTCTGTTATGAAGTTTTTGTTTTCCGTAGATTTCAATTATTTCATTTATGACAAAGCTCTTATTTTTTCATTAGTAGATTTTCAAGTGTTTATTTTTAAATATCATAACTATTTTTTTTTGTATTCTCATAGATTTGCAATTGTTTTTTTATTCTCACAATATATAAGTTTCAATTTTTTTTAGATTTTCAATTGTTATAATTTTTTACATGCACGTTATTAGCACAATTTGAATTGTTTTTTTTTTGTTAAAGTCATAATTTTAGTGTTTTTTTTTTCGTAATTGTATGTTAATATTATTAAATTTAAAATTTAAATTTTACCGTAGACACTTAATTTTTTCTTATTGTCAGGATATAATTTTTTTCGTAATTTTTCAATTGTTTTTGTCAAAGTTTTTTGTTTCATTTTCTTTCAATTGTTAAAATATAAATTACTATGTTGTTGTTTCATTGTTTCGTTAAAGCATTATTTTAAGGTTTGTACTTTTAGCAGCTTTTCAATTATTTTTATTGCCACAATATATTTATGTTTGTAAATTTTCAAGTTTTTCATTCGTTGATTTTAAATTATTTTAATTTTCACAATGTAAATTTTTACTTTTTTGTTAGCGAGAAATTAAACTTTTAGTTTAAACGACATGGGCAAGTTGACAGCTCAATTCGTTTTTCAATTATCATCGCCGACTCCGATTTTTCCGAGGATTTTTGGATTTTTGTTTGTTACGATTGAAATCGGAGGCTTTTGCTTTTAACTCAAAAACGGCTAATTTATCAAAATTTTCAAAGAGTGATAAAAGTTTCTAAAATAAATTTTCTATTAAAATGTGGAAAAATAAATGTAAATTTACGAGCAAACAAAAAAGTTCTGAGCAAACAAATTTTAGGAACACCCTGTATAGCATGGTTTCCGCGGTCCGATCGAAGTGACAAAGTGTCTTAAGAATTTACTTGATGTTAGTTTAGGTTGTACCAAATTGCAGCCCTCTGCCATGAACGGTATTGAAAATATTTAGAAAAATGTGTTAAAATTTCTTAACTTTGTTGGCCTGTATCTTGATCATTTGAAGACTTTTTTAATATTTTTTTTAACGAATCATCATCAATTTGACTCTAGTATATGTGGTTAATTTTGGTCCCGGAGTCCCAAAAATAACCTGTATATTTGATTTATTTAAATTTTCAAAATACATTTTTTGTTTTTGTATAGATTTTTAATGAATTCAACTCTCTGTTAATTACTAATTTTTATCATCAACTGCCTATCGACTGTCATCTTTCGATTGTCACCTATTATATGTCAACCATTATGTGTCAACTGTAATTGTCAACTGTCATATTTTAACTGTTAATTACTTAGCATTTGTTATTTGTCATATGTCAACTGGCATTATTTTATCTTCTCTTAACTTTCAAGTGTTAATTGACAGTTAACAATAATAATAAGCTATCAATTATCATCTCTAACATGCTCAACTGTTTAATATTATCAGTCAAATATCAATATGTTAACTGTAATCTTCTAACTGTCAAATAATAGTCATTTATCTATTTTTAGGCCTTCTTATTATATTCAAAATAGATAGAAACCTGTCAGTGGCTGTTGTGGATAGGAAAACAATAGTTCATTAATCTGTAACATTTTGTTATCATAGACATGATGGTGGCATTACCACCGGCAATGAAACGTATTAATATTCTAAATCGATTTGATACAAAAACAAAAAAACAATTTCATCAACCTTTTACACGTTCTCATTATTAGAAAGCAATTTACTTTTTACACAAACGATACTGTTGCTCGCAAATATAGCCAAACGAATTGGACCTTCGAACCGAACCGAAATAAAGAAGGTATGTGTTGCCCCCGTAATCGGTTTACCCGACGCACCCCTCGCACCCTTTCATTCCGACCCGATCATTCCCCAATTCGAAAGCGGTTAATGTTTCAATTGTGTCCGCTTAATCCCCCAGTCCGGAAGCTGTCGTTCCGGCGGCGAAATTTATCGGGACCAGGGGGATCAGGTCGACACGTCCCGGTGATAAATGTAAAAAAGTTTCAGCCGTAAAATCCGTCCGATCATCGCCCACCATTCACCCCCGCATACCTCGGCAGGAGAAGTAGCACCTTGCACAATCACCGACCGCAGGGATACGGAAGAAAAAACTTCCCCGCTTCTCCGACCCGACAATAAGGTCAGGGGCGGTTGTTTACTCCCAACCCCAACAACCCTCACCTCCAACCCTCCCTTCCCTTACGACCGTAATGGAAGTGCACGGTTTTCGGCGGAACGACCTAATTAATCGTACTTAGGGCGCAATTTTGTAAATTAAATTGGGCCACGGCGAAAACAATCCGGCATTAACTTAATGAATATTTCGCTATTCCCCGAGTTATCAAAATACACGTACCTGCGGTAAACATCCGTTATGTTTATGTTTAATGTTGCGCCGTAATTAACGTAATGTTGTACCCGAATATCAACAAGTTTCTTTTTTGGTCGTCCCGCATTTTTTTACAGCCCGCCAGAAAACTGTTAATGTCCGCCGTTTTGCAATTATTTCGCACGGCGGCGGCGGCGGCCTGTTCGCAATAAAACGTCGCCTGCATAATTAAAACTAATCATTCCTGCGGGGGCGAAAAAGCGAGGCCCATATCCGGGGAGCCGCAGCGGCATCGTCGTCCCCGCAATTGTTTATTGCAATTACCGACCGTGAATAATGGATTGTGGGAAGCCGCCGATAAATTGTTAAATTAATATTGAATATTTCAATTACCGGCCCGTGTGCGGGGGCGGCGCGGTCCCGGCATGACGACAGCCCAACCCCGAATATCTAATCCCGGGGAGGACGCGTGTTTGCTAATGTAATAAAATTATACTATCTGCCGGTGCGTTTGTTGTTAATGGGGCGGATTAACCTTAATTTAATTTAACTCGAATTTACATAAATTCACCTGAATGGTATCAATTATTGTGATGATATGATTGATTAATAAATAAATACTGTATTCCAACAAGATAGTGCATTATCTAGAAATGTATTATTACATTAATTAAAAATTACATAAATTATACTATTATAGAGAAGGGAAAAAACGCTTTATTATTTGATATAATGTTCGATATAATTATTCCGTAAATAATTATTTTTCTGTAGGTATGAACAGATTTAAGACAAATTGCAAAGACGGTATCGGATAGAAGACAAATAAATAGAAGCAAATAACGTACACTCGTCAAATAAATATTTAACAGACAGGCCACAAAGACAATTAGACGATAAACAGACGACAGAGATTAAAAATTAAATTAAAAAACAATAGATTTAACAGATTATAGATAAAAACACTAAGACAATTCTAACAGTTGAGTTGACATATAGACAGAAGACATCAATCTGACAGATGACAAAGACAAAAAGACTATAGCCAGAGAACAAACTGATGACAGCCAAAACAATAGGTCTATTTTGTGTTATGTTTTTATTTTCTTCTAAAGACTGTACAATGGTATTACTCGTAAATAAATAAATTCTAAATCACACATTTTAAATGTCAATTGTCAAATGTCACATGTCATATATTATATGTCAAATGTCATACATAATTGTAGCAAAGAAACTGAGGGCATCTCAACGTGGGTTCGCTGGTGCGCGGAGCGGTTAGAGCTGTGGTGAAAACCCTTTTTCTTCCAATACCAAGGGGCGAGGTGCAGGTGGAGCCGGTAAGGTGACAGGGCTTGGGGACATCCCGAACGAAGCCATAAGCTGGTCACTTAGGACGACCCGGAACTGCTAGTGGGACAACAGCTGTTTGGCAGAAGGTGCTTTCCCCAGAAGATATAAGCGGTGTCAAAGAAAGGTAAACCGAAAACCACGCCAGGCCCATCTTCATTTCTCTTCATCCCTTCTGTATGGCGAGGGGGAGTTACTGGAGAGGCTGTTGGTAGGTAGAGCGAGCGCGACATTGACGAGGACCGAAGGGTTTTTCGAGAACTAATACTGCTTCAGAAGCGGCAGGTCCACCACGAACGCTATCCTCAGAGTGAAGAGCATAGTGAAACGGACAAATAGGGGGTCAATTAAGGGGAGATAGCACTGTACGGGGATAGCGCTTGATATCAAGAACACCGTCAACACCCTCCCGAGACAAACAATTATAAAGGCGTTGTTCGGTAAAAGACCTCATAAATATGTTCCTAAGCTACTTGAATGATAGGGAGCTAGTGTTCTCGGGAGACACGGGGATATAAGAAAGTGGAATGCCGCTTACGATGGGGTGTTCCATCTGCCACTCCCGGATGGTTTCGTCGATGACTTGCTGATAGTTTTCAGCAGAAGAGACATTAAGAACCTACGTGTAGTGGTGCAAAGGGCGGTCGAGACATTCGCCGAGAGGCCATTCTAGCAGATCTGGATACAGCAAGGCCATAATAGCTTGCAAGGGGGCTCCGGGTGAAAAATACCTGGTGATACCATCCCAGAACGCCGAGAGGAGGTTTAGTAGGTAGGACCTACTCAGAAGAAGCAGGACGAGTCTAATACACATCTGAAGAAGAGACGGTGCATAAAGCATTCCACCTCTCGCAAAAAGTCATATGTCAAATGTCCTGTCAAATGACATATGTCAAATGTCATACGTCAAATGTCTTATGTTAAATGTAAAATTCCAAATGTAAAATTCCAAATATCAAATGTCAAAATTAAAATGTGAATCGCAAATATCAAGTTATTAAAATCAAATCAAATTACGATTTTGTTCATTCGGTAAAATGCATTTTTGATTTTGTTTTTTTTTTGTAATTTACTTAATGAATTAACAAATATTCATAACTTGTAACAGCTGGCGGATGATAACTAACAAATGGCAAACAATAGATGACAGATGAAATCCTGACTATTACATGCAACACACTAAAGGTCAAAGATTACTGATGTCTTAGTTATATGTGATTAAAATTTGTAGAAAAAATACCGGTGGGGAAGCTGATGAATGACTGTTAACAAATATTAGGTTGTCAAGTATGAAATGGAGTAAACTTCATCTTAATTTTTTTAATGGCACAAAACCTCTTTCCAGCGCATATTTCTGTTTGAAAAAAAAATTGTAATAGTTTTTTTTTGTATAGGCGATTAAGTGGAAATCAGCGAAATTCTTGTGTTGATGAAGTATGAGTTCCAGCGTGAAGCCACAACATGGTTGGCAGTCGTCAAGATCAATAGTTTGTTCGACATTCAAGTGGCTACGAACACGACTGTAGCTCGTTGGTTTAAACAAATTTGTTCGGTCTATTGAACCACGTGGTCCATCCAAGACGTCCTGAAAGCCAATGTGGAAGCGTATCCTAGCCAAAGTGCACATGAATTATCACTAATGTACAATGTATCAAAGCAAACAATCTTGACTCATTTGGTACAAATCGGTAAAGTGAAAAAGCTGGACAAGTGAATTGACTGATGCACAGAAGGAACAAAGACTCGACGCATGTCTTTCTGTTTTTTCTCGAAACAAAGCCGAACCATTTTTAATTGAATTGTTACGTGCGATCAAAGTGGACAAAGATGAATTACCAAAGTACTGCCCGAAACGAGACATCCACCAGAAGTGGATCATTCACCATAGCTTTATGGAACCTGTTCAATCGATCGAGAATGTCTACTGTTATCAACTAGACGAAATGATGAGAAATCTTGCGATTAAACAGCCAAATTAGTCAATCGGATGACTCCAATCCTACTATATGACAACGCTCGACCACATGCCGCACGAATGACCGTGTCAAAGCTACAGGAGTTGGAGTTGGAAACTCTCCGTCACCCACCATACTCGCCCGACCTTGCCCCAACTTACTATCATTTCTTTCAAAATTTTATCTGAAAAAAATTCAATTCCGCATAGGCTGTCAAAATGGCGTTTCAAGACTCCCGTGATCTAGACTTCTGCAGCAAAGGGATAAATGAGTTACTTCTAAAACGGAAAAAGTGTATCAATTATATGGGTGCATAATTTGAGTAAAAATAAAATGTTTTTATTGGAAAAAAATTGAATTCAATCATGTGCATTTTTTGCTTGATAGTTGACGTATGACCAATGACAGATAGCAAATTTCTAATAATAAATAACAGATAAAGATGACAAATGATATACAACATGATAGATGATAAATGATAAATAGAAAAAAAAACACAAAAACAATTCGTAAGATGTTAAATGACACAAATTACGATTGATTATCATTTAATAAGATTTAAATAAATTATGTTACCATTTTCGTTTGGTATTCTGTCAATATTTTCAATATTCAAAATAACAGCTAACATCATCCAATAAAACAAGTAACAAATGAAAGGCGACAAAGAACAGATAAACAATGACAGATAGCAGATAATTATACATGACAAAAAATGACAAATCGTAAATTGTGGGTAAGCAATGACAAATGACAGATGAAAGATGGAAATTTACGGGTGAGAGATGACAGAAGATAAGCGATAAATTCCTTAGTTAATTTTGATGACAAAGTACTAAACAAATTATTGGAGGAGTCCATAAATGTATTTACTATGTTTTACAATTTTCTCTAAAGATTAAAAAAAAATCTAATAAAGCCCTCCAGATAACTGACAGTAGACAAATAACAAATGGTAAACAATAGATCATCCTAATTTTAACAACAGGTGATACATAAGAAACAAAAAATCATTGAAATGGAAGATAAAAGATGACGCATGATCGATACTACATGACAGATGACTGATAACATATGATAAATGACAAATGACAGATGCCATATTAGAAATTGCAAACGCTGAATAATGAAAGGCAGAAGATATATTTAGTTCTTTATGATTAATTAAAAATATGCATTAGAAGAGAAGTTTATAGATGTGAAATATCAAATGATAGATAACAGTTGATATTCGTCCGATGGAAATTATCAGATTGCAGATAATAGATGCTAAACAAAACAAAAATAATGACACTAAAAGATAATAGATATTTTATGATAGATGAAAGGTGATTTTAAAGTTTTGATACACATTGGATAAACGATAAATCCACGTCAAAAATTTAGTAGCAATACTCCAACGTACTGAAGTCAATAGAGGAAAATATTCTGAAACCACAAACAAATAGTTGACATATAGGTAGATAAGGATAACAGACAAGTAGATAATAATCAAAAAGAAACGTCAAGAGGTCGACAAATAGACAACAAAGAGATATGATCAATAGTATCATTTAGTATTATTTATTTATTCCAATATGCTTTCACAACATTCCAAAATTGTATATAAAATCCATTAATAGCAACAGAAATTTCAGGGCAAGTTCCCAATATAACATTCTTCCACTTGTACTTTTCGAATTGCCATTGTAAACCTAAAGAAATTAGATAGATAGATAGATAGATGTTATATGGGCGGCACCAGCGCCTATTCCACCGCGACCTTTTCAGATCTATTGTGGATCCCTATTTATCTTAGATGACCAGCTCTAACTTTGCCTCTTTGAGTAGTCCTATTAGCCCTGCCAGAGGGGCTTGGGTATAGGTCTCCGCGCTTGGGTTTGTAGTGCCCAGCTATTGATATTTAATCCTTGCTAGACCCTCGCAGTGGCATAGGATGTAGAACGAGTCCTCTTCTTCTTCTAGGCAGAATCTGTATGGTGCTTCTTCCACCAGGCCTATTTTGCTCATATGTTTGTTGAGCTTGCAGTATCCTGTTATCAGGCCTACTATTTCTTTGAACATTTTCCTGTTTTGGTTCCGAAGTTCGGTCATGAATTTTGGTGATTGTTTCTTAAGGAACTGTTTCGCCTGTCTCTGTCCTGGTGAGTTCGTCCACCAGATATGGGCCTGTGTTTCCACCCATTTTTTTTATGGATCGTTTGACTGCGGTTTTGGAGATTCCGCAGGAGGGTTCCGGGCCAATTACTGCTTTTGACGAGCCTTGTTTGGCCAATTCGTCTGCTATGTCATTCCCCGGATGTCCTCCATGTCCTGGGACCCATGTGATTGTTACTTTTTTGTGACAGCCAAGTTCATTAAGAGCACGTATACAGTCCCACACTAGCTTAGATTCGAGCTGTATGGAGCTTAACGCTCTTAGCAGCGCCTGACTGTCGGAGAATATAGCAATTGACCTACTTTTGGTGTCTTGTCTTTCTATTTCTCTTGTGCAATGGCGAAGAGCTATCGCCTCTGCTTGAAACACCATGGTGTCCTTGGTGAGACTGACAGAAATCTTTGTCTCGGGTTTTGTGCCGTATATACCTGCTCCTACCCCTTTGTCGGTCTTTGAGCCGTCCGTAAACCAGCATGATTCTGCTTTGGTAGGTTGGCCTTCGACCCAGTCTTCTCTTTGCGGGATTAGTACCTTGTTTTTTCTTTTCCAAATTGTATTTTTTCACCATAGCATCACTTGGCATCGCTGTGATCGCGTTAGTCTTCAGCTCGTCTTTTAGCCGTTGGTGTGTTTTTCCGTGTGATCAGATTATGGGCGCCTGTCCTTGCATCAGACTGTATGATACGGATACGTCAACTGTCATATCTTACCTGTCAAATATCAATTATAATCTAACAAGTGACAAGTGCCAATTTTTATTTGTTATCTCTCAAATATCAATTATGATCTGACAAATGTCAACTGTTATCTCTTACTTGTCAAAACTCAATTATCGTCTGACAAGCGCCAATTGCCATCTGATGTCTTACCTGTCAAATATCAATTATAATCTAACAAGTGACAAGTGCTAATTTTTATTTGTTATCTGTCAAATGTCAATTATGATTTGACAAATGTCAACTGTTATCTCTTACCTGTCAAATCTAAATTATCATCTGACAAGCGCCAATTGTCACCTGATATCTGTCAAATGTGAATTATGATCTGACAAATGTCAATTGTCATCTCTTACCTGTCAAATGTCAATTATCAGATAACAAGCGACAATTGTCATATGATATCTGTTAAATGTAAATTATCATCTGACAAATGTCAATAGTCATCTCTTACCTGTCAAATATCAATTTTTATCTGACAAGTGCCAATTTTTATCTATTATCTGTCAAATGTCAATTATGATCTGACAAATGCCAACTGTTACCTCTTACCTGTCAAATCTCAATTATCATCTGCCAAGTTGAAATTTTTATCTGTTATCTGTCAAATGTCAATTATGATCTGACAAATGTGAACTGTCATGTCTTGCCTGTCAAATGTCAATTATCATCTGACAAGCGCCAATTGTCATCTGATATCTATCAAATGTGAATTCAGATCTGACAAATGTCAACTGTCATCTCTTACCTGTCAAATGTCAATTATCATATAACAAGCGACAATTGTCATATGATATCTATTAAATGTCAATTATCATCTGACAAATGTCAGTAGTAATCTCTTACCTGTCAAATATCAATTATCATCTGACAAGTGCCAAATTTTATCTGTTTTCTGTCAAATGTCAATTATGATCTGACAAATGTCAATTGTCATCTCTTATCTGTCAAATGTCAATTATCATATGACAAGCAACAATTGTTATCTGAGATTTGTTAAATGTCAATTATCATCTGACAAATGTCAATAGTCGTCTTACCTGTCAAATATCAATTATCATCTGACAAGTGCCAAATTTTATCTGTTTTCTGTCAAATGTCAATTATGATCTGACAAATGTCAACTGTTATCTCTTACCTGTTAAATGTCAATTATCATCTGATAAGCGCCATGTGTCATCTGATATCTGTCAAATGTCAATTATCATCTGACAAATGACAACTGTTATGTCTTACCTTATCTGCCAAATAAAAAACTGTAATGTCTTACCTGTCAAATATCAATTATCATCTGACAAGTGCCAATTTTTATCTATTATCTATCAAATGTCAATTATGATCTAACAAATGTCAACTGTTATCTCTTACCTGTCAAATCTCAATTATTAACTGACAAGCGCCAATTGTCATCTGATATCTGTCAAATGTCAATTATTAGCTGACAAATGTCAACTGTCAACTCTTACCTGTCAAATGTCAATAATCATATGTTAAACGACAATTGTCATCTGATACCTGTTGAACGTCAATTATCATCTGATAAATGTCAACTTTCATCTCTTACCTGTCAAATGTTAATTATCATCTGACAAGCGCCAATTGTCATCTCACATATGTCAAATGTCAATTGTCATCGGTGAACAGTCAGGTATCACATATGAACTATCAAGTATCATTTGTGATGTATCATTTGTAAAATTTTACAATGAAAAATATTTGTTTACTGGAAATTTTTAACCTACAAGTGTCACTTAATAATCCTGTCAACTGTCTCCTATCACAACATCTTCTATACTGAGTTTCCAAAAATTATGTCCTAAGGGTTTCGACTGTCATATGTCAGTGGTCGACACTCATTTTGTCAGATGTTGAAAGTCATCTATCAAAATCATCTGTCAAATCTCAATTATCCGACAAATGTTAGCTTTTACAATAGTAAAATGAGTTTTGACAGAAATTTGTCATTGTCGCAAATGGATTGCAGTATATGTGATGTCATCAATGCGAAGCCCAGTTTTTCACAATTCGGTACGCTTAACTAAATTAAATTTTAATGAACCAAATATTTTGATAATTGATAATAGCTAAAATTAAATTAATTTCGTTATTGCGGTAAGCCAATAATACGCTAATGTAATATGATAATTTGTTAATGAAAAAGATTATCAGGTTGTGTTTGTTTATTTGTGAGGTAGGATTTCAGGCAAACCAACAAAACATCGGACGTTCCAAATGAACCGAAATCACCCCACCCCCCTCCCGCGCGCCCCTCTTAATAAAATTGCCGCCGCGTCGCGCACCCGTTGTAAAACAGTGCTAATTAAATGAACTCGCGCTAATCCGGCCGCGCGCGTATTTCACCCTCCTAATTATCCACACTCACACACTCACACACACACACACACATACATACACACCCTCAACCCTCGCCGCTTCGTCATCAATTAGCCGGCGCTGCGCAAGTGGGGGCCCATTAACGCATCACCTGCATAAATTTGCGACCGCCGTCGACTGAGTAAACGACGGAAATTCGTAATGTATTCGCGCGCCGGTGAAAACTTTCGTCATCACGACGATGTTAACACAAAATCGCATTACACCGAAGTTACAGACGTAATGAATATGCAGTGTGAAGGATGGACGAGGGTGGTAAACACGACAGGTGAATTTTATGCGGCCTATAATAAATAAGTTTAGAGCGTTGGGAGGTTAAGGGAGTAATATTGTTAATCACCATCATTAAAGATAATAAGAAGTGAATGAATTTTCACATCATCTGCATAAAGATCTTTACAGTAGAATTTTTCCAACAGATCAAAATATTGAATAATGGAGGTCCGAATATCGAACCCTGTGGTACACTTCATGTCAAGAAGTAGGGATTATTTTAAATTATTTATGGCTCATTCAAGTAGGAATCTGTGTACGATTTATTTCATTTGCAAGAAACCAAAGTTTGATTCCTACAACAGAATATTACTATCAAATTTTTCAAGTGCTTCAGTAAATCTGGGTAAATATCATCAAGTTTCCCAGTAGAATTTTGTATTTCTTCTTCTTTTTTTAAGACGTTTGCCATGAACTTTCTTTGCTAGAGTCGCATCTGGGATGATGAGCTCTAGCTTTCATACCAACTTATGGGTGGAGATCCAGGAGGTCTGTTAGATCTTGGGAGACCATCCCTTGCGATCTTCGGCAATCTGCTCAACATGATCCCTTCATTGGCGACGTCTGTTTCTTGACTATCTTACAATATCTAGAACGTCGCAAAGCTTACGGATGTCTTCATTTCTGTATTTTAGTATTACAAAATTATAAATATAACTTGTATCAAACTAGTTTAAAGTATTAAAACACATAAAGATAAACAATAATTTTTCTACATCATATTATCAGTGTGTCCTCTTTTCGAGTTATATCCTAGTTGTGTTTGATGGACGATCGTCCCGGATACAAAATATTCGTATGCACCGCAAATACTTATTGTCTACACTTTCGTGATCCGTTGTATCTTTTAACATAAATCCGGTAACAAATGGGGACGGAGCGGGTTTTTGCGGGCCGACGGGGATACGTGAGATTCGGCCTAATATCCACGGTGGGGGAGCATTCCGATCGTCTTCCCTAAATAAATCATCGACAATGCGCGCACCACTCTCCCTCCGTGCGGAATCGGGCGACCCTACGTCCGGGTGAATCCGGATGAAAGGGATAAATAAACATCACGCGCCTCCCCCCTTTCACGTCGAGTTATGATAAAAGCGTGCCTTCGCCACCGACGCCGCCAATGACATTCGCATCGATTCGGCCCCCAGGTCCCGGAGATAAGCGAAACCGATGCGTGCGAGCGCAAACTTCCTCATATATATAATTTTTTTCCTTCATCGTCGTCGTCGTCTTCTCGCGCGTTCACTCCGGGCCCCGGCTGGCGGCTATGAACCTTTTCCAGTATTAAATTTGTGATGTAGTGCCGGCCATAAATCCGGAGGACCGGCTCTCAGCGCCAGCCGATATTTGGCTCAATTTCAAATGGAGGGGGGGCGCGGAAGGGAGCGAGGATCGTGCGCTTTAATTTGTAAAACAAACCCTTCTGTTTATGTTAATAATACATCGCCCCACATATCCGCTACCAAAACACGCCGGCGTTAATATTACACATCCTTGAGCCGTGACAAGCGTAAGCCCAAGTTATGAAGGAATTAGGTGGGAAAGCCGTCGGCAATTAACGCCAATCTAAAATGCATCACTTACACTATGTAGGTTACTAATATCATATGGATGGAGACTAATTGTAACGTATAATCGTGTATGTAAGATTTGCCACGGATTTATCAGTACTTCCTGGATTTCTAACGAAATTGGTATTCCCCAAAATGTTCATGTATAATCTATAGATTGGAAGATGGGATAGAGGTCAGCCATTCATCCCATATACATATTTGTACTGTAAAATTGTTATTCATCATAACCCTCGTGTATGATGTAGGGGTTGGAGGGTAGGATAGAGGCCACCCACCCACCCTACATATAAATTGGTACTTCCATCACTGTAACTGTTTTAGTTTCCTAAAATTAAAACAAAAATTGCGTTGGTGATTTTAATGGTTTTATAAACATTGCTGTAGCCTTAGTTTCATTGTATTGTAGGGTGGGTGGGTGGCCACTATACTACCCTCCAGTTTTAATTACAAGCGTCGGTGTCCTTAGAGAAAAAATTGAAAGGTGAGAGAGTTTACGTACAAAATCTAATATAAAACTGCTTGTAATAAAAATGTTATTCAGCAAAACCATGGTGTATGATATATAGGTTGAAGGGTTGGATAGGGGCCACCCACCCACCCTACATATAAATTGTTACTTCCATCACAGGAACTGTTTTAGTTTCCTAAAATAAAAACAAAAATTGTGCTGATGATTTTAATGGTTTTATATACAGTTTTGTAGCTTAAGTCTCATTGTATATGTAGGGTGGGTGGGTGGCCACTATCCTACCCTCCAGTTTTAATTACGAACGACGGTGTCCTTTTAAAAAAAAGTTGAAAAGAGAGAGAGTTTACATACAAACTCTAATATAAAATTGCTTGTAATAAAATTGTTATTCAGCAAAACTCGTGTATGATCTATAGGTTAGAGGGTGGGATAGAGGCCACCCACCCACCCTACATATAAATTGGTACTTCATCACTGTAACTGTTTTAGTTTGCAAAAAAATAAAACAAAAATTGTGTTGATGATTTTATTGGTTTTAAAAATTCTGTTATAGCTTAAGTCTCATTGTATACGTAGGGTGGGTGGGTGGCCACTATCCTACCCTCCAGTTTTAATTACGAACGACTGTTTCCATATAAAACAAAATTAAAAGGAGAAGTTTACATACTATAAATCTCATATAAAACTTCTTGTAATAAAATTGTTATTCAGCAAAACCCTCGTTTATGATCTATAGGTTGAAGGGTGGGACAGTGGCCACCCACCCACCCTACATATAAATTGGTACCTCCATCACTGTAACTGTTTTAGTTTCCTAAAATTAAAACCAAAATTGTGTTTATGATTTTATGGTTTAATCAACACTATTATAGCTTAAGTCCCATTGTATATGTAGGGTGGGTGGGTGGCCACTATCCTACCTTCCAGTTTTAATTACAAGCGTCGGTATCCTTATAGAGAAAATTGAAAAGTGAGAGAGTTTACATACAAAATCTAATATAAAACTGCTTGTAATAAAATTATTATTCAGCAAAACTTTCGTGTATGATCTATAGGTTAGAGGGTGGGATAGAGGCCACCCACCCATCCTACATATACATCGGTACGTCCATCACTGTAACTGTTTTAGTTTTCTAAAATAATAACAAAAATTGCGTTGGTGATTTTAATGGTTTTATAAACATTATTGTAGCTTAAGTCTCATTGTATATGTAGGGTGGGTGGGTGGCCACTATCCTACCCTCCAGTTTTAAGTACGAACATCGGTGTCCTCATAAAAAATGTTAAAAAAGAGAAGTTTACATACAAAATATAATATAAAACTGCTTGTAATAAAATTTTTATTCAGCAAAACTCGTGTATGATCTATAGGTTGAAGGGTGGAATAGAGGCCACCCACCCACCCTACATATAAATTGGTACTTCCATCACTATAACTGTTTTAGTTGCCTAAACTAAAAACAAAAATTGTGTTGATGATATTAATGGTTTTACAAACACTGTTGTAGCTTAAGTTTCATTTTATATGTAGGGTGGGTGGGTGCCCACTATCCTACCCTCCAGTTTTAATTACGAACGTCGGTGTCCTTGTAAGAAAAAGTTAAAAAAGAGAAGTTTGCATACAAAATTTAATATAAAACTGCTTATAATAAAATTGTCATTCAGCAAAACCCTCGTTTATGATCTATAAGTTGAAGGGTGGGATAGTGGCCACCCACCCACCCTACATATAAATTGGTACCTCCATCACTGTAACTGTTTGAGCTTCCTAAAATTAAAACAAAAATTGTGTTGATGATTTTAATGGTTTCATAAACACGGTTGTAGCTTAAGTCTCATTGTATATGTAGGGTGGGTGGGTGGCCACTATACTACCCTTCAGTTTTAATTACGAGCATCAGTGTCCTTATACAAAAAAACTTAAAAAAGAGTAGTTTGCATACAAAATGTAATATAATATTGCTTGTAATAAAATTGTTTTTCAGCAAAACCCTCGTGTATGATCTATAAGTTGGAGGGTGTGATAGAGGCCACCCACCCACCCTACATTTAAATTGGTACTTCCATCACTGTAACTGTTTTGGTTTCCTAAAATTAAAACCAAAATTGTGTTTATGATTTTATGGTTTAAGCAACACTATTATAGCTTAAGTCCCATTGTATATGTAGGGTGGGTGGGTGGCCACTATCCTACCCTCCAGTTTTAATTAGAAGCGTAGGTATCCTTATAGAGAAAATTGAAAAGTGAGAGAGTTTACATACAAAATCTAATATAAAACTGCTTGTAATAAAATTGTTATTCAGCAAAACTCTCGTGTGTGTTCTATAGGTTGGAGGGTGGGATAGAGGCCACCCACCCACCCTACATATAAAGTGGTACTTCCATCACTACAACTGTTTTAGTTTTCTAAAATTAAAACAAAAATTGTGTTCATGATTTTATTGGTTTTAAAAATTCTGTTATAGCTTAAGTCTCATTGTATATGTAGGGTGGGTGGCCTCTATCCTACCCTTCAACTTTAAATTAAAAACGACTGTATCCTTATAAAAACTTATTAATTAAAATAAGTTTACATACATACAAAATCTAATATAAAACTTCCTGTAATAAAATTGTTATTCAGTAAAACCCTCGTTGTATAATTAATAGGTTGGAGGGTGGGATAGAGGCCACCCACCCACCCTACATATAAATTGTTACTTCCATCACTGTAACTGTTTTAGTTGCCTGAATTAAAACAAAAATTGTGTTGATGATTTTAATGGTTTAATCAACACTGTTATAGCTTAAGTCCCATTGTATATGTAGGGTGGGTGGGTGGCCACTATCCTACCCTCCAGTTTTAATTACGAACGACTGTTTCCATATAAAACAAAATTAAAACGAGAAGTTTACATACTATAAATCTCATATAAAACTTCTTGTAATAAAATTGTTATTCAGCAAAACCCTCGCGTATGATCTATAGGTTGGAGGGTGGGATAGAGAACACCCACCCACCCTAAATATAAATTGGTACTTCCATCACTGTAACTGTTTTAGTTGCCTGAATTAAAACAAAAATTGTGTTGATGATTTTAATGATTTCATAAACACTGTTGTAGCATCTCATTGTATATGTAGGGTTGGTGGGTGGCCACTATCCCACCCTCCAGTTTTAATTACAAGCGTCGGTGTCCTTATAAAAAAAAGTTAAAAATGAGAAGTTTGCATACAAAGTCTAATATAAAACTGCTTGTAATAAAATTGTTATTCAGCAAAACCCTCGTGTGTGTTCTATAGGTTGGAGGGTGGGATAGAGGCCACCCACCCACCCTACATATAAATTGGTACTTTCATCACTGTAACTGTTTTAGTTGCCTAAAATAAAAACAAAAATTGTGTTGGTGATTTTCATGGTTTTATAAACACTGTTGTAGCTTAAGTTTCATTTTATATGTAGGGTGGGTGGGTGGCCACTATCCTACCTTCCAGTTTTAATCACGAACGACAGTGTCCTGTTAAAAAGAGTTAAAAAGAGAAGTTTATATAATAAATATTATAAAAACCTGCTTGTAATAAAATTGTTATTCAGCAAAACCCTCGTGTATGATCTATAGGTTGGAGGGTGGGATAGTGGCCACCCACCCACCCTACATATAAATTGGTACCTCCATCACTGTAACTGTTTTAGTTTCCTAAAATTAAAACCAAAATTGTGTTTATGATTTTATGGTTTAATCAACACTGTTATAGCTTAAGTCCCATTGTATATGTAGGGTGGGTGGGTGGCCACTATCCTACCCTTCAGTTTTAATTACGAGCATCGGTGTCCTTATAAAAAAAAAAATTTAAAAAAGAGTAGTTTGCATACAAAATGTAATATAATATTGCTTGTAATAAAATTGTTTTTCAGCAAAACCCTCGTGTATAATCTATAGGTTGGAGGGTGGAATAGAGGCCACCCACCCACCCTACATATAAATTGCTACTTCCATCACTGTTACTGTTTTAGTTCCCTAAAAATAAATCAAAAATTGTGTTAATGTTGTTAACGGTTTTATAAACACCGTTGTAGCTTAAGTCCCTTCGTATATGTAGGGTGGGTGGGTGGCCACTATCCTACCCTCCAGTTTTAATTACGAACGTCGGTGTCCTTATGAAAAAAAGTTAAAAAAAGATAAGTTTACATACAAAATTTAATATAAAGCTGCTCATAATAAAATTGTTATTCAGCAAACCCTCGTGTATGATCTATAGATTGGAGCGTGGGATAGAGACCACCCACCCACCCTATATGTAAATTGGTACTTCCATCACTGTAACTGTTTTAGTCTCCTAAAATTAAAACAAAAAGTGTGTTGATGATTTTAATGGTTTTATAAACAGTGTTGTAGCTTAAGTTCCATTGTATATGTAGGGTGGGTGGGTGGCCACTATCCCACCCTCCAACCTATAGATCATACACGAGGGTTTTGCTGAATAACAATTATTTTATTAGAAGCAGTTTTATATTAGATTTTGTACGCAAACTTCTCTTTTTAACTTTTTTTATAAGGACACCGACGTTCGTTATTAAAACTGTAGGTTAGTGGCCACCCACCCGCCCTACATATACAATGAGACTTAAACTACAATAGTGCTTATAAAACTATTAACAACATCAACACAATTTTTGTTTTTATTTTAGGGAACTAAAACACTGTGATGGAAGTACCAATTTATATGTAGGGTGGGTGGGTGGCCTCTATCCCACCCTCCAACCTATAGATCATACACGAGGGTTCTGCTAAATAAGAATTTTATTATAAGCCGTTTTACATACAAGTGTTATAGCTTAAGTCTCATTGTAGATGTAGGGTGGGTGGGTGGCCACTATCCTACCCTCCAGTTTCAATTAAGAGCGTTGGTGTCCTTGTAAAAATAAGTTAAAAAAGAGTTGTTTACATACAAAATATTATATAAAACTGCTTGTAATAAAATGGTTATTTAGCAAAGCCCTCGTGTATGATAGAGAGGTTGGAGGGTGAGATAGAGGACACCCACCCTACAATACATTGGTACTTCTATCACTGTAACTGTTTTAGTTCCCTAAAATTAAAACAAAAATTGTGTTGATGGTTTTAATGATTTCATAAACACGGTTGTAGCTTAAGTGTCATTGTATATGTAGGGTGGGTGGGTGGCCCCTATCCAACCCTCCATTTTAAATTGCGAACGTCGGTGTCCTTATAAAAAAAAGGTAATAAAGAGAAGTTTGCATACAAAATTTAATTGAAAGGGTGGGATAGAGACCAGCCACCCACCCTACATATATATTTTAATTCAAACCATTTGAATCCTTTTGATGTTCTTGAAACGACGGTGTTACAGCCAAAATTGTTTGAAAACTTTAAAAGCAGTGTTGTAGCTTAAATTCAAATATATATGGATGGTGGGTGGGTGGCCACTATCCATATATTCCATTTCTATAACATCAACCACCATTTTATAAATAAAAAATATTTTATTGATTAATTTTTATTTAACTCCTCATTATAAAATATTAATACTTTATAGCTTAAACGTTAGTTCTACAAATTGGAGGGTGGGATATAGGTCACCCATCGATTCTATTATCACAGTTATATTTAAATCACTGATTGAATCTTTTGATCTCCTAGAAATGAGAACAGTGTCACTGCAAAAATTGCCAAAAATATTAAAAGCAGTGCTTCAGATGAAATTTTAATCTATATGTAGGGTGGGTGGGTGGCCACTATCCCACCCTCCAATTTCGATATCATAAACAATAATTTTATAAATAAATGAAATTGCAACAGAAATTTGTTTAGTAAATAATGTAATTTAAAAATCTCCTATGATTAAATATTTAATTTTTCAAGCTTAAACGTAGATTTTACAGATTGTAAGGTTTGATAGTTGACACCCACCCACCCTACATATGTATTTTTATTCAAACCACTCATTGTTTTGATATTTTTGGAACGATAACAGTGTTACAGCTAGAATTGTTTAAAAACCTTATAAACAGTGTAAGAGCTCAAATTTAAGTACATATGTAGGGTGGGTGGGTGACCACTATCCTACCCTCCAGTTTTAATTACGAACGTAGGTGTCCTTACAAAAAAAGGTAAAAAAGAGAAGTTTGCATACAAAATCTAATATAAAACTGCTTGTAATAAAATTGATATTCAGCAAAACTCTCTTGCATGATCTATAGGTTGGAGGGTGGAATAGAGGCCACCCGCCCACCCTACATATAAATTGGTACTTTCACTACTCTAACTGTTTTAGTTTCCTGAAATTAAAACAAAAATTATGTTGATGATTTTATTAGTGTTATAAATATATTCGAGAGCCAAAAAATTAGCAGAATTAGTAGAAAGAGAAGACACCATTTGCTGAGCAAGAAGAGCAGAAAGAAGAACAATAATACGAGATTAGGGTAAGTCACAGGTTATATTCAAGAGCAGAATGATTCACAGAATTAGTAGAAAAAGAAAGAAAAACAATGTATTAAGTAAGAACGATCAGATGGGCATTATCATTTAAGAGTGATCAATATGTTTTACAGCAGAGGCATTAACAGAATTTGTAAAAAAAAGAATAAACATGTTGCCGAACAAGAAGATGAAGGATTGTTTAAGTGATCAAGTGAATCAGATAGTAACAAACTATCAATATGTTTAACAGAAAACAGAAAAATTAAGTTAATTAGTAGAAGAAGAAGAAACAATTTTTTGAGCAAGAAAAGTATACTATGGATCATTAGAATAATAAGAGAAATAAAGAACAATAAACAATATGATCAACAGCATAAGAATTAGCCGGGTTAGTGGATGAAGATATGAGAACGTATTAAGCATGAAGAGTAGACGAAGTCGAAGGGTAACAATAAATCACTATCTTCAAAAGCAAAAGAATTAACAAAATAAGTAGAAGGAGATAATATAACACACTGAGTAAGAAAAGGTAAGTAGCATCAAAAAATTAATAAGAGTCAGATGGTAACAAATTATCGTTATTTAGTAGAATAATTAACAGATTTAGTAGAAGGAGAAGAAATATTTAGCTGAACAAGAAGGATTATTAAAAGAATTAAAAGATCTACAATTTCCTCTAAAAAGGATAAACTATAGCATATTTGCTGAATTAATAAATCAACAATGAATACCAAGTGCAATCCCTTGTCTGTGGAAGGATTTGGATCGAGGTGAAGATCATTAAGAAGCAGTGAATCAAGCCTATGATTCTTCCGGCCAAAATAGTTGTATTATTTTTTGTATACAGGGTGACTGACGAAAAACCTTTGGTGCTGTATCTCGCTTATTTTTGATCCGATTTGAATAAATAAAACATCAAATTAAATGATTTTTAAAAGACTTTAATATGAACTGTACTGATATTTTTTCTTGCATCCAGTTTTTGACAAAAGACGATCAACTTTTTTTTCAAATTGCACTGTATACATATTTTGTACTGATCCGCAAGATTTTTTTCTGAATCTAAATTTGTAAACGATTTTATCCATTCATCAAACCAAAGTCGAGAAATTGAGTATTAAAAAAAAATTAAAAATCAAATACCCATAGTAAACAATATACAGAGCCTATTCCAAATGTCAAAAGTGACAGTGTCAGTCATTGGTACAATACTGCAATGATTTTTAATAATTTCATAATAAAAATGTTGCAAGATTTCAAAAACTGAAAAACGATTTCTGTAGAAGCACAAAATTCTAGTACAGTGTTTGAAATATTGCAACATTTTAATTATGAAATAATTAAAAATCGTTGCAGTCAATGCAATCAATGGCTGTCACTGTCACTTTTGACATTTAAAATAGGGTCTGTATATTGTTTACAATGGATACTTGACTTTTTATTTATTTTTTTAATCCTCAATTTCTCGACTTAAGTTTGATGTATGGATAAATTTGTCTACAATTTTATATTCAGAAAAAAAATCTCCTCGCGAATCAATAAAAATATATATAAAGTGCAATTAAAAAAAAAAATGTTGATCGTATTTTGTCAAAAACTGGGTGCGAGAAAAATAACAGTTCAGATCCTATTAAAGTCTTTTAAAAATGGTTTAATTTGATGTTTTATTTATTAAAATCGGATAAAAATAAGCGAGATACAGCACCAAAGGTTTTTCGTCAGTCACCCTGTATATTTATCTTATCAGGAATAACGAAACTAATAAAGAATTTAAAAAAAATCAGAGAGTAACAAATCAAAAAGATAAAAATACCATAATTAATAGAAGGATTGTTTATAAAATATAAATCAACTAAGAAATTGCTGAACCATTTGAATTAAAACACTTGTTATTTTCCATATTAATATATTCAGTTTCCTGACACGTGTTTCGGTTTATTACAACCATTATCAAAGGATGATACAGTGAATTCTATTATACTTTTCCATCAAGTGTGTAGCAGAGAAAGTGTGAACTTTATAAGAAATTGCTGATTGAGTCGAGGGATAGAGGCAGAATGATATTGCCTCTAACAGTTATTAGAACGCACAGAAGAAGGTTGAACAGAATAGTGAACAGAGTAGAATTAATAGAAGAAAAATCGTAATAATAAAAACATTAGAAGTAATAAAATCAGAAATTAAAGAAGGAAATATAAAATAGTACCATATTCTTACAAAAAAAATAGAACTATAAACAGTTACAAACCATTTAACAAATATTAGGACACTTAGAAGAAGAAGAAATAGTAGATAAGGCAGGAAATAAGAGCAGAAGACTATCGAGAGAGAAAAAAGGAACAGAAAAAGTAGAAGAATCAGAATTAGAGAAAAGAGAAAAGTTAACAGAAACAAGAGTAGATAAGAGTAGAAGAAGAAAGAGCATAAAGGATTTAGAAATAACAAGACATTGAAATAAGTCTATTTAATAAGAAAAATCAGTGCAACCTTTAGGTAATAGAAGTCACCTTAAGGAATACCTCATCCTAAAAAAAAGTACTGAAGTTTTATATCTGTATGCGTTTTCCTGCTTTGAGATAACGCAAACCTCTTTGTTTTGAGTAGGG
Organism: Ontholestes murinus; assembly: GCA_963969525.1. Classification (NCBI taxonomy): domain Eukaryota; kingdom Metazoa; phylum Arthropoda; class Insecta; order Coleoptera; family Staphylinidae; genus Ontholestes; species Ontholestes murinus. Next base: position 7,900,334 of record OZ018393.1, read on the forward strand.
CGTCTTTTGGACAACCGCATACCCAAAAATTTTACAGATACATTCACCAGAATTCCGACTAGTAAAGACCTATCGTTCTGGACTAGTAACAATAGCGATCTCAGAGGAGTGGTTTTAGTCGGAAGATGTCCTACACTACCCTACTGTAAGGGTGTTCATGATAGAATTTTCCCTGTTTCTAACTGTCCTTCTCTGATGAGATCCAAAATTGATCAAAACTGGCCCGTAACTGTTCTTAGGAATACAAAAATAAACAACTAATAATATTTCAGGAAGTAAAGAAAAAATAACTTTGAATCCCACACTTATCATATTATTGGATATCAATACCTCTGAAATATCATTAGCAAATAAAAAATGGAAGAGTTAGAATAAGCTTAAAGCTACATAATGAATCAATTACAAATTCAACAAAATACTGAAGGAGATCGGAAGTATTGAACACTACTGTATAAGTGCAAATCGATAATAATTTGATGCCATCCGATTAATCAATTTATGGTGGGTGGGCCATCCTTACGACTGCCGTTCCTCTTGATTGCGATGTAACGAACGTAATGTAATCGAGTCATTCGCGCCGCCTCTCCTTCCAGGTATCCGGTTCGAAGAACCAGGTTTCATTAGAGCCACTTGCCGATATCAGAGGCAATCGCGCGGCATTGAATATTTATGGGCGCGAGCTCGGCCACCCACCACCCGAAACACCCCCCGACCCCCCACCAATAAAATTATCTTAATAGCCGCGCCGCTCTCCTCCTCGCCCCCGCGGCGACTCCCTTAAAATCCTCCGAAAGTAATTACGCCGTCTCCGATAAAATTTTATGGGCGCGCCGATGAATTTAATAAAAATGTAAATTCCCGTTCGTTTTATTACGAGAAATTGTATTAAACCAGTTGACCTATTTCCCGCAAATATACTCAACCAATACACACACACATACATACATTTATGGCCGAAAGTGCACCCCCGCGTATCCGGATGACCGGAGACATATCACACCTACCCTTTAGTGGTAAAAATTAACGCCCGACATTCCGGAGCGAAACAAGAGGACGCCGACCTTGAGGGGCCTATATTCCGGAGTTGCGAGCGGCGGTGTGGGGTGGAAGGGGGGGGGTTGAGTTTGCGCTTTATCTCGTCCCGCATATTTCACGGATGAGGAAAAATAAATGAGGGACAAATGAGACGGGAAATGGAGTTTTGTTTAATCTCGATGAAATACTGGACGCGGAAAAAATAATCAGAAGACAGAACACTAAAAAAAAGAAAAACAATTCGTTGCCTATTAAAAGGGAAATATCGACCCTACGTTCGTATCTGATCTAGCTCTATTAATAGAATCCCGTTCTTTTATTAATTGTCGTCGTTTGATTAATTATGAGGGATTATGAAATATGCAACGAGGACAGGTTGAAGAAAAAAAAATAGCGCTATAAATAAAATAGTATTGACGGCATTTAGTTAATTATGAACCGATTAAGGGACAAAGCGTTTTTCGTTACTTTTCAAGGCACAAAAATCAAAATTAAAAACGGATAATGAAGCAAAAATATATTTATTTAATATTGAAGGTCTCCAAATTTCAAAAATGAATAATCGCAACAAATAAAAGAGAATCTTTTCAAAAAGTAAATTTCATTTTTTAAGAATTAGGGCTTGGTTTAGAAAATTCTATTAGCCAAAAATGTAATATTAAAAAGATTTGAGCCTAAGAAAATTGATAAATTCTTGAGCCGAAACTAGTCGAATAAATTATTAATTTGTGAAACAAGCCAAGTGAATTTTAATTTAATCTAAAACCTACACTAAAAAAATTGATTATCTTAAAAACCCCTTAGAAACCCTTTAGAATTTTGAGTTCGAAAATTTTAAATACTAAAAAATCAGCAAAAAGAAAATTTTACAATTTTTAATGTTTATAAAATTCGATTGTCCAAAAATTTAACTTTAAAAAATTTGAACGAGGAAAGCTTGATTTATTATTAAAACATTTATAAATCTCCATTTTACCTTTATTTTCAGTTTAGAATTGTTAGAATTTTCGATCGAAAAAATCAATTACAAAAAAAATGTGCTACTTTTTATAGATGGAAAATGTTTAGAATATTCTGTTGTCAAAAAATTTAATTCATGTGAGAGAAACTCTATGTATTTATAAAACTAAATTCTCCCCTCAGATATTTTCCTATTTAGAAAATCAGTTAATACGAGTGCTATTTAAATATTTGAGGAAAGCGCTAGATAAATACTTATACAGTATTGGGAAAGGTCAAGGGTACGCTGGGTTAACATGCAGACTATTAGGATAGGTCAAGAGTACGCTGGATACTATTTAAAATATTATCGTAGGTCAGGAGTACGCTGGCTTAATGTGTAGACCATTGGGGTAGGTCAGGAGTACGCTACATTAATATTTAAAATATTATTAAAGGTCGAATAATAATAATGTTTGAACTATTTTCTAGTAGTTAATGGTGTATGATTGATAAATAGATCATTAGCAAATGTTTCACTATTTTTGTATTTCTCCGACTAGTTTCGATCATTCTCAAGGAGATATGATATTTGAACATACAAATGTTTCGCCACGGGTTAAGTGAGAAGTTAAATAATCGTATCATTAGGAAAGGTCCGCTAGGTTAATTTTTGAAGACGTTAAGTACGTTATTAAGCAGAATTAATATTTAAACTAGTGTTTTATGTTACATTTTACACTAATTATAAATACCGGGTTTTTCTAAATGAATATCGGGGTTTTAACCCTTTGTAGTACTAATTACGTAAAATTTACAATGATAATTAATACATGAAATGAAGGAGCATATCAAACAGTTTTTACTTACAAGTTTACAAGTCTTTAATGTAAACAGGAAGGTTGACGGCACATATCAAGTCAAAAAGCTAGTTCTTCACGAGGTTTGTATAGTGTTTGTGGTATAATTGTTGCAACAGTTGCCTCAATCCAGTGTCTGAGGTTTCTGTTTCCGCGACAGTCATCACCAGAATTGCCAAATCACGACTAGCCTGATTTCGTCGGGCTATACATGATAGACACTTACTTGCTCTCAACACTCTCTTCAGAAACATTTGCTCGTCCCGTGCTATTCTTGTAAAGTCAGCCGGTAATTTCAAACTAAAGATATCATCTAAGAATGTTATTATTACTTGGGGGATCACTTCTGAACAGAATAATATTTAAACTATTGAGAAAGGCCAATAGTTCGCTTGGTTAATATTTATACTTTTGGGATAGATTTATTAGTAGATTTATTAATAAATGGCTGTAAAATGCGATGGTTTGCTGTGGTAATGTTTAAACTATTGGTATAGGTCAAAAGTACGCTAGATTATTATTATAACTCTTAGAAAATATTAATAGAACGCTTGGTTTTTCGCTCGAGTTGATATAAAATAAATAAATTCAATAAAATAAATGCGTTATTGATCAACCGGATATGTTTATATTATATTCACTTTTTCAAATATTTATAGACGTTCACTTTTGGGTTATAAATTTAGTTAAGTGTCATAATGGACACCACCCGAGACAGTTTTGTGTTATAGTTATACAGAGTGGAGAAACTTTAATTGGAATAAAAGTCATAATTTCGATATAAGCGATTTTTGCAAAAATTCCCGAAACACGTCAAGTATTGTTTTTTCTATGCCCTCATTTCTATGTATATGTAGTTTGTTTATCTATTCCCAGAAGTGCCCACAGACCACCAACCTTTTTTTTAAATGGAAAGGTATGTCAACTGACATCACGTTTGAAAGATCTCTTCGCAAGGAATACAACCCGCTATTTATTTCTCGAATATCTTCATAGCCCACGTGATAAAAATGAAAACCAAATTGATAACTTGAATATTATTTGATGCAACACAATGGGCACCGTTTCTTTCTTGGCAAAGTGCATTTTGATGATAACATGCATATATAATGTTACATAGATTGCTTAAGATCGTCAATGTCGCAATGTATTAGATATAAATCGGCAAGTCACACCAGAAATGTTAAAAAAAATATCTAGAATTAGAATGCAGTGAAAATAGTAACGAAGGCTGCAGAAAATGATACTAGCGGTACTGATACTACATTACCTTTGCCCAGTATAAGCAGCAGCGACGACGGTGAATTCACGATGCAAGAGAAGACAATTATGTGCCATGGGTGAATGTTACAACGGAGGATAATGTGCCGCACAGGATAGATTTTACTTCTGGCCATGAAGCTGAAGGACCACAGATTCTTCAAAAACTCTGGATCTCCATCTATATTTGTACGGTGGGAGGACAGAGAGGTCCGCTGCACGTTGGCCCAAGTGAGTCCACATTTCTTGCTATGGTCTACCCAAGCCAAGGCATTGGAAAACGCCAGGATCGCTTATGATGTCTTATGACTGTAGAAATCCCTTTCCCATTGTGGATACACGTTAGATGGATAGGACTGGGCAGTCAAACAAGCACATGCTCGGCGGATTCCTCTTCCTCTTCGCACCCTCTTTAGGTTGAACTTGAGTATAGTCTCAATCTATTCAGGTGCGATCTTAGATTGCAGTGTCTTGTTAGGAGCCCTACAACTTTCTCTGGACTGTTGTATACAGTATCTGGCTCTAAGATTTTGTAGCGTTCACCTCCTCCGTTGCCTACAAGCCATCTTTTTGTTCCTCGTAGCCTTATAACAGCCGCGTTTGCCTGTTCGCTCAAGGATGGCAAATATAGCAGGGCTTCCATAGCCGCTTTAGGTGTTGTTCTCATGGTTCCTGTCGCACTCAGGAAACCGTTGCGTTAGACGTGTTCTAGAGTCATTCTTGGCCACCATATTACTGATACATATGCCGCACGATGGCCGTCCGATAGTCGCCATGTTTTCCTCACAGATCGTTAGCATTGCCAGAGTGCTATTCATACTTTCTTGGATATCTCCGTCTAGAAGAATGCCCAAATATTTGACTTCTTTTTCGGGGTAAGTTCCTCATGCTTGGTAGCTTGAAATCCTTTATTTTGCTCCTTCTTGTGAACAGTACCACTTCCGTTTTTGCTGGATTTTCAAATGTACCATTTGTTTACTATGTGAAGAGCATTCGACATATATTTCGTTAAAGAAATTACCATATGTGTCACATTGACTTGTACGTCATAAAATAACTCTAACTAAATTGGACAAAAGTATCCCCTAGGAATGGCGAAAATATTGCCTTGATGGTAATAATCACCTCCTGATTATTATCGACTGCAGAAATAATGCTGCCATGTGAACTCCACCTTCAAGTCTTGCGATCTAAATTTCAAGTTATTATAAATGTATGTTGTTTTGTATATTTTTTTTGTAGGACTTGTAAAGTCAATAAACTTAAGTAAAGTAACTTACTGTGTAGAATCCCTGCCGTTCAGTGATTCCAGTAATCCGTCAAGGACTAGGTTCTAGGTTCAATAGTAAACAGGAAAGCACTGCATGCATGAGACAGATCCAAACGATCTAAGTCTTTGGAGTCAACAAAGTGTGGAATCGGAATATATTGGCAGATGCTAAGACTGAATACATATATATTCAACATATTAATGGATGAGGCCGTTATTTGTTGAAAATTCATATCACTTGTTAAGTATTAAAGTAAAATCACTTTTTTAATTTTCAAAAACTTTTATTTGTTGGAATTTCTTCGCCTGAAGAAGCCACAGTGTGGCGAAACAATTGTTGCGTGTAATTCCAACAAATAAAAGTTTTTGAAAATTAAAAAAGTGATTTTACTTTAATACTTAACAAGACATATATATTCCATTTTGCCTTAATATAAAAGCTTGATATCAGAAAATTGAGAATTGACAGGTATTATACAAGCCTACCACTTACATGAGAACTTCTGAAATTAACCTGAAATTAGTAACCAACTCTATAAAAGACCGCAGTTTTCCGAGGATAATACATTGGCCTGCAGTTCGTGGAATTTACTATTATTGGCCTGGAAAGATAAAGGGGTCGTCACAGTAATTATTAGTTAGAGATGTTTCGGGTACTCGGCCAATAAACAGAAAAGTGGAGGAAATTTTAGTTAGTTTTGTTACAGTTTCTTTCTTCTTACTTCGGAGTATTTCTAAGTTTATTTGCTTTGGTGGAGGTGCCGGTATTACATTGCGCCAATAAATATTGTTTATATAATTATATTCACTAGATTATGATTGATTTGTAGTGTACTATAGTTAAGTGTTCTTAGTAATTTCAATAAATTATTTTGACACGTTAAAAAATAAAATATTATGTGACCACATCCTTATCCTATGCCTACACCCCTTGGCAGGGGTTATATTTTAAAATTTCTTATTTATGGATGCTGAACCTTCTAGTTAAATAAACCCATTTTCATAAAAAAAATCTTCTTGATCGAACATGAAAAAAAATTCCGAGTTATCTGACAACTGTCTAAAGAATAATTACGAGTGCAAAGGGTTAAATATATTATAAAAGGTTAGGAGTACGCCAGGTTATTATGTAGACTAATGGGATAGGTCAAGAGTACGCTAAAATAATATTTAAAATATTAGGAAAAGTTAATAATCCATTGGAAATTATTTAGAGTTGATCCAGAGTACGCTTAACCCTTTCACCTACAACCACGAGTGCGACTCGTGTCTAAAAATTTAGACAAATTACAATAAACACGAGCGTGTCTCATGATGCGCGCTCGCATCTAGAACTGCGCGACTGGCGCACGAAATCGGATGAGATAAAGTAGGTCAAAAGGTTAATAAACTTTAAGGAGAAACTTGAACTTGAACTTAAACAAGATAAAAACTTGCATATTTAAAGAACGAAATTATATCATACAAATGTTCATATTAAAATTAAATTTATTGAAAGAGAATCGAATCAATAATAATAATAAATAATAACTTAAATATTCTATGTTTTGACCAGCCATCATTATTATCTGGCTCCCTGCTGGAACTTCAGTGTCCCCTCCAGGAATGTGTTTTTCCTCCAGCAGGCAAAGCTCTTCCAGACGGATTCATCCTCGATCATTCTGGTCACCAGTCTTGCCGGGTTGCTAAGGTGCTAACGGTGTCTCAGTCTTTCCCTCACCTCTCCTCTTTCCTACTGCCATTCTCGGCATTTGAATTGGTAGTGAAATAACGTGTCTTCTGCCTGCAACTCGCACCACCTGCACTTCGCGTCCTTCGTTTTGACAATTCGGTACAGGTAGCTTAGAAAGCACCGTGTCTAGATAGCAACAGGGTGTGTGGTAGTCCTCGGGGGTGAGGATGCGGGTCCACTCTCCTTTGCTGTACACGCTCCAACTGCTCTGCCAACTGTTCAACAGACGTGTTGCCTGACTTCGCGCTTAGCCTATCTGCGCGGCATCGTGTACTTCTGCCTTCGCTGCTATTTCCAGGCCCGGGGGAAGAGAGGGTCATCGCGATAAGTGGTACCCTCGTGACTTGCTGGGCGCCAAATAGGTGTAGAGTGCAGCAACTTGGACTTTACTGCCTCCAACAAAAAGCGCCGCTTCGCCTCCGACGGCCCTCCTATATTATTATATTATATTCATATTCATTTATTTGGTGCACATACATTAGTTTACACAAGTCAACGGTACTCAGGCGTGAATTAATCATATATCTAAAAGGTACATGATTATAATATAAGTGAAATTAAACATTAAAATATGGAAATGAGTTAAAGCTATAAATTGCAGCTGACCATCCAAATACAGAATAAAATATACATAAACACCTAAAAGTAGAGATAAAATATACTTAGGTCTAAATAGATATACACAATTAAAAAAATAGGTAAGAAAACATGTTAAAACATACAAATGTGATCGAATTATAAAGTTGCATATGACAAATTATATCCAGATTAAAATATAAATAAACACAACGAAGATATAAAATATGAATGTTAGCAATAAAATATAAGTGTAAGTAACTAAAATTTATAACACAATATTGAAATCAGCAAAACTGTTGGATAGGCATTCTTGCACACTGTAAAATGATTTCTTTTGTAGGAATCTTTTTAATTTATTTTTAAATTGCTGGTTATTGAGCAACTTTATGGTGTCAGGAAGCGCATTGAATAATTGAGGTCCATAATAATTTATACCGTTTCTGCACTTCGACAGGCGTTGTGGTTGCAAGCAAATGTTGGTTTTTTGCCTAGTATCGTGACATGCATCACACATTCTAATATGTATACACTTGGCAAGGTCATTATTTTTTGGCTAATGAAAGATTGTTTGCAATCATCCCTGAAACCAATACAAGAAATAACCCGAATTGCACGCCTTTGGAGTCAAAATAGTCTACTACTAATGGTAGAATGACTCCAGGTTAATATTCCGTAAGCAATATGTGAGTGGAACAGTGCAAAATACGCAGATTTTACTGGCTGAGGCAGACAAGTTTGCAAGTTCCTTAGTAGATATATGACTTTGTAAAGCTTATCTGCAGTATTGTCACCGTATGCATGCCAATTAAGTTTGCTGTCAAGTGTTATTCCGATAAATTTTGTTGATGAAACTTCACTGTCTCCTTTGAGAGAGAATATAACTTTAACAGTCTTGTCATCATTTAGTGACAGCTTATTTGACACAAGATTTTTTTGTTTGTGTTTTCACTGATAACTTTTGCCGATTTAAGGTCATGAGATTTGTTTATGCAGGTTGTGTCGTCCGCGTATAAAATAGTATCGGAAATGTTAACAAAACTTGGTAAGTCATTGACATAGATCAAGAAAAGTAAGGGTCCGAGTATGGAGCCCTGTGGTACACCATGTGTAGTGATCGATTGAGATGAAAGTATTTTATTTGAAAGGACTCGCTGAGATCTGTTTACTAGGTAAGAATTTAATAACCGGCAACTTTTCGGGCTAAAGTTATAAAAGTACAGTTTCCTCAAAAGGATGTCATGCGAAACACAGTCAAACGCCTTTTTAAGGTCTAAGAAGGAAGCGACAGTGTACATGCCTGAAGTGAACCCTTCATGGACCGACTCCACAAAGGCGATGACCGCATCACCAGTAGACCTCCCTCTGCGGAAACCGTACTGACTGTTAATTAATATTTTGTGCAATTCCAGGTATTCCACCATTTGTTTAAGCATGATCATTTCTACTACCTTTGAGATGATGGGCAGTAGAGGAATTGGCCTATAGTTGTTGGGATCGGATTCGATACCCTTCTTAAAAATCGGTATGATGCATCATATCTTTAGAACACAACGAAGATAAATACAGTTATTTATCAATTTGGTTAATGGCTGAATAATTGTATTTAAGATACTTTTCAAGATGCCAGTGGTCATTCCATATATATCGCGGGATTGAGAGTTTTTCAGATTGCGTATTACATTCCTAACTTCATTCTGACCGACTTCGTGGAAATTGAAATATGTATTCTTAGGATAGTTTGCTCCAGAGCACATCATTTCCACAGGATCGATGGAAGGGGCAGGCAACTGGTCCACTAATGTTTGAGCTACTGTATTTAAAAAAAAAGTTAAGTTCATCAGAATTTATGTCGCAGGAATGATTGTTTAAAGGCTTATTACTTATTAGAGACCACATTGTCCTCGCCTTGTTTTTACTATTTATAATCAATTCAGTATTTATAATGAAATTATTTGCTGCATTTTTCCTAGTTTCTTTTAGGGCTGCACTATAAGTAGTTAACTCTGAGATTAGGTAGTCGTTCACTAGCTGCCTTCAAAAGCAAGAGAGTTTCGCGCATTTGGCGGGAGTTATTGTTATACCAGTTAAATTTTTGTTTGCTGTTGGCAGGAATGATTTTTTCTGGAAAACATAAGAGGGTACACCTTTCTAATGTGTGAATAGATGTTGAAAATTTATCCACAACGCACATATTTAAATTATCAATATAACTAAAATCCGTGCGTTCTAGAAGATTAAATAAATTAAATTTACCTAGCTCAGTAATTGGTCTTAAAACGTGATTTGTATTGATTGGCTTTAGTCCTAGATCTAGTTGGAGATGAATACCAATATGATCTGATAGTCCCGAATCAATAGGGCACATTTTGATGACACGATCTCTCATATTTACGAAAACGTTATCTAAGCTATTTGCTTGCCTTGTCGCGAAATTAACCGTAGGGTACAGACCATTGGATGCCAGTACATCACAGAGGTGGGACGCTTGTTGGTCGTCGCTATTGAATTTGACATTGAAGTCGCCACCAAGAACAATATTTTTGTGGATGCTTAATCTATCCAATAGTTTTCCCAAGATGTAAATAAAGTAATTGAAATCGCCAAGGGGAGACCGATATACAACGATATCAATTAAATCAACGGACGGGATGAGTGATGCAGCTATTTCGCAACATTTCTCATGTGATAGGTTAATTAGATTTTCAAGATTTTTAAAAGGAATATCTTTCTTTAGTAGTTGCATTACTCCCCCATGTTGATATTCTTTGCGCGCGAAAAATGGACCTGTGCGAAAATTTTCAAAATGTATGTGCATAATTTCAGCTTCGCGTAACCAATGTTCACAAAAACAGATCATATCAAACATTGCGTTATGCTCGATTAAAAAGGCTTCAAACTCATTTACTTTGTTTCGAATACTCTGTATGTTCGTAAAATAAATGTTCAGAAGACTAATATTTTGTTGTTTTTTACACAAGCTACGGTCTATTTCTTTCTCGGCGGGCTCGCATAAAAATATATCTGCTTAACCGTGCTCCGACCGGCCAATTTTGCGGATCGATTAATTTTTCGTGTTCTTGAAAATCCGCGCCGATTCTAAAGCCGGAATTTGTAGCGGTTAATTGGATTTTTTCACAAGTGAAATTTTTATGACCTATAATTTTATAAATATGATCATTGATATCATTTACTGTAAATGTACTTTTGATGCGTTTCAACAGTAACCACGTTTTTTTGGGTTCGGCTTGAATATTAGATTTTTCGTTACCTCCTGTTCCAACGATAGTTCTAGTTTGTTGCTTGCGTCGCTTTTTATGTACGACCTCAGTGAAGACATCATCTTCCATTAGAATTTCCTGCGGCTGGCTCTTGGATAAACGCAGAACTCTTTGTTTGTTTACATTGGCCGGTTGACAGCTGTCAGATGTGCTGTTTCGTGCAGTGTTGGCTCCTCCTGGGGTGAATATTATCGTTATGTTGCCTTTTGGAGTATTGTCGACAACTTCAGCTTTATTATGGTTGATTGCCGTCGACTTAGATTCACCCTCACCGTTGTTGTTATTGATGACTGTCGGGGATAATTGGGCAATATTTACCTTGATGTAGTTAATGCCGGGTTTAGTATAGGTTAGATCCGCTCGGATTTCCTTGCAGCATACAATGTTTGTATTTTCGTCCACGAAAAGACCCACTATTTTAAGGGCACATGCGTTATGATACACTTGATCACATTTTCTACACTTCACGTATCTCTTGACGGCCACTAGGCACAAATTGCATGCCAAGTCTTCGGAAACACTTTTATGCGTTGTGGCCATTTTAATTATATTGAACATAAGCCGAGACAAAGATAAAGCTGTGCGCGCTGTCATCGCTATCAAAATGACTCAATTAATGACAGGACATGGAAACTTTGGGAAATTTCTTAAACAGATAGGTAAAGTAGAATTAGAAGACTGTGAATGCGGTAACGGGGTTGATAGCGCGGAACATGTTATGTTCTCCTGCTCGTTTACGCAGGAACAACGAGATCGGGCACACGTTGAGCTCGTCTCGGCTGGACTAGGATGGCCAGCTAACTACGGAGAGCTGGTCAATATTAGGCGCGAAAATAAATTCTGGGACGTGTTTAAATTATTTGCGGGTTCAATAGAGTCATTGAAAACGGGCTAAATTTTATACATGATTTTGTGAGAATTATCTGTGCGTGCTCATATGAAGCAGAATCACTTCAATACCGGCGGACCACCAAAACACGGTGATGAACGGGCAGCGCGCGGGATACCACTTTCCACACTGAAGAAAGAAGAGGACCACAAAGAAGAGGACGCATCATCGCTGAAGAGGATCGTACTTCGTAGAAGAGGACAAGAGGACCCATCTTCGCAGAAGAAAAGAAGAGGACACATCGTCGCAGAAGAGGAGCGTCACGAAGAAAGAAGAAAGAAGAGAAAATACCAAGGAGGCTGCGACATCGCAGAAGTGGACTATTCGTCGTAGAAGAGGACAAGAGGACTCATCGTCGCAGAAGAGCAGAAGAGGACCAGTGACTGGAAGAGATAGAAGAAAGAAGAATGGCGAAATTGATTTGAATATATTTATGTGTTTTGCGGGAGAGGGTGAAATAAATTCTATATATTGAGGGGGTGTTTTATTATGGATGTTTTATGCGGGGAATTTGTACTGGGCGGAATAAAGATTTACAAAACGAGGGATATTTATTTTACCTATTCTTTAACCTGCGGGAGGGTAGATTTAAGTTAATTTTAAGATAGAATAAGCTATACATGATGTAATGCTTTATAAATAAATAATGTCATCGCTATCTCCCGTACGTAACTGCTGAACTTAGGATTCGCATCAATCTGTACTCCCAGGTGCTTCACCTTGGGAGTTACTGAAACTTCCTGGCCCAGAAGCAGTATGCTGTGATGTTCTCCTTGCGCATCCCTACACTTCACCTGGAAAGCCACGTGGCCCTGGTCTTATGGTCAGCTAGTCCAAGGCCTACGGATCTCATCAAGCGGGCTACCCTGCTGGTCGCTTTCTTGCCGGCATCTTCGAAATTCTCCATCTTTCTTCTGCGGACTAGGAAATGTCGACTGCAAAGTCGACCACATCTACACCCTCGGGAATCACCAGCACATCCGATTACATATCCCTAATGCTTTCCTCTATCGCTCATATCTCCTAGAAATCCTGCGTGCAGTATAGCATCCCGTGATAGCACAGATAGTTTTTAATGATACGGACGAAATATCCATAAGAGGAGCTCTTTTCCCTAACGCCTCCATCATAGGCGACCACGGCATGAAGTTAAATGCGTTCTTTAAGTGCAGCATTATGCCTAGACAGTGCCACATTCTCATCAACAGCCCCTGGTTTACCTCCTATGGATTTTCCTCTATTTTCTTTGTTTAACAAAAACCTAATTGACCATATGACCATTTTCCCATCACAAAAATTTGCATGTTGAGAACGTGCTCCTTGTATTTTTCAACATGCAAATTTTTGTGAAAACTCTCACGGGTAAGACCATCACCTTTAGAGCTCGAACCATCTGATAAGATCGAGAATGTGAAGGCTAATATCCAGGACAAGGAGGGCATTTCCCCAGATCAGCGGCGATTGATCGCTGGCAAGCAACTGTCAGAATGCAACATCCAGAAAGAGTCCACCCTTCAATTGGTGATTCGTCTTCGTGGTGACATTATTGAGCCCTCCCTCAGAATCCTTGCACAAAAGTACAACTGTGACAATAAAATAAATAACCAATTGGTTTTGGTACAACCAAATTAATTAGGAGAATTTCTGTTATGTAAAGATGAAGAGTTGTAAAAACCACTTACATTTATGTTCGTACATCTTGTGGGTAATGTATTTCTTGTACTTTTGTAGACGACCCAGTTGCCAGGGATAATCAGGCAATTATCAGGGGAGACGGTCAAAATCGCTATTGGATTAGCGTTGAATTTTCCGGAAGTTTAGCATTCCGCCCTCGCGCCCCTCATTAGTCGTCGTTCGGCGCGTTATTTTATTTTATTCTATTTATTTTTTTGCGGCGCACGTCCGACGCGAATTAGGGATTTCGTTTGGCCGCCGTCCAGAAATAATTAAAATCCCCTCCGGGACTAGGGGGAGATTCGGCCGATTGATATTATCAGAGCATGGCGGCGGCGGTGTGGGGGTGCGGAATTAAGATTAAGACCTGAATCGGTCATATTTTCCACCGGAAAACCGTCATCACCGTAGGGCCGATTACTCACTGTCGCCGCCGGTGAGGCGTACAAATTTTCACCCAATAACACTTTGAAGTGTACGAATTGGGCCGGATCCGGTGCCAAGAAGCGTTTCAATTTTTTTTTCCGCTCCTCTCATCCAGCGCGCGCGTTTTATGCCGCCGACGCCGCCGCCCGGTTTTGATGGGCATTTCCATTAAAGATATTCCCCTTGATTGGACCATATTTTATCCTCCGGGTTATGTAGTTGTGGCAATCGAGTTTTTCTTCATCTGGGGCGGCCGTAAAATTCCGACTGATTTATGCCGCCGATGCCCCCCGCCCCTCATGCAGCCATTCTGTTTGTATAATGAAACCGTAAAATAAAGTGCCCCGGAAGACTCTGGGGGGATATCCTTAAATCGCTTATAATTTCCGCGGGTACGTGCTCGTGACGAAAAAGAAGAAAAAAATGTAGGTTCCATCGTTCCCGATATCTGACACGGTGTGCCCTCCTCACCTACAGCGGGAAAGTTCCGCGTCGGGAATGGAAAGTTCTCCGGGATTTATGCGTCATTATTCATTCCGGACTTTCGGCCGGAGTTTTTCCCTCCCCCCAGTTTCAGTTTGCCCCCGTGGCGGCGGCGGCGGCAGCAGCGGCTTTCTTGCGTTCGGCGGCTGCTCGTAATGACGCTCCGGGCGGCATTAAGGGGTTAAATACGGCCGACAATTCACCTTCCGGCTATCGACAGGCCGTGTTCGGGGGCGGGCGACCTTTTTCGGCGCATTTGTCACCGTCAGGAAGTTCGGCCTGCACATTCAACGTTTCCTATCACGGACCGACGATTTATTTCACTACAAAATTAAATACTTAATCACTACATCTATGGAAATAACAAACGATTTCAAAGAATTCATTTAGTATAACATTCTGGTAAGTTTAATTAAATAAATTTTAAACCAGGAGAATATCTATACTTTATTTAAGAAAAACTTTTCCTTTTATATCCTGATGTACCTTTATGTATAAACATATTTATAAAAGAATTTTTTAAATCCAAGCAACCGTTCGCGAATTATATCATTTTATATCTAATCTTTATGACTGTGCTACGAAGAACATTTTTACGAAAGAATTTTTACAATCCAAGCAATCGTTCAAGAGTTATAACAGAGAACATTAAAAACAATTGAAGATCAAACTTTGATTTTCATCTAACCTTTATGCCTATGATACAAAGAACATTTTAGCGAAAGAATTTTTAAAATCAACGCAACCGTTCCAGAGTTATCACAAAGAGCATTAAAAACAATTGAAGATCAAACATTCAATTTACATCTAACCTTTATGCACGTGATACAAAGAACATTTTCGCGAAAGAATTTTTAAAATTCACGCAAACGTTCGAGAGTAATCACAGAGAACATTAAAAACAATTGAAGATCAAACTTTTATTTTGCATCTAATCTTTATGCCTTTGATACGAAGAACATTTTTACGAAAGAATTTTTAAAATCAACGCAACCGTTCGGGAGTTATCACAGAGAACATTAAAAACAAATAAAGATCAGACTTTGATTTTCCATCCCACCGGTATGCTCTTGATACAAAGAACATTTTTACCAACGAATTTTTAAAATCCACGCAACCGTTCGAGAATTATCACAGAGAACATTAAAAACAATTGAAGATCAAACTTTGATTTTTCATATAATCTTTATGCCTTTGATACGAAGAACATTTTAACGAAAGAATTTTTAAAATCAACACAACCGTTCCAGAGTTATCACAAAGAACATTAAAAACAATTGAAGATCAAACTTTGATTTTCCATCCCATCTTTATGCTCGTGATACAAAGAACATTTTTACCAACGAATTTAAAATTCACGCAACGGTTCCAAAATTATCATATAGAACATTAATAACAATTGAAGATCAACTTTGATTTTACATCTAATCTTTATACCTGTGATACGAAGAACAATTTTACGAAAAAATTTTTAAAATCCACGCAACCGTTCGAGAGTTATCAAAGAGAACATTAAAAAAATTGAAGATCAAATTATGTTTCCACATCTCACCTTTATATCTGTGATAAGGAGAACATTTTTATAAAAGAATTTCTAAAATCGACGCAATGGTTTGGGAGTTATAACACAGAACATTAAAAACAATTGAAGACCGAATTTTATTTTAACATATCACCTTTATGTGTGTGACAGAGAGAACATTTTTATGCAAGAATTTTTAAAATCCACACCACCGTTCGAGAGTTATCACAGAGAACATTAAAAATAATTTAAGATCAAACTTTGATTTTATATCTCGCTTTTATGCCCATGATACGAAGAACATCTTTACAAAAGAATTTTTTAAATCTATGCAACCGTTCGAGAGTTATCACAGAGAACATTAAAAACAATTGAAGTTCAAACTTTGATTTCAGACCTAATATTTATGCCTGAGATACGGAGAACATTTTTACGAAAGAATTTTTTTAATCCACGCAACCGTTTGAGAGTTATCACACAGAACATGAAAAACAATTGAAGGTCGAATTTTGTTTTTCCATCTCACCTTTATGTCCGTGATAAGGAGAACATTTGTACCAAAGATTTTTTTTAAATTCACGCAACCATTCCAGAGTTATCACAAAGAACATTAAAAACAGTTAAAGATCAAACTTCGATTTTATATCTAACCTTTATGCCTGAGATACGGAGAACATGTTTACGAAAGAATTTTTAAAATTCACGAAACCATTCGAGAGTTATCACAGGGAACATTAAAAACAATTGAAGATAAAACTCTGATTTTACATCCCACCTTTATGCTCGTGATATAAAAACATTTTTACCAATGAGTTTTTAAAATCTACACAACCGTTCGAGAGTTATCACAGAGAACATTGAAAACAATTGAAGATCAAACTTCGACTTTACATCTTATCTAAATGCCTGTGATACGAAGAACATTTTTGCGTAAGAATTTTTAAAATCCACGCAACCGTTCGAGAGTTATCACACAGAACATGAAAAACAATTGAAGGTCGAATTTGATTTTACCATCTCACCTTTGTGTCTGTGATAAGGAGAACATTTTTTTTAAAGAAATTCTAAAATCAATGAAATGGTTTGGGAGTTATCACACAGAACATAAAAAAACAATTAACCGTTGGAAAGTTATCAAAGAGAACATGAAAAACATATAAAAATGTAAAGTTGTTTTTACATCTTACAATTTCTTCTGTGATTAAGAAAACATTTTTATGAAAAAAATTAAAATTCATGTAATAGTTCCAGAGATATTACAAAAAACATAAAAAAAACACCTCAGTTTGTTTTAACATCTCACCTTTATGTCTGTAATGGAGAGAACATTTTTATGAAGAATTTTTTAAATCCACACCACCGTTCGAGAGTGATCACAGAGAACATTAGGAACACTTGAAGTTCAAACTTTGATTTTACACCTAATATTTATGTCTGAGATATGGAGAACATTTTTACGAAAGATTTTTTTAAATCCACGCAACCGTTCGAGAGTTATCGCAGAGAACATAAAAAACAATTGAAGGTCGAATTTTGTTTTTACATCTCACCTTTATGTCTGTGATAGAGAGAACACTTTTATGCAAGAATTTTCAAAATCCACGCCATTATTCGAGAGTTATCACAGAGAACATTAAAAACAATTGAAGATCAAACTTCGATTTTACATCTAACCTGAATGCCTGTGACACGAAGAACATTTCTCCGTAAGAATTTTTTAAAATCCACGCAACCGTTCGAGAATTATGACAGAGAACATTAAAAAAAATTGAAGGTCAATTTTTGATTTTCGATTTTATGCCTGTGATATGAAGAACACTGTTTATGAAGGAATTGTTAAAATTAACACAACCGTTCCAGACATAACGCGGAGAACATGAAAAACAATTGAAAATCAAATTTTTTTTAGAACTCAACTTTATATTTATGATGAGAGCAACATTATTGTAAACGATTTTTTTAATTGACCGCATGCTTTGAGTGTTATGACAAAGAACATGAAAAACAATTAAATGTCGAATTTTGTTTATACATCTCACTTATTTTTGTGTGATACCAAGAACATTTTTACGAACGATGTTTAAGAAATTCACACAACCTTTTGAGTGTTATCACAGTGAACATAAAAAACAATTGAAGACCGAATTTACTTTTTATCTGTCATCTTTATGCTTTTAATGAAAAGAACATTTTTTATGAAAAATATTGTATTTTCCAATCAATCGTTATTATCACCGAGAACATGAAAAACAATTGAAGATCAAATTTTCTTTTAACATTTCACTTTAATGTCTGTAATGGGAAGAACATTTTTATGAAAGTGTTTTTTAAAATCCACGCAACCGTTAGAGAATTATCACAGAAAACATGAAGAACAATCGATGGTCGAATTTTGTTTTTACATCATACCCTTAAATTTTTGACAAGAAGAACACTTTTTTGAAATATATTTTTCTATGTGCGCATGAACATGAAAAACAATTGCTTTTATATCTCTTCGTGTCTGAGATAGAAAGAGAACATTTTTATGTAAGAATTTTTTTAAATTCACACAACTGGTTCATGGTTAACATAGGAAACATGAAAAACAATTGAAGGTCGATTTTTGTTTTAACATGTCATCCTCATGTCTGTGATTAGGAGAACATTCTAATGGAGGAGATTTTAAAAACCATTGAACCGTTTGATCGTTATCACGAAGAACATGAAAAACAGTTGACTATCAAATTTTGTTTTTATATCTCGCCTTCGTGTCTAAGATAAACAGAACATTTTTATGAAAGATTTTTTTAAATTCACGTAACCGCTTCATGGTTAACATAGGAAACATGAAAAACAATTAAAAAAATTGAAATTTATTTTTATATCTCAAATTCATACTTGTGCTAAAAAGAACATTTTTATGAAAGAATTTTGAAGATCGACACAACGGTTAAAGAGTTTTTACATAGAACATGAAAAACAATTGACTATCGAATTTTGTTTTTATATCTCACCTTCGTGCCTGTGATAAGGAGAACATTTTTATGTAAGAATTTTTTAAATTCGTGCACCTGCTTCAGAGTTACCATAGGGAACATGAAAAATAATTGAAAATTGAATTTTATTTTTATATCTCAAGTTCATACTTGTGCTAAATAGAACATTTTTAAGAAAATTCACACAACGGTGGAAGAAGTATTACAGAGAACATGAAAAACAACTGAAGATCAAATTTTCTTCTTACACCACACCCTTAAGTTTTTGACAGGACAAACACTTTTTTTAAAGATTTTTCTAAATTCGGGCAATAATCCAAGAGTTATCACAGAGAACATGAAAAACAATTGACTATCAAATTTTCTTTTTATATCTTACCTTCGTGTATGTGATA
This sequence comes from Ontholestes murinus, assembly GCA_963969525.1. NCBI lineage: Eukaryota > Metazoa > Arthropoda > Insecta > Coleoptera > Staphylinidae > Ontholestes > Ontholestes murinus. Next base: position 7,919,654 of record OZ018393.1, read on the forward strand.
AGGAGAACATTTTTATAAAAAAAATAAAATTCGTGCACCTGGTTTTTGGTTAAAATAGGGAACATGTAAAGCAATTGAAAATTGAAATTTATTTTTATATATAAAGTTTATATTTGTGATAAGAAAAACATTTTAATGAAAGAATTTTTAAAATCCACGCAACGGTTAGATAGCTATTTCAGAGAACATGAAAAACAATTGAAGGTCGAATTTTCTTTTTACATCACACCCTTAAGTTTCTGACAGGAAGACCACTTTTTTGAAAGAATTTCCTAAATTCGGGCAATAATCCAAAGAACATGAAAAACAATTGACTATCGAATTTCGTGTTTATATCTCATCTCCGTGTCTAAGATAAAGAGAACATTATATGAAAGAATTTTTAAAATTCATGCGCCTGCTTCAGAATTTTTAAAATCCACACAATGGTTGGAGTGTTATTACAGAGAACATGAAAGACAATTGAAGGTCGAATTTTGTTTTATCATCGCAACTTTACGTCTGTGATTAGGAGAAGATTTTTATGAAGGAAATTTTTAAAACCGTGAAACCGTTCAAAAGTTATCACAGAGAACATGAAAAACAATTGACGGTCGAATTTTCTTTTTACATCACTTCCTTAAGTGTTTGACAAGAAGAGTACTTTTTTGAAATACTTTTCTAAAGTCGCTGAATAATTCAAGAGTTTTCACGAAGAACATCAGACTATAGAATTTTGTTTTTATATCTCACGTTCGTGTCTGTGATAAAGAGAATGTTTTTATGGAAGAATTTTTTAAATCACGCAACTTCTTCAGAATTATCATAGAGAACATGAAAAGTTTTATTTTTATATCTCAAGTTCGTATTTGTGATAAAGAAGAACATTTTCATGAAAGAATTTTTAAAATCCACGGTTGGAATGTTATTGCAGAAAACATGAAAAACAATTGAGGGTCGAATTTTCTTTTAACATAGCATCTCTACGCCTGTGATATGGAGAACATTTTTGTGACGAAAATTATACAAACCTTGGAGCCGTTTAAAAGTTATCTCAAAGAACATGAAAAACAATTGAAAGTCGAATTTTCTTTTTACATCACATCCTTTAGTTTTTGACAAGACGAACATCTTTTTGAAAAATTTTCCTAAATTCGGGCAATAATCCAAGAGTTATCACAAAGAACATGAAAAACAATTGATAATCGAATTTTTTGTTATGAATTTTATAACTATATTTTATATAGCAACAGTGCTAAATAAAGTTTATTATTATTATTATTATTTGTGTATCTCACGTTCGCGTCTGTGATAGGAACAACATTATTATTCAAGATTTTTTAAAAATCGTGCACTTGCTTCAGAGTTACCATAGGGAACATGAAAAACAACTGAACATTGAATTGTATTTTTATATCTCAAGTTCATATTTGTTATAAGAAAAACATTTTTAGCGAAGAATTTTTTAAAACCACGAAACGGTTGGAGAGTTATTACAGAGAACATGAAATGAAAATTATTTTAAAAAGAACATGAAAAGCAATTGAAAGTCGAATTTTCTTTTTACATCACATCCTTTAGTTTTTGACGAACACTTTTTTGAAAAACTTTCTTAAATTCGGGCAATAATCCAAGAGTTATCACAAAGAACATGAAAAAAAATTGATAATCGAATTTTGTTTGTATATCTCACGTTCGCGTCTGTGATAGGAAGAACGTTTTTATTCAAGATTTTTTAAAATTCGTACACTTGTTTCAGAGTTACCATAGGGAACATGAAAAACAACTGAACATTGAATTGTATTTTTAAATCTCAAATTCATATTTGTGATAAGAAAAACATTTTTATCAAAGAATTTTTTTAAACCACGCAACGGTTGGAGAGTTATTACAGAGAACATGAAATGAAAATTATTTTAAAAAGAACATGAAAAACAATTGAAAGTTTTTCTTTTTACATCACATCCTTTAGTTTTTGACGAACACTTTTTTGAAAAATGTTATTAAATTCGGGCAATAATCCAAGAACATGAAAAACAATTGATAATCAAATTTTGTTTGTATATCTCACGTTCGTGTCTGAGATAAATTAAAACATTTTTATAACAAAAATATTTAAATTCATGCACCTGCTTCAGAGTTACCATAGGGAACATAAAAAACAATTAAAAATTGAATTTTATTTTTATATCTCAAATTCATACTTGTGATAAAGAAAACATTTTTATGAAAAAAAAAAATAATAATATACGCAACGGTTAGAGAGTTATTACAGAGAACATGAAAAACAATTTAAGGTCGAATTTTCTTTTAACATAGCTTCTTTACGCCTGTGAATAAAAGAAAATTTTAAAAATAATAGAACCGTTCATAAGTTATCACTAAGAACATGAAAAACAAGTGAAGGTCAAATTTTCTTTTTACACCACACTCTTCATTTTTTGACAGGAAAAACACTTTTTTGAAAGATTTTCCTAAATTCACGCAATAATCCAAGAATTATCACAGATAACATGAAAAACAATTGACTATCGAATTTTAATTTTATATCTTACCTTCATGTGTCTGATAAAGAGAACATGTTTATAAAAGAATTTTTAAAATTCATGCGCCTGCTACAGAGTTATCATAGCGAACATAAAAAACAATTGAAAATTGAAAGGACATTTTAAAAATCATGAAATCGTTTAAAAGTTATCACAAAAAACATGAAACACAATTAAAGGTCGAATTTTATTTTCACATCATACCCTTAAGTTCTTGACAGAAAGAACATTTTTTTGAAAGATTTTCCTAAATTCGCGCAATAATCCAAGAGTTATTACAAAGAACATGAAAAAAAATTGTCTATCGAATTTTGATTCTATATCTCACCTTCGTGACTCTGATAAGGAGAACATGTTTATAAAAGAATTTTTAAAATTCATGCGCCTGCTACAGAGTTATCATAGCGAACATGAAAAGCAATTAAAAATTGAATTTTATTTTTATATCCCAAGTAAATATTTGTAATAAGAAGAACATTTTCATGAAATGATTTTTAAAATTTAGGCAACGGTTGAAGAGTTATTACAAAGAACATGAAAACAGTTGAAGGTCGAATTTTGTTTTAACATCGCATCTTTACGTCTGTGATTGGGAGAACATTTTTATGAAGGAAATTTCAAAAACCATGGAACCGTTCAAAAGTTATCATAAAGAACATGAAAAACAATTGAAGGTCGAATTTTCTTTGTACATCACACCCTTAAGTTTTTGACAAGAACACTTTTTTGAAATACATTAATATTAATATTTTTAATATGCACAATAATTCAAGAGCTATCATAATGAACAATGGACTATCGAATTTTGTTTTTATATCTTACCTTCGTGTCTGTAATAAAGAGAACATGTTTATGAAAGAATTTTTTAAATTCACGCAACTGCTTCATGGATAGCATAGGGAACATGAAAAATAATTGAAAATTGAATTTTATTTTTATATCCCAAGTTAATATTTGTAATAAGAAGAACATTTTCATGAAAGAATTATTAAAATCTAGGCAACGGTTGAAGAGTTATTACAAAGAACATGAAAAACAGTTGAAAGTCGAATTTTGTTTTAACATCGCATCTTTACGTCTGTGATTAGGAGAACATTTTTATGAAGGAAATTTTAAAACCGATGGAACCGTTCAAAAGTTATCACAGAGAACATGAAAAACAATTGAAGATCGAATTTTCTTTTTACACCACGCCATTAAGTTTTTGCCGGAAACAACACTTTTTATAAGATTTTCCTCAATTCGAGCAATAATCCAAGAGTTACCACAATGAACAAGAAAAACAATTGACTATCGAATTTTGTTTTTATACCGCACCTTCGTGTTTGTGATAAGATGAAAATTTTTATGAAAGAATTTCTAAAATTCATGCACTTGCTTCAGAGTTACCATAGGGAACATGAAAAACAATTATTAAATTTTAACAAAGACATTTTCATGAAAGAATATTTAAAATCCACGCAACGGTTGAAGAGTTATTAATCAATGAAAAACAATTGACTGTCGAATTTTGTTTTTATATCTCACCTTCGTGTCTCTGATAAGGAGAACATGTTTATAAAATAATTTTTTAAATTCAACGGCCTGCTACAGAGTTATCATAGCGAACATGAAACATTTTTATATCTGAAGTTAATATTTGTCATAAGAAGAACATTTTCATGAAAGAATTTTTAAAATCCACGCAACGGTTAGAAAGATATTACACAGAACATGAAAAACAATTGAAGGTCGAATGTTGTTTTATCATCGCGTCTTTACGTCTTTGATTAGGAGAACATTTTTATGGAGGAAATTTTAAAAACCGTGGAACCGTTCAAAAGTTATCACAAAGAACATGAAAAACAATTGAAGGTCGAATTTACTTTTTACGTCACACTTTTAAGTATATGACATAAATAATACTTTTTTGAAAGATTTTTTTAAATTCGGGCAATAATCCAAGAGTTATCACAAAGAACATGAAAAATAATTGAAGGTCGAGTTTTCGTTTTAAATCACACCCTTAAGCTTTTGACAGGAAGAACACTTTTTTGAACAAAGAATACGAAAAACAATTGACTATCGAATTTTGTTTTTATACCTTACCTTCGTGACTGTGATAAGGAGAACATTTTTATGAAATATATTTTTTTTTAATTCACACAACTGCTTCATGGTTAACACAGGAACATGGAAAACAATTGAAAATGTCACTTTTATGAAAGTATCTTTTAAATTCACGAAACTTCTTCGAGGTTAACATAGGGAACATGAAAAACAAATGAAAATTGAATTTTATTTTTATTTTTAAACTTTTAAAAATCTACTTACTCAAAGGTTCGAAGGTTATCGGACAGAATATGAAAAACAATTGAAGATTGAATTTTGTTTCAACATCTTAACTTCAAGTCTTTAATAAATAAAATGTTCTTCATTTCTATGAGCGACATGAAAACAATTGATGTAGAAATGTTTAAAATTCATGCAACACGTTAAGGATTACGTAAAGAACATGTTTTCTTATCTTCCCCTTCATGTCTGAAAATGAAGTTCTTAAAGTTTCCATCTTCAATTGTTTTTCATGTTCTAAAGTTATTACAGAGAAAAACAATTGACATTTTGAGAAATTTGTTTTTATTATTCTCACAAGACACTTATTTTCAGTAAGGAAATGAGTGAGCATTATAATTCCTGACGTATAGCCGAAGGAATGTAACCGACAACCCTTTTACTTAGGGATAAATCTTTACGGCATCTCTTCATAATACCCTTAACGGTTGTACGAATAATAAAATTTTTGATAACGCCGCCCTTTACGAGGGCGCCACACCGAGAACGAGGGGGGCGGGGAGGGCCATTCAATTAAGGGCGCGGCGCGTTAAAACTTTATTTTTAAAAGAATCGGCCCCGTTTTATCTCCTCCTCTCTCTCTGCGCTTGTAAACACCATTAAAGAGGATCGCCGTTAAATATCCCTTCGAACGCCGATGAAAGCCCACTGCCCCCACCGCCGCCGAGTAGAGGAGATCCCTTAGAACCCGACAAGTCGCTTTATCGATTCCGACGCTAAGCCGCTAATTATATCGCCTAATTCCGCTTAATTTTATTAGGGGACGACCGGCCCCATTATCCTCAGTTACGACGGATTTCGGGGTTAGGTGTGGGGGTTGGGGAGGCGGTGTAGGTGTCTTATTAATTAACTTCGTCGGCGTAATTGGTTCAATCGAGTGGAAGGCGTTCGGTGGATAATGAAGGCGCGACGGCATTAATTAATTATTCTTGACCATCGGTGTGTATCGATTCCATAGCATTGCTTGAATTTTATTTATGCTGAAAAACTAACAAATTAGGTAAAAGAGTATAATAAAGATGTTTGTTACTCAAACTGGAAATGTTGATTTAAGGTCTCATTACCCTCGATTATTCAACGGAGGCTACACTAATTCATTCTTTACGTTGATAACAGAGAATGATTACAAATAAACTTTAGCATTATTTACATTGTACTTAATCTTATTATTCAAAAATGAAAATTGTTTCCAAATATATACGTCTCAGTTTTAAGCACCTATGATAAAAACATGTAACGACTGTGAGTATCTTTATAAAGGGTCGGCCAATAGGGACGCGCGAAGTTTGCCGGAAGGGTGCGGCCATGTTGTTCGAGGTAGAGCTGTCAAAGTTGCTGTCATTTGTTCAGTATATAACCCCAAATCACCATGGCAAGTTTGAGTGTCGAGCAGCACGTGCAAATTATTAAATTGTTTTACGAAAATGGGTCATCAGTTCGAGCAACGTTCCGCGCACTTCGCCCATTTTACGGTCGCGATGATCGGCCAGTAGAGTCGACTATCCGTCGATTGGTGGGCAAATTCGAGTCGACTGGTTCAGTAAACAACCAGCCAACACTGACACGTCGACGAAACGCCCGATCGAACGAAAATATCGCTGCTGTCCGTGAGAGTTTGCGCGAGAACCCGAGGCAGTCCATTTTTTGTCGTGCACAGGAACTTGGCCTTTCGGAGACATCAACTCGCAGAATTTTGCATCTGGATTTGGGTCTGCACCCGTACAAAATCCACTTGACCCAGGAGCTCAAGATAAACGACCACAGACAGCGTCGGGCGTTCGCTGACTGGGCTCTGGAGCAGTTGGAAGCAGACCCCCATTTTGGCCGAAAAATCATCTTCAGCGACGAGGCTCATTTCTGGATGAACGGGTATGTGAACAAGCAAAATTGCCGCATTTGGAGTGAGAACAACCCACACGAGGTCCACCAAGTGGCAATGCATCCCCAGAAAGTCACTGTTTGGTGTGGATTTTGGGCCGGCGGCATCATCGGTCCGTACTTTTTCGAGAACGAAGCTGGGGCGGCCATAACCGTCAATGGGGAGCGCTACAGGTCGATGATAACCAACTTCTTTTGGCCTAAACTGGATAATATGGACCCGGACGACATGTGGTTCCAGCAGGACGGCGCCACGTGCCACACAGCCCATGCCACAATGGACATTCTGCACGAGCGATTTCCGGACATGGTCATCTCGCGCGGAGGCGATATCAACTGGCCACCGAGATCGTGCGATTTAACGCCTTCAGACTTTTTCCTCTGGGGCTATCTCAAGTCGCTGGTCTACGCCAACAAGCCTCTAAACACCGATGATCTCAAAGTCAACATACGCAACGCCATCGCTCAAATTGAGGCCGATATGTGCTCCAGAGTCATCGAAAATTGGACCTCCCGGATCCGGGCTACCAAACGGAGCCGCGGTGGTCATTTGAACGATGTTATCTTCCATACTTAATGGGGTCGAATACCCTTTCGAATGAAAAATAAATTTCGTTTCTACCTCACACACAACTTATTTTATTCAATTTTAAAGTTCACGCGCCCTTATTGGTGGACCCTATAGTTGTAACTAGATGAAGAAGATTTAACGCCAAAAAAAAAAAACAGAAAACAGATGGCGTTGAACAGCTTCATCAACCATAATAACAAAAGGCTCTCAATAAAAACAATCAAAATTAAATTTTTAGAAAAAGCAATCTTAAGAGCAGACTGGAAAACCCTTGTTGGTCCTGGACTACTCAAACAACAGTTATCGCAGAGGAGAGGTTTTAATCGGTAGGAGTCCGACACTACCCTACTACAAGGGTGCCCATGCATGATTCCCCCTCCCCTTATTAAAAAACATAGAATTTTACTATACAACCTTATCATTTAATAAAACTAGAGTTAGAAAAAGCAATTAATTGGTACAGTGTATTTATTTACATGCAATCAAATGAATGGATTTTTATTTGTCACCCTGGCACGTTTGTAATAATTCCAACAAGGGATTGAGTTAATAATTCAATGCTATTTGTGTAAATACAACCCCTATATATATAATATGCACATTTTCGAGTATCAATCAAACGTACAAATATAACCTATGAATCGGTTTGTGTGTAAGGGTGGGGGGGTATAAATGACACTGACATACATACGACCACCGCACGCACCACCCTTCCCCAACACGCTCTTCGCGTCCAGATTTTATTGTTTTAAACGCTCCACACCATCGATCGATGTAAACACTGCAAATTACGAAAAGAAAAAAAATGAACTGAAACTATTTCAATCAAGCTATTTTTGGCCCGTTTTCAAAAAAAGGGGAGCCGTAATAGTGTGCGAAGTAAGACGGAGGAGGAATGATTAATAATAAAAGGCGGAACGGGGAACTAATTAGGCCCGGCGAGCGGAATTATTGATGGCGGAAATTTTTGCGTTTCGCCAACTTTTTGAGTAATTAAAAAGGAACGGGCGCCGCCGCCGTCGAACTCCGGGTCCCCCTACACCCCTTCGTCCGCCAGGAGAAGGGAGGGAGACGCGGGGGCGTCGTAAACCGTCCTCGTCGGCCGTAATAAATAATAAAATTCGCAAAACTGCACGCGCAATAAAAATTTAATTCCGTCCCGGAAATCGATGACGGCGCACATTCGGCAATAACGAAATTATTTACGCGCGCATTATCTATGTAGAGCGACAAATGCGAACGCGAGTTTTACATATTAAACGCCACCAGGGGGGGTGGTGTGGAACGTTCGAATCGAACGATTCCGTCGGGGATTAAGCACTATAAACATTGTTTTAAAGGCTATTTTCTGATCAATGTTTACAACTTCAATATTTATTGTTAAGTCAAGGTCATCCAAGAATTTAACTGTGGGGACTCCTAGGCCCCGCGAAAAATCAACCGCGATTTCACGGTTTTGGCCCGACGACCCACTTATGGTTTGCGCAAATAGACTACAGTGGACGAAACAAAATACGGGTACGTAGCCAGGCACCTCGAAGCACGATACGCTAAAGAAATACGTGACGTCTTCACTAACCCTCCAGCAACGGAGAAATTCGCAAAGCTCGAAACCACGCTAATCCGGCGCTTTAGTGTCAACCAGGAACATCGCACCAGATAGCTCCTAAAACTCGAAGACAGGAAACCGCCACGCTTCCTACAATACCTGCAGAATCTGGCCGGCACCACGGTCCCAGAGGGCCTGTTACGATCACTATGGACAAGCAGGCTACCAAATAATATTCAAACCATCCTTATAAATCAAACCAAAGTAACTGGAAGAAGTCGCCGAGGTTGCGGACGCCGTCAAGAGCACGACCATGTTGACGGTTAACGAAACTACCGATACCCGTGACGACACATTGAAAGCCCTGGTAATCGAAATCGGACAATTAAAAGCACAGCTCCAACGAACTCATCGCAACCACCTAAAGAGCGCAGTCGGACACGAGACGAGAGACGAGACCGCTACCACCTCAAACCAAAAGACCACGACTTTGACACATTCCACTATAAATTCGGCAGCAAAGCATGGAACTACCGCCCGCCATGCAAAAAGTGGAAATAGGGAAACTACCAAAGTAGTCAGTAGCGGCGGCTAATGACGCACCAAGCACATTACGCTGCCTTTACGTCACCGATCGTCCCACCAAAGTACAGTTTCTGATCAACTCCGGAGCCGACGGTTACGTATACCCCCAACGTACAGTGTGGGATTTTACAAATCTAGCTGAAAAAAATTATACATTACAATAAAACATCTTTCTAAATTGTATTAGTTTATTTAGGACGTAAAATAAGTTTGAAAAATATAATCCACGAATATTTCTACAGAAATGTATATACATTTATACATAGCTTCTTTTATTTTGTCGTAGGATGGATATATTTTTAGTTGCTTACCTAATTCCGATTTTCTAATAATTTAATATTTTCTGTACGTTAATTTTGTTGTACTTATCAATGCCAATGCTTCTTCTGCAGAATACTGAGGCTTTTGTTGGCCTGTGGTGTGAAAAGCTTTCTTCACTTTAGTTGCTCCTTTTGGACTTGAGACCAATTGCTGCAACATAGAAGTAGCATTTCTTTTTCCAGATTGCCTCAAATTAACTGTGAACTAAAGTCTTTTTTCGGCAGCCCACTTTTTTTGCACTCTAGATTCCACTTGTACTGTGTGCATCCAAATTAATTATTGTAACGGTAGTATTTAACCAATCATTGAACGTGTTAAAAAACACTTTTTTATTGCGATGATACGTCTTCCATCTTTGGTTGATTCTGATCGTGAACGAATGAACAGTCCGGTTTAATTCGTCTTATGTTATTTGAGAACAATTATGTATGTTAAATTTACCTTTAAGGTAACCCACAGGTCAATTTCAGTCGTAGAAGAAGTTGATCGTGGATTAGTAGTAGTAGTAGTAGTAGTGTTAGGCTATCGACCACGTGGTCCTTCCGCCATGTGTCATTTGTGTATTTGTGTGTGTGTAAATGAGCTTGTTACTTTAAAGGATCGCCCCCGTATATATATTGTATATATTCTAGATGGATTCGAAATTACAAAAAATATAAAATCATGACGTACAAAGTTGTACAAAAATTTTGGCAGTCTAATGAAATTTCCACTTTTAAATAATTTCTAATTATTTATCGAATATTCTTTGTAAAATTTTATTGAAAATACATAATTGAGGAATCTTTCTTAGGCTACAATATAAACTACATACCTTGATGTAAATTATCCAGTGCAAAAAATTTGTCACAAATAAATTCTTTATATAAAAGACTTTCACAATTTACGCGTACAGAATTACTGCGAAGCGGTTTTTAAATGACAAATATTTAACCTCTTTTGTCAAACGATTGGCAATAAGGCCGAGCATCTACAGATTACCTCGGCTAAGCATTTAGTGGGTTATAACTCAATATTTTGTATGTTCTTTTTATGACTTTTTTCCTCCTAGATTCGCAAAATCCCACACTGTGCGACGCCTGGTAAGACTTGCCAACCGAGCTACGACTGGATCTGGATCGAGCTTGCCAAGGGTGATCAAATCATTGAACAGAGGTAATAAGCAAAGGACATCACAACGCTTGGAGGGGTTTCCCTAATGTTGGCCATGTTCGACTAGAGCTCCCCTAGCATGGACTCTCTAAGGTGGGCGAGAGCTGGGCAGGTGGTTAACACATGTTCCACTGTCTCGTCCTCTTCTTCACATGCTCTACATATAGAGTTTCCACTAGACCCATAGTAAACAAGTGTTTTCTTAGCTGACAGTGACCCGTAAGGATACCTGTGATAAGACGCAGATTCTCCCGGGACAGTCGCAGATAGTATTCAGCTGTTTTCACGCGCACTGCTTCATTGGCCTGTCTGCAGCCTGAGGTGTTGTCCCAACGTTGTTTGTACCAGAGTCCGATTGAGTTTGCGCAGTGCTGTCTTGGAAGAGGTGGAAGGCAGAGCATTGCTTCCATTGCTGCCGTGGATGTTGTTCGCATTGCCTCGGTCGTACATAGTATCCTTTGCAACTGAGTAAGTTGCTTTGTTGAGATTCCTGTCTGGCTCTGAACCACCAGACCAGTGCTCCATAGATAAGCATTGGTCTTACTACCGCTGTGTACAGCCAGAGTAATATCTTGGGGGATAGCCCCCATGTCTGCCCCATAGCCCTCCGGCATTGCCAGAGGAAGACACATGCTTTTTTACATTTCATTTTGAGATGTGGTTCCCACGAAGAGCTTACCTAGTTTTCTTTTCCTTGTGAAGAGGACCATTTCAGTCTTTGACGGGGTCACTACACCAGTGTTCAATTATTTTGAGGGCTTCCTGCATCAAGCAGCATATCACCGTCTCAAATCTGACTGTTAGCAGGATGGTTATGTCATCTGCATATCCTATGGTGTGGAAGCCATTGTCGTTAAGTCACCGCAGTCAACAACTATGTTCCACAGGAATAGTGAAAGTACTCCACCCTGTGGGCAGCCGTTAGCAACGATCTTTCTGACAATGGTATTTCCTACATTTACTGTGACTGCCCTGTTCTCCAGCATGCTTTTGATCCACCTACTAACTGTGGGGTTCACACCATGCGTGGAGAGGGCAGTTTCCATTTTTCTGAAAGTCGTCTTATCAAAGGCACCTTCTATATAGATGAACACACCCAGGGTGGACATTTTGTTGTCCAGAGATCTTTCGATTGGGTCTACAACAGTGTGCAGAGTCGACTCCGTTGATCTCCCCTGAGTGTATGCATGTTTGTTAGCGTGAATTGGATTCGTAATCAAAGCCGTCTCGCGAATTAATATTTCGCATAATTTTTTTAACGCTTTCAGGAGAAATGACGTTAGACTAATCGGGCGGTATGATTTGGCTAGTGTATAATCTATACGACCAGGTTTCGGTATGAAAATAACTTTTAGTTCACTCCATGCTAGAGAGATGTATCTGAACTAAATACGTGCCCTGAAGATTTTGGCTAGGTGGGCTAATAATATGTCCAGCCCCCATTGGAGAAGGGCCGGGATTATACTGTCCAGGCCTGGCTCCCAATCCTCCTCGGTGTCCGTACATCCTGGGAAATGGGTGTTATTGAGAATTTCAGCTGCTTCCGAAAGGTTAGAAGAGTAACTTCCATCCTCTCGTTTTAGGCAACCCATTTGTCGTGAGGGATCCTTTTGCATAAGCAAACCAGCAGGTCTGTCAACTGCTGGTCCACCCACGTCTAGTAGACCGAGATGACTTACGCCTGGAAAACTGTAATTGGCAAAGAAAGAGTTCCAAATTATGTGCCAGATGTGAGTAGCACGATCCTCGAGGAGTACGTGGTCTTCGCAGTTACATTTGGCACCTAAAAAGAACCAGCAATAGCGTCCATACCCAAACAAATACCCTGTTCTCCACATCGAAGATTTCATACAACAGCTCTACAGACGAAAATACTTTTCAACGATAGACCTGGTCAAAGCATACCACCAAATCCCGATATCCGAGGAAGATATCACAAAGATTGCCATAATTACACCATTCGGGTCATTTGAGTTCCCTTATATGACATTCGGGTTGCGCATTGTAACACAGACCTTCCAACGATTCATGGACGGAATACTGCGAGATATAGAGTTCTGCCGATATTCTGGTGGTATGCAAATCAGAAGAAGAACTCGATAAACACCTCCGACAACTGTTTCAGCGATTAAGCGAAAACAGCATCTTAATTAACCCAACCAAATTCTGAGTAGAAAAAATCTCTTTCCTGGGCTACATGCTATCCAGCAAATGGACGAAACAACACGACGACAATAGCTACAGCTCCGGTGACAGCAAGAAAACTACGGCAAATACTCGGGATGATGAACTACTACCGATGTTATATTCCGAATGCCGCGGGTGTATAAGCATCCTTGAACTAATTACTAAAAGGAAAGAAACGAGGCAATCAATTAATCACCTGCTTCCGGGTTTCGTCAATCACCCGAGAAGCATTTTCCAAATGCAAGCAGCAGATCGCAGAGGCAACAGTTCTCAAAGGAATTTAACACAGAATATGCACATAGAGAACAAAAGGTCCAGGACGTGAATCGTTCCGCACACTATCGCCGCGTAATTTGACAGATGACGGGACTGACAAAGAATTTCCATGACTTGACATTAACGGCGACTGTTTTTTTGCTTTAGACTTTGCAAATTGGATTTCTACGGAAACGGAAATAATGAAAATCTTGTTATTGAATTGAATGTGGAGAATTTACAGTAGTCTGGTTTAAGTTTTTAAGGTAAAGCTCATTTTTGGAACTCTTCAATCATCATACCCAACACAGAAAAAAAAAACTCAGGGTTCTAGTGGAAGTACATTTTTAAACTAAACACTATCCTCTTCGTGTTCACTCTAAAATTAGATATGAAATGCATTTCTTTAAATAAACTTGTAATAAATTGATTAATGGTTGAGGCGTTAACTTCGTGATATTAACAAAGTAAACGTTTTTGTTTAAACTTGTAATATTTTGTACATTGAATACTTGACGGATAAAATTTTAGTTAGACGTTTAATTTTTACAAAAACCATCTTTAATATTTGATATTTCTTTTTATACCAAATATTAATAACGAAGAGGATAATTGCGACCGTTTCTGCGTAGTAATCCAACAGTGAAATCTGAAATCCAGTGTAAAGAATAATAATATTCGAAAGAAAGATGAACAACGAAATACGTGTATTTCTGGCCCACCTCAATAAACTATGTATTGACTAAGCGTAAGCTATTTACAGAGCGTACTCTTGACCTACCTCAATAAATTATATATTGTGCTAGCGTACTCTTGACCTACCCTAATAAATTGTAAATTGTTCTGTCACAGTCCTGACCTACCCCGCATCGCATCGAGTACCCAACAAATTTATGACCTACAAGCATTATACTATAACATTTAAAAAAGAAAGTCAAATGACAGATGACAGATGTTATCAATGATGACACATAACAGATGAAACATGACATGTGACTTAATAACTACTAGTTAAATAAATAAACAGGGGAACGACATAAGATAGTAGATATTTAAAAGCCGATATTTATATTGACAGATATCAGACTAGATAATAACATATGACATAAGATAGATGATAGATGACATGTGGCAAATGTCAGATAAAAATAACAGATAACAGATAATATAAGAAATTGCATGTATGAAAAGTTGCAGGTATTGGATTTTAGTGAATTTTGCATGTTTGAATATATCAATAAATATTCTTAATAGATGTCAGATGATAGGTGACAGATGATAGATGGCGGATAATAGAAAAAAATACAGATGCCAAATAATAGATGTATGATATAAAGCAAAAGATAAAACAAGTTAATATCTAAAATTGAAACATTAGTTTAGATAGCAATAAATGATAGATAATAGGTGACAAATGACAGATGAGAGATGACAGATAACAAAAAAAATGACAGATTCCACATAATAGATGGACAATATTATTTAAAATTCTAACAAATGATGAACATGTGATAAATGAGAGATTAATATAACGGAAGACAGATAATATTAGAGATTATTCAGATGATAATATTTAAAGTTCACAGATCACATTTTATAAAAAAAATTAACAGATTACTGTTAAAATTGAAATGATAATAATTCATAGATGACATTTTGCATATGAGATGACAACTGGCAAACAAATAACATAATTTGAAAAATGACAGTTTGCAGATGACATTTGATTGATTACGGATAATAGTTGACAGTTTACAAATGTCAAATGACAAATAAGAGTTGAAAATTAACACCTGTTACAAATTCATTTTAAATTATGTTATATAGAAGTTGTAATTATTATTAGATACAATAGTAAAATTTTGGAGATATATTTACCATATATTTGATTAAAAAAATGTATTGAGTTCAGTTTATATATTTTTTTAATATTTAATTTTTTAAATGGTTGAGTTGAAAAATGGCAAATGCCAATTTGCAAATTACAATTGACATTTGTCGATTAACTATTAACACAGTTTAGCTATAATAACTGGTGAATTATAACAGTTGACAGGTGATATTATATTATTATATTATATCACCTGTCAACTGTCAACTTTACAGGATCTATTACAAAACATATAAAAATACATACAAAGAAACACTGAATCACTTTAAAATTTGGAACATTGATCCTGAAGGCGGAGTTCGCGATTTCTTGTGTTCTTCCACTCGACCCAATACATTTCGCAGCTGGTGACTATATTCATCAGGTGATTGGGGCTATTGAGGCAATTTTTTTGTCATTTCTGGCGTATTTAGGTCTAATTTTTGGAGACCTGACTTATTTTATTTGCTTATGTCAATGTGACATTATATAGCTTACTTACATGTTAGTTGACACTTGGCAGATGTTGGATGGTAGATGACAAAAGGTAGACAGATGATATATGTTAGTTGACACCTGACAAATGACGGGCGTTGGATGACTGATGAGAGACAACAATTTAGATATGACAACTAGTGAATTATGACAATGGAGAGATGATTTATGTAAGTTGATTCCTGACAGATGATGGGTGGTAGATAACAGACGATACACATAGAATAACAGATAAAAGATGATAGATAGCAGATGGCACATAACAGATGACAAGTGATAGACAAAGAATGCAGATGACAGATGCTATTTTAAAGCTGAAAAATGGCTGCTAATAAATGATATTTGTCATGTAACAGGTAATAGTTGACGGATGACAATTTGCAAACACTTTTAAACAATTTGCAATTGTTTATAATAGTCAGATGATAGTTTAAATACAACTGCTAGCAGATGCCAGTTAAAAATTGACAGATAATAGTTAATAAACGACAGTTTGTGGATAACACTTGACAGAATACACGTGATTATTGACAAATAACATTTGATAGATGACACATGATAGTTGACAGTTAACACATTGCAGATTACAGATGACGGATAACGGAAAACAAATAACAATTGAAAATTAACGAATGGCAGATGATGTCTTAATTTTCTTTCGTATAATGTAATATAAAGTTTTCAATCATTAATCTATCATATTTTTAATCATTGAAAAAAAAAGACAGGTGACAGTTTGCAAATCACAATTGACAATTGATAATTCACAGCTAATAGTTTACATATATGTCAACAAGTGATGGATAAGGGTTGACAGATAAAACATGACAGTTGACATTTGATAGTGGATGGATAGTGGATAACAGATGATAGAAAATAGATTACAGGTGGCATGACATAACAATAGATAGATAAGAGATGATTAATTCAAATGGAAGATTTTGTTTCGGTATGTTAACAAATATGAAATAATAATTGACGAATGAGAATTCGCAAGCAGTTGACAAGTTAATATTGATTTTTGGCAAACATTTCTACACAATAAATATCACAGAAAAATATTAGTTGACAAATGACAGTTACAAATACACATGATAGTTAATATTTGACAGATGATGTATAGTAGATGGCAACTGATAGATAAGCAATGACAGATAACAGATTATAGATGGATTATACCGATAACAGATAATATTTTGACATACTTATTAGAATATGACACTTGACAGATAATAGTTGATGGATTATTGTTTGCAATACATTACAATTGACATCTGACAGATAAATGTTTTCAAGAGTTCACAGATCACACTGCATACATTAGGTAACAGATGGCAGTTCGCAACTTACAGATAATAATTGACAAAAGACAGTTTGCAGATTGACAGTTGATAGACCACAGTTGACGCAGATAACGTTTATACTTACTGGATAACTGAAAAATGACAATAGTTGATAAATGGCAATACATAATATTTGATAATCGACAGATGACAGATGACAGATGTCAAATATCAAAAAAGTAAATAGCAGTTGATAAAATATCACAATTAATATAGGGTAAACAAAATCATTTTAAAATAACAGACAACGGTTTACAAGTCAGAGCTAATAAACAGTTTATACTTCACAGACAGTAATTTACAGATGACATGTTGCATATAAAAGATGGCAAAAAATAGTTGACAGATGAACTTTCATGATATTTACAGACCATAAACCATTGAAATTCGCATCGGTGAAAATGTTTATCAAGGTAATTCCGATACCTTGACTACATTGGACAGTTTTCCACGGATATTCAGCATATCAAAGGAAAAGAAAACATAGTTGCCGACGCGCTGCCTCCCGTAAACAAAAATCCTAACTTCTCAATTTGAAATCCGGATTATCTTTTCTAGCTCCCTTAAGAAAGCGCGTGTTGTTACCATTTTGAAGAAAGATGACAGAGAAGAAAAATTACAGACCTGTAGTCTATAATAATTCAAATCTTCCAATGCGGTTTGCTCTTTTCTAGTTCAAGTTTAAAAAACCGCCATCTTGTTTTTAGCAACAAAATATTAATTGTTTTAGTGTAAAATCAAAAATATGTCCATTGTACTTAGGTCTGAAAGTTTTTAAACAAATTCTCTAAATAGAAGGATTTTTTATAATTATTCAAATCTTCCAACGCAGTTTGCTCTTTTCTAGTTCAAGTTTAGAACACCGCCATCTTGTTTTTGGCAACAAAACGTCAATTGTTTTAGTGTAAAATTAAAAATACGTCCATTCTGCTTAGATCTGAAAGTTTTCAAACAAATTCTCTAAATAGAGAGATTTTTTATAATCATTCAAATCTTCCAATGCAGTTTGCTATATTCTAGTTCGTGTTTAAAGCACCGCCATCTTGTTTTAAGCAACAAAATGTTAATTGTTGTTTAAACTGATTCCTCTTGATGATACGTTTTCCCAAAATAACATCTGAACATCGAACGTGTCAATCGCAAATTGCACGTTTTAATAAAACTTTAAGAAAAATGTTAGAAAACAAAAGCTGTCATCTTGTAATTTTGTATATTTACTCAAAATTGATTTCTTTTCGCGACCCACTATAATAAAAATATGTTTCTCTAGCAGAGTTTGAAAAAAAAAATAACTTGTCGTTGTTGTTCATAAATCTCGTAGTAAAACAAAAGCCATAGACTTGTAATTTTTCATATGTACCTAAAATTGATTCCTCTTGATGATGCAGCAAAATTAGAAAATGTTTTATTAACAGATTTTGAAAAAAATCATTTGAAAATCGAACTTGTCATCCGCACAATTGTACATTTTAATAAAACTTGAAGAAAAACAAACAATAAAACAAAAGGAATTTTATACATACACTCAAAATTAATTCTTCTTCACGGCGCAGTAAAATTAGAATATATTTTTCAATCGGATTTTGAAAAAAAAAACAATCATTTGCAAGTTGAACTTGTCGCTCGAGAATTGCATATGTTAATAAATCTTGTAGAAAAAGGTAGTAAGACAAAAGATATCGACTTGTAATTTTCCATATGAACTTAAAATTGATTCCTCTTGATGATGCAGTGAAATTAGAAAATGTGTTTCGATTAGATTTCCGAAAAAACAACTGAAATTCGAACTTGTCGTTCAGAAATTACGTCTTTCGATAAAGCACGTAGAAAAAAAATTAGTAAAACAAAAGATATCGACTTGTAATTTTTCACACGTATTTAAAATTTATATCTCTTGATGATGCAGTGAAATTAGAAAATGTTTTCCTACCAAATTTTTGAAAAAAATCACTTCAAAATCGAACTTGTCATTCGCACAATTGTACATTTTAATAAAAGTAATAAAACAAAAGGTATCATCTTGAAATTTTGCACATATACTCAAAATTGATTTTTCTTTAGGATGCAGTAAAATTAGAAAATATTTTTTTATCAGATTTGAAAAAGATAGAGTCATTTGCAAGTCGAATTTAATTCGGGAATTGCATCTTAATTTTAATAAATATCGTAGAAAAAAAGTAGTAAAACCAAATCTATTGACTTGTGATTTTGCACGTGTGCTCAAAATTAATTATTTTTTATGATGCAGTTAAATTAGACAATGATTTTCGTTCAGATTTTGGGGAAAAATCACCTGAAATTCGAATTTGTCGTTCAGAAATTACGTTTGACAAAACAAAAGATATCGACTTATAATTTTAAACATCTACTTAAAATTAATTCCTTTTGATGATGCAGTAACTATAACGTTTCTATATGGTATTAGTCGATTATTATTCTGTAAAACAGTGTTCACCTACTTTGGTCTAAGATATTTTGACACTATTTAGAGTATTATAGAATTCGTGCCTCTTTCCCGCCCTACCCTCTTCATAACCATTACTCTGGACCCCATCTTCTCTCTTCCAATCCCCCACCATTCTACAGTCATCCACCCACTCATCATCTTATCATCTACTCCCTAGCATTCCTCTGTCATCCTTACACAGCAAGCTTCTCCGTATCCTTCAACCACCCATTTCTTTCTCCGTCCTGCATCTCGCCCTTTCCAAGGTAATCCTATCCTTTCTTCCCAAATGGTTCTCCTCTAGAAACCTTGCCCTTCTCCCATGTACCTGCCACCCATCCCACCACATTCACCCCCTGTCCCTTTCTTTATGAATAGGGCATAATGCCCCTCCTTACACGATCCCGGGATCTCCTCCTCTCCTCTCCATATCCGGTTCAAAATCTCCCTGAACCTTTTCTTCCACTCACTTCCTATTTCCTTCAACACCTTGGCATTCAATTCATTCGGTTCAGCTGCTTTCCCTCTTTTCAACTCCTCAAAGGCTGCTTATTCCTCTCTGAAGTCTACCATTGCTCCCTTTCCTCCTTCTCACCCCACTCCTCCCTCTCTTTCCTACATTTCTCTGCCAGTTCCTCCATTTAATCTAGTAATATTTTAATTTCTTGTAAATGGGTTCTGAAGTACACTTTACATCTTCACAGAAACTGAGGTATAAAGAAATAAAACGGAAGCTATCCATTAGCATTCAAAGGACACTTTATTTGATCCATTCACGGAATGGAATGGAAACAAAAATGTTATATGTAACTTTATTTATTATAGAACCTATTGAAGTTCTATCGATGATCACATCCAGAAAATTGCGTAGAAAGAAGACGGGAGTTGCTATTCATTACCACTATTCAACACAAGTAGGTTATAACGAATATCTACAACACAGACGTTGTCCAACACTGAATGAATCAAAGAGAAGCACACAGAAAAAGAGTATGAGATGTAATCTATACTAAGCTAATGGAACTTGAAAGAGAAATATTTAACTGTAAGTAATTAACTAATAATTGAAACTTACGAAAACATTTCGTAAATCTACAACAATGAGTCTTACTGAGATTACAAAACAAATCACTTATTGAAACAAGTACTTCTTTAGCTTATACCTCGTCAGACACAAAAGTAATTTGCGTCATTTATCATTAAATAATTTATACTTTCTCTTAATTATCAATTTGTTAACATAAAATATGCCTTTTGGTATGATTATTTGCATTCAGGCACTAATATTATAATCATTATTTACGTTAGTAACAAGAGTAATGTTGCATTTAAATAACGCTTTGAAGAAGACGCCGGAAAAGTGGGTAACGTCTTGTTCCATTACCTCTTCGTGCCCGGGGGCGATGAAAAAAGCCGACCCAATTTTTCCGCCGTTGAATAATGCGGACAAATTGCGAATTTAGGGGCGACGGAAGTTCGCCTCGCCGCGAAAGTAAAAGAAAAACAGCGATTAATCAAGGCTTCCCTTCCACTCCACCCCGCACCGCCGCACCCCCTAATTACCGCCCCACCACCCCGCGGGCGCCTAGAGCCTGGTGGTCCCCGTTAACAACCTTCTTCTCCATCTTCTTCTTCCACTACTTCTTCCTCCGCCGAAAGACTTGTCATCGTTTGTGCGAAGGGGTTGCCGCTGCTGCTGCCCGCTCGTTACGGGAAAGATTTCTCTTTCCGCGCCCCGAGGGCCGGTCGGTTTTGTGCGGCGGGAAAAGGTTGGGATAATTAAAATTGTTGAGAAATTGAGGGTGGAAGGAATTTCTCTCGAGGTAAACAGAATTACGCTGTCGGGGGCCACGGCGTATAAACACATTTTTAACCTAACCTAACTCGACCTTAATAGTTTATTATCCCCTTATAGCCGCCCCTCCCGGGGGCTGACGGCCTGGCACGCTAATCCCTCGCTGTCACGTTCACTTTTTCTCCTGTGTGAGTGTGTGTGTGTGTGTGTGTGTGTGTGCGCTCCCTTTCCCCCTAGATCTAATATAGTTGCCAACATAAAACACACACTCGCGTACATATATAAACACAAACATTATGTTGCTAGAACGTTTATGGACCTTATTTACTGTGGCTCGTGTAACATAAATTTCAACGCTCGTCATCACCTGATGATGATGATGATAAAGAGATGAGATGTTAATAAATTTATAATTTTATAAATATATTATTGATTATATAAATATAAATAAATTAACACCACCTCCACTTCGTTAATAAGGGTAATGTGATTCTCTATAATGATGATAGCTTGAAACTGTACTATCATGGTAGAAAGCTAGACATTAATCTACCACTATTGTTTGTCATGTATTAAAACCATTACTTTCCGTACTAATACACTTGGCGAGCCTATTATTTTATTATTAAATGTATTCATTAAAACTCTTCTTCTTCTTATTTTTCTGAAGCTCTTGCCTTGTACTCTCTCTGCTAGAGTCGTAGTTGGGATGATGAGCTCCAGCTTTCATACCATCGTATGGGTGGGCGTCCACGAGGTCTCTTAGATCTTGGAAGACCGTCCTTTGCGATCTTCGGCAACCTGATGTCATCCATCATGATCATTCAACATGATCCCTCCATTGACGACGTCTGTTTCGGGACCATCTTGCAAAGCTCTCGGATGTCTTCGTTTCTTTTATGATCCCTCAAAGTGTATCTTAATGTCCTCATCTCAGTTGTTCAGATGATTCTCTTTGTTGTGGAGTTTTCGGCTCTTGTTTCCACAGCATATGTCTTGTGTAAAACTCGTGAACAAATGTAAATATGCAGTCGAACGATTGATCGTTTATAGAACTGTTAAAACCTTCACTGACTCTAACGATCATAACTTGCCGTTAGAAGGGTTGTCAGGGCAGCTTCTCGTTGGATGGATGAGAACACCTAGACCCTTAAACTGGACGGTGTCGGCTTTGAAGTGGACTAGAGCGGTGGCATGCGGGCCTTGCGGTCAAGGAAAATTTCCAGTCCCCGACCTCGATTTAACTTTGATGTCGCAAAATGCGCTCCAGTCATATTGAGGGTCTTCTCCAATGTATGATACGAGTAAAAAAATTGATTGTGTCAAACCTAAAAACTGAATATCTTTATTTATCTCCATGCTAATATCGTATTACACTAATGAGATCTAAATAGATCAAAACTGGTTGATGAATGTCTTATTTTGTTGATGTGCTGTGGAAAGGTAATAATAATGTATATTGTATATGTATTACCTCAGTAGAGTATTTGAAAGTAACTATAGTGAAACTTCTTCTTGATTGAATGTTATTAAATATAACGATATTACCATAAAGGTGCCATCTATTGTCTAAACGTTGCACTAGATGCCTATGGGAAGTTATTGAATATAATTTTTGAATGTTTAATTTACGGAATGTTTATCAAATCTAATCAAAACTTTAAAATAAGTCGAATAATAACATTTTACTGTACCAAGGGATGAATAATTCGAGCGTGAAACGAAAGCATAAATTGCGTGTTTGCGGAAATTATGATTGTGGATGTAAAGGGCCTGCGGGCCGGTCGGATAATTGTCCCATTTCCAGTCGATGCTAATGTATGACGAGCGCGTGGATTGCGCCCTCATCCCCTCGTTTATTATTTAGTGTGTCCGTCGGCGGTGGCCAGAGATGACCAACCGCGCTCTCTCCACCTCCACGGACCTTTCCCACCGCCACCACCACCCACTCCATGCGATAATTACAGCGACGATCAGGGCGAGATTACGATCGGAACGGTCGCCGGATCGTGACCGCCATAATCTCCCCGGCAATGTATACTAATTAGGGGCGGCTGTGATCATGAATTCTGCCATTAGCGCCACTAAATCATTTAGCGTTAATGCTGTACACTTAACCGGGAGAGCGGGATAACGCGGACTAGCGGGGGGCGATAATTCAGGCTGAGCCGCCCCCACGACGCCGATTAATATGTTTATTATCGCCGGACCGGAGCCCCCCGGTCTGGTCGCCTTTGATCTCGACGCCCTCGTATCCGGAAAGGAAACGGCCTGCATGAATCATTGAGTCCGTGGTGGTGTTAACCTCCCTAACCTCCCTAACCTCCTGCCGTCCTCCATGCGCATTAGCTAATTGCGAGCAAATCCCGCGGATTAATAAAACTCCCCGCGCTCACAGGTATCAAGCAAACTTCTTCGCGAGGTCGTGATAAACGTGAGTAATCGGGCGCAGGGGCGGCCTCGGGGGCTAATTTTTCCTTGTTCACCGCCCGCGAAATCCGCGCACGTATGCGCTATAGAGGGGCCCCCTCGTCATCCATTTGGCTAACCCCCTTTTCCCCTAATAACGACGCCGGCGCCGTGTTTTCATATTACCTGCGTAATCAGGATATAGTGAAGAAACTTCATAATCCAAAAGTTTCGCGACGCGCCGCCTAATGAATATACATGGAAGACGTTACCCCACGTTTCCTCCACATATACTTACGTACAACTTTATCATCCCTTTGGAGCCAAAAGTAGAAGCAACGAAAAGGAAAGAAAAAATAACGTTATACACATGTCGTAAAATGAGGTAACATAAATTTACGAAATTCAATAATCATATGCAAAATTAAACTTATCAATACAAATATTTAAGCTTAAACTTCTTGGTAAATAAGATTACCATAACATTAACTAATCGAATTATTCTAGATGTTAACAGCTTTATATAGTTTTGTGAATTATGTTTTTAAAAAGATTTGATTTTCTATTTCCTAAAAGATTACAACATGTTTACTTTTCAAGAGCTAGAATAATACTGTTAATTGTGGGAGCGCAAAATGTAGGGTTTGGAAAAAACTGCATGATAAGATGCGGCGCAGCTGCCCTGGAATCTGCTTATTCGGCTCCGCGGATGACACGTGCGGGATATAATTCCTCCCTCCTTAGGTTTGAACGTCCACGTTCAATTTGGCAAAGGGTGGATATTTTGAGTGTCCTCTTGATTTGGATCAGCCATCTCGATTCGAATGATTTTTCTTGGTTTGCAGAAAAGGTCGACTATGCGGCTTCTGAATTTGATGATCATGATAATGGTGAACACTAACGACAAAATTGCAAAGCTTGTAAATCCATAATGAATGATGTGAACCAGTGGTTCCAAATGTATGGGTTGCCGTTCCAGCTCCTCGGCTTCTTGTTGGAGAATTGCTGGGTTTTTAAGGTGCCTCAGCAGAAGTTTTGTTTCCTGGTGAAATTCCAATGTTTTGTTTGGAATGCGATATATCGGTATCTCGTATGTAGGTATAGTGTTCGCGTATATTGATTTGCCCATTATAATTCTGCAAGATGAACTGACGATATTTGTACCTTGGATCCATTTTCTATTTAGCTGTCCATGACAATCTTCAATTATTTCTTGTTTCTTCTTCATTAGGGTCAATAATTGTCTATTTCGTAACACAGAGACAATTTGATAGTCATTAACAATTTTTGTAGTTTGGCACTTGTCAATGTTCGATGGGGTACAGTCTTCTAGTTCCGGTTGTTGTAGACACACGGTAATGGTATGGAATGTTTGGCAGTCCTCATTGGTCCAGTAATTTAAATCATTGATTTCGATTAAAAATGATTTTGGTGGAATGATTGCAATAATTTGGTAATTAGGTACAGGATAGATTTGGGAATAATTTGCAGAGAATGGTTTCAGGATGGGTATTTTGAGTAGAAACGTAATTGCTTCATCTGTTCCTATTGCAATTAATTTTGATAATTCTAGAATTTTTATTAAGTGAGTGTTGTCAATAGGCAATAATTGCGTTGGATTGTAAATTTTTAATAAGTAATTTTTGACGTTTAAAAGTTCATAATTCTAAATCGGGTATTTGTTTCCATGCCAGACTGATTGCTCTTTTAAGCATTTGTAATGTTTTTAATAAACGTTCTGATTGATATACCTCATTTTGTAAGAGTGTTCTGGTGTCTTCAATGAATATTAGATTTTCAAGAAAGAGTTTTATTTTGTTTATATTTGACATTAAAACTTCTAAGTCAGAAGAATATCTTTTTGATAAGTGATTTGCAAAGGTAGTTAATTTATTTATTTGCTCTAGTTCAGAATTTTGGTTGTTATGTAATTTTTGTAAATTGTCATTAATGTTATGTAGATCGTCTTCATCAAGATTTCCGGTAATGAATTTGATTGCTTTCCCTAGAATGCTAACCAATGCTCTTTTAGATTTATAATTGAATTTTCTTAATAACAATTCGATTTCTTTACAGTTTGATAAAAGTTGTTTATGAATTTCAAGAGTTAGTTTATCGATAGAGGCTTCGTTTTGTAAGGTTTCAGCGTTTGCTAGTAGTTGCTCAAATCCTATTTCTAATTGTGTTATGTTTATAAAAAATAGAAAATTATGGTAATGATCAAGAATTTTCACTGGTCCGATATGTTCTTGAAAATAGCCGTTGTTATCAATCGGTTTGACCTGAAGGGCCTGGTTGTGGGGAACATCGGTCATCAGAATTAGGAATCTGTAAAGAAGATGATTTTCTTAGGCGTTTCAGTTTTTGAACATGAGATGTAGTATTTCTGGATTTTTGAGTTTTTCCAAATATTTTATTCGATTCTTGTTTTTCAACTGTTATTTTTTCGTATTTGGGGTCAACTTTGCTAGGCTTGTTTCGGTTTACGTAAACGTCGCGATTTTCTACATTAGGTGGATTACCACGGGTTTCGTTGCGTTTTTCTAAAATGTTTTGTGCTAATTGTTTATTCTTTTGGTATACTTGATCGTAAAATGGTAAAATTTCTTGTTTTCTCTTTTCGTTATATTGTTCGTAAACAGTCATGTCTAAATCGAATTCTGGATTTTTTTCATAAGGGCCGTATAGCAAGTAGAAGGGTGAAAATCCAGTAGATGAATGAATTGATTGATTATAAATTGAAACTGCTGAAATCATTAAATTTGACGGAATTTCGTTAGGGTTTTTAAGTTTTAAAATTCTTAATTTTTCTAATATGGTTAAATGAAATCTTTCTACAGGAGAATTGGAACTTGGATTATTTACTGTCGTAAAGTGAAGTTCTATTTTATTCATTTTACAAAATTCTTTGAAAGTATTGTTTTGAAATTCACGCCCCTCATCACACACTATTCTTTGTGGAATATTATGGTGAGAGATGTAATGTCTTAATTTATTTAAAACTGTTAGGCTGGTACCATTTTTTATCCAATACGCTTGTCCGTATCGTGAGAATAAATCGATGATCGTAAGAAATTTAGAATTTTGGAAAGAAAACGTGTCTATGTGTAAAACTTCTAATGGTCTTTTAGCTAATAATGGTCCTGAAAATTTCAATTTCTATGGGTGCCTTTCATACTTTGATTGTAAACAGACTTCGCATTTATTTATTACATCTGTTATAGTTTGTTTCATGTTTGGCCAGAAGTATTTTTCTTTTAAATGATTGTAAGACTCAGTTATGCCATTGTGATTTGAATCGTGGTATTCTATAACAATATCCTTTTGTTGTTCGTCGTTTATAACATCTAAGTTGTTTATCAACGAAATAAATTGCATAGTTTGAATTTGGTTTTATGGTTTCTTTAATGAATGTCAAAAGATCTTGATCGATTGAATTTGCTGTGATCGTTACTCTGTAGTTATTTTTATTAAATGGTTTAGTAAAGCGATTTTTGTAGGTTTCGCCTATATCAAAAATGATTCGATTAGAAAATATATTTAAAGATTGTTCTGAAATTGGAATTGTTTTTCCGTTATCACCGTCGGTTGAATGTACAGTATCACTTTTTTCAGTTAATGATGATTCTAAATTTTCGAGTATTTCTGAATATTCATTTAGGTTTTCTACTTGGGAGTTGATGATACGTTCTATATCTTCGTCGTTAATAGCGGGTAATTCATTGATGTTTGCAATTACGGATTCGTTATCGTCTTCAGTATTATGGATCTCTATTCTAGATAGAGCGTCTGCTACTTGATTTTCTTTACCTTTTTTGTAAATTATTGTAAAATCGAACTCTTCTAACTTTAACTTCCATCGTACAAGTCTCGAATTGGGTTCTTTAATTTTATAAAGCCAAACCAGCGGGTTGTGATCGGTTTCGATAATGAATTTTTGTCCAAAAAAGGTAAGGTCTGAAGTGTTTGGTTGAGTCTAAAATTGCTAAGAGTTCCCTTTCGATTGTTGAGTAATTTTTTTCGACGGAATTTAGAGTTCTAGAGTAATAAGCAATTGGTCGGTTTGATTGAGATAAAACTCCTCCTATTGATACATTTGAGGCATCGGTCGTTAATTTAAATTGTTTATTAAAGTCAGGATATGCAAGAATTGGTGCATTACAAAGTAGTTCTTTGCATAATCTTGAATATATTCTGGATCTGAAATATTGATTTTGGAACCTTTTTTCAAACATTTAGTTAATGGGGATACGACTTTGGAATAATTACAGATAAATTTTCGATAATACCCTGTTAATCCTAAGAATGACTTGATTTCTTTGATCGTTTTTGGTAATGGGTAGTTTGTTACAGCTTCTGTTTTTGATGGGTTAGGTTTAATACCATCTGGTGTGATAACATGGCCTAAAAAGGATACTTCCTTTCTTAGAAATTCACACTTATCGAGTTGTATTTTTAGATTAAATTCTCTCATTTTGCAGAAGATTAATTTAAGATGATTAATGTGATCTTGTAGGGATTTTGAAAAAATGACGATGTCATCCATGTAGACAAAACAAAAGACATGTAAGAATTCTCGAAGGACGTTGTCCATAACACGTTGAAATGTGCTAGGAGCATTCTTTAGACCGAAGGGCATTCTTAGATATTCGTAATGTCCTTGATTTACAGAAAATGCGGTCTTTTCAATTGAGTTGGGATGCATCTCAATTTGGTGAAAACCTTGGGCTAGGTCAAGGGTTGTAAAGTAAGTACACTTGCCCAAATTATCTAATATTTCTTCAATACGTGGCAGGGGGTATTTAT
This sequence comes from Ontholestes murinus, assembly GCA_963969525.1. NCBI lineage: Eukaryota > Metazoa > Arthropoda > Insecta > Coleoptera > Staphylinidae > Ontholestes > Ontholestes murinus. The sequence goes on from OZ018393.1 coordinate 7,948,172, forward strand.
CTTCTATTGTATTTTCGTTTAGCTTTCGATAATCTATTACCATTCTAAATTTTTTCTTCCCGGAGGCATCTGTCTTTTTCTAAAAAGTCTAAAAGATTTTACATAAATTGGTTCGTCTGTCTTAGTTCGTATTTCGTGTTTAACTGCGTTACTAAATGTCAAATCGCAATTTTCGTTATAAAATATATCTGGAAATTGTTTACAAATTCGAGTAATCTCGCGTTTTTCTTCTAAATTTAGGTGTTGTGTTCTTATTAAATTTGAAATATTGATTTGTTGGTTTTGGGTCTTAGGGGGTTCATTAATTTCATGATTTAAAAAGGGGATGACGTCTATACGTTCATTACAGTTTAAATTTACTTCTAATGTCTCATCTAAAGGTAACATGCAAAAGCCATTTTTTGAAACAGCAAGGCACTCTGGAATAAAATATTCTTCAGATAATTTTGTTGGTGGAATAATAACTTCACCGTTGTTTAGTGTAACGGGAATCTTTACATAATTTTTTCCGTTAATTTTTTGTGGAGAAATGGTTTCTTTATTGAGTTCTAAATAAAAGGGAATTTTAATCTTAAGGACGATTCTAGGACGATTCTAGCAATTCCTCACTTCTTTGATCTCCGTATTTTTGTAATAAGGCATTTCGAATGTCATTCCATTCAAATGCGTTTTGATAAGCAATAAAATCTCTAGCTTCACATTTTATTTTGGATCTTACCGAAAAACTAACTGCGTAAGCTAAATCGGGTGATAATCTACGTTCTAAATGTTTGTGCAAATTATCAACTTCACTAATAAAGACTGACAAATTTTGGCCAGGTGAGTATTCTGGGATAGCATGCATCAATAAATTGATTTCACTTCTGTCTGTAATTAAATTTTCGGATGGGTTCATTTTTGGTGAATTAAGTTTAGATTCGCGTATTATGTTTGATTTAATTTTATAATTATCAGTTATTTGTGTTCCTAATCTCACTTTTTTCACTTTCCGGATTTGAATGAATCATTAATTAAAATTTAAAGCAATTACGAGTTTTAAGGATAAAGAAAACAAAGGACTTACAGCACTAGGATTTGCATCTTATGGTGAGTGAATCCCTAAATGTATCTTCTCCTCTGGACTCGTCGTTGGGTTTTCTTTCACGCGAAGACTTGAAAGCCACCTGGACGTGCAGCTCCCCCAGGGATAGAAATCACTTGCAGTGGGTCGATCCCGTCGATAGGTTAACACTTCCAGTCGCGAAAATCCTGTTCGCAGCGCCAGTTAAGTTTCACAAATTGTGAATTATGTTTTTAAAAAGATTTTATTTTCTATTTCCTAATGGATTACAACATGTTTACTTTTCAAGAGCTAGAATAATACTGTTAATTGTGGGAGCGCAAAATGTAGCGTTTGGAAAAAACTGCATGATAAGATGCGGCGCAGCTGCCCTGGAATCTGCATATTCGGCTCCGCGGATGACACGTGCGGGATATAATTATATACTTAAATATAATTTTCCCGGCGCATTCACCATTTCTGACAACATATAAAATCTTACAAATTTAACGCATAACTAAAAAAAATGTTTCTTCACGTAAATACTTAAATCACCGACAGAAACTAATCAATACATTAAAAACACTTATTAACTTGTAGACTGCAAAATCTATAACGAAGAAGATCCCTTAGGAATGGACGATAAGAAACTAATCTGTGTGTTATTAGCTATAACTATGCATGACAATAACTTAACTAAATATCTGTTTCCCGGCGCATTCACCATTTCTACCAAGAATATTAAATATTATGAACACCAGTCTTAAGCTAGAAAAAAATCGTTATGGTTATCACTTAAGCATAAATGTATAATTAATGCAAATCACCTTCGACACACGCCGTCGCTGCACATACTCTGGTTGGGAAATTTATGTGCATAATTTCGCGCATACACCATCTCCAGCACATATTCCCACCAGCGTTCTTCTTCGCGCGCCCCGCAACATTAACCGTCCCCGTGGCGGCGTTCACTTGTTTCAGATATTGCATTACATAACATTACACAGGAGCAAGATTATAATCTCCCGTAACGGGTTATTGGGTCATCGTGCAGGGCAATTTTTACTTTCTAATGGTTTTCCGATACCCTCTCCCCTACCGCCGACCATCTATTTTTAACAACCCTCGTACACCGCCGTTATTAATAACGCTCCGCTGGTAATCAAAAAAAAAACAGAACTAAAATTAACGACGACACGCTACCTGCACTTAAATTGCATTTTGGCAATAAATAATATTACTGCTTTTAATGAATTGAAGCATCAATACGATCATAAAAAAATGTTTCTGTTATTGTCGACCACAGCAATAAGAGCTAATCTACATATTACACCAGGGCTCTCAAAACTCTCCAGCCTTAGGGTCATACTGTTTACTCCAGTAAGTTCCAAGGACCAAAACCGTTTTAATTTTTCTGCCATTATCTATAATTTCTAGACGCGAGCATACACTTAGAGCTATTCGATGACACGGGCCGGATTGAAGACACTGGCAGGCCGGATTTGGCCAGCGGGCCGAATTTTCGAGACCCCTGCATTACACTGCATTCATCATTAAATTGAAGAGGCGAAACTCCATTGTTTTATTTCTACACACAATTATTTTATGAAAATCTTGTTTCATCCAACCTTTTTGATTTCACTAATAACTCTCGTATGAATGACGTGAGGAGTTCAGTTCCGAGGCGGATAAAGGCCGTAGGCGGCATAAATATTAACAGATGCGTGAGGAAATTAGAAGTTACGACAGGTTCTTCTTACCTCGCACATCACCCCCCTCGCCCTGGTTTTATTTATTCAGCCCCCGGAGCGGTGACGTGATCCGCGGCTCTCCCTTCACCCTCGACAGCCGCCTACAAGACCACACCGCCCCGCCAGCCCCGGATGCTATAGATTACATATTTATAAGGATCCCTCGGCTATACGCACACAGAGATGTTCTCAACATCATATATATACATCATGTGTTGACGAAGTAAACACATGAAATGTTTAATAGGTTTGAGAGAGTATACACATACTTTCATGTCATCATTTAAATTAGAAACTCGATTTTATTTCGATTATTATAAATAAACTAATCTGTTGTGTTAAACAAACAAATGAAATTGTTTATTTTTTAGTTACTGTACTAGATACATCTATATATCCATTCTAGTCATAATGAGTAGTGTAGTACTAGTAGTGAGTAGTTAAAAATAATCTAAAATCATAGCTTTTCTATCAAACCTATTATGTATGTAATATTATTTCAAGTTTTAATGCCGCAAACAAACTTATATTTTACGGAAATTATAATCGACGTCCTCCCCTGCCGCTGACTACCCCGTGTTGCCCGTGTCGTTAATTTTCTCACGGGCAGGGCGCACGTTTTCCGTTTTATTGCGGCTTGTTATTACCGCCCGACTGTTTAATAATAACAGTAATAAGTCTAAATTGCGACCGTAAAAATTAATAAACTCCGGCGGCGAAACGAGGCAACAACGGGCCCTCCGCCGGCAGACCGACGACGCACCCAATAAAACGAAGGGGGTGGCTCTAAAACCGACGGAACATATGTTTAATTACACGTCGGCAAATAAAGTTTATCGTAAGTGATGGCAAGGACGATGAGATTGTTATATCGAACGTTTTCTTTCCTGTTGGTTCCTATTTCTGGTACGAGTTCCAAACAAACTCCAGTTGTGGTTATATTCAATCTTTTTAACAATCAACTCTATGACGAGATCGTAAGACTCAACCTGGGCAAAGGCGTAAGCACCATAGCGTATGCGGATGGTCATGCGGTCATTGTGAGGGGCACGAAGGCAGAGGACATAACCTAGCATCCTCGCTTATGTCCTGTGCCTTCGTGCCCCTCACAATGACCGCAAGGCCATCTGCATACGCTATGCCAGGAACTGGCTATCGAACAAAGGTCTGCAACTCGCCCCACAGAAATCAGAACTGGTGATCCTACAGGGCAGGAAGACCCTAAAAAACATCAGCGTAGAAATTGACGAAGTTAAAATAACCAACAAGAAGTCTTTAACGTATCTAGGGATTGATGTCGTCCAAATCTACATATGGGCCAACATATCGAAAGAGTGGCCAGGAAGGAACAGACCAGACTCATGCCAAACATTAGAAGTCCCTCAGGGGCGAAGCGAAGAATACTATGCTAGGTGACCTACTCCATTATTCTGTTTGCAGCCCCAGTGTAGCGGAATTGGCTCAGATTCGAAAAATACAAAAAGATGTGGGAGAACGTACAGCTGAGGTGAAACCGATCCACCTACTTGCCCAAGAGAGAGTGATGCCCCCTTTGACACAGAATCGGCCGAGAGCAGGAGAGCGAGGTCCCCGGCTCAATATGAAAAGAATGAAAGATGAAAGGCCATAAGGCGCAATGGACAGAAAAACTAATAAACGACGTGACACCGTGGGTAAAGCGAAACTTTGAGGAACTAACCAACTTCCTGACACAATTTAAAACTGGACACGGCTGTTTCGGGACATACCTCCACAAATTTAAACATAGAGATGACAATAGTTGCATGTACCCGCAGGAGCATCTTGAGGTGCGACAGGTGTTCCAGCATTCGGAGCACAACCGAAGAAAAGCTACGAGAAAATCTACACGTGGAGAACATAATTATTATAATCCTTCTAAACGAGGAAAAATGGATGCTGGTGAGCGATATGATAACAACCATCCTCCAAACTTTAGAATCAGATGACCTGCAGAACAAAGTGCAAAAAAATACAGAGGGACAGCAATTCTTAACATCTAGGGCTTGACAGAATGCAAGTCCGAGCGAACACATCCTGATGTAATGCTAACGCCAAGTGTAAGAGGGATTACTGGATGAAAGCTCCACACTCAGGCTGGCAGAGCTTCCCCTGAACCACATTTAAACAAAAAAAAACTTCATAACTAAATTATTAATGTAGGTCAACATAACTTAAGCCAACATTACCTAGCAATCATAAAAAAAACCTAACATATCTATCAATGTCAAGTTAACCTAATCTAACCTAAAATATATTTATCTCAAGTTAACCTAACTTAACTTAAAATCTATAAAAACTTTAAATTAACTGAAAGTATAAAGATAACCTAAGCTAAACTAATTCTTTCAATATTAACCTAAACTGTACTTACATAAATTGTATTATTTAATACAACCTAACCTAACTGAACCTAACATAAGTCTATAAAGAAGCTAAACTCATTCCAACATCATCTGATAATATCAAGATAAACTAACATTAAAAAATTTATAGATAATAACCTAATTTATCCTAAGATAAAACATTGAAAGTGTATTTTTTTCTATAAACACAATAAGTAACTTCTCCCATTTACGTATGAAAAAATTAATCCTCCATAAAACCACCCAAGGCCGCGCAGAAACGAGCAATGCGTTCATTGTATTTCTCGATTTTTTTTTCATGGAATGTGTGACATGTCGCACCATCTTGTTGAAACCAAAAATTTTCATTTTTATCCAGTTGTGGATGAAGAAAACCAATCAGAACGCATATTTCTTTAACAGTCGCTGTTCACAGTAACGGCAGCTCTCTCATGATTTTCAAAAAAGTGCGGGCTGGTCACTCTTCCTGTTCAGAAGCCAAACCACACATTCATGCGTTGTTGATGCATCTCATCTTCTACAGTCACTTCGGTGTAAGATTAATCTTGTACGCATACATTTTCAGAGCTTATGAATGGATTACATGCATTGAACTTGTTCATAAATTCAATTGTGGGGCTCGTCGGCTACACGACTTTCTTGTATTCGAACAGAATCCTGTCGTCCTGTCTCAAACTTTCGGATTAACTTCTGAACTCAGGATTCAGTTGGAGAAGCGTTACATCCGAGTGTAATACGCAATTCTTGAATGGTTGCCGTGGGACTTTCACTCATTTTTATAATATTATAACTTTTTATCATTTGGATACGTTGCTTAGTTGTCATCTGCGATGAAAATAAACATCAAACTACAATGCTCAACACACAAAAGCTATCAGGCTATAATATAAAACGACTGCTAAACGTCATATGACAACATAGCGCCAAATTCAAATTCTTCCTTATTTTCTGAACATCCTATATATCAAATGCTCAGTCTAACCGAGCCATCCAACAATATCAAGGTAACGCAACCTAAACTTTATGTCGATATTATTGTATACTAGCCACGCACGATTGGAAGTAACTCTCAGAATCCGAATATCAATTCTTGATACCATCTTGGAGTCTCTATTATCTAGCGCAACATAATTTATTCTATAAGGAAACCTAATCTAAAAGGTGTGCATCAATACCAAGCTAACCCAAGCAAATTTGTGTTTATCGTTATTGAACTTAATGTAATTTTTCTTAATACTTAGATCTATCTAAGGGTTCATAATCTCGAAGGCGAACCTCTGGGTCTATTTACTTCCCACATTTTGTTTTTTTTTTGTATGAGTTCGTCTACCTACCTGCGAATCGAAGGACAGACCAGTGGTATCCCAATTAGGCATTCTTCGCCTGGTCCTGTCATACCTTACCTACAATTGATGCTTCTGCGTTTTCTCTTTCTTATAATTACCCCGCAAAATAAATCTGTATTGCGCTATCAAATATTATTTTCTGCTGAAGAAGAGATTGTATTTAGCAATATTTTTAAAGTGGCTTAATGTATTTTTTTCTTAAGATTTAGTCCCATCTAAGGTTGTGAGCAACCTTCACGGCGAACCGCTGGGTCTAATTACTTCCCACATTTTTTTTTTTGCATAGAAGATTCTTTAACATACCTGCACATCGGAGGACAGACCAGTGGTATCCCTATTAGGCATTCTTCGCGTGGTCCTGCCAACACCCATAACTTACCTACTATTCGCTTCTGCGTTTCTCTTTCTTTGGTCCATCTTCCTTATATAAGTACCTCACAAAACAAATCTGAAGCTATCAAATTTTCCTTGCTGTTGAAGAGCGAAGAAGAAAACTCGTGGTGACATCCTACAATCTTCTGAGGTAATGCCAGATCTTAGAAAAAAATAGTGTTCTCGACCTTACTTGCATCTCTACAATAGACGCAAATGCTTTTGAGTAGTCATGTACTTACAGAAGGTGGTAGTTTACCTTCGCATATTATTTTTCTAATCAATATTAAATTCGAGGAAACAGATAGATAGATAGATGTTATATGCGACCTTTTCAGATCTATTGTGGATCCCTACTTATCTCAGATGACCAGCTCTAGCTTTGCCTCTTTGATTAGTCCTATTAGCCCTGCCAGAGTGGCTTGGGTATAGGTCTCCACGCTTGGGTTTGTAGTGCCCAACTTTTGATATCTAATCCTTGCTAAACCCTCGCAATGGCATGAAACGAGTCCTCTTCTAGTTCTAGGCAGAATCTGCATGGTGCTTCTTTCACCAGGTCTTTTTGCTCAGATGTTTGTTGAAGCAGTGTCCTGTCATCAGACCTACTATTTTTTTGACCTTTTCCTATCTTGGTTCAGAAGTTCGGTCGTGAATTTTGACGATTGTTTCTTAAGAAACTGTTTTGCCTGTCTCTGTCAGGTTTGGGCCTGTGTCTCCACCCATTTTTTATGGATCGTTTGACTGCGATTTTGGAGATTCCGTAGCCAATTACTGCTTTTTACGAGTCTTATTTGGCCAGTTCGTCAGCTTTATCATTCCCTGGATGTCTTCTGCTTCCTGTGACCCATGTGATTGTTACTTGTTTTATGACTGTCAAAAGCATATATACAGTCCCTCACTAGCTTAGATTCGACCTATGTGGAGCTTAGTGCTCTTAGGAAACAATCTAGCCTTAGTATTTGTAACAGTACCAATAAATATTATGATTAACCTAACATTAACTGATTTTTCTTAATGTCAATATTAGTTGTCAAGCTAATCTATCCTAAACTTTTTTTAATCAAATGAAAATAAAACTAATCTGTCCTAACCGTTTTTATCAAATGAAAATGAAGCTAATCCAATCTAACCTAGCCTGTAAATAAAAATATAAATCAACAGTTTAAATAAAACACTTTATAACTTTGTTTTACCACTATATTTTGTATAACTGTGACTAGTTTCGATCATCAGCTTATGATCGAAACTAGTCACAGTTATACAAAATATAGTGGTAAAACAAAGTTATAAAGTGTTTTATTTAAACTTTTTATCAAAATGCACCACCAAATGAACGCCGATATCATACAAGAATACAAATAAACTGGATTGGCTTAGCTTTATTTTAGTAGATGAGAAGTGGTTAAGATAAATTAGGCAAGGTACCTTCGATACCAAAAACTAGCTTCTTTAACGTCTGCCTCAAGGAAAGGACGTTCCTTAGCCTATACAAAAAGGTGTTGTTAACAATAGAAATGTTCCCACGTCCCGAGGCGGGTTAGGTTAGGTTAGGTTAAATGGGGTACTTGTGAGATGTGTTAGCTTCTAGTGAACTGTGACCTAAAAGATCTATTGTTCTACCCATCACTTCCCAAGCAATCCCATTTTTGGACCACCTGTCCTCTGTGTGCTAACGTGGACAAAACGGCGGGTATTGTCCTGGACGCCGAGGGCAAGTTGCTGGAGAGTCTCATTAGTGACAGGTTGATCGATTGGCTCAACAACAACAGAGGACTGTCATCGAAGCAGTTTAAATTCATCAGAGGCAGGCCAACCGTGGACGCGCTGAATCTGGTAAGGAGGTTGGCCAAAGAGTGCAACCAGGGTCCGTTAAGGAGAAGAAAGCATTGCTTGGCTATCACGTTAAATGTCAAGAATATCTTCAATTCCATCCCTTGGCCATAACCAGGAAAGAGTCCCCAATCAAGGCAAGACAAGAGAGTTGGGCGGTGTTCCACAGGGATTGTGATAGGCACGCTCTTATGAAAAATCGTCCACAATGCGGCCCTGCTGGTAACCCAGGGGTACAGGTCGGTATCCTCGAATGCGATAGAGCCCCTGACACCGACTCTACATCCCACGCAGCAAGATGTCAGGGCTTGCCTTCTCAGTCTTTGGCAGGAGAAATTGAGCGCGAGAGTATCCTCATTCCATCCATCAAGAGACGCGGGAAGTTGGACTACCACCCCACACAATGATGCTTCATGGCCTACCTGTGCAGCATCGGCAAGATGTCTGTAGGTAGTGCCCTAACCCGCCAGATACGGCTAACCACTCACTCTTGGAGTGCCCCGACTGAAACAGTCAGAGGGAGCTGCTATGGGACACCATAGGTGCAGTCATCAACGCGAGTAATCTGAGGCTTGTGATACTGGAAAGTACCGAGAACTGGGGGGGGGGCACTCCCTCTCTTTTGCAAAACAGTTTTAACAAAAATTGAGAGATTTTCTATATACCCTACAACCATTCACAAGGGTTTGATTGAAGTTTTTGGAGAACATTACTCATCATGTGCAAGAAATTCAATGAATAAACTGTGAAAATAATTTAAAAAATTTCAGCATCAGACAGCGAACGACAGTTGAAGTTCCATTGTATATGTAGGGTGGGTGGGTAATCACTATCCCACTATCCAATCAGTAAAACATACGTGAGGGTTTTGATTTTTAATTTAATTTAAATAAAATCAATGATTTTTCATTTTATTTGATGAATTAAGCGAAAAAAGTCATTAAGTTTTCCAGAGTGTTTTGCTTGTAGAGTAACTGAGCCATTCAAGCAAAATAATGCGGGGGGGGGCTGAATAGACCTCGGTGTGATGCCGGAGTCGTAAATCCTTGAGTGGGATTAATTAAATTGACAGGATGGGATAGTGGGATAGGTTAGCTTAATCATAAACACTATGTCCATCAAAATAAACCTAAAACCATCCAGCCTATACCTGTAGATAAAAAGCTGGGAAATCGCTGTGGTTATCCACTCAAACAGGCTTCTAGTTCATCGCTTAGACAATTGATGGCGCCTTTGTGGAAATATCTTAATCAAGATCATATTTCAAAATAATTTTGTAAGACATTAAAGTAGAGTCTTCTTATATTAGGCATAAAATGTCACGATCAATTAACCCTTGTTAAATTTTCACGCGTATTTACCTACAGGATGTACAACACAAACTACAGGACTGACCACAGACAGGGTGGTGTGTGTAGGCGTGCGTATGTATATATATATATATATATATATATATGTGTGTGTGTGTGTGTGTGTCAACAGGTCACGTTCGGGACGCTTGTTATTGTTGTTGTTGCAACATAACCTCAATCAATAGGGCGGCGTCACCGCGCTTAATGGAATCACGGCGCATTAGCTCGCCCTAATTGATCATAAAATAACCTCTGTCGGGCCGATTAATCTCCGAAAAACGGCAGCGCCCGCGGCCGGAAACGGACTAATTGCAGCGGGATTTTCGATCAGAGAGAGCGCGCGGCCATAACGCCACATAATCGTTTGTTTCGGCGATGCTCAAAGGTCCGTGTTTACTTGTGTGTACGTGTGTGTGTGTGTGTGGTTCGGTGTTGATTACCCTTTGTGGAAAAGTGCATTAACTGTTACGTTCAATCGTTTTGATGTTTTACACCTGGCCCTGTAGTTTGTACCTATATTTACTTCAAAGGTTTGAGTACATGAGTAATTGTTTTTCAATTCTTTTTAACACGTAGTTTATATTTTTCCAATACACTAGAAAATATAATCGAAATATCTTTGAAAAAAACATCTTTCATAATGCATCTGTTGAATTTTACTAAAATATGGAAATTTTATCATCTAAAGTTGGCAAAATAGCAACAGTAAAGAAGGTTAATAGCAATTTTGGGATAGGAACGAAATTATTAGCTACTTACCATATAATTTCGAGAAAATTGGAGTCTGGTAAGACGCCAACAGTAGTAGATTAGGACGATAACAAAAAATTTAATAATAGCTTTAGAAAAAAGTTTTATCATCAATTACAAAAAGGCATAAAGTACTCCTGGATAATTAATTATTTTCCAGACTTGTAACCATTTAGAGAAAACCTGAGTGCGGTGGAACGCTACATTCATAAACCAGGAAGAAACGACAGTATTACAGTCTTTCTCAAGGATAACTTTTTAGAAAAACTTGTATCAACTAGAAAAATTGCAGGAATTTCCTTTGATTGTAATTTCTTCAACATTTTTTCCTGATATTGAATTAGAAAAACTTGTTTCAACTAGTAAGAATGTAAGAATTTCCTTTGATAGTAATTTCTTCAACATTTCTTCCTGATATTGATCAGATTTTTGCAGTGTAATTTTTGTTGGATAAAATTTCGGTCGTCACGTCCGTATGAAATTATCATGTGAGGAGGGTGACGGCGAAGAACATTCCGTGGAGCGTGTCCGAAATTTATGCGCCCGCCGTTTGATTTGTGACGCGTCCCCTCGCGCATGCATATACATATATATTTGAACGGTCCACCCCCTCGCACACACACACACAGCGCCCCCCGCTGATAAATAATGTGCCGGCGCGACGCCCCCGCGCGGAACTCGCGCGCCATTTATTCGGCGCGGCACAAAAGCGGCGCTATTTGCGGCGACGGGCGTCGATAAGTGCCCGTGGACAATTAGGGAAATGGACGGGGCCCATTAAATTTTTCCGATTGACGCATCCGTTTCCGGATGCCCACCGGACTGGACTCCGGACGGCCGTCGATCAGTCGACGACCGGAAAATTTTTTCCCGCGCAGGATTAATTTTCGCAATTCAAACATTAAATGGACTCGAAAACGAATACTACTATTACATGAAGAAAAAAAAAATGGACAAACACTGAATTAAAGTATGGCTTTCATTAAAAAAAGAGAGAGAGAACTAGTGTATCTAATGATACGTAGAATTCATGAACTGATGATGTGACAAAGTATTTAACATTTTTCTTTCATAATATCAGCCAATATTGAAAACCTATACTTTCTATAAGACGTAGCTCTTGGACAAATCAGATCTTCTCAACTTTTTTGAATCTTCCTTGTTCAATTATTGAAGGATGATATTCCTTGGTCATTAAGAAGAGAACCTCTTCAAGTTCTGATCTTCAATAATCTGTCGTTAAGCTTTAAATATTCATATTAACTTTTTGTGTTGAAAGTAAAACAGGAATAAACCATAAAATGGACTGATCCTACAACGACATCAATTACTAGGCCTCTAAGAAGATTTAATGATTAAATCGTATCACTACCATCTACATCAAAAAAAAACCCATCACGAATTGGGTAAGCTAAGCTCAATTATTAGCACAAGACAGAAGATAAGAGACAGAGGGCAGAAGACAGAAGACAGAAAACATAAGACAGAAAACATAAGACAGAAGACGGAAGACAGAAGACAGAAGGCAGAAGGCAGAAGGCAGAAGACAGCAGATAGAAGACAGAAGACAGAAGAAAGAAGACAAAAGACAGAAGACAGAAGACAAAGAACAAAGGACAGTAAATAGTAGATAATTGACAGTATGCAAAAGACAGAAGGAAAAGGATTGATAACATAAGACGAAAGACGAAATTATCATTGCATTTGTTTAATACATATTAACAAAATTCGCTGCTCTACATCCCTAAAAAACAACGAACCTCAACTATCTACAAAAAACGATCTATCCTGACGAGGTATTAAAACACAATCCGCCGCCGATTTTCATTACACAAAACTCAACCCCGGCCAGATTTTCATAACGCGATAAATCATGTACTTTCCACCCGCGTTTTCCAGGTCAATAACTTTAGAAAATCAATGGGTCCCCCCACCCCGCTTGTAATTCACGCGACAAGGGTGAAATATTCATGGAGCCGTGTGTGTGTGCACGGGGATGACCATTACCGTTATTGTTGTTATTGTTATTGCCGGATAATTACCCTTATCTGGGGAGGTCCGATTAACGGACACGCGATGCCCTCTTGTTCCCATTCCGCACACACACACACACACACACACAAGTTTGTATTCAGAGTTCCGGGATTCCTCCAGAGAATTCGCTGCTCCCGCACGGAGCCTATCTTTATTATTTAGTATTTATTCAACCTCGTCGAAGGGTAGGAATCGCATAAAACGCGCGCGTATAAAAAAACGCGCATAAATGTCGTGAGCATGCTTTTTTTTTTCGTATCCGCCTTGATATAAAATTATTATTTGTTAGGAATCGAGCTTGTTTTTTTTTTATTCCTACGTAAGAGAAGCGCTGTTGTAAAAGGAGCGTATTACGTCATCTGAGGCATAAATTCTTATGATAGAGATAAAGCTGTATGGATGATAATGGAAGTTATTAGCTATCAAACAGCCTCGCGCAGATTTTAGGGTAGGGGTAACATGATTCCAACTGCTTGGTAATATATGATAACCCTTGAATTGTACATGGAGATAAGGTTCCAATATTTCGGTGATAATAATTAATAATGTTATAGAAGAAGCTATAGATTTGCTATTTTTACTTCTCACACAAAAAAAAAATAACAAAATAAAAGGTTGTACAAGAGTATAGGTTCTCTTGTACAACCTTCTATTTTGTTTGTTTTTATGTGTTAGAAGTAAAAATAGCAAATCTACAGCTTCTTATATAATATTATTAATTATTATTCAACAAGATGGTGCAACTTGATATACATCCAATAAAACGGTTATTAAATGTATAAAATAAATTTAATGCAGCAGCTATTATTATATTTCAAACAAAAATACTTTTAGTATTTAAGAAACAAAAACAGTAACATATTTATTTATAGGTTGGAGAGGTATTCTCTAACCTAACCTCCACACTCAATGAATTCAATAATTTACTCCAAAGGTATAAAATATATTAAGTCCAATATGTTTAAATAATAAAAATTTAAATTATTTTTTTAATCTTCGCTTAGCGTACTCTTGACCTACCCTAAATACCTTCATATTGCGCTAGTGTACCCTTGACCTACCTCAATGCATAGTTCATTAACCTAGAGTACTCGTGACCTAATTTAAATATCCGCCACGTTCGCCTTGCTCTAGTATAATCTTGACCTACATCAACTATATTACGATTGTGGTAGATCAAGAGTACGCTGGGGCAATGCAAAATGTGTTAAGGTAAATCAAGAGTACGCTGGATTACCAAGATAGAATATGTCAATGCATTATACCTTGATGTAGGTCAAGAGTACGCTAGACAATGAATATTTTGTTAGGGTAGGTCAAGAGTACGCTAACGTTTTATGAAGGTATTTAACGTAAGGCCCATGAGATAAAAAAAATTGAAAGGAAGAAAAAATATTTCAATTTTATGAAAAAAAAAATATCAAAATTACGAAAATGTTTTGAAAATCTAGAAGACAAATAAAATTCTAGAACCCTCAAGTGAAATATTGACGTAATTTAGAAGAGAAATTACTGGAAAAAATAATACAAGAATTGCTAGAAAATTTAGGAAGATAAAGCAAGAATTTTGTCAAACATTATCTATAATGAAAAAATAAAATTCTAATTATAAGAAAAATATCAAAAATGAAGAAAATCTTATAATAGAGATGAAAACACGTTGGAAAATTCCAATAATATAAAATGACAAATGCTGTATAATGAAATGAACAATAGAAATGAGGAAAAGAAAATTTTCGAATGTTCTAAAAATCTATTCTCTTAAATGTAATATATAAGAACATTGTTGAAATCAGGTAGAGCAATTCTTACAAGTCTCAAAAAATTTTCAGAAATCTGAAAAAGCAAAATTCTCTAAAAATTGGAAGAGAAATTTTTAGAAAATCTATCCTCTAAAATATAATGTAAAAGAACATTCCCAAAATTAGCTAGAGAAATACTTTCAAAATTCTAAAAAAGAACAGAATATTTTCGTAATCCAAAAAACAAACAGAAGACAAAAGACAAAGGACTGAAAACAGAAGGTAAAAGACAGTCCTGTCTTCTGTCTTTTACCTTCTGTTTTCAGTCAATTGAAAATTCTTTAAAAATGAAAGAAAATTCTAAACCCTTAAAGAAAATTATTATAAAATTGAAGAATATTTTGGAAAATTCCGATAACAATAAATCAATAAATTTTAGAAACGCGGAGAAGAAAATTATGGAAAGTTCTAGAAGTCTAACCTCTAAAATATAATAAGAACATTCTTGAAATTAGGAATAGCAACTCTTAAAAAAGTCTCAGAAAAATGGAAAGTTTTCAGAAAACTAGAAGAGGAAATTTCTGTAAAAATGGAAGAGAAAGTTTTGGAAAATTATGGACCATTAAAGAAAATTCTCACAATTTGAAAACAAACAAACACAATAGATAAAACACAAGACATAAAAGGAAAGGCAAAAAGGAAAAGGCTAAAAACAAACAAACAAAAAACAAATGACGAATGACAAATAATAAGGAAACAAATCATTGTATGGAAATATTAGCTTGATGTGAAGGCAATAAGTTTAAATTATGCGTAATTTTAAATCCTCATTAAAGATAGCAAATGATATTTAACATATTGTAGATCTGTAGATTGTAGATAACAGATTATGTCAAATAATAGCTGAGAAATGCCACATTATAAATAAACAGATGACAGGTAATCGATGACAAATGTCATATGACTTATGACAAATTATATTTTTGAAGAAAACAGACAATATATTTGTAATGACAAGAAGATTCCAATGGAAAAAATTATATTAAAATCACCGTTTCAAAAACCACGAAAACAAAATTTAAAGACAGTGTTGAAAAACTGTTACAGATTGAAACAACAGTCTACAAAATTTTATAAACCTATAAAGCGAGTTATTAATAAATTCTAGAGATGTTAGAAAAATTCATAGAATTTACTAATTTTCGAGAAGGAGAATTGCTACAAAATTCTTGAAAACTAAACATAGTCCCAAAAATTTCACAAATCTGAAAGAAGAATTGCTTTTGAATTCTAGAACTTTTTAATATACCCAAAGAAATCTCGAAGAAAATTTACTGAAAAATCTGATAAAAATTCCGATAACATAAAGCAAACGTCTGTAACATTTTAGAAATTTGCAACAAAACAAATTTTACCCAATTTATAGAAATATTAAATGCAAACAGTTAAATTAAATTAAATTAAAGAAATTAAAGAAATTTATTTCTCAACAGGCAGTGCCTTATTACAGAGAAATTATTACAATAAATACTTAAGGATAAATAATATAAAATAAGATATATGCTACCTATTTCCTAACTAATGATACAAATTAACATAATCCATTACTATTATTATCATATATAAGCTCACTAATACGTTCTAATATAAACAGGACTTTAAATCCTTTGAAAATGATCTTAAATTTGGATCAAATATATCAACACAATAGTTAATAAATTATGCGAGAAAAATTGCAAAACTCTTACAAATTATAACAAAATATTTGATAATTTTATAAATCTAGAAAATGAATTGAAGTTATTAAAGAAAATTC
This sequence comes from Ontholestes murinus, assembly GCA_963969525.1. Lineage (NCBI taxonomy): Eukaryota > Metazoa > Arthropoda > Insecta > Coleoptera > Staphylinidae > Ontholestes > Ontholestes murinus. The sequence continues at coordinate 7,964,588 of OZ018393.1, forward strand.
CAGAAATTTTGAAAAATATTTACAAATTTTCCAAATTTAGACGACGATTCCTACAAATTCTTAAAAACTGAAATTTTAGAAATCTGAAAGACAAATTGCCTGCAAATTCAAGAATCCTTCAAGAAACTAAAAATTTTAAAGAAAATATACTGAGTAATTCTAGAAATCTAGAACAATCTGGATGAATTCGGAAAACGGTGCAAAATTCCAAAAAACTGAAAGAAGAAGTGTGCAAAATTCTACAAATCTGTACATTTCTTAGACAAAATACAGAAAATAAGACAAAGACAAAAGAGAAGAAACAGGGGAAAGAAGACAGAAAAAAATTGATAGAGAAATACAAAAGACAGAAAACATACAAGATAGAGGACAAAAAATGGAAGACAAAACAGAAGAAAAAATATAGAAGACAAAGAATAAAGAACAGACGACAGCTAATGTCTTCTGTCGTCTGTTCTTTATTCTCTGAGAGTAGACAGAGAACAAAAAACCGATGACAGAAAACAGAATACGGAAGACAAAAGGCAGAAGACAGAAGACAAAGTACAAAGGTCAGACAAGAAAGGTAGAAGATAGAAAACAAAAGACAAAAGATAGAAGATACTAGTCAGAAGACAAAAGACAGAAGACTAAACTGAAATATTTTTGAATAAAACAGAAAACACATTTGTAATGACAAGAAGATTCCAATCAAAAAAAATATATTAAAATCACCGTTTCAAAAAAATCACGAAAACACAATTTAAATAAAAGACCGAAGACAAAAGACAGAAAACAAGACACAGACAAAAGAGAAGAGACCGGGGGAAGAAGATAAAAAACGGAAGACAGAAAACATTATAGATAGAAAACAAAAAACAAACGACAATAGACAAAACATAAAAGACAAAATACAGAAAACAGAAGACAGAGAACAAAGAAGAGACGAGGAAGGCACAAGATAGAAAACAGAAGATAAAAGAAAGAAGACACTGGACAAAGAACAAAGGACAGACGACAGAAGATACAGAACAAAAAAACATATGCCAAAAGACAAAAGACTGAAAACAGAATACAGAAGACAGAAGAGGAAGGCAGAAGAGTACAAAAGACAGGCGAGAAAGGTAGAAGATAGAAAATAAAAGACAAAAGGCAAAAGATAGAAGATACTAGACTGAGAACAAAGGATGAGAAAGAAAGATAGTGTTATATATTGTAAATAATATATGTTTAAATATTCGCGGTCAAAGTTTAAACACAAACTTAATTGAAGATTGTACCACAGCGCCACACAAAAATCGAACCAGTCAATGAATGTCTTCTGTAGAATAAAGTTGTGCTACAAGTAAAAGTGTTCCGTTGATATTACAATATTTCATTTTGTGTTTATAACCCCGATTAAATACAACCAATACGTAACAGATAGACGATACAAGCCATGAGACCGAAGATAGAAGAAAAAGTACATAAGACAATACACACAGAACATAAAATAGACGACAAAAGACAGCAAACAAAAGATAAAAGACAGAAAAGAAAAAACATGGACCAGACGAGAAACAACAGAAAAAATAAAAAATAAACGACACTAGATAGAGAACAAAAGACGACCAGAGATAGAAGACAGAAAGACAATAAAATTAAATTAGGAAGAGGAATTCTTACAAAAGTCTCAGAAATATGAAAATTTTTACAAATCTGGAGGCGGAAAATTCTCTAAATATGGAAGAAAAAGTTTTGGAAAAATATAGACCCTTGACAAAAATTCTTGCAATTTAAAAACAAGCCAAAACAAAAGACGAAAAACAAAAAAAACAAAACACAAACGACGAAAAACAAAAAAAATCCTAAGACAAAAGACATGAGAGGAAAACACATAAACAAAAAAACCAATGACAAATAATTTTTAAAAAAATAATAATTGTATTTAAGTATTCGCTTGAAGTGAATACAATCATTTTAAATTATGCGAATCCTTATTAAAGACAACAAATGATATATTGTATGTCTCAGATAAAATGTTATGACAAATAATAGGTCACAAATGCCACATTGTAAATAACAGATGACCAATAATAAGAGGTCATAGATTATAGATGACAAATGACGTGTGACTTATGACAAATACTAGGAAATAAAACATAAAAGAGGAGATTTTGTACGAATAGAATATTTTGTAATAAAATAGAAAACATATTTGTAACGACAAGAAGATTCCAATAAAAAAAAAATATATTAAAATCACCGTTTAAAAATAAATCACGAAAACAAAATTTAAAAGACAAAAAAACAAAACACGGACAAAAATGAGAGAGAGGAGAAAGAAACAAGGACCGAAGATATTAGATAGGGAACAAAAAACAGATAACAAAAGACAGAAAACAAAATACAGAAGAGACTAGACAAAAGACAAAAAACAGACGAGAAGGGCAGAAGCTAGAAAACAGAAGACAAAAGATAGAAGGCAAAGAACAAAGGGTAAACGACAAAAGGCATTAGATAAAGAAATAAAAACAAATGACAAAAAAGACAGAAAACAGAATACAGAATACAAAAAGCAGAAGATAGAAGAAAAAGACATAAGGCAAAGTATCAAAGACAGACGAGAAATGTAGAAGATAGAAAACAAAAGACAAAAGATGACAAACGACAGAAAACAGAATATAGAAGACAGAAGAGAAAGATTGTACTCTTTCTCTTCTGGACAGAAGAGAATCGTAGAAGATAGAAAACAGAAGAGAAAGAATACAAAGGACAGACGAGAAACGTAGAGGATAGAAAACAGAAAAAGATAACAGACAAAAGATAAAGAACAAAGGACAGATGACAAAAGACAGAAAACAATAGATAGAAAATACTAGACAGAGAAAAAATAGGCGATAAAAGGCAGAAAACTGAAGATAGAAGAAAAAGTACATAAGACGCTGGATACAGAACAAAAAATAGACGACAAAAGACAGCAAACAAAAGATAAAACGCAGAAGAGAGAAAATAGGGACCAGTAGACAAACAACAGAAATAATAAAAAATAAAATACGCTAGATAGAGAACAAAAGACGACCAAAGATAGAAGACAGAAGACAGAAAGGCAATAATGACGAAGAGACTGAAGAAAAAAGACAAATGGCAAAAGATAAATAACAAAAGACTGTATACAAATGATTGATTACAAAATGTAGAGGACGAATGGCAAATGACTATGAGCAATAACAAAAAATTGAAAATTTGTATGGAAATATTTTTTTAGATGCAAACAACAAGTAAAAGATGATATTTTTCAGATGATAGTCAGATAAGAGATTAAAATAAATAATAGACGACAGATGACAAATAAACAGATGACAAGAAAATTAAAAGCAAAACAAATTACAGATGACAAATAAATATCTTTAGGAAAATAAAATTCCTTATAATTAGAAAAAAAAATCCGTTTTTTCTAATTATATGGAATTTAATTTTCCTGTAACTGTAATTTGTTTTGCTTTTAATTTTTTGTCATTTGTCGTCTATTATTTATCTTAATCTCTAATCTTGATATCATCTTTTAAATGTCATCTTTTACTTAAGAGTTTGCATTTTAAGAAATTTTTCCATACACATTTTTCAATTTTTTGTCATTTGTCATTAATCATATCCCATTTGCCATTTACATTTTGTCTTGTGTCGTTGTTTTCAATCATTTGCCTACTGCCTTTTGTTGTTTATCTTTTGCCACTTGTCATTTCTCTTCAGTATCTTGTCATATTGTCGTTATGTCTTCTACTTATTGTCTTCTGCCCTTAATCTTTAGCCGTCTTTTGTTCTGCATCCAGTGTCTTCTATTTTTAATCTTTTCTGTTGTTTGTCTTCTGGTCCCTGTTTTCTCTCTTCTGTCTTTTATCTTTTGTTTGCTGTCTTTTATCGTCTATTTTTTGTTCTGTGTCTAGCGACTTCTGTACTTTTTCTAATATTTTCGGTCTTCTGTCTTTTATGATCTATCTTTCTTTCTCTGTCTATTATTTTCTACCTTTTGTCATCTGTCTTTTGTTCTTTGTCTACTATCTTCTGTCTTTTGTCTTTTTTCTTCTATTTTCTATCTTCTACCTTTCTCGACTGTTCTGTTTATTCTCTCTACTATCTTTCTCTTCTGTCTTCTGCCTTTTGTCTTCTGTAATCTGTCTTATGTTTTATATCTTATGCCTTTCTCGTCTGTTCTTTGTTCTCTGAATAGTCTCTTCTGTTTTCTGCCTTTTGTCTTCTGTATTCTTCTTCTTATATCTTTGGTCTTCTGTTTTATATCTTATACTTTTCTCGGCTGTTTTTTGTTATCTGTCCAGTCTCTTTTCTCTACTGCCTTTTGTCTTTTTATCTTACGCCTTTCTCATCTGTTCTTTGTTCTCTGTCTAGCCTCTTCTGTCGTCTTCCTTTTGTCTTCTGTATTTTCTTTTCTGTGTTTTGTTTTCTGCTTTTTGTCTCCTATCTAACGTTTTCTATCTTCTGTCTTTTGTCTTTCTTTTTCCCTGTTTCTTATCTTTTGCCTTTGTCTTTTGTTTTCTGCCTTTAAATTTTGTTTTCGTAATTTTTTTGAAACGTTGATTTTAATTTAGTTTTTGATTGGAATCTTCTTGCCATTACAGATGTGTTTTCTGTTTTCTTAAAAAATATCCCATTCGTACAAAATTTCCTCAAATGACAAATGACATCTGACTTATGACAAATACTAGGAAATAAAACATAAAATTATTTCCTAGTATTTGTCATAAGTCAGATGTCATTTGTCATTTGTCATCTGTAATCTTTAATCTGTAATCTGTCACCTGTCATTATTGGTCATCTATTATGTGTCACCTTTTTATTTATAATCTATCGTTTGTCACGTATTATTTGTCATAATCTGTTATGTGCGTTTGCTTAAACGGAGATTTTATTCTAATTATAGGGAATTTTATTTTTATCTTTTAATTTATTTACTTCTTTTTTAAAGATAGTAATAATAAAATATCTAAAATAATGCAGACATAAAAGGCAGATGACAGAAGAGCGAGGAGTTTTTCATACTGAAACAAAAGACACAGACTTTCTAATAACAAAAGATTCAAACAAAAAGGAATAAAATTTATGAAAGGAAAATAAATAATTAAAAAAACAGATGACCAATGACAGATATAAAAATAATATATTAAAGATAACTATTGACAAGTGACAGTTGTAAATAGAAGGCATATAATCGAGTATAAAGATCACAGAAAAGATATCTATAAAAATCTATATTAGTATTCTTTTTTATTTCATAGCAACAAAATTAATTTTTATAATGAAATTCTCTCTTGTTTCAGAAAAAAAAAAACATGATAGATGACAGATGTCAAATAACGAATAAAAATTAAGAAACGACAGACAAGTAGCAGACATTAGATTAGATAAGATTGGATCGTTAGGCTATAAACAGCCTTACAAGCACTGCGATCTTTTGTAGCAGACATAGCAGACCTATGACAGAGGAAATAGAAGGCAGACGACAAACGACAAATAAACAAGCAATCAGAGAAGTAGATAAGGTGCACCAAGATCTGTAAAAAAATCGTCTGTATTGATTTATTGGATCATCGAACAAGTCTTTTATATAGGAAAGATTTCAATAGAAAGGAATAAAATTACTTCTTTTAATAGATGATAAACTACGAACTTTTTACTCGTCCATTACTTGGTGAAACATAATTCAACGATTAGATAACAATAAGAATCATTTGGTTTGTGAAACTAATAAAACCAAGTGATTCTAATCGTTAATAGGTGACAGATGACAAATACAACTGACAAACGAGAGATACCAGATAACAGATTACATGACATAGATGACAGAGACAAAACCAATAACAAATGATAATTCATGAACAATAGATAAGAGATAATAAGACACTCAAAAATAGAGATCTGTTCATTATTTTTTTCAGTAAAGCAATGAACAATAATAGATGATCAATGACGGATAATAGATGATGGATGGCACAAATAAAAGACAGATCACAGAAGAGAGAACAGGTTATGAATGACAATTGAATAGCAAATAATAGGGGGTAAAGCAAGAAAGAATTAAATCATTATTAAAAACCTTATCTTATTTTGTTTTTCAAGGATAAATCATTTATAACGATAAGATGGTAATCGAAACTAATAGAATTAGTTGGTTAATACTTGATGATGGTCAATAAATTAGTAAATTTATAAAGTATTTTTCTTCCTATTGTAGACAATTTTTAGACAGATAAAACTTTGAAGACATTGTTTATACAGGGTGCCCCTAAAGAAATTTTATATTTAGTGGACCAATTAAAAAAAACAATAAGCTATTTGTCGAAAATGCTTGGAGATCAATTTATGACACCTCAGCTGGAAATCAATTTGCCAGGGAAAATTTTATTTTGACCAGCATCCTGGGGCTTTAATTCTTGTATCAATTGAATTTTATAGTGATGTAGCTGTCTTTGTGCTTAATACAATACCCGTTTCTGGTTTTTCCAATGTTATACCAACGTCTTCACTTGGCACCTCATTTAAGTTGAGAAAACCCCGAATATTACAAAATCTACGCGCTGCTGTCGCCCAATCAAAATATGTGTTAAACTCTAGCAGACACAACACGCGGTCCGCTCCCGAGAAACGTTCCATACCGAAGAGCCAGACTACCAATTGACACACCCTCCACATCCCTCAGATTCGTTGCATTTATGTAGGAAGCTAAGGAAATTTTCTTTTGGGACACCATGTAGAATCTACAGAAAATTTAAATAATAAATAATTAAGAACAGAAATTAATTCGAGTGGAAGACCATTGCAAAGCTTTTTACTGCTTTCACTCCGCCAATGATTCCTGCAGCCAAAATTTTTATATTACTTTTTTTTCATATTTAAATTAAATATGAATAACGAAGCTCATAAAGAATATAAATAATATCGCTATTCATTGTAAATAATTAAAATTTTAACCAACCCTTGCTCCATAGCATTAATTATAATTCCAAACATGTTATTATTTCCAACAAGACGGAGCCAAAAGTTGTAATCGCCGCGGGCTACCAGCGGTATCAGCCAGACGTCATCTCTGTGCGAAATATATTCCCGAAGTCCACTAATGTGTGTGTACGTTCGTTAAACACCGTCCGGACGGGGAAGTACACACAACTTCTGCGGTGTTTGCATTCCGGGATGTTCGCGAAAGTCAAATAGACTGCGAGTGTATGTGTGCATGTGGAAATCACGTTTCACTTTTAGTGTACGAGATCCGGTCGTTTCCGGGGCTAACTAAACGCCGCTCACTTTTCGGTCGGACCCTTGTAAATAGTTGATCCTCTTCAGCACCCAACAAGCCCCCCCCCCTCCCCTCTCTTTCTCTCTCAGGCCCAGCTTTTAGCCGCCGGCGGCAGCTGGGGAGATTGATTTCGTCACTTCAGCACCGTCGAGTTGAAAAGTTACTTTCCTGCCCGTGTGTAAGGGTAAGTGTGTGCAGTGATTCCGACGCCTGCAAACACCGCTTATTCGCTTTCGGGAATGTTTGACCTACCTTTACATACACACGTAACGTTTGTTTTCTTTCCGGGATTATTATTATTAAACGAGTGGATGCTGAATCGAAATTTAAATCTGGGTTAAGTTTAAATCAACTGAATAATTTGATGTTTTTTTTTTACTTGGTTAGTATTAGAGACTTCTATTTTAATAGTTTGTTATGGTAAGTATGTTGTCTTCAAACAGGTGATGAATGCTTGAAGCTATAACTTTGTAACATATTTTAGTCAGGAATTTTATAATAAAATGGGTTCATGAAACAGTAGCTTGGGATAAGTTAGACATTTCTTCTTGTAATTTTTAAATACTTCAATTGACCACCACCACTGTTCAAGGTTCATAATCTAAAGATTAAGTTGAACAACAATTCAAATACCGAAAATCGATGAAGTATAATCACCAAGATTTCATCATCGCTGTGGTTTTAGTACTTAAGCACTATAGTCATATCACGGTTACAACTTCCCTATATAACTAAGATTAGATTTATGGAAGTAACGCCGCCAAACAATATAGATCAGAGTAAGGTATTGGGTAGATGAATATATTCAACACTTCTAATGCTACTTTCTGGATGGAACCAAATTTTCAGATTGGGTATAGTAAAACACTTGTTTTGTATGGAACAAAACAAGTGTTTTACTATACCCAATTTGGGTAGATTAGATTTAATCTAAGGTATTGGGTAAGGTGTAAATCTTATATAATACCTTATTCTAAGACTAGTTCTAGTATTAAAATTACATTACTCATTCAATTATCTTAGTTAAACTTTAGATAGGTTGAACATTACAACTATAGGATAACTTCTATAAACAACACAAATTCACTGAATATTTCTAGTGAGTACAGTTGCTGTTCCGAATCCTCAGAGAGAGAGTAGTCACGACTGCGGCCGATAATTGAACGTTAATATTCGGGGCGCGAACGCGCGGATTTCCGGACGGTTCTGACCCACCGGAAATCGAATGCTCCGGGGAGATCCGCGCCAGACATTGATTTTTATCCGAAGCAGAGAACGCGTGCTGTGAATGCCCCCTGTGCATCGGGTTAAATAAAGAAAAAAGAAAATACACATAATCCCCAAATCCTCACTGGCCGGGCGATAATTGTTACAAATTCTTTCCGAGTTAAAAGCGGAATACAGAACATGATGTTGAGCAGCATCAGGTATGCGTTTTGAAAATAGTTCCGGCGTATTTACAAGCTTCAACTATTCGATCGAAGACACTTCAAACTAATCCGCGTATTGGATTTTAGATGTTCGGGAAACTATTCTGTTTTCCTTTCGAACGTTGAAAAGGATATCGATTTTCAGGAGCTGCATGACATTAAATGTGTCCGCTACCTTTGTACTCGGATGACTCAAACGTGTCTGTTACATGCAAAAGTTGAATCTTTAAAATCACCAAGCAAAAAAGAAATATCTCCTCCTCTTCTGTTCCCACCTTATCCTATACAAGCCTGAAACATTTATCTAATAATAACTATAAAAAATGCACAAATTGTCTATACTTACAATAACCTATTTTTTGCTTGTTACACTTCCACACTCTAAAAAAAATAAATCACTTCATCATTTGATTAATAACTACAGTCTCTCTGTTTTTCTGTAAAAGAAAAATAACCTAGACATCCGAAGACTTAAACACATCCTTCAATATATCAATTGGCTATCGCTCACGTTACAGAAAAACAAAACACGATCAATTTGTTTTGATGTATTCCTGGTAGGCTGTAAACAACTGAATGAGGGGGCGTAAAAGGTGGCCGGCTATAAATCGCTCGTTTTCCACTGTATTTGTAAACATTTTCCAATCAATCGGCTAAATATAATTCCAAACAACGACCCCGTCACTGGCGTAATTCATCCCCTTTCTATAAATATTTTTTTTTTGTGTTACCCCGTCCATTTTTCATTTCCTACGTGTGTGTATGAATGTGAATGCACGGGCTGACGGCGGCGGTGGTGGTGGTGGTGATGGTGGCGGGCCAGAGGGCGGTGTGACACGTTCGCGAAACAATGACTGCCCCCAAAACAAAGGACAATCGATTCGCGGCAAGTACACGCAAATTACCGCTCCGATTTATAGCACCGTGTGCACAGATATTCAGGATTGAAAATTTATGGGTGTTAATTGAATGACAATTTTTCGAAAATGCTTTGGAGGTTATGTTCAACTGTTTTCGAATGGAATTAATGTACCGATTCCCGCCAGAGTTGTACAATTTCATAAAACGGTACCACGAAATAATTAAGTTATTGAGTTAACCATTTCCAAAATTTAATTTATAGTGGTAGGTGATATTGACTTTTATTAATTATTTATTTTTCACTTTTAGGTTGCGTAATTACTTAAAGAGATTATAAATAAATCAAACCCATATCTTTATCAAATTGAATTGATATTCTTGAAGTTCTACAAAGCGTGCTTGCGTTTTTTCCAACCCTCATCCGTTCAACCCTCATCCCCGCCTCACCGTTATCACCAACCCCCCTATCTAGAGCATGCGATTTTTTCGCTAGTTTAGCACCAATTATCGATTCCCGTGGGCTAATTAAGTCAGCCGGCGTTCCGATAATGCCGCCGATTAAAACAAGAGGTGACCCTCGAGACTCGAGGGCGAAAATAGCTCCGTTTTCCCCTCTCACTCCCTACATATTTTCGCCTTGTGCTCGTGCTCGTGCAGCACACATATTTCCCTTCATTCTTCTGGCGTTTTAATACGAAATGTAACCGTTTTCGTCGTCGGCGTTAATACTCTTCTCTAGGTGATGATGGTTCAAAACAAAAGGTGGGCGAAGGGGTGTTGCTGTTAACGCGTCCTAAATTTCGTGGAGGCCATTAAATGTAAATAATAATTCTGAAATATAGTGGTTGTAAAAAAAATACGTCGTAAACAACGCGAACTTGCGAAGCCATAAAGGCTGAAGATAAGGAAAAGTGCGGTGGAGGTCAAGGATTTGTGCGTTTAAGACATTAAGCCTGTTACTCTTGACCTTGGACTTTTATGTGATATAACTGACCAGTTGACAAGATTGAAACTACAAATTGAAAACACACTGAAAATGTGAATAGTGTTTATGGCCATGATAGCGTAACAGCCAATCACGCGCAATTTTGGTTTCGTTGATTACAGTTCGGGTAATTTCGATGCCAAAGATGTGCCACGTACTCGAATTGTCGAAAATATCCATAAAATGATGAACCCTGTCGAGTCCGACCGTCACTGTTTCGATTACCCAAGTGCTAAAGATTGAGGCAAAATCATTTGGAAATATTTGAATTAGGCTGGATACAAAAAGAAGCTCGATTTGTGGATGTCACACGAGTTAAAGCAAAAAACCGAATTCTCATTTGCAAATCGCTGTTGAATCGCAACAAAATCGACCCATATTTGAAGAGGTTGGTGACTGGTGATGAAAAGTGGATCACTCACAACAACGTCAAGCGAAAACGGTCGTGGTCGAATCGTGGTGAGCTGGCGGAAACGGTGGCGAAGTTAGGAAGGTTTTGCTGTATGTTTGGAGGAACTGGCTGAGAATTATCTATTATGAGCTGCTCCCCTACGCCAACACTCTTATCTCAAAACAGAACTATCAACAATTGGACCGTCTGAAGGAAACGATCACACAGAAGCGGACAGCTTTGGCCAATAGGTGAGGAATTGTGTTCCAACAACACAACGCCAGTCCACACATATCGATAGTGACTCCTCAGAAGCTACAGGAGCTTGATTGGGAGGATCTTATGCATCCACCTTATAGTCCGGACCTGGCAACAAGTGGTTACCATCTGTTCCTGTCCACTGGTGAAAAATTCACTTCAAGAGAGGCTTGTGAAAATCGACTGTCTCAATTTTTTGCCAATAGGGGCGAAGGCTTCTATGAGAGAGGCATAATGAAATTACTTTCAATATCCCAACAAATTATCAAAAAAAACGGCGCCTATTTGATCAAAATCGGACCATTCCAACTATGATAATTAAAGCCTTCAATTTCATGCAAAAATAATGGATTCCTTATTACTACACCTTATAATAGTAATAACAGTAATAACAATTGATAATTCAGTAAAAACAGTCGTAAACAAATAAGAAAAACAGATTTAAACTTATTAAAACCAACTTTTAAAATTTGCTTTAAAGATCAAAATTAAAAAAAAAATCCAAACAACTTTCTAAATAGGCAAAAACACGTTTACAAAGAGTTTAAAAAAAAGGGTTTTATTTTCCAAAAACTCGTATTGATTAGTATTTTTTAAACGTCTGTTAGAAAAAAAGACTTGGTAACTAGCTTTCTAAAAAAATTAAATGCTCAAAAAGTATTTGAAAAGTTATTAAAAGAGTTGAAAATATTGTAAAAATTTTCAATTAATAATTTGCCTTTAATAGATTTTTTTGAAAACAGTTGAAAACTTTCTTCGAATTGACATAAAACGGTTATGTAATTTAACCAAAAACAATTGAAACAAAAAAATATATATTGCAACTGTTAAATTTCAGATAAAAAATTATAAAAATAGTTAAAATTTGTTTTTAAAAAATAGTTGGAAACTAACGTTATGAATAAAAAAATTTATAAAATTTGCTTTGCATTATCAAAAATAAAATCGTCAATTTGCTGAAAGAGGTAAAAACTTTTCAATTAGAACGCCTTAAATTAACTGTTGAAAAACAAGTCAAAATTTGCTTGAATTTGTTTTTTTTTTATTTTATCAAAAACAAATGAAATTTTAATAAATAAATAGTTGCAAATCTTGCTTAAAACAGTTAAAAACTAACATTCTGTTTTTTTTTAAACCGTTATTATTTCAATACAGCAACAAAAGACAATTTTTGATTTGTTATGTTTATGTTTATTAATTCTTTGTACATCTTTCTTAAAAAATACATTTCAAAACGAATAAATTACAAAAAACATACATAAAATTTTGGGCGAAAGAAAAAAAAAAAACGTTTGACGAATAAAATACTAATAACCACAATTTCAATTTCAAAATTGTGAAGAAAGTTTATTAGTGCTTTATTCGTCAAATTAATTTGATCTTCACGTAACTCAATCAACCAATTTATAGAAAACGTGTTTAAAACAGTTAAAAATTAAGATTCTAATTTGCTTATAAAACAGTTATAATTTTAACAGCAAAAAATATATATAATAAAAAATAATTTATTATATAATTAAATTAGTTAAAATTATAACAAAAAAAGTGATTTTAAAAAATGTCAAAAACTTGCTCAAAACAGTAAAAATTAAAAAAAAAAAAAAAGTGTCCACTTTGCTGAAAATAGTACGAATTTTATCAACAATTAAAAAATTGATTTTTATTTTCTAACTTACTAAAAAACAAAATTTGCCTAAAAAATTGATTTATCATAAAAAAACAATTTAAAATTTATAGTAGAAAATTTCTCGAAAAAGAAACAGTTTTTTAACACAAATTTGTTTAAAAACAGTTGAAAATTTATAAAGAAAACAATTATAACTTAACTGTTGTCTATAAAAAAAAACATTGAAATTTCAAAATGCATAAATATTTTAGGATCGTTTAAAATTGGCATTTTTTATGAAAAAATTTATATAAAGTAAAAAAACTATTGGAAATTTACTAATAATTTTTTTGTTTAATTTTGTATGTTAAATATTAAACCCTTTTAGCATTTTTAACATTAATAATTTAAATTGAATTAGAAGTTAAATTATTAAAATCAATTGAAAATGTTCACTGAGAAAGTTCTAGAATTTTTCAAAATAAATTATCTAAATTTTCAATATCAACCCTTTTGGTAATAATTCAACTTATTTTTCCTAATTTCAAGTTAAATATAATTAATTAATAATTATTTATATTTAATTTAAAAAAATGTTTTTTTTATAAAAAAATATACTATACTATAAGTTCTCAGAAAAATGGTTTAAGTTTTTCAAAATTTTCTTTTAGAAAACAGCTGAAAACCCTCAATACATGCAGTCAAAAGTATTTGTATATTTTTTTTCTTACGGTATGTGTACAATTATATATTTATTTATGTATGCATGTTAGATAAAGGTTAAATACAATACAATACAATTCACTTTGTTGTTATCACAACCGGTTTTGATAACAAGAAAGTGAATTTCATTTATCGTCCTGTTTTTCAAAAATGAATCGCAAAGTAATGGATTCAAGCATTAAATCACAAATTTGCATAAAACTCTTGATTTAATTCATCAGAAACCATTGAAAAATGTTAGTAATTATTTTAGCATTTTTTATGATTACTATAATTAAGTTTAATTTTGATTTGTTTAAATTTTACTGTTTTTTTTAACAATTTCACTAGTTTCTGAAAAATTCAAATAACAACATAAAGCTTTTTAATTGCTTCGTATAGAAACGTTTCAACTATTTATAAAAATAAATTTTTGAAAAATTAAAACCGTTCCAAAATCGACTGCGAAAAATGTTCACTTTTCATTTTCAGTTTCTTTTTTTTTGCTTGTTATAATTCAACTTTTTTTTAAACAAATTTATGTTTTCTTAATAATAATAAATGATGTATTGTTTTATGTGTTGGTAAAATTCCTACTGGTTTATTCAAATTATAAACTTAATTTTTGACCGTTTTAAGTGTTTAAAAACATTAAATGGTTAAAAACATCGACTGTTTTTGTTTCGAGAATTTTCCACTGTACCTTTTCTATGTTAAAATTTAACTTTTTTTTATCAAATTATGTATTAGTTTTTTGTGTTAATAAAATTTTAAATTGTTTTTCAACTGAAAATTTTTAAAATGTATTCAACTCTATTATGAAATTTTCTACTGTTTTTGTTTTTATCAATTTTTTTTTTTTTGGAAATCGACTTTCCAATTATTTTGAAATTATTTTTCCTATAATATTATTGTTCTAATTATATTTAAAAAATGTTCTCATAATCTGCTCTAAGATTTTGTGGTGTTCACCTCCCGCGTTGCTTACAAGCCATCTTTTTGTTGCTTGTAGCCTTATAGCAGTTACTGCTGCTTATTCGCTGATATATGTGTCCAAGGATGACAGCTGCAGCAGGGTTTCCATAACCGCTTTTGGTGTTTTTCTCATGGCTCCTGTAGACGTGATCTAGAAGCCTTACAGCTGTTTTCATGGTCGTTCTTGGCCACCAAATTACTGATGCATATGCTGCAAGATGGCCGTCCAAAAGTCCCCACACAGCTCGTTTGTATTGCCAGAATGCTATGCATACTTTCTTGGATCTCTCCGTCTGATGGGCATTCCAATCCAGTTTGATATCTAGAAGAATGCCCAAATATTTGACTTCTTCTTTCGGGGTTAATTCCTAACCCTGAATGCTGGGTAGCTTGAAATCCTTGATTTTCCTCCTTCTTGTGAACAGTACCAGTTCCGTTTCTGCTGGATTTACAACTAGTCCTTGGTCTATGCACCATTTGTTTACTATGTCAAGAGCATCCGACATTCGTTTCGTTAATATACTTTCCGAGTTGCCGGAAAGTAGGATCGTGATATTGTCAGCGTAACCTACTGTGTAGGATCCCTACCCATTCTATAATTCCAGTAGTCCGTCAACGACTAGGTTTCTTTGCAAACAGCAGAGCACTCCCCCCTGTGAACAACTTTTTGCAACCCTACAAAAAAAGCTTCGTGTCACCTATTATAATATTGGCTGTTCTCCATTGCTCCATATTGGAGATTCACTGGCTCCCTGTCAACTGTACAAAACCCATTGACTTTTTTGAACTTTTTTTGCGGATGAATTGATGGAAAAAAATGTAGAAGAGACGAATAATTATGCTCGCAATAAAATTAAACAAAGAAGCTTATCAAAGCGATCCACGTAGAATACATTGGTGGATCTTACAGTTGCAGAATTTGAGGCCTTTTTAGGAGTTATTGTAAATATGGATACTATAACGGTTGGCCATCTGTAGGAATTTTGGTCCCAAAACTTCAATGCTAAAATTCCTTTCTTTAGTGCTTTCTTTAGTTTGTATGAGACAGTTATAACCGATCAAATTCTTTGGAGTTGGATTCAAAAGGTCATTATTTAGATTTTTTGGAGAAAACGTTCAAGGAATATTTTGTTCCGTCAAGGGAAATTTCAATGGATGAGACTGGAGAGTTTTTGATTTATTATCCAAATAAACCAACAAAGTGTAGAATCGGGATGTATGTGTTGGCAGATGTTAATACTGGATACATACACACTCCATTTTGCCTTAATACGAAAACCCGACATCAGACAATTTAGTAAGTCCTGACCTTTCTATTAGTTTACGAGTTGTACTGCATTTGTGCCAAAATTTACTGAAAGACCATCCTGGCAGTAAAGGACACCAAATATTTACTGAGAGGTACTAAACAAGCCTACCACTTGCATGAGAACTTTTGAAAATAAACGTTTACTTAACCGGAACTATCTAAATTAAACTGAAATTCATACCCAACTCTATAAAAAGACAGCAGTTTTCCGAGAATAATACATTTGCCTGCAGATCGGGAAACTTACTATTATTGGCCTGGAAAGATAAAAGGGTCGTCACTGCAGATAGTAGTTGGGATGTTTGGGGTACTCAGCCAATAAACATAAAAATACGCGGAGGAAATTTTACTAACTTATTTCTTACTATATATAGAAAACAGATGTTCTTTGGCCAACCTGTGATGATTTAACCAAAACATTTCTGTTCAGAGTATTTCTAAGTATTCAGGGGTTATATTTTGAAATTTCTTATTTAAGGATGGTGAACCTTCTAGTTAAATTTAAACACTTTTCCATAAAAAGAAATCATCTTGATCGAACATGAAAAAAAAATTCCTAGTTATCTGCCAACTGTATAATAATTACGAGTGCAAGACAACGTACATTTGCATATAATACACCACACACAAATCATCATCTTTTTCACCAATGATCATGATGATAAAGAAATACCATGAAGTGCAATATCTTAAAAACTGTTTAGTTTAGGTTAATGTTAATTTAGCGCTAGTTTATAATTTTATTTTTAGGTAATTCCCATGTTAAATGTATTCAGCTGTTTTCTTATTTTTTCCTCCTCTTCAAATATATTAATATTGCCACTATTCTTGTTTGTTGAGAAATAAAGGATTATTACTAACGGATGTCCAACAATGATTGCAGTCCCGGGTGGCGTTGGAATAAAAAACGTAGGTCGATTCTTACATGTTGCAAATAATAGAACTGACACTTTAAATGCACGTTTAAGTTATGTTTGACAATTAACATGTCAGTTCATTTATTCGGCACATGAAAGAATTGACCTACGTTTTTGATTCCAACTGCAATAATTGTTGGACACCCGTTACTATTAAGAAATAGTAGGTTGGGAAAAAATTATTACCATTAGGTTTTTTTTTTTAACATGAAATTAAATTATGCTATCAGTGAATATTTTCCTTAATTTCGAAAACTTATTGCCCAACAAATAAATACGACCTGTTGATTAGTACTTTTTCGTTATCTAAAAAATGAATAATTCTTGTTTACCAGCGTTAATTACTCATAAATTAACCATAAGTACACCCGAAGTTTAATTAACTCCTCGTTTACCATCGATGCCTCTACTTCGTCATACATCATTAATCATAAATTAAACACAATTTTTACTCCGTTTGTATAACTGAATTTTAACCAAAACAAAAAATTCAGTTATATACAAACAATGCAAAAAATTGTGTTTAATTTATGAATTATTTAAATTAATATTTTTAACCATTTCGAAAAGAAAAATTGTTGAGTAATAAAATGTATAAAAGTCCTGCAAGTCGTTACAAGCCTAAAAAATCATCGTTTTGGAAGTGTTAACGTTTTTACAATTAAATATTTAATTGTGGAAGCGTTTATAATAATAATATTAATAATAATAATAAATGGATAGCTACGAAAAATTTTGCCTTGCCGTGAAAACAAAACAAAAAAACTAATAATAATTAATTTCTCAGCAGAAAATATCTTTTTTTTTAATTTTTGACTTATGCACGTGCCATTCAGTCACATCAGTTATGTTATTGTAGTTATTATGTTATGAATAATGCAATATCAACAGGGATACATTTATGAGTAAAGGTTGTCGATGAGGGTTGTCAATAGAAAATATCTAATTACAGGAAAATGTTATCTTAAAATTACAAAAGAGCGCAACATTATATAAATAAATAATCAGTAATACATATGAACAAACAAAAATTAATAATAATACCTTCGAAAAATAGAAATAATGAGTAACAATACATAAAATGCAAAAAATACGTGTTCAGGGGTGGATTTGTGAATGAAAGTCTTGTTTTATTCCATAATTACTCTATCAGTTTCCTGACATATGTTTCGACAATTATGTCAGGAAACTGATAAAGTAATTATGGAACAAAACAAGACTTTCATTTACAAATCCACTCCTGTAATTATGTTCCATCAAGAATGTAGTATTAATTTTAATAAGTGTTCTATACCAAAATTAAAATTGTTTCCATCAATTGACGTAAGGAGGTGTTAAATATATCAATTTTATGCTGAATTTTATTATATCTTCTAACCATCGTGTTTAGTGGAGAATTAATAGTAAACCTTTGTCTGACTACGATTATACAGAAAAGTCATCGGGTTTACAAGATGAATATGATAGAATTAAACTCAATAACTTTATTTCAGCTTTATACACCTTTGGTGCTGTATCTCGCCTATTTTTTAATTTTAATAATTAAACCATTTTTAAAAGATTTTAATAGGATCTGAACTGTTATTTTTTCTCGCACCCAGTTTTTGACAAAATACGATCAACATTTTTTTTTTAATTGCACTGTATATATATTTTTATTGATTCGCAAGAAGATTTTTTTTCTGAATATAAAATTGTAGACAAATTTATCCATACATCAAACTTAGGTCGAGAAATTGAGGATTAAAGAAAATAAATAAAAAGTCAAGTATCCACTGTAAACAATATACAGACCCTATTTTAAATGTCAAAAGTGACAGTGACAGCCATTGATACAATACTGCAACGATTTTTAATTATTTCATAATTAAAATGTTGCAATATTTCAAACACTGTACTAGAATTGTGTGCTTCTACAGAAATCGTTTTTCAGTTTTTGAAATCTTGCAACATTTTTATTATGAAATTATTAAAAATCATTGCAGTATTGTATCAATGACTGACACTGTCACTTTTGACATTTGGAATAGGCTCTGTATATTGTTTACTATGGGTATTTGATTTTTAATTTTTTTTTTCAATCCTCAATTTCTCGACTTTGGTTTGATGAATGGATAAAATCGTTTACAAATTTAGATTTAAAAAAAAAATCTCCTTGCGAATCAGTACAAAATATATATACAGTGCAATTTGAAAAAAAAAGTTGATCGTATTTTGTCAAAAACTGGATGCAAGAAAAAATATCAGTACAGTTCATATTAAAGTCTTTTAAAAATCATTTAATTTGATGTTTTATTTATTCAAATCGGATCAAAAATAAGCGAGATACAGTACCAAAGGTTTTTCGTCTCTAATTACAATATTTTTCTTAAAATATAATCCTAACCATTAATTAGATTTGTTTAATAATAAGGTTATGAATATAAATATGTCAAAATGACATGAAAGACATCGTATAAAATATCCCACAAAAGGGTCAAAATGGAGCATATTTGCTTATAAATATTTAGAAAGAAGTCCGAAAATGTCAAAAGTGTATCACCTGCCTAAGGAAGAACATGGGTTTGAGTGGAAGAACATTGGTAAACAGTGAATTCCAACCGTGTCTTCAGTGTCCTAAATTATTTGTTTATTTTTTTTATTAAATGTATGTACATCATAAAATATGTTTTTGTAATTTTGTAAGCAGGAGAAGCAAAGACAATAAAGAATAAAGAAAGCTCTGATATTTTCAAAACAATTTGTTTTTAAACACACTTTTTTTTGAAAAGATCACAATTATTCATAACCTTATTAAACAAACGAATTTGAATTCTCAAAATCTTAACGCTTTAACAATTAACGAATTCATTAACTAGGTGATTGATGAATTTTAAAAAAAAGTTGTTTATAAATATTGATATTACTTTTTAGGAATAGTTAAAAACGAATCGTATTTGATGGCCGATCGAGAATCGTTTGTTTGTGCGAATAATTGAAACTCGGCGTGATAAAACGGTGTTACGCTGTGTGTGTGTGTGTATGTGCATATGTGGCGGGTGGCGGGTGGCGGCGAACACCTGTACAGCCTTGAAAGCTGCATTCAAGGCCAATCGAACGGTGTGTGTGTGTGTGAGTCGGGGGCGGCCGAGTGCCCGTGCGCCACTGGCGCCGAGAAAAACAAGGAAACACCGCGCGCCGTCATCCAGGTAAACACATGATCGGACGCCCCTGGCCTGATCCCGCCGAGCGGCGGGATCCCCGCCGGTGTCCCGGTGGCCTAGTTCGGGACTAGGAAGACGCGTCCGGGTCGGATCGAGCGCCCAAGTAAGCAACTAAGGTTGCATGAATGGGGCAGTGGGGGTGGCGGGCCTAGTAGGTGGGAGGGGTCGCATAAATAAACATTTCGCGGATAGCGGCCGTCGCGTTCGCTCACGCACACACATACACACGACGCACACACAGGCGAGAAACAACAACGACGAATCGATCCCCCCCTTGTTTGGACCTCGCGGGGGCCGCGATTGTCACACCCTTCGCACCTGCCGGTGGGGGTGGAAGGGGGGCGCGCACAATGTTAATCAAATTAAACGACCTACCTCGGTGTGTACAGGTGACGGTGACTATTTCGGGGGCCTGTCGTGGACTTTTCGAGATTGCGGACACTGGGGGCTATGTCCTAACAGAGAGGGAGCGCGACGCGGGGGGCACGGCACTCGCACATCACGGGGCGCTGACGGGGTGCGCTCGGCGCCGTTAATTCGTGCGGAAATCGCGATTTTTTACCAACACAAATACACCGTACTGTCAAACGGGTTCCATGACAGTTCGATGTCGGGCGCGTGCGGGGCGCTTGCGCTATCTGCGCACACGATGCCCGGGCCCGGCACGATTCAATTCAAGCGAGCGCGCACACACACAGGGACGCGCTGCAGGAACGACGAAAACCGGGAACGGGGGCCCCCGGATCACTACCGTTTGTTTTATACTCTTTTTCTACTCACCCAATTTCCAGCTGTACACCATCTCGAAGACCAACTGTAAACAAGTTTTGTTTTCACGGCGCTCTCTGCTTTTTTTTCTCGCTCGTTGTACGAAGCAGGAAATTAACTCCGTGCGCGCCGAACAGCTGATTTCGTAAAGAATGCCATCACACACGCATTGAAAACCAGCTGATGATAACGACCACAATGGTTGTATTTTATTAACATTAAAATTTTTGTTTATCTTAATCCAATTAATTAATTATTCGCATTAATTAAGAAAACAAATAATCCAACGAAATAACAAAGTGCGCCAACGCCCGTAATTAATGTACTACAAGGTTGGACTAATGGGTGATTACAGCTTTATTAATTTATCATCGAGAATGTATTAATTAAATCATCAATTATTCAATTCGTTGTTTGTGCCCTGCATAAATAATGAGGCTCAGTGAAGCTCGGCGGATGAAAGGCGTCTTTTGTTCGTAGCTGTATATAAGTATCCTCAAAATAATTATAATAATAATAAACCTTATTAAATACAAAACAACCTAAAAATAAAAACAGTTGGCAATGCAGCAAAATTATAAATCTATTATTAATAAATTTCACTACGCTTTGCTAGGTTAAGAAATGAAATAAGTTGAGAAGAAAACAATTAAATAAGATTTCCCATTAAACATATTTATATATTTTGTTATGCTTAATATATATATATATATATATAGTGTTAACTATAATCTGTACTATTATTACATTTATTATCTCTTTAATTTTGTGAAGATTTTTGTGCCCACTTTTCAGTGTTTGATGTCGCAAAAGAAATTGTATATTTCTTTAGCTTCCTGCTTGAACGCAATAAATCTGAATTTACCAAAAAATATGATTCGGCAACTGCAGCAGAGATTTTCGCCACTTAAGCTTGGCCAGTGTAGCAAAAATCAAGATGGGTTCCTGAGAACAAACAAAACATTAGCTCCAGCACCACGACAAGATAATCCACTGATCACTGGAGTAAACCAATAATTCCGGAAATTATCGGCAGGAAAGGGGAGATTAAGAAGAAATCAAGAGGTGTTTCGGCAAAACTATAACACTAAGCACCGAAGGTGTTCAGTGCTCTGTGATAATAGAAATTATTGCTACTAGATGGGGAAATAATCCAGGATTAAATAAGGATGGGGAATTATGCATTAGCAAACGAACTGAAACTTCTCGTAGTTTGTTATTTCCCCCCAGAAAGTATCCATCCCGACTTGTTGTTCTGAAATAGGAATTCATTATTCTTCTTCATTTCCTCTAGTAGATTTTGACTGTTATACCTTGTTCCTAGTAAAATGTCTATATAAAATATTTAATTGCGTATGAACTTACTTTCTTTCATAGGAGAAATGAGAGCTTCTATTTTCGAATTGGACATTTTTAGTTTTTTTGTTGTACCAATTCCGGAAATTGTTTTGTGGACTCTTTATCGGGGTAAATTTTTGAGCTGCATGTTTCGTAATAAAGGATTATCGATTTACATTTGTTTTTCGGTTTTAATACAATAACTTGTAAACGAAATGTTGGATTTTAAAAATTCTTGTATTTTCTTGCTTATAATTCAAAAATCTATGCAAATATCTAAAAATTAAGAAATTGATTTTCATTTGTTTTTCAATTTATTGGTATAACTATCGAACAAAATGTTAGAATTTAAAAATTCTAGTAGTTTCCTGCTCAGAATTCTAAAATCTATCCAAATATATAAAAATTAAGAAATCGATTTTCATTTGTTTTTCAATTTATTGGTATAACTATCAAACAAAATGCTGAATTTTAAAAATTCTTGTAGTTTCTTACTTGAAATTCCCAAATCTATTCAACTACCTAAAATGTAGCAAATCGATTTGCATTTGTTTTTTGATTTAATTGATATAATTGCCAAACGTCGGATTTTAAAAGTTCTTGTAGTTTATTGCTGAGAATTTCAAAATAAATCCAAATATCTAACAATTAGAATATCAATTAGCATTTGTTTTTTGGTTTAATTATAAATAAATAAATATAAATGCTAAACTAAACGTCGGATTTTAAAAATTCTGGTAGTTTCCTGCTCAAAATTCCAAAATCTATCCAATGTACAAAAATTAAGAAAACGATTTTCATTTGTTTTTCGATTTTATTGGTATAATTATCGAACAAAATGTTTTTAAAAATTCTCGTAGTTTCTTGCTTGAAATTCCCAAATCTATTCAAATATCTAAAATATAGCAAATCAATTTGCATTTGTTTTTTAGTTAATAGGTAATTGACAAACTTCGGATTTTAAAAATTCTTGTACAAAAATTTGCAAATCGATTTGCATTTGGTTTTTCAGTTTTGTTTGTATATTTATCAAACCAAACGTTGGATTTTTAAAAATCTTGTAGTTTATTGCTTAAACTTTCAAAATCTATCCAAATAGCTCAAAATTAGGAAATCGATTTGCAGTGGTTTTTTGTTACAATTAGTATAACTTCCAAACAAAACGTAGGAATTTAAAAATGTTTATAGTTTCTTGCTCAGAATTCTAAAATCTATTCAAATATCTGAAAATTAGCAAATTGATTTGCATTTGTTTTTTAGTTTCATTTGTACATTTATCAAATCAAAGATTTTAAAAGTTTTTGTAGTTTATTGCTCAGAATTTCGAAATCTATCCAAATATCTAAAAATTAGAACATCGATTTTCATTTGTTTTTTAGTTTAATTGATATACATGTTAAACCAAACGTCGGAATTTAAAAATTCTGGTAGTTTTCTTCTCAGAATTCCAAAATAATTTGGATAGATTTTGGAATACTGAGAAGAAAACTACAATATAAAAATTAAGAAATCAATTTTCATTTGTTTTTCGATTTAATTGGTATAAACACTAAACAAAATGCTTAATTAAAAAAAATGTAGTTTCTTCCTTAAAATTCCCCAATATTTTCAAATATATCAAATTTAAGAAATCGATTTTCATTTGTTTTTCGATTTTATTGGTATAACTATCAAACAAAATGTCGGATTTTAAAAGTTCTTGTAGTTTATTGCTTACAATTCCAAAATCTGCCCAAATATCTAAAAATTAGAATATCGATTTGCATTTGTTTTTTGATTTAATTGATATAATTGCGAAACCAAACGTCGGATTTCAAAAATTCTTGTACATTCTTGCTCAGAATTCCAAAATCTATTCAAATATTTAAAAATTAGCAAATCGATTTGAATTTGTTTTTCGGTTTTGTTGGTATATTTATCACACCAAAGGTCGGATTTTAAAAATGCTTGTAGTTTATTGCTTACAGTTCCAAAATCTATCCAAATAGCTACAAATTAGGAAATCGATTTGCATTTGTTTTTCGGTTTTGTTGGTATATTTATCAAACTAAACGTCGGATTTTAAAAATTCTTGTAGTTTATTGCTTACAATTCCAAAATCTATTCAAATAGCTAAAAATTTGCAAATCGATTTGCATTTGTTTTTCGGTTTAATTGCTATAACTTGCAAAAAAAATGTAGGAATTTTAAAATTCTTGTAGTTTCTTGGTTAAAATTCCCAAATCTTTTCAAATATATAAAATTTAAGAAATCGATTTTCATTTGTTTTTCGGTTATATTGGTATAACTATCAAACAAAATGCCGGATTTTAAAAATTCTTGTAGTTTCTTGGTCACAATTTCAATATCTATACAAATATCATAAAACTTGAAAATCGATTTGCATTTGTTTTTTGGTTTTATTTTCATATTTATCAAACCAATCGTCAGATTTTTAAAGTTCTTGTAGTTTATTGCTCAGAATTTCAAAATCTATCCAAATATCTAAACATTAGAATATCGATGAGCACTTGTTTTTTGTTTTAAATGATATAAATGTCAAACCAAAAGTCGGATTTTAAAAATTCTAGTAGTTTCCTGCTCAGAGTTTCAAAATCTATCTAAATATATAAAAATTAAGAAATCGATTTGCATTTGTTTTTCGGTTTAATTAGTATAAACTTCCAAACAAATTGTCGGATTTTAAAAATTCTTTTACTTTCTTATTCAGAATTCCAAAATCTATTCAAATATCTAAAATAATACAATATTGATCAAGCAATACTCTGACTAAAAGTGTAGTTCCTTGATTTGTGGCCAGTTTGATAAGCCATCAGTTTAAAAAAAAAAATTAGTTGTAATTTTGCAGTTGTGATCTTTAAGCAGCTGATTCTGTTCGAAGGACCAATAACCAATGTCGTCGGTACGAGAATGAACTCTTCTGCTCGAAATGGGCATTGCTGTTGAGACGGAGGTCTTCAGTCTTTATAAATGTCACAGTTTTTATAGTGTTTAAGGTTTTGCAGTAATAGTTTCCTTGCTTAAAGTTTTTTGTTATTTCGTAAATCTTAAAGTTTTCTCAATATTTATAGTTAAACAAAGTTTATCTTTGATTTAAGGTTAAATTAGGTTACTTTTATTTTTTATTTTTAATAAAATGACAGGAGATCAATTAATATAAAAAGTTAGGTTAGATTATTTGTTATGACCTATATTGACTTAACCAATCAGAGTGGTAGTTTTTGGCGCGAAATGTGCCAAATTTAAAACTCTTCGAATTTGTATTTTGTATTAAATTGCCGTTGAAACAATCCTAACCTTAGAAATTGTTAGATGTCAAAGGAGTTCTCCTGAAAATCGATTAGTGTTTGTTTACAGGACAAACACCCCGCATTCCATTGTGTTCTTCCCGCACAAAGGACGTAGCGGAGTGAAGGGTCGAGTCAACCTAACTTAATACACTAGTTCCCTTGTAATTCACCGTGTGCGCCGACCTAACGCAATTTACGCGGGCGGCGACGGCCCGCCGTCCTCTCCTCTCGCTCCTACCTTTTTTTTTAATGTTTAACGAGCCAATTTCAACCCCCGGCCCGTATAAACAAAACGGACAAAAGGCGCTCGCTAACCTAACCTAATTTTCCGCCCGCGCGCCCGTCATTGTTTTATGACGGCGCCGTCAATTATTCAGGCGGGAGGCCGCCATGAAAAATTCACCACTTTTGTTACGGAGTTCGTTTATTTTTTTTGCTTACGCGCGCTTAAATTAAACCGAAAAAGTTTAAGAAATAAAACGCTTAAATAACATACTGACGTAAGGGTGTTTGATTTGGTGGAGGTGAAAGGTGAAGAGGGGTGGTTTACGCACGGAGGCAGTCGATGGGGTGTAATAACTGAAAATTACGTGACGTCGGATAATTGCCGCGCGAAAATGCCGGCGTTCAATTGTTTCCGCTCGCTGCCGGTTGATTAATGCGTGCGATGCGTTTGGCAATTGTTTGTCACGTATTTCTACGCTCGCTTGATCATTATAGGAAAATTTAAGGCGGTAGTAATTGCTTCTATATTTTTAATTTTGAACCAAATAGAAATCCACATCACAAAATTTCGTGATTTTAGATAATACCTTAAAGTAAATTATTGTAAATTATAAATAAGAATTTAGAAAAGGTTCAAAGAGATTGCAATTGCTTTTTATATTTTTATTCGATTTGTTTAAGTTTGCATTTTCATATAATTATTCTCTATGTTTATGGAAAAATATCACAAAATGTAATGATTTTGTGTACTAAATATTTCCTTTCAAACGTTTTGTGAGTGTGTTTTAAATAATTTAGATAAGTTTTAGATTGATAGCAATTGCTTTCATATTTCTAATTGAGTTACTGAAGTTTTGGGTTTAACAATAAATTTTCTTTGTGCTTAAAGACAAATATCACAAAACTTAGTGATTGTTTGTTCTAAATATTTTCTCTAAATGTGTTTCTAGTGTGTTTTTAACAATTTAGGAAAGTCTTAGAGCGATAGCAACTGTTTTTATATTTTTATCCAGATACAGAATTTTTGAACTTATAAACAAATATCTTTTCTGTTTAGAGACAAAGGTCACAAAATGTAGTGACTCTATGTACAAAATATATACTCTACATATCGTGTAGATGTGTTTTTAATAATTTAGTAGTTTTAGAACGATAGCTACTATTTTTTTTAAACTTTTTATCGAATCACTAAAGTTTTGTGGTTTCAAAAAATCTTCTTTTCGTCTGAGGACTAATATCACAAAATTTTGAGAACTTATTGAATTTATATTTCCTCAAAATGTCATATAAGCGTGATTTTGATAACGTTTTAATCGAGTTATAGATTTGATTTCATTTTCTTATCACAGATTATTATCACAAAATTTTGTGATGGTATTTATTATGTAAATAAGTTATTTTTTAGATACTTTTTTTCAATTTTAAGATAAAACCGTCGTGTCCTTGGGACAATCGAATGGTGTACGAATAAATATATTCAAGGCCGAAGTCGGAATAGAAAATACGCTGTAAAATCATGGAAAAAAAATGTGAATAAATTAACTAGCGAACCAGTTTTCCATGCAGATACACACCGCCACAGCTGGGTATTATCGATCCGCCGACCCGTTGCACAAACATGACAAATCACCGGCGTCCTTATCCATCCCTTATCAGCCCTGATAGTGTGTTTACGTGGTAATTTGGCGTCGGCAGATAAGTGTACAACGGCGAGCGTCGGCGTCCGTGACGCAATTAGAGGCACGCGTCGTCGGCCCCTCGCCGCCCTGAATAATTCAGCAGCGGGACACGGCGGAGGCGGTGGAAGTCTCTCGGAATTCTTTCGGTAGGGATTAGGGAATTTTTGCCGCGACCGACGACGGAAAAAGGAGAGGAGGATGAAAAAGCCGCCGCCGCCGCTACTTCTAAGGCTATACACTAGCGGATTTGAAAAAAGTCACGAAATTGAAACGTTAGGAAGCGGATATATACACCCTCGCAGGAGAAAAAAAAAATTGTGTATAGTGTATTCATCGCTCTTTTGCCGAGCAATAAAAAATCAAAGACAGCCCGCTGTCTTTGGCGGCGTCGCCGCCGCGTCGTAAAAACACTCGATGCGAGTAGATCGGCACACGCCGTGTGCACCCTTCCTCCTCATGGCATAGTCTTTCCTTTTCCTATATATTCGACATTATATTTTTCGTGGCTTGGTTTAAAATTCATTTTATCAGCAACTGTGTTAGTGCATATTTCGTCGGTGGGCGCTGTATCTCAAAAACGAATAATCCTCTTGAGTTGAAACTTTAAACTTAAGGTTTTATTGTTAAAAACTGGAACTGAAAAGCTTTTGGTAAACATTCATAAACCGGAAGTGGATGTTTACTCGAGGCGTTTTTTAGTTTTTTTGTTATATTTTTCTAAATATATTTTTTTTTTAAAAACGTTTCAAACAAAAGTTAAAGGGAATAAAAAACTAAATAAGTTTTATTACAACATATTTTTCATAAAATCCTTAAATTTCGAGAAAAAAAATAAAAATTGAAATTTTTCACATTTTTTACCAATTGCTAATAAACTATTCAAGTTACGTAAAATTTATATAACAAATAATTGTAGAGAATTAAAAAAGGAACAAATTATTAAGAATAACATTTTTCCGTAAACCTCACAGTTTTCGAGTAAAATATAGGGAAAGTACTATGATGGCCACATCACCATTTTTTTATTGTTTGTTATTGTGTCTACTTTACTTACAAGATTATATTCTTAAGGATTTTATTTGTTTATTACTTTCCCTATATACTATATATAGGGGAAGTATTGTTTTCGTGCGTGAAAATGTTTGTGGGCGCTGTATCTCAAAATAATCCGATTGAGATGAAACTTTAAACTTAAGGTTTTATCGTTAAAAACTGGAACTGAAAAGCTTTTGGTGAATATTCAAAAACCGGAAGTGGATGTTTACTCGAGGCCGTTTTTTGTTTTCTTCAAATATTTTTTTTAATATGAAAAATATTACAAATTTTTTTAAACAAAAGTTAAAGGGAATGAGAAACAGAACAAGTTTTGTTAAAAAATATTTTTCATAAAATTATTAATTTTTGCGGCTTTTACTTCGTTATACATGTTTGAGTATAAATAAAACACTTTGTAACTTTGTTTGTATTACACTATTTATTTACTGTTTACTATAGTTTCGGCATCTCAACGTGCCATTATCAAAACATACATTGATACAGTGATACAATGATTGTATGTTTTGATAATGGCACGTTGAGATGCCGAAACTATAGTAAACAGTAAATAAATAGTGTTATACAAACAAAGTTACAAAGTGTTTTATTTATATTTTTCATAAAACTTAATTTTCGAGAAAAAAAATAAAAATTGAAAATTTTGACATTTTTTGCTAATTGCTACTAAACTATTGAAGCTACATGAAATTTATATAACAAATAATTGTAGAGTATTCAAAAGTGAACAAATTACTAAGAATAGCCTTTTTGTGTAAACCTTATAGCTTTCGAGTAAAATATAGGGAAAGTGCTATGATGGCCACATTACCATTATTTTTTGCTTGTGACGACTATTTTTACTTTCCCTATATACGCAGTATATGTATATATAGGGGAAGTATTGTTCTCGTAATTTTTTGGAAATTTCTTTGCGGAAATATCCGTTTTGGGGTCTCCTGAACCCATTACTAATTTCTAGAAAAAAAATATTGTCTGTCGGTGGGCGCAAAAACGAAAGATGCCGTTAATAACCCTTTGAATTTCCTTCTTTAATTGGTGTATTTTTTGTGGAAGGATAGCAAATAACAAACATGAAACAAGCACGACTGGCAAACGTCATATGACAAA
Source organism: Ontholestes murinus (assembly GCA_963969525.1). Lineage (NCBI taxonomy): Eukaryota > Metazoa > Arthropoda > Insecta > Coleoptera > Staphylinidae > Ontholestes > Ontholestes murinus. The sequence continues at coordinate 7,993,955 of OZ018393.1, forward strand.
ATGGCACCAAATAAAAATTCGTCCTTACTTTCTGGACATCATACCAAACTTATAGAAGCCATTTATCAAGAACTGCTAGCAGTTGATCCTGATTCAAGTTCTAAATTTTGTGAAATAAATGAGAAATAGTAAAAAGGGTCTTATTCTGTTTACGTTAATTGTACCTTTAAGTTTAAGTTTTAACAAGAATAATGAATTTGTGCCTTTGAACTCGCTTCTATAATTTATATTAAGGAACTGACTTTTCTTTCTTGGTGTAAGCACTCATTTTGAAATTAATTTTTTGGTTGTAGCTGAATCAATTTAGATGACAAACATTGACTTTTCACAGCAACTACTATATTGAGGATTTTATTATTGAATATTTGTTTACACTTTTTAAGCTATATTTCGAATTAAACTATGAAGATGAAACAAAAATAAAACCTCCACAATAACTCTAGTAAAGGTATTATTCTAATTTTATTCTGATAATTTAAATAATAGAGATACAAAACTGCAATTGAAAATTTTACATGGGAATCCCCTATGATGCGTCTTGAAACGGGTCACGCGGTATACTCATGTTGATATCTTCTTTTATTGATAATTTTGTTCGTAACATAGAATATATGGACCAAAAGGTCGATGGTTTCAAATTTTCCGACAATTTTGATTATCAGTCTTCCATTCCATAAATTTTGCATTTTTTTTTCATACCTCTTTTTCTATTTTTCTGGTAATAAACCTGCATAAGTTTTCTCAGCTTAATTTACTATTTCTGGTGGAGTATTGGGAAGATCTAAATCACTTTCTGAATCAGAAATTATGATGAAGTTACCACAGCACACACTCACAAACTGATCTTTAATAATGACGCGATATAGTGACAGCAGACAACTAGACCGAGGTGAGAATTTGTAGGTCACTATCGTCTCTAGTGACGAAAGTTAACGTCACTAGTGACGGAACTCAAAATTTCGTTTGAGTATTCGGTGACGAAAAATGTCTTTTTATAAAGGTTAGTAGAAAACGATTGGTTACTTCTATCGGTAAAGGAGATCTCTTAATCTTGATTAGAAATTAAAAACACTTGGTTTGTTTCACAGAATATTTATTATTTTTCTCCGACTAGTTTCGACAATATGTCATTATCAAAGAGTAATGACATATTATCGAAACTAGTCGGAGAATAATAAGAAATATTCTGTGAAACAAACCAAGTGTTTTTGATTTCAAATATGTTTCACCACGGGTTAAGTGAGCAATTCATTAAATATAGAGATCTCTTAATGCCACTTCGATTATCATGACGATATGACTGCGGTTTTATTTGAAAACTGGTTCGAAAATAAATTGATACCGAATTTGGCCAAAAACTCCGTAATAGTTATGGACAATGCATCATATCATAGTCGACAAATTGATAAGGCACCGACTACGTCCAGTAAAAAATCAGAAATATCTGATTATTTATATAAACATGATTTAATTTTTGAATATAGTAACAGATGAGGCTGTTCTATGATGAAAATTCATATTCACTTGTTTGGTCGATGAAGTAAAAACACTTAAATGTTCAAAACACTTTATTATTGCTTTTTTAAAACGCAAGAATTGTTTCGACACACTGTGGCTTCTTCAAGCGAAGAAAAGTTCACCAAAAGCTCTTCAGGTCTAGTTTTTAACGATAAATACTTAAGTTTAATGTTTCATGTCAATAGGATTATTCGTTTTTGAGATACAGCTCCCAATGACAGACAGATACGCAGACACACACACAAACACAGACATTTTTTTTCAGAAATTAGTGGATTAGAAGAGTAGAGACTTCAAAGTATAGTTCCGTTCAACAAACTTCAAAAAATTTTCACGAAACTTCTTGGGCTTATAACCTAACCTTATAGTCTAAATAGGTAACCGAATTAAAACAAGTAAATAAAACAAAATACTTAATCATAATCTTCAATATACTAATTTAATTTTATAAAAAAGTTTCTTATACTTTGTAAAACAAAATCAAAGTAAACATAGGAACAACAAAATATATCCAAAACAATGATAGAATTTTCAGGCGTTTCTTAATAAAATAACTCACTGAACACTTTTTATTGTAATAGTTTAGTTTTAAATGATAACATGTAAATTATGACTACTTTATATTTTTTTTTTTAATTAGGACATTTAATTGTGAATATTACACATAAGTTAGCCAGATTGTATTTATAAAAATAATATTTAATTATAATTGGAAGTACTTTATTAATTTTAAAAACATCTAAATCATAACTTTGAATAACTTATTATATCAATAATATTCAAACAAATATACATAAACAAAAGCTTTTCTATTTGGTATAACAAATTAAAACATTTAATCTTAAACTATGATTACTTCTACATTACAAACAATAAAGAAACATTAATGAGTTCTTAGTTTTAACTATTAATAACATTTTCTTTTTTGTAATTCAATTCGTAGGCAGGAAATGTTCTTTTTGCTAAAACAAAAAAATGTTTGTAACGGATTTGTTAAATAGTTTTTCATTTTAATTAGAACAATCAGTTTTTTAAAATTGTGATTATATTTACCCAAAAAATTTGAATATTTTCATGAATAAATTGTTTTCACTTGTAGTACATTAAAAATGGTGATGTGGCCATCATAATACTTTATATATATTTTTCTTGAAAACTATGAGGTTTACGCAAAAAGGCTATTCTAAACAATTCAATTTTGGATTCTTTATATTTACTTCTCCTATAGTTTATTTAGCAATAGGCAAAAAATGTCAAAATTATTAATTAAAAAATGTAGCATGGGTAAGAAGGAAGCCTCTATTCCACCTTCCAATCCATAAAACATAAGCGAGGGTTTTAATAAAAATTATAATACCAAGTTGACTCTTTCATTGAATAATCTATGCATTAATATAATGAATCCAATAAAAATTAAGTACAAATTTTATAGGATGAAGGGTAGGAAAGAAGACACCCACCCACTATACATATATATTTTTATTTTAAGCCTGTCACTTGATCGTAATAACAAAAATATTCTTAAAAAAAATTACAAAAATTTCTAAAGCTGTGACGCTGTTATAGTTAAAATTAATAAATAGATGTGGGGTGGCCTCCATCCCACTCTCAAATCTATAAAACATAAGCGAGGTTTCATTTAAATTAAATTCTACAAAGTTGAAGTATAGTTGCAAAATCTATGTATGAAATGGTGATGTGGCCATCCCTATATTTTTCTCGAAAACTTTGAGGTTTTCGCAAAAAGGTTATTCTTAACAATTCGCTCAATTTTTGATTGTTTGATGTAACTCCTAAAGTTTATTAGCAATAGGCACAACATGTTTAGGTAATGATTCATCATCCATAATAAATATCACGATGGCTAGTTCTGTACAAAAATAAAACAAAAACGAGATCATGAATGATTTTGGAAACAATTTGAAGAAAAGAAAAAATAGATAGTCGTCACAAGCAAAAAAAATGGTGATGTGGCCATCATAGTACTTCCCCTATATTTTATCAAAAACTATGAGATTTATGCAAAAAGGTTATTTTTAAAAATTTGTTCATATTAGAATTCTCTACAATTATTTGTTATATAAAACTCCAATGGTTTATTAGCAATTGGCAAAAAAATTTTATTTTTTTTCCCAAAAATTAAGAATTTTATAAAATAATATGTTTTAATAAAACATGCTCAGTTTTTCATTTCCTTTAACTTTTGTTTGTACCGTTTTTTAAAAATTATTTATATTTAGAAAAAACAAAAAAACGTCTCGAGTAAACATCTATAAACTTCCGGTCTATGAATGTTCACCAAAAGCTTTTCACTTCCAGTTTTTAACGATAAAACCTTAAATTTTAAGTTTCATCTCAAAACGATAATTCGTTTTTGAGATACAGCGCCCACCGACAGACACAGACACATTTTTTTTTTCTAGAAATTAGTGTAATGGGTTCAGGGGACCCTAAAACGGATATTTCCACAAAGAAAATGACGAAAACAATACTTCCCCTATATATACTTCGTTTATAGGGAAAGTAATAATGGTGATGTGGCCATTATAGTAATTTTCCTATATTTTACTCGAAAGCTATAAGGTTTACACAAAAAGGCTATTCTTAGTAATTTGTTTACTTCTGAATTCTCTACAATTATTTGTTATATAAATTTCATGTAGCTTCAATAGTTTAGTAGTAATTAGCAAAAAATGTCAAAATTTTCAATTTTTATTTTTTATTCTCGAAAATTAAGAGTTTTATGCTCCCACACTACCAAAAGCCCTCCAATCCCTCCAAGAGCTTATTGACTCCCTTCAACGATGGTTTGCAAAATGGCGCATTAAAATCAATCCTCACAAATCACAGCTCCTAATCCCTTATCATCACAGCAATAATTCACCTCACAAAGTCCATAATTCCCAAACTGCGATCCCTCCCTCAGTTTCCATTAGTACTTGGGCATAACCATAGATCAAAAAATTAATTTTAAAAAACATACAGCCATAACAAAAAGCAAATTACTTCTAGGGCAAAATGCTTTAGAAGTTTAACTTACAAAAACAATGGTATTAATACCAGAACTGCTGTAAAAATTTACAAGATGATCTGCCGCCCACTACTTGACTATGGTTGTGCCCTCTATCCCAACCCCAGCAATCCAACCTCCCGTAATATTGAAGTTAGCGAGCGAGCATCCCTTCGTACCCTAACAAAACTCCGCAATCCTCTTAATCCTCTACACAATCCCTCCAATCAGTTCCTCTATGATACTACTTTAGTTATCCCCATCCTAGAACGTCTTCGATTCCTATCAGAAAAATTCGCCAAAAATCCTTTTAACTTTCACATATTATCCCTATACTGTCTTCCTCGAAACCCAAACATAATCCCTAAATTTAAAAACCCACATTCTACCATTTTTGATTTCATTTCATCATTTCATGCATCTACTTACTAACGACTGACGCCATACGACTGGACAAGACAAGGCAGAAAGACCTCTGGTAGATAGCCTTTTGACAGATTAATACATTAACACATCATTCATCATTCATCATTTTAATGTAAATATGTACAAAATTTGTCAATAAATAGGTATATGTTACTACTAAGAGTTTTATGAAAAATATTTTTTAACAAAACTTGTTCTGTTTCTCATTCCCTTTAACTTTTGTTTAAAAAATATTTGTAATATTTTTCATATTAAAAAGTTTTTTGAAGAAAACAAAAAGTCAGTTCCAGTTTTTAACGATAAAACCTTAAGTTTAAACATTTTCACGCACGAAAACAATACTTCCCCTATATATAGTATATAGTGAAAGTAATAAACAAATAAAATCCTTAAGAATATAATCTTGTAAGTAAAGTAGACACAATAACAAACATTAAGAAAATGGTGTTGTGGCCATCATAGTACTTTCCCTATATTTTACTCGAAAACTATGAGGTTTACGGAAAAATGTTATTCTTAATAATTTGTTCCTTTTTTAATTCTCTACAATTATTTGTTATATAAATTTTACGTAACTTGAATAGTTTATTAGCAATTGGTAAAACATGTGAAAAATTTCAATTTTTATTTTTTTTCTCGAAATTTAAGAATTTTATGAAAAATATGTTGTAATAAAACTTATTTAGTTTTTTATTCCCTTTAACTTTTGTTTGAAACGTTTTTTAAAAAAAATTATATTTAGAAAAATATAACAAAAAAACTAAAAAACGCCTCGAGTAAACATCCACTTCCGGTTTATGAATGTTTACCAAAAGCTTTTCAGTTCCAGTTTTTAACAATAAAACCTTAAGTTTAAAGTTTCAACTCAAGAGGATTATTCGTTTTTGAGATACACCGCCCACCGACGAAATATGCACTAACACAGTTGCTGATAAAATGAATTTTAAACCAAGCCACGAAAAATATAATGTCGAATATATAGGAAAAGGATAGACTATGCCATGAGGAGGAAGGGTGCACACGGCGTGTGCCGATCTACTCGCATCGAGTGTTTTTACGACGCGGCGGCGACGCCGCCAAAGACAGCGGGCTGTCTTTGATTTTTTATTGCTCGGCAAAAGAGCGATGAATACACTATAAATATTTTATAAAATGTTACAGCTCGTATAGAGTCTGGCGCAGAGATGGTCAACAACTCGACTGGCCTTAATAGAGACGCTGAGCCGATGGTGAGGCTTTGACTGGATTGAAAATGTGATGGAGTAAATATTATTAAGATTAAATACACTTTCATATTATAAATTTTTGATAACAAATATTATCTACGAGTATATTAAAAACAAATATTCAGATGAGACATGAATCGATTAAAAGTTGCCAATATTGATTAATTAACAAGAAAACTATAACTTAAAAATTCTTTCAAATTTAGTAAAGTTTAACATAAGTATTCAACACTCAGCTGAACTTCGTCTGTTTTTTAAGCAATATTATATGTAAATTTTTTGGAAAATAAAAACAATTTATTATTATTATTTATACCAATCAATTGCCTATTGAATATTAAATTAGTCTTTCAATTGATAATGTGTTATTTTATTGTATAAAAAAACATAATTAAAATTAACCTATCAACACCTGAAAGCATTTATAGTTTTATAGTAATGTAAATCTGGGGAAATATGATGGGAAAAGATTTTACCATTGTTCATTATTTTTGTGGGGAGGGTTGGAGTAGGCTGGTAATTAAAATAGAAAGCGCGTGCCGCCGCTTCACTTCTCACTTCCGGTTGATCTTCCTGAGCAGGCAGAGGAAACCGAGGGTGTAGAAGGTGAGGCACAGTACGAGCATCGAGACCAGGTCACGCTCCAGGTGACCCGAGGTGAAACTGTAACGGTCCAGCACCTCGGCGCCGTCGTGCAGACAGGGCAGGTCCGGGTCAGGGTTTTCACATGCTAAAATATTTTTTTATATCCTTATTAAAATATTAAATTAGTTATCCACATTGTCATTACAGTATATAAACTAGCGGATTTGATTTTGGCGAAGAAAAACATTTGTTACTAATAATTTAATAATATGGAACATTGTTATGTTTCTTCGCCAAAATTACATATTTTTTTCTTCACAAAAATGACATATCTGGTTCCATCAAGTGCTCAATAAGTATCAACTATATTTTAAATCGTTTCCTGCATTGCTCTCAAGCGTGGAGAAATAGTATATTACACTACAAGTGGAGAAAGTACGTGTTTTGCTCACGCGTGTACCAATTTGCACACGAGGCGACAGCCGAGTGTGCGAAGGTACACAAGTGAGCGAATTCGTAACTCCACGAGTGGTGTATTACGTTTTGTTCAATCCTGCCGAAAATTCATTTTAAAACGTAGGTTCAAATAAAAGAAATGTATTGCGGCTTTGCGCGATGTGCCGTGCCCGGCCCGCTTTAAAATCTAGTGTACGGCGGTCGGCGTTGCTCGATGCGCCGTGCACGGCCCGCACTAAAATAATCTAGTGTCCCGCTGTGATCGACGACAAAAAAAGACAAGCGGCAATATAACACGATCGTCTACGTCATATAAACAACACAATCGGCGACGCTAAGTAACTTGTACCACTTTTGTCTGTAATAATACCTAGTTGATATTCAATAATATATATAAAGTTTCGGCAAACATCCGTAACAAAATATAATATTATTTTACAATGAGCGAAGTAGAATGGCTTAAGATTCACAATTTAAATATCATTACGGGTGAAGTTTTAATTGACTATTTTAATGGCCTTTTTAATAACTTTGCCCAATATTCTATTTCGAAGTGACAATTTTCATTTACAAGTGTATAAGCAAGTAAGTAATAATAATAATAATAATAATGTGTATTTATAAAAGCGTGAGCGAAAGTGACATAAGAGTGGGCGAAAGTGACACAAGAGTGGGCGAAACTAAATCTCCATAGCAACCATTTTGCGTGATGTAAACTGTAACTTTCTAACAACAAAACAACGTATGAAAGTGTTATTTTCTACTGCAGGATTGAACAAAGTATATTTTGTAAATCTTTATACTCACTGATGTTATGAACGCCTTCCCATTGGATTATTGTTAGTGATTCCATTCCATACATAAGCCAAGATAAGTATTTCGCCCATGATATGTAATTGGCCAAGGAACTGAAATAAATAAAGATTAAAATATAAATAGTGTTCTGCTGCTATTTTTGTTATTTGTTTCTATTTCATACAAACAATTTTTTATAAAATCTAAAATTACAAAGCTTTAAAATCGTAAAAGAATTATCCACCTTTGGTTTGGGAAGAAAAGTTTCGTACATGTAGCCTTTAATTCCCAGACCATCTCTCTTACCTTCTTGCTACTTGGTCAAATCCTCAATCCTCGCATTTTTTCCTACTCCTTCCTCCTTCCACCTTAGGACGCACATATCCTCCTTCGTCATGGTAATTAATATATCATCAGTGATTCTCATCTAATTAATCCGTCTATCATGTGCGATACTTCAACATAACAAGTGATCTAATGTGAATCCCTGAATACCAAATCCAGCTTTATTTGCTCCTGAGCGTTCTCCGCGTAAAATATGAGCCATCTGTCAAAGAGGTAGCTTCAGTACATCGTTATAAGATAGTGTACCATCCCATTTTCCCAGAACCTCCAGAATAAATTCCCATTGGAGGGTTTCCACATGTTCCAGACGTCTACCATATATTTTCTAATTTGCAATTGATCTCCTAATTAATGGATCATATGGACTATGTTTATTTAGTTTTCTTAAGAACTTACTGGTAAACCAGGACTGCTACCATGAAGCGGGACGCCAATGGTATCGGCATTCTTCGCCTGGCGCTAGGTGTTAATATTTCTCCGTCGCCTAACTCTCTCCTGCCTGCCAACTTCTTTGGTCTCAGCACCGTCGTGGTGAAGAAATTAACAGCCTCCCAGCTGCCTTCCAATCTCAGCATCGTCCATCCAGGTTTCTATCCTGGCAGACGGCCCAAGAACCGAGCTCTCGCAGTCCCACTCCATGCAGTACTCTAGGATGTGTCGGGTTTGCCTGAACTGCAGAACCAGTCCTGCGAATCGACAGTCTTGTCGAAACTGTAGAGGAAGGCCTGAAATTTTCCGGGGCTCATGAGGAGTTGGCATAGAATGTAGCCAACTTCTCCGTGCCTCCTCTTTAGCCATGGTTCATGATCTTCAACCAGTCACTGGTCCATGCTCCCTGCTTCTTGTCGAAACTGTGGAGGAAGGCCTGGAATTCTTCGGGGCTCATGAGCAGTTCTCACAAAATGTAGCCAACTTCTCCGTGTCTCCTTTTTAGCCATGCTTCCAGATCTTCAACCAGTCACTGGTCCATGCTCCCTGTGTCGTCTCCTACCATCGATCCTGTCACTGGCCTCTCAGCCTCTTGCGATCCTTCTTTGCAAATCCGTTGGCGTCTCATTTCGGTGGCAGTGTTGTTACTCGCATTTCCACTGCCGCCGTTAATACTGTTTTGTACCCTCTACTGATTCGTAAAGAGGCGCTTTTCCTAGCTCGTCCTTGTTCCTCTGAGACCGGTGCAGCCTACAACAGCAGCTTGGATATCGCCTGCTCATAATCTCCTGGTTCCCTCTGAAGGTCCAATCACGTTCACCATTAATCTTGCAATGGCTTTCGCTTGCCGCCCCTGCTGTTGCTTCTTGAACCTAGGCGCTACACAAAGGGTTGGTCTTTACGGTCACCCCAGGTACCTGAAGCTCTTGCATATCGCTATCTCCTGAGCTATTGTAATATCCTTATGCTTTCATCAGGAGTGCGTGCTGCCCTTCTCTCCAAGTGTCATGCTGCCTCAGTTTTCTGCGCGGATAACTCCAGGCCTACCGTTGTCATCCAATTAGCGACAAGGTCGGCTGTGATCTGGGCCGTCCGGATCGGCTCCTTGATGTCCCTCTTGCTCACCAGAATCAGTGTCATTGTCTTTGCCCCTTTTGTGGTCCCAGTATCGTTTTTGACATCCAGCACGAGGGCCAGGTCCTCCCCTTCACCTGTACGCCGGTTGCTCTATCCATAATCTTTCTGACCTCTTCCGAAAGATGCCCTCAATAAGAGAGAGTTGTTGAGGGTCGTCGATAACAGCCACTTTGTTAGTTTGGATGGGGATTTCAGATTACCTCGTCCGCTTAGAAAGCCGAAAAATTAATCAAACCTAGCCTAATCTAACCTAATTTGAGCTAACCAGGTCTTAACTTTTTTTCGAGGGACGTGTTGAACGCGCAGGACCTACAGTGGCCCACCTGAATTCTGGGTACACCAGCGGAACTATTACACAACATCGCCTGGTGCCCCTGCCTTTATTAGTGAGCACATATATATAATAAATTTACAAGAAAAATTACAATAACGCACATACAAGAAATGTCGACCAATTATTTACATGTTACATATAATATCTAGGTACTACTAATGATAACGCTGGCTCATTGGCCTGTATTGGTCCCTGTCGGGGGTCCATCTCCGCCAAGGCGACCTTCTTTTTATCCAGAATTAGCTTGGCGAAATTGTCGACCGCTTGCCAATGAGCCCAAGATGGTATGAAAGAGAGCCATGCCGCCTGTTTACCCATGGTTTTATGTGAGGAATAAACTCCCGCGTCATTGCCCCGACATTGCTTGCTATCTACCTAGCCTGTCCTGCGCTTGGGGTCCTAGCGTGTCTCTTCGGAACTCCAGCACGTACGGCCACGTGTGTCTCCTGTCTCGCCAAGACTTCAAGATCTGCTGGTGGTGATGACGCCAAGACCACGGCTGAGTTCGTGGACAAGGTGCGGTAGCCACTTATTAAGCTGGGGCGGCATACAGAAGTTTGGTGCGGGCAACTCCCATCAGTAGACGACGCTTGTCCTGCAGACGAGAAATGTCCCTTGAAGTATTTGCCGCGATTTTCACTGCGTCCAAACCTGTGAGCTGCAGAGGGGGTTAGCTTCTATGTGCGTATCTAAGCTCTCTCTTCATTGAGATAGCTACCTCCACCTCTTGTCCCAGCAGGGGGATCCTCCATCCTTTGACCCACCCAGCGCGCCGCCTAGAGAGCCAAGCAGTCCCCGTCTTCTGGGCAACCACCTCCAGGCCATTAAAATCGTGACCTTACTGGTGGCCTCCTACGCCAGCATGAGTACCATGGACACTTCTTTAGCCCTAACAACCACCAAAATATCATCGGCCAACCCGACCAGATCAACCCCTTCTGGTAGTGGCAGATCCAGCACGCCGTCTTGTAAGACATTCCACAGGATTGGGCCAATACTGAGCATTGAGGGATTTCACAAGAGATGGTCCACGATTCCATCCTGCCTCCATCCCCCTCGTGGTCGGCTAGATAGTCCATGGCCATGATGTAAGGAGGGACTGCCACGGGACGGAGTTAAATGCGTTTTTTACGTCGATATCAAGCGCCAAGCAATGTCTTCGCTTATGTAGGGGTCCTTCGTTGGCCTCCTCTGCCAACCTGCGGACCTCCACTGTGGAGGGTCCCCCGTTATCCTTCAGCCAACGAAGAGGCGGTCTCTGATGAGGCGCTCCAATACCTGCCCTCTAGTCCTCAGGTTTCTTTAGCGATTTGTTCCCCTTCGGAAGAAGGGCAAAACGCGCACTCTTGTAGTTCCGTGAAAAGACTCATCTACGTAGCCATTGGTTATATTTCCCCGTAATGTAGGACGGATAACTCTCAACAAATACTTTGTAGGCCTCGTTAAGTACGCAGCCTGGGACCGGAGTCTTCCATCGCATTAGTGCACGTGTCGCTCCTGTCACATCCTCCCACGTGATGAGCTCTCGGTTGTCAGACTATTTGGGGGCCCCCGTGGGTAATCATCACCTCTGCTTATTGGGAACAGTGTCCTCAGGACCTCGTGCATCCCTCCTGGAACAAGCGTGGTAGGGTTAGAACGGGAATGCCTCAGCTTCTTCGCCACGACCCGGTAGGCTAAGAGCTGGGCTTTCATGCCACGGTTTGTTTTCCCCCTCATGATGGCCAACTTGAGGGTCTTTCTTGCCTCGCTTGCCAATCTCCCAAGAGCCTCCAGGCCGGAGCTCCCTACCGCCTGCACCGGGTAAGATCTGTCCTGCTGCTGTTTGCATGACGTCTAGTACCTACACTTTGATCTTAGCCATAGGCCGAGAAGCGATGACGACGTCTAGTACCTGGCCTAACCTAACCTAACATAATTTGACGTTTGTGGAGGGAGGCAAATACGTCACGACAAAAAGTTGCCTTCCAGAAATGAATCGTCAATGATATCATTTTTTTATTTATTTTAGAATCTACATTTTTACAAAACCCTAACTAACTTATCCTAATCAAATTTGGCATTGCTCAAATAAATCTTGGTTCAGCCTAAACTTCAATAACTTATCTGACTTCAACAAAAATATATAATTATATCTTGCCGATTTCCTTAAAGTAAGACACTAAGCATTTGTTTCCTTAGAATTTAGTTAATCTTATGGCTCATTTCACTTAACGTTTTACCCATTTATGGATATATTACAAAAACCAGTTGACATAGCCATCTATCACCTATATCGTTAGAACATCTCAATCGACATGTAGCTGTCAAGTATTCTAGGAGTAACTGGTTTGGATTATCCGCTTTTGATAACTGTGTAGACCAGTTATCAAAAGCGGCCAATCCAAACTAGAAACTTAAATATCCATTGTGACCTTTGTAGGACATCTGGATCTAGCGAAGATGACTAATTGGTTCCGGAAGTTAGCCATAATTGGATGATTCTCGATCTAAGAATACTGCAAAACCTGCTGACAAGTCTTTGGCCTTTCATGCACATTACGAATACTGAGTATAGCAAATTAGATCACTCAATTTGTAATAACGAGTATCATTTACACTCATACAATCCACCAGTTTCACAGGCAGTAGAACCAGAACCAGGCTAGAAGAGCATATCCTAAGCTCTATTACTGAGGTAACCTCCTCCACCACTACAATTAGATTGGTAATTTTCCTCTTTGTGACTATTACTAAGATATCATCAGAAAACCCATTATTATCTGTCTATCTTGTATCAGTCGTATGCGGCGTTACTATGACAGGCTTTTTGGTTGTCTATCCCTTAACACGTAAATTGAATCTCATGGATAGGGAAATAAATAGCAATTATCTATAATATGTCAAGGACGAGCTTTATGGACGCCCAAGCAATGGAATTGAATTCATTCTGCTCGTCTAGCTTCTTACAGACTTCTCCACTGGTTGACATTCATCGCTAGTAACTAGACCCTAGAAGTGCACCTATCCTAAATATAAACTTGTAATGAGAAAGGCCTTTCATCGTGCCAGCTGCTTATTGAGACTGTGTTATGAGCATTTATAATAGCTTACTCTCTATATGCAGAAGCTGCTGCAAAAATTTTCCGAAAATCAGAGTAAATTCACTTCCTTGGCAAAGAATTCCAGATGAACCATATTATAGAGAAAGAGGCTTTTCAATACCACTTCCCTCTCCACTCAAGTTTTTTGATAATTATCTGGTAATATTTGCCTTACAAACTTAGTCAACCTCAACCAGCAGGTCTTTCTTTGCCGTTGCCTTCGCTGTATTAATGGCCAGCTTGAACTTTGCTTTAGAAGTAAAGAAACCCAGCTTTATCTGCATCTTAATAATTCTAGCCATTCTCTTATATGCTTTGTGGAAGGCTTCCGTTATCTCCTTGGAACACCAGAACACTTTCTTATTGAGAGTTCAGCCCCCTTAACTAAATCCTGCACACCCTAAAGCTTATTATCTCTATATATTTTTTAAATAACTCTTTAAACTCTTTAAAGGCCAACCCCATTCTGTGCTGCCTTAACAATTTGTTTCTGTATCAGATTAAAGTCCCGGGCTTTACAGAATTATTATCAATGGAAAATTTTATTAATTTACCTCAGCTTAACAAAAAATCCGGACGTGATCATCAGCATGTAGTCGAAGGGGATCAAGCACAGCATTGCCATGTTGATGGAATCGAAGGCGTTGGAGAAGAAAACACCTAAACAAGACAATATTAAGTCTATTGAAAGAATTAAGCATTTCGATTAGATTAAATGATTAAAATATTAAATAGGTAAAGTGTGTGATATTAAAAAAGGTACTCGTATTTTTAATCATATGATTAAAATATTGTTTCAAGGATTTGATGAGCTACCACAACCATTCAGTATTAGATTACCAATACTAATATTTAAGACTTTATAGGAAATTAAAGTTAAAGTTTAGCAATTCTAATCTGTTTTAATATTGTCACTACAACTCACCACAAGAAGAGGAAACATTCATGATAAGTGCCGCTGTAAGAGCGGACATGCCGAAGCCATATCCTGTATTCCTCAAATCACTCAGCCAATACATGATCAGGATGAAGAGAAAAGGTTCCAAAATAAGTCCTGGAAACTGAAACGTAATAAAAACAAATCTGTTTTAATTTACAAATTGATTTAATTGTAATAAAGCAGGAAATTAAACCACCATATATTTCGCTAAGATCATACACAATTTATATTAGTTTTATAAGAAGAACAGGCTTCTGACAGGGTTCGAACCTGTAAGCCCTAAATTTACGGTGTATGATTAGTGGGCAAAAAGACTTTCAGCAATTGTTATGCTCAATAATTAACACATTATCATTCACATCGTATTACACTTAATTCTCATGTATTTATTTAATAATAAATTTGTTTTAATTAACTATGTTTAAATGTTCAGAGTAAATTGCTTTATTAAAGGTATTTTCCTTAATGAAATATATTGTATCCTTTAGATGCTTCTTTCATTAATATTTCCTTTGTTTATAGAAAATTTCGCACACCCCTCGAAACACTCTTTTAATCATTTTGAAATACGTATTTAAATGGTCGTCCAGCGGGCGGAAACCAACCGGGGGCGCGCACGTATTTTATTTACGCCGCCGGCACATACTCTCCCAGTTATTATTTCCGCATTTAACGAGACCAGCTCTTGTTTACAAAGCGGAATCGGGGTAATGAAATCATTAGGGGTTGCGTGTCGCCCCGCAATTAAGCGCGCACCCCTAGAATGCGTGAATAATGCACAAGCGACGGAACGCACGGGACACAGGGTTAGGTCGGTGAAGGGGGCGTAGAAAATGCGCCGAAGAGGGAAAAAAATGTGTGTGTACGTGTAAAACGAGGCTGTTTTCGATTCCAGTCGCGATACGAGTAAACAGCGAAATTATTGCCGTCTTGTGATTAAAAAAAAAAATCGTTTAATAACACAAAAAGTAAATTAAACTTAATACTTGATTGTAGAGGCTTTCACTTTGTAATGAAATAAAATAAAATTAGTTTATATCACACCCTTTATTATTATAAAATTATACTTGTTTCTGGATTACTATTCATCAGCAAAAATTATTATTATAATCTTTCTGGTTTTACAGTCATTTAATACAACGACTTTTACAAATGTTAAAATTTCAAGCAAACACACTCTCGTTTTATTTTCGTTTCAAGTTAAACACATTAAAACGCTATCATTCTTTCCAATTCCCCTCTGTCCCGTGGAGTGAGAGCGGGCTCACGCAGAACAAACAAAAATTTGAAATTGTAATTCCCTCACCTTCCACTCCTGGCGGGGGTGGGCGCGTGCTGATGTATCCCAGGCGCGCCGCTGCTGAACTGTTATGATAGGGCCGCGAAGGGTGAACTGAGTGCAAGAGGGAAAGAGAGACGAGCCGGTCGTGTTGATTTTAATTAATTCGGGTTTCTGCGTAAATAATAATTGCGTGCGTAATTATTTGCCCTCGCGCCGCTTAAACGGGCCGCCCCCGCGTTGTTTGTTGCTGCGAAAACAATAAAAGCCGAGTGGCGGCGCGTCTCGCGATCAACAATTGGCTTAGCGGAAGACAAAGGGTAGAGTAAAAATTAAAATCACTGTTATCATTTCATTAGCGCACATGTATATGCTACTGTTAGTTGATGAACTATAATAAACATACGAGTCTAGAAATAGAGTAATTATAATCGATTCTAAATACATATTAAGTAATTTAATGTATCAAGTATTTGTTTCTCGTTATTGAAAGTGAATTTTATTAATTTAATATAATTTTGTTGAATTTAATCTAGCATATTTGGTTGCCTAACTATAAATAATATGCAATATTAATTTTATTAAAAAACTAGTTGTTTTGTTCTTTTTTCACTTATATATTTTATTTATTTATTATTTACATAATCATTATTTAAAATTTGTTATATTTATCATAGTAGAATTATTTTTTATCATTGATGAAAATTATTTATATTTAATAAAACGTAATATTCTTCAGAAAAGATTACTTTTAATAAATAATGTAATTATTTATACATGTTTTCAAATATCGATTATTTATAAGTCCCTAAATTTAAATATTTACAATATTTCAATAAAAGATACCTCACATGAAAATAACTTACTGTCTTTGTCTTTCCTATACGAGATTCCGTATAATCGGTTGTATAAAATGCGCGTCATCAAAAAATAATTTTATACGTCAGTTTCTTTATTAAATATAGTATTTATTAATGTATAGCAAGTTTGTTTTAACGGAAAATTTATTAACAAAACTTTAGTATGCGAAAAAACTAAACTAGTATTAAAATATAGAACTTAATAAAATGTTTTTTTTTAATTACGCACGTTATAATACTCATTTAAATACTTTTGATTTTTTTAAACTAATTCTAGTTCATTTATATGTGTATATATTAACCACCTAACATTAGTTCATATTACTAGTAATTGTTTAAATTTAATACAAAATTCTTGTTTTTTAGTTAATTTTCATACTAGGCAAATTACAGATAGCAAATAAATATAATTAATTTCAATAATAATGATAGTTAGGCAACAGCTAAAATCTTTATTTATCATTAAATAATAAGAAATTTAACAAAGATAGATGACAAAAACTTTTGATATGAAATGATATTACGTTTTGGAGTTAAAACAATATGTCTAAAATTATTTTATGTTACTGAGAAATTTAATTTCAATGCCCTTACCACCAATTTATATACATGATAGAAACATGTATGTATATTCGGTTGCATAACTCACCGTTCCTAATATTTTAATTTGAACTAACTAGCTCAATTATATATGGCAAGCGAATCAAGTTGATTAAGAATTAAAACATATTTTTAATTTTGGCGGTATTTAGAGATTAAAAATCAGTGTAAATTTTTAATGTTTACTTTACCACATATACAATTAAATTTCAAGTAAAAGCATCCCACTCAATATTTAGTCCTTTTAGCCACGACATTAAATTTTAAACTTAATTCTATGCATATTTAGCTTGTAATTAATTAGTACTTGGATACATCGTAGATAAACCTGACAGGAGCAATCATAAGTTCAAGATTGAGAATTGGGGTATTTTTAAAAGACTGTTTTATCGTATAAAAATATGTATGATAATATATTTTTTGCTTTTAATCTTAATTTTGTTATGGTTTGATTTATAAAGTAGTATATATTTTCATCAAATATGAGCCTCCGTGGCGCAATTGGTTAGCGCGTTCGGCTGTTAACCGAAAGGTTGGTGGTTCGAGCCCACCCGGGGGCGCAACTTTTTTTTATTATAAATTTTAAATAATGTTTTTATGATAATTATTTCAGTTTAGTTAGTAATTGAATTGGTACTCTTTTGTTGATGCTTTATTTACACTAATAACATGGTAGGTTGTTAGCCTGTCACTACTGCTACTACTAATATTTTAAAATACTTACGATGGCTGTTAATTTTGCTAGATAAAATGTCCCAGGGGAGTACATTCCGGACTTGTACTCCCTGATAAAGAGCGGCAGATTGCTGGGGAACTCCGCCAGGACGGAGTACATGGCGGGAAAGGTGTTCTCGCAGACGACGGTCACGAGGGCGCCTTGTAGCGATTGGATGCCGTTCTGGGTGAGCGGATCGGTTCCCATGTAGCACAGTCCGACCATCAATCCAATAGCCTATAGTAATGCAACAGAAAGTTTTTTCTTTCCTTTCAATTTTATTCATCAAATGCCATTTTGATTTTTATCGTTTTCTATTAAAATTTATTTCTGGCGCCATCTGGGTATGGAGGACAAATTACAAATTGGAGAAGTGGATGACAAATTATTTATTACATTGATGTAAGGAACAATGAAGAGAAGTCAGAAAAACATAAAATAAAAAAGACAAAATAGATGAAACAGAAGATAACAGTCACAGATAATACAAAAAGAAGAGATAATAATGAAGCAGAATATAAAAGACAGAAGGGACATCTTAGGAAACAGAAGAATAAAATGTCTTTTATCTTATGACTAAGATAAAAGACGAAAGGCATAGATAGAGGACACAAGACAACTGATAAAAGATAAAAGGCAGAGGACACAGAGGACAGAGGACACAGAGGATACAGAGGACACAGAGGACACAGATGGCACAGAGGACACAGAGAACAGAGGACAGGGCACAGAAAACAGAGGACACAGAGGACACAGGGGACAGAGGACAGAGGATAGACGGCAGAGGACAGAAGACAGAAAACAGAGGACACATAGGACAGAGGATATAGAGGACAGAAGACAGAGCTCAGAAGACACAGAGGACACAGAGGACATAGAGGTCAGAAAACAGAAAAAAGAGGACACAGGGGATAGAGGACAGAGGATAGACGACAGAGGACAGAAGACAGACAACACAAAACAGAGGACACAGAGGAGAGAGGACATAGAGGATAGAAGACAGAGCTCAGAAGACAGAGCTCAGAAGAAGAAGACAGAACACAAAAGACAGAAGACAGAAGACAGAAGACAGAAGACAGAAGACAGAAGACAAAAGACAGAAGACAAAAGACAAAAGACAGAAGACAAAAGACAGAAGACAGAAGGCAGTGACAGGCTATACAAAACAGATTATAGTTCAGGTTTATTTATTCAGTGTTATATCAAACTTTCATCTGACATGAGACAGGCAAATAAAAAATAAAGATCGACACATTACATATATCAAAACACAAAAAACAAAAGACAAAAGGTAGACAGCAAATATGTATTTTAAATATAATCCCAATGAAAATTTAAATAAATCGACTATTATTATTTTTATTAGAGATTTATCTTTAAAACGTTGTATTTAACAATGATCTTAATACAAAAGATAAAAATTAAAAAATATATATTTATCATATTTGCAAATGGCAAATGAGAAGTAATGGATAACAAATATAAAACGACAAATGGCAGATTACAAATAACAAATGATTAATGACGAATGAAAAATGACAAAGAATTTAAACAGACAGACAGATGATAAATGACAGATGACAGATGATGATAAATGGTTAATAACGAACGAAAGCGAGATTAAGATTAATAAATAACAGTTGATAAATTACAACTGATAGATGACAGAGTACAAATGACAAATAACCTATTACACATATGACCGATGTTAGATTAAAGATATGAAATGACAGATGACAAATAAGACATAATCAATTATAGATTAAATTAAATATGTCAAATGAAAAATAACAAACTATACATGACAAATGACAGAAGACTACTAACTGATTACAATTGACATAATGTTGTATCTAATTATGAGCTTATTGCAAAAAGAGGCGGGTTGAAAATGACAACTGACAAACGGCATATTGCAAATGACAAATGATAAATGACAAATTACAGTTTAGGTTTGTAGTTTTTTTTTCCACAACCATTGTTTATATTTCTTTTCGGTGTTATTTCCGTATTCTTGACGATCATGAAATTTTTGCACTTCCTTTTCAAGATCCGCGATTTTTTCATTTTGTAGCGACGATTTTCCATATGAATTTCATTCTCACTAACCACATTTTTCGAAAATCCAACTATTCCTTATTACACTTTGCCATCCTTTAGAAAATGTCTACACTTTTCACCACATGTTTGTGATTTATTTGGGATTTAAAAAAATACATATGTCAGATGACAAAACTTTCAACTTTTTTGTCTCTTTAATATTGAATTAAAAATTCATAGATGACAGATGACAAACGAAAAATGACAACTGTCATGGCAAATGTCAAATGGCTGTTTAGAAATGGCAAATTATAAATGACAGATAACAGTTTAGATTTATCTATTTAATGACAGTACAAACTTTAATCTGATGAAAGGAAGACAAAAAAGAAATGATGGATGATAAATGACAGATGACAAAATACAGAAAGTTTATTTATCCATTTAATGTTGTTTTAAACGATAAAAATAAATTAAATAATAAAAAAATTATCATAGGGAACATTTCAAATGTCAGATAGCAAGTAAAGTAAAAATGACAGATGATAAATTACACATTACAAATGACAGATGGCCAATGACATATGACAATAGACGTATAACACATGACAGATGACAAATGAGAGCTAACAAATAACAGATGACAAATGACAGAAGACTACTAACAGATTGTAAAATTGTTCATTACAAAGAACAGTTGATCGATGATAGGCATGTGTATGGTAACACATGACAGATGATAAATGGCAGATATCAAATGACAGCTATCAAATAACAAATGACAAAAAACAGAAGACTACTAACAGATTGCAAAGGACATAATATTGTACCTCACTATAATCTTACAACTACAAAAAGGCTAGATGGAAAATGACAGATGACAAGGCATATGGCAAATAATAAATGACAAAATGCAGTTTCGATTTATGTATTTAATGTTATTCAAAACATTGATCTGACACAATGCAGAAAGATAACAGATGACGGATGACAGATGACAAGAAACCAAAAGATAAAACAAAAGACAAAAACATTTAAGGATAATCTTAACGCAACTTAATACTTTAGGAGGATTTCAGTCGTCTTTAATGTTATTTTAAACTATGGTTTTATATCAAAAGATAAACTTTAATGAAAAATGACAGATGACAAATGATTGATGACAAATAGCATATGTAAATATTGACAGATGACAAATGACAGATGTAATAAATTACAGATGACAAATGACAGATGTAAATAACAGATGACAACTGTCATGAAAAACGACAGAAAGTAAATGGCTGCTGAGAAATGGTAAATTATAAATGACATATGACAAATAACAGACGTGAAAACAGATGACAATTGTCATGGCAAATGACAGATGACAAAATGGCAAATTAAAAGTTTGATCTGACACAATGCAGGAAGATAACAGATGATAGATGACATCTGGCAGATGACAAGAAACCAAAAGATAAAACAAAAGGCAAAAAGTTAAAGGATAATCTTAACGCAATTTAATACTTTAGAGGGATTTCTGTCGTCTTTATTATTATTTTAAACTATGGTTTTATATCAAAAGATAAACATTAATGACAACTGACAGGTGACAAATGATTGATGACAAATGACAGATGTAAATATTAACAGATGACAAATGATAGATGTAATAAATTACAGATGTAAATAATAGATGACAACTGTAATGGAAAACGACAGATGACAAGTGGCTGTTGAGAAATGGTAAATTATAAACAACAAATGTAAAAACAGATGACAATTATCATGTCAAATGAGAGATTACAGATGGATGTTAAAAATGGGAAATTATTCATGATAGGCAACAGTTCAATTTTATGTATTTAATGTTATTACAAACTTTTATTTGACATAAGCCAGACAGATGACAGATGATAAATGATAGATGACAATATCTAGAAAACAGATTTATAAATTAAATAAAATAAAAAGTTATCAAATGAAACATTGCAAACGAGAGATTACAAGTAAAAATGACAGATGATAAATGGCATACTATAAAAACAAATGATAGATGGTAAGAGGCATATGACAAATAACAGATGACAATTAACAGATGACAAATAACAGGTGACAAATGACAGATGACAAATGACCAATTACGAATGACAGATAATCTACTATGTGTTATTACAAAATTTTAATATAATACAGAAAAAATACCTAATGTATTTTAAATATTTCGGAATAATCTCAGCGGAAATTAACACTACATAGATTTCTGCCATTTATCTGAACATTTATTTCTGATTCATCGGTTTAATATTATGTCTATAGTTCTAACTCAATAGACAAAACATAAATGAAAACAATGAAAGATGACAAATAAAAATAAACAGATGACAAAACAAAGAAAATAAATGACAAATGGCAAATGAGATTTTACAAATATCAGATGACAAATGACAAACTAATAGCATATGGCAAATGACAGATGATAGTTCTGTTTTTCGTATTTACTTTTATTCCAAACTTTGTTCTGACATAAGACACACAAATAACAGATGAAGACAAAAGGTACTTCAAATATTAGAGGTAAATTCTACCAAAAGTTAACTTCTTGCAGGAAGCTTTGTTGTCTATTGTAATTCTTATTTCAGATTCATGTATTTAGTGTCCTTTCTAACTATGATTTTAAAACTTAAAAAAAACACTGCATGCATTGTGTATGATAAATCACAAATAACAAAAGACAGATATCAAGTGTTAAATAACAATTGACAGATTACGAATGACAGATGATAAATAATAGATGATAAATGATAGATAAAAAATAAGAGATGACCAATAATATGACAATCGATAGATAACACATAACAAATGGTAGATAAAATATTTAAAATGCCAGATAATAAATTACAGGTGATAATAACAACTGACATACAAGAACTTGGCATATAAGAAAGTGAATATAACAGATTATAGAAGGCAGATGAACGATGGAAGACGCCAGATAAAAAAATATAGAATCAGATCAGATTAAAGACGACTAATGACACATGTCATATAACAGATAGTAGAATACTTATGAGAGATAACAGATGATAAATGATAGATGATTAAAACATTAGAAAACATTTTTTCCAATTCCTGCAGCCTCACAATATAAAATTTTATTTATAAGTAACAGTTGTCAGCTAGCAAAGGGCTAATGATACGATGAATTAATTTCTCACTTAACCCGTGGTGAAACATTTTTATATTAATTTAAGACAGTTAACATGTTATGCATAATAGATGTCACATAGCTGATAATAAATTCCAAATTGGTATAAGCTCCTGAGGACAATTTAAATTAAGAAAACAAAATTAATAAAACAGTAGAAAAAATGAAATGAAAAATTTCCTTACCATTTTCTGAAGCATTCTCAGAATCTGTATTGAGGGGTTCCTTAATATATCTAGGAAATATCGACGAGTCAGAAGAAAAAACTTTGTCCAAACGAATATTCCCTTGCTGAAACATAATTGTAAAATAAAAATAAACACAATAATAGTTGTATTAAAGATTTGACCGCCATCTATCGTTAATGGTGCAGAATTTAATTTCATCCAAGAATTAAGTTGTCCTTTAATATCTGGCAACTACCCACTGATTCTGAACTTTTAAATTTATCAAGATAAACTTGTGACGAAATGGAATAAATAAACGAGTCAAACTTGTCTTTATCTTTATATCTTTTGTACAACATGTTTAAAGAATAACACATGTCAAATAATTATTTAATAAACCTGTCAACAATCCTTGAATAAAGACAAGTTCGAATCGTTTTTTTTCCATTTCGCCATGATTTTATTTTTATATTTCACTCGTTTTTTTTTTCATTTCGTCACGATTTTATCTTCATAAATTTTAAAAGTTCCAAATCTGTCGGCAGATGTCTCAGGTGAAATTGCTTAAACTGCTTTTCCCGTCTAAATATATTTAAAAGACCAAATAAACAATTTGTACTTACAAATTGGTTCTGATCTGATAATTGGTGTGCTGAAATACAAAGCAAAATAAAACAGTGATACAGTTTAAAGAGTGTCAAAATGTATCACTAAGTGAAACCCCCAATTCAAATTTGCTTAAATGTTTCATTTATACCTTATAATAATTTTAAGTATTAAGAATTACCTCGACTGCAGTCCCCATGTGAAACTCGTACTGTACGAGAACGTCGACTTCTTTCATAAAATCGCTCACCGCGAAATAGTTGCAGATTTTCTTGATAGTCTGCTTGCTGGCCTCTTCGTGTCCAGGAGTCAGCGATAGGGTGCGCATGAAAAAATCCGCCGGATTGTAATTATTCGGGCATTTAAATCCCAAACTGAAAAAAATATCATTATAAAAAAAACGAATTCCCATTAAACCCTACACTTTTAACAAGTATATAATTCTCATTAATAAGAGAATAAATAAAGAGGATTAATTATAAAGCACTCACTTATCAAAAAAATCTATTGCTCTCGCCGTCGAGCCCATGTAGGCAATTTTTCCATCAGCCAGTAGGATGATTTGGCTGAACATGGAAAACACTTGCGATGAGGGTTGATGGATGGTACAGATCACCGTTTTTCCTTTCATTGCCAAATTGTTTAACATCGAGACGATTTTCTGTGCAGAGTAAGCATCCAAACCGGTGGTTGGTTCGTCGCAGAAGAGTATTTGGGGGTCCGTTAATAACTAAAATTGATACTTTTAATATTAGTAAAGATATATTAGATCCGCAAATAATGATAATAATAATAATATTTAATTGGTGCTACTGATCCATAAATCTTACACAAGTCAACTTAGAATGACTAGGTGGTATAATCTGAATAATTCGCCCACCTAAATAAAGCTTTTCTTAAAAGGACAGCTTCAACGGTATGTTTTATAATTTTGGTTGGCATTTCTCTTATATGCTCAGGTTACTTATTATAAAATTTAAGGCCAAAATAATTGTGGCCGCATTGACATCGACTTAAGCGTAAGTCCTACCGCAGGTTTTATTTTTTTAAATATTAATGTTTTCTGTTTTAGAGGAACCTAAAACATGAGTTATTTCCGTTTAATAATTCAACAATAAACTAATAAACTTCAAATTTTAAGATAGAAGCATCAAGATTATTGAATCTGCCATTTTTTATGTAGGGCACACCCAAAGCAAAAGTTATTTTCTGCAAAATATTCTTAATTTGCCTAATCTTAATCAATTGATGATTGCATTTAAGAATTTTAATTATCAAAAAATGCTTACTTCTGTTGCGAATGAGAGTCGTTTCTTCTCCCCACCGGAAAGCACCTTATCACCGCCGATCGTACCAATTCTGGTGTTCAGGCGATGGCAAAGACCAAGTTGTTTGAGCACGGCGAGGATTTTTTGCTTACGCTCCTCTGACCCAGTCCTACGGTCCAGTTTCATCTTGGCCATGAAGTTCATGTGTTCCCAAACCGTCAGGGAACCCACGAACAGGTCCTCCTGGTGCATGAAACCGCTGAGTTGCTTCATGTAATTGCCGATCGGACGGCCGTTGATTAGAATGTCTCCATCAATGGAAACATCTCCTGAAAATTATTAAATAAATCATCTAATATTTTTTTTTAAATACAAGGCAATTATAAGGT
This sequence comes from Ontholestes murinus, assembly GCA_963969525.1. Classification (NCBI taxonomy): domain Eukaryota; kingdom Metazoa; phylum Arthropoda; class Insecta; order Coleoptera; family Staphylinidae; genus Ontholestes; species Ontholestes murinus. Next base: position 8,019,353 of record OZ018393.1, read on the forward strand.
AATATTACACAATACATTGTGGTATAAAAAACAGAAACGTGAGTCATTTTCCATTAAGGAAATTATTACTTTGCGTCATAAAATGATAATAATTACACTATTTTATTCATAGTACTAAACTGTTTGCAATTGTATGTTATTGAGAAGGAAGGTGTTTAAAATCTATTCCATAATAATTCCAATTAACCACGGGTTAAGTAAGAAATTAATCAACCATAATCCAATTAAGTTTATGGGATGAAACTTATACAAAATTTGTCTTTGTAATTTGAACCTGATAACAACGCCATCTCCTAAACATGTTGCAACTACTTGGCACACCAATTTAAACGATGTTTATACAAGAAAATACCTATGCTTCTAGACTAATCTAATAGGTGATCTTCGAAGAGTGGTCTTAGTCGCTAGTTATGTACCAAAAAGGGGTCTATGATGGATTTCCTCTTCTCATATTAAAAATCATCTTTGTTGCTAGCATTCATTAACTTCTTATAATTACAATGTTTATATGTTTTTAATTACCTGATGTTCTGTAAGCTAAAGCTGCCATTAGGGTACTTTTCCCAGCACCACTGAAATGATCAAATAAAAATTAGTCGAGAATTTCTAGGAAGAGAATTAAAAATAATGTTTACCTTGATCCCATCAACGCGACCAAACTTCCTGGTTTTATGGCACCCGTTACTAAAATTATTGATAACAATATATAACATATGTAATAAAATTAACTTGCAATTATGTACTTGAGTTATTGAAAAGTTTTAAGTTGAATTTTAGGTATTTTGATATAATTTGTGACTTGTAATTATTCAAAACTTACTTGCAGAAATGATACATTTGTAAGCAGGTCCGCGCTTATCCCTGTTTTTGACAGAGACACTTAAGTCTCTCCACGTGAGCGTTGCGCCCTCTTCCGTCGGCGACCAACGCTCATAACTTCTGTCCAGTTTCGGCGAAGGATCCCCTTCTATAATTATCTAGGGAAATAGTTAATATAATTTTTATACAATGAACAGAATTAATAAACTATACATTTAGTGAATTGAAAATTTTACTTTTTTTAATTAAGACATTTTTTTGTAAATTTTAATCGAGAAGTTACCGCTAATATATAAATAATTGGAGAATTAGATAGAGTAAGTTTTCAGTTTAGTGTCTTATGGTTAAATACAGTTTTAACTTATTCATTCATATTTTTGTTAGATTATCAAATAAAGTAATAATTTTTTACTTTCCGAGGTTAACGCGTAAAACAAGAGTTTATTATAAGAACTCACTCGTTGCATTTTTTGAAGATATTGAGTGCAGTAAACTATTGAAGCGCAGCATTAACTACAGCGATATTTAAACATCCCGAAAACTTCCAGTCTTAAACTGGGTCACCGCCGCACGAAATTCTTGGGGTGGCCAACTTCGGTAGCACCACCGTATAATGGGGACATAAATATCACGAACTTCAAGCTTAAAAGCATGAACACATGTGTATAATAAAGAATAATACGCTTTAAAGTTTCGAGTGTTTTCATTGCGCTTTGCAACAGTGCCCCGAAAACAAACAAGAGAATAATAACAATAGGAAACATTATTAGCAAAAATTAATTACGTTTTTTAATGAACTCAAATAATATTATGAAATAAATATGTATAAATAAATACTAAAACTGTTATCAACTGCGCTGCGCTGATGAGACCCGTGGATGTTGTTGCCAGGAAAATAATAATTTAATATTTTGAAATGTTTGTTGATTACATTTAATATTGTAGATTTTCTTTTGAAATAATTATGTACTTAAGCATTTTAAATATTTGTTTATGGAGGTATTTACTTTGTGGTACATCTTATAATATATTTAGTGGTAAAACAAAGTTATCGTGTTTAATTTCATCATATTGGGTAAAAATTATGTAAATCCCGTTTCTGTTTGTTGGAATTGTTTTCTAGGTGATAACAGACCTTCCTTTTTATCTATCTCTTTGAGGATGAAAACAACACTCTAAATTGAATTAACTCGTGGTGAAACATTTTAGAACTTTAGTTTCTAACTAAAAATCTTATAACAAAAAAAAATAAAACCGATTTTTAAAGAATGGCCACTCACATCATCCTTTTGCCGCTTAATGACGTTCAGGTCCAAGCAGACGCCCTCGCTAGAAGACGTAGACGGCGATCCAGTGGATTCCTCCTTCATGGTGCACCGCCTCACCTTACTTCCTCACTGCACGACACCACAATAAATCGCGCTTGTTTGTATCACGTAACGCTGTTTGCACAGCAAGAGCTCGTTTGTTAGTATGTTTAATTAAGTCCAGATTACGGAAACCATATATTTTTTCACAGGTGAAATGGATATATGTATATCGGGGGGGCCGTAACCGGAGACGGTTTTCGGAATCCGAGAACGCCATCGCGTGTGAATCGATCGTGGAAAATTGAAATCGCTAATTACCGTAAAAAGTAAGTGTCTAATAAAAGTGTACGGTAACGCTGATGGAAAAGGGACTTGATTTGTGCGCCTAATTACCGACGCCATCTGGCCCGACAATTAGCGCCCTGTAAAGACTCTTTACGGCGGGCCGTTAAATGTTTTGCAAAAATGGAATTCGGCTATTCCGGGATGTGGTGAGTGTGGGACGGGTGCAGAAAAAAATATATATGTACGTTGCGTGCTCGTGTGTTTTTGGTATTTATTATTCACTCCCTTTTACAGGTCCTACATAACAGGGCGCACAGGGCCAGCGTCCTGAACGTGATTATCAACCCCAGGAGCATCACCAGGTCCATGTAAAGATTACCCTAAAATAAAATATTCATTATATATGATATAATAAACATTTAAAATTATATAAAATACATTAATTTCTTAACAACTTAATAAATGTAGTAAGCGTAATATACACTTAAGTAATTCGGTTAACCCATTATTAACTACACCATATTGAATAGCCAAAATTTGAAATCATAGTTGTTGAAGGATGAGGAGCAATAATTAATTATTATTAAACACAGTAGTTTTCTATAATAAACTAGAGTCATACCAAGTAAAAATGTCTTTTTTAATTAATTATCTTTCTCATCCTTTACATATAGTTTAGGTAACTATTTCATTATTATTCAATTACATTAGAAATACTGAGTGTTTCTAAACGAATTTTGCAGTTTTAACGTTTTGTAGTACTTATTACGTAAAACTTAAAATCATAATTAATACATGAAATGAAAGAGCAACTCAAACAATTCTATTTGTTGGTAAAGGGCGCTAGTAGCAAAATATAGCGACTAGTTAAAAGAAAACAAACATGTGAACCCTCACAATGTGAGCATCTGGGGCTCAGAGAATCCCCACGAGATGGTACAATTACAACAAGACTCCCCTAAACTAATTGTTTTTTGTGCCATATCTCAGTGAAAAGATTATAAACCTTTTTTGTTTGTAGAAGCAACTGTAACTGCTATTTCCTATCTTAAAGCTCTACAACCCCGACATTCATTTAGAAACAATCGGTATAATAATTAGTACATTCGTTAAGTATTGTAGCGTAAATATAAACGCTCAGATAAGAATTTCATTAGAATTTACAACACTTTGGGAAATATAAATCAATACAAACACGTAGGTTATCAGATTACCTCTGAGAAGTTGTACATTTTCAAAACCACCGATCCATTTCTTGGACATCCCACCGCCGAGGGTGTGCAGGCGATCGATTCCACCCCCGCCCATTGGTTGATCATCAGGGCTTCGTTACCGTAACGGAACCACGAGAAGTACGACAGCCACTTGAAGTATATCGGAATTGAACTGCAATAAATATTAATAAATATATTAATCAAAATTAACATTATAATTTTAATATTACAAATATTTTTTTTTACATTTGTCATACTTTTTTCTTGATTTTAAGTTTTTGTTATTACCTAAATTATAGCAATTGTTTATTTAAACAAAGTGTAAAGTGTATTTATTTTTAATCAAAATGTACCACCAAGTAAACGTCGGCAACATTCAATAATTTGTTTTATTGTTTTATTAGGTTAATATATGTTAAAATTTTCCCAATAATAATTTAGATTGGCCATCAAATATCATTAGTAAAATTGCTGTCGATTTTGAAAACCAAACGAGAAATTGTGACGAATTAAAAACATAGTGAATTTTTCAATATAAAGTAAATATGAATTACTACGTAAAACGGTCGATTGAATGAATTGATTGATTGAATTTTCAAAATGACGAATTAATGATTTATTAACTAATTAATAGAGTTTTTCAATATTTATTTTACTTGAATAATTAATATTCTATACAGTGATTTTTCTAAACATTCAATTGTTTGAATTATTACTTTCGGTACATTAAATATTCTAATGGTTTTTTTCTTTATAGAAAATCCATTATTTATTATGAACAACTGCAATTGTTTTACTTTCATCTTTTTCATGGCTACCCATTTTTTATTTATAATAAAATTTAAAATGACTATAACTCACTTATTTTTAGAAATAACTATGTCGTATATCATATTAAATTAAAGAGAAAAAAATTACCTTTTGAATGAGGTCACAGCCAACTATGGTTTCCATTTAAAAAAATGTAAGTTTGCATCATATCTCGGAAAACAATGGCGATAAAAATTTTCTGACTAGTTTTTTATTAATCTACATAAAATTATCTAAAACTTTGTCTTTTACAGTTTTTTCTATCTGTTATAATAACCGAGATATATTGATTTGAAAAAATTGACACTTTTTACTTTTTTCAAAATATCTAGTTACTCTTGACTTTTTTGAAAACTTTGAAAGTGGAGTTTTATTCGTCTCGTAAATCTACACTTCTTTCCCCATTTAACCGTTTCTCTATCTCTTATAGTTTCCGAGATCCCCATAGAGAACATCGAAAAAAACTCACCCTGTATATGTCTGAAGTGGTATGAAAATTGTCCCACCATGCATCTTTTGATAACAAAAAGGTGGGACAATTTTGCAACCACCTAACCCCTAAAGGTTAAATATTAAATTTTCTATGGAGCAAAGTTTTAAAGGATTTTATTTTCTGAATAATGAATTTTCGATATGGTAAATTTCTTAAACGATAAAATTTCTATGCAATGACTTCTAAACATTGGTTTTCCTTAAGATCGAGTTTTCTATAAAGGTAAGATACATTTTTACTTAATTTTAATTGTCTGTTTAACTACAATTAATATTTAAATAATTAATTTCTTGTGGTGCAAACATTTATAAACAATATTTTTTTCTGAATAATAAATTTTCTATCCAGCGGGCTTTAGAAACATTGAATTAACTAAATAAATAAATTTTTGGTACAGCGAATGTTATCAAAATTGGCTTTTTTGCATAATGAAATTTAAAATCAATTATTATTATTACTATTCGATTTGTTTAATTGATCGTTTTTGTACAATATTTCTATAGAATGAACTTTTATAAACAATGAAATTTCTAATGAATGATTTTATTGTGCAAAAATTTTGTAAAAAAAGTCTTTCTTTATTAGTAGCTCCTGTACAAAGGTTTTTTCTGATAATTATTTATTAATATTAAAAAAATCAATGAAATTTTTGAGAAATAGTATTTTTTTATGATTAATTAATTTCTCACTTAACGTGGTTGAATCATTTTTGAATTAATTTGTAGATGAATTAAAACACTTGGTATGATTTCACTTGTTGTGAAAGTGTTTTAATTCATCTATCAAATTAGTATTTTTTGCCCATGAAATTTTTAAAGGATTAAATGTTCTGTAAAATTAATTCCCTTTTTTATTGTTTTTCCTTGAATACCTATTTTTATAGAGAATTTTCTAATCCATTTTTTATACAATGAATCTTCAAAACAAATAATAAATTTTGATAAATTTCATGTGGAGCACACTTTTATAAGCAGTGACATTTCTAAATAATGAATTTTCTATCTAGCGAACAATATTAGAAGCATTGAATTTTCGGCGCAGCGAATTTTATATGAATTGAATAATAAAATTTGAAAAAGTAAACCAATTAATAATTTTCTGCGTAACAAATATCCTAAAAAATAAGTATTTACAAAATTAAATTTTGTTGATGTTGAAGGCTTCTACTTCGTTATACATGTTGAATAGAAATGAAACACACTAATAACTTTGTTTGTATAACACGAAAATTATTTCTTCTTGTTTGAAAATGGTACGTGCAGTTACCGAAACTTAAGTCACAGAAATAATTTTCGTGTTATACAAACAAAGTTATTAGTGTGTTTCAAAATTAAATTTACTGCTTGATGAAATAGGTTTTTTTTTAATAATTAAATTTCTATACTGAAAATTTTCAATACATTCAATATTTTATAATATCAATTTTTCTACAACGAATTTTCAGAATAATGAATATTCTATTCAATATGTTTTTTTTTAATTTTCTGTGCAGCGAAATTGAATTATTAGAAAATTCGTTGTATAAAATCTTATAATTCAAAATATTGAATTTATTGAATTCCTATACTTTTCTATTAAAAAAATCGATTATATAAAATGATATTACCAACTATAATAAATTAATTTTAAATTAAACATTGATGTTTAGAATTGTCGCAACGTCGAAACTACAATATCTAGAAAATTCTTTTCAAAATATTATAATTAAAAAAATCAATCTGAAAAATTTCGAAACAATATTTTATACTATCAGCTTCTTTACAAAGATTTTAATAATTAATTTTTTTAAATTAAATTTTCTCCAAGAGTGACTTTTCGGAATAGTAAATTCTCTATTCCGCAAATTTTATAAACATGTTTTTTTCTGAATAATGAATTTTCTGTGCAGCGAAATTGAGAAAATTGAAAAATTCGTTGTACAGAATAATTCCAACTATTGAATGTTTAGAAAATTTTCTGCATGGTATATAGTTTTAAAAAAGATCTATTTGTAGAAAATTTATTTTGGTAAAAATATTAATATTAGTGGTATTCACTACGTAGACTCTTCATTACATAGAAAATTGATTATTTTGTAAATTTCATTAGACAAAAAAATAAATGTATAGAAAATTCCCTGCATAGAAAATTCATTACTCAATAAAATTAATGTTTATAAAATTTGTTTTATAGAAGATTAATTATTCAGATAAGAGGGACATTTTTTTTATGGACGTTTCCAAATAAATATTTTCTATGCAGCAAAATTTAGAATAATTGAATTTTAGAGATATGAAATTTTCTGCGCAGCGAAATTAAATTTTTAGAAACTTCATTGTACAAAATCTTATAATTCAAAATATTAAATGTTTAAAAATTGTCAAGCATAGAAATTTTTTTTATTCGAAAATATTTATTTTTGAAAACTTATTGATTTTCGCTACGTAGAAATTTCATTAATTAACAAATTGATTGATTTCAAAATATTCAATCTAATATTTTGAGTTTTCTAATAAATTCTTTTCTAACATTGAATAAATGAATTTTCTATATGGGAAATTTTATAATCATAGAATTTTCTAAACAATGAATTTTAGAAATACTAGAAAATTCGTTGTGCAGAATTATTTAAACTATTGAATGAATTTTTTTGCGTGAAAACTTCTTTATTTAGAAAATTGATTCTTTTGAAAATGTCAATTATTTTAATTCAATTTTTTAGAAAATTCGCTGCATAGAAAATCCATCACAGGGAAAAATAAATGTTTCTAAAATTTATTCTATAGAAAATTAATTATTCAGATAAATTTTCTATGAAAGGAACTTTTAGACAATGGCAAATTTTAGAAAATGAATTTTCTGAATAGTGAATTTTCTGTGCAACAAATTTTCTAAAAAATCTAATATTTTATATTGGGACCATTTATTTTTTTTGATTATTTTTTCTTGTAGAACAACCGGCTTAAATGTGCTTAAATAATTTACCAAAACAAATATGATTTGCCTAAATGTACAAAAAAAGCTGAAAAATTCATTTAAAAAAAAACTAAGGAAGAAATAATTGATAATGTGCTAAAAACAGTTTAAATTTTATCAAAAAAATGGGATTGAGGTTATCATATATTTTAATTTAATGTAAAACCATTCTTAAAAATCATCAGCTGTAAAATTGATTGATTAATAGTGTGATATCAACAAAGTTTAATTGTAAAACTGATGTTAATTTTAAAACCAAACAAGTAAATATTAATATATAAATGTATAAGTATGGTTATTGTTCACAATAATTAAATCTTACAATTTAGGTTTCCAAAATTAAAATTAGTTCATTGCTAAACTGTAGACTTAAAACTTCTAAAAAGTGTACTACATACTTTCAAAACCTTTGCTTCTTAATCAAATCTATTTTTGTTTGCAAATTTGCATACTTTGAAAACCTTTACAAACCTAGGGTTTCCAAAATTAATTCTAAAATTGTCTATTTTTAAAATCTCTACAACATAAGTGTCTAAAATAAACTTTGTTTATTTCCAAAACTTGTACAAACCTTAAATTGAGGAAAAATCCTCCAAAGAGCAAAAACGGTATCATCAAAGGTGGTCCCACCGCCATTGCCATGGAAGCACTCGTTGTACAGCATGATATTAAATATCCTAATAAAATAGAAATTATAACATTAAACATCAAATCGAAATAAAAAAAATATTTAACTAATAATTTAATTAATATAAAACAGACTTTCATCCAATTTTTATTATTTAATTTCTCCACGTAACTCAATAAATAAAGTAAATGTAAATGTGATATAATATAAAGGTTTTCATTCAAAATAAATAAGCCATATATGGCAAATAAACTGATGAAAAAATAATAAATAATTATATAATTAATAAATAATTGTTTTAAATCTATAAGCAGGTAAAGAACTACTACATTTTATTATTAAAAAATATTGACTATTGAAGAATTTTTCCACCAAAATGAAATGAGTTAATTTTGTAATTCCTTTGAGAATGGTCGTCATTGACCGAAACACGTGTCAGGAAACTGAATATACCAATATGAAACCAAACAAGTGTCTTATTTCTAAATCAGATAAAATGAAATTTATTTACCAAAGCTGACAGCTACATTGGACACCAGCACCAAACCTAGTGCGGACGTAAAAAACCTATAAATGTCCGGATTCAGGCCTATCATATAATAACAGATGCTTATGTACACCAACGGCATGAAGGTGTATATGGGAAATTCTGCTAAAGTCTTCCCGAGGAAGTACACGTCCGTTCTGTACATTCCATTCGTGTGTTCTCTCAAGAAGACGGGAAAGTCTGAACAAAATATCTGCAAAAATATCAGTATTCAATTTTCTTAACTTCCTGCAGTTGATATATTAAGTGAATTCACTTCTTCCAGCACAATTATTTTTAAAAGTCTCGGGCGTATGCAGGAAGTAGTTAAGCATAATTTATACTTAAATAATTGTTGATCGTATCGAGAGTAGTATACTTACATTAACTACTGAATAAATATTTTGGAACGTCATACTCGTCAGGAATATGAAAATCGCCCCGTTGATATTCATAACTCCGTCCTGATTCAACACCTGCCCGAAATAAATAAATCCAATGACAACAGCTATAATCTGCAACAAAACACAAGAAGGTTTTCAAGCTCTTAAGTTTTGAACACTATCCAACTTACAATTGTCTGCAGTAAGCGTATTTTGATCAAAGCCGGCTCCTTCATGACACTGATCCAACTCCTCCAGAGCACCGCGCGAAATTGCGCAAAGCACGACGCTTTGTACGGGCAGGAGTCCGCCTCTGCGCCCGCCCAAAAATCGTTGTAACTCATATTAATCTCCCTCTAATCAAACAAAAGAAATTATTTAATCTATTCAAAAAGATTTATTGATTGTAGCACCTACCAAATTTGTGATCGTCGAGTTTAGTTTTGCTCCGAATTCACTCTTCTCGTAACTGGAGCAAATCATCTGGACGGCTTGTTTCGAAGATTCTTCTTCATCTGGTATTATAGCTAGGAGTTGGATGTAATAATCCGCTGGATTGTAGTTGTGGGGACAAGGCGCGTTTAAGCTAAAATATTTAAATATTATTGATAATGATTGATAATTTTTAACAATACATATTGTAATTATTTAAATGTTTAATTGTGAAGGCGTTTACTTTATGGCATGGATGTTTATACCTTGAAAAAAATAAGTCAGCTTCAGTGGGTGTGCCTAAAAAGGCGGTCTTTCCCTCAGACATGTACAAGACTTTATCGAACATGGCGTAGAGTTCTGAGGAAGGCTGGTGTATCGTGCAGACGACGGTTTTTCCGCTCTTGGCCATCTTCTTCAGCACCTGGATGACGTTCAAGGCCATGAACGAGTCCAGGCCGGACGTGGGCTCGTCGCAGAACATCAGCGGTGGGTCTGTGAGTACTTCAGAGGCGAACGCCAAGCGTTTCCTCTCTCCACCGCTTATACCATTTCCCAGCGTTCCGATTCTGACGTGTTCGCACTTCTTCAAAGATAACTGCAATAATATTTTTAAAAATAAGATAAACTTTCAACCAAAATCTCCTAATCGATACTTTGCATACATTTAAAATTCATCAGAAGTTTTTCTCAAAATTGTTTGCATTTTCAGACAAAATAATGGATTAACCAAGTCTATTAGTAAATTAAACACATTGATATGTTAGTTACAATGTTGTAATTGAAAAATATCATATTTTGATGTGTGTGAGAGTCAAAATTACCAAACTTTGAAAATAAATGTTTCATTTTACTGTATTTTAGAGACTTACTTCACGAATCACTTCATCCACTCTCCTCACCCTCAGCTTGTAGGGAATACTACAGTCCATTCGAACGAGTGCCTGAAATTATTTTTTTTTGTTATTTATTTATATGTAAAAAAATACTAGGAACTAAGACGAGGAAAGAAAGTTTTATACTTAGTAGAAAAAAATGCGGGGAATAATATTAATAGCGCAGTTAATTACATGAAAAATCAAGTGCTCCCTAACGGTCAAATTCGGGAAGAACAGATCATCCTGCTGGACGAAACCGCTCTGACTGGTCAAGGTCGTTTGGCCGAGCGGTATCGAATTGGCACACCGTAAACCCGTCACGATTCCATTCGAGTTGGACCTGAACATCAGGGTGTTCAGTAAAGTCGTTTTTCCGGCACCGCTGGGGCCCAGAATTGCCAGAAGTTCTCCAGGATAAGCCACACCACTAACTGAAATAAAAGAAAAGAAAATTTCAATTGTGTAATATAAATATTACAAAAAAATACAATAAATTTACAGTATGATAAAACAATATTTTTAAATAATTGAAAAACTTATTTTCTAAAAGTACAGTTTGTATGAAAAATGTATGAGATATGATTTTGCCCAGAATAATTAACAAAGTACAACTGGTAGATAAGTGAAGTAATGAGTTGACTTATTTATTTAAATTTAACTCAAAAACTATACACTTAAACATACATAAAGTGATTGATGTGGAAAATGTTCGTAGTTACTTATTGTAACTGTATGCATTTAGTGTTTATACAATAGAAGTATATTTGGTTGCATATATTTATTTCAACATTAATTAATTATCTTGAAAAGTTGTTTATCCGCTTTCTGTTGCAAAAACAAACTTCACAAAAATAGTATGAATAAATAATTCCTCTCTCGATTTAAAAATAAATTTTAATAAAAGCTTGATATTTACTACTTTAATGGCTACACATATCGACTTTAAAGAACTTTTTCTTTTAACTTTAATCATAACATAATTGATTACATTTCTAATAAATGTGGTTGCGACCGTCAATACGCGGTAATCCATTTGAAACAAAAATTTTAAAAAGACGTTTATATACACGAATATAAAATGTAAGTTATTGTTGGCGAAAATACATTGTTTTGACTGAATTAAATTATCGCGGCGTTTTCTCATAATTACGACGTAAATTGTAATTTGTACCATGTGTGAAATGTAATCTGAAACGCGTAATTTCTCTCTCCTCTCAGAACACGGCGGTCGGTGTCGTAATAAGTGTTGTGAATGGTGCAATGCACACCTTGGTACAATAAAAATGTCCGATGAAATGAAATGTATAACAAGCTCATTTCCACATGCATGAATTAAAAAAAATAGAAAGATAATGTGGTCGTTAGCTTATTATCCTCTCTTCCTACAAGATTTTTTTTATTATTGAAAAGTAATTGTATATTCAATGAAATACTGGAAAACGCTTATAATATAATCACCTGTTGGTTTATTACCTGAATTACGTGAAGAGATAGATTAAATAATACAAGTTAGAGTTCACTTTCTCCAGTTTGAAGAAAGTGAACTCCAACTTGTATTACTTGTATCACTTTTCAATACTAAAAAAAATAGTAGAAGGAGAAGAGAGAAACAGTCAACAGTAGAATAAATATATAATATAGAAATCTGAATAGTAAAAAATCTTAATATATTAATTACTATAATTATTCATCAGATAATGCAGAGACTTGTTTTTTTTTTTCATATATTTAATACATATTTTTGTCTATTTTCCTTCCCATTCTGACACACTATTCGCCCTATATCCATCTCTCTTTATCGCACCCTCCCCCTTCCATACCCATTAAAAAAAAAACAGGCGAAATTAATTTTGCAGAAAACTCGGGATAGAATTTAAAAATGCACTTACTCCTACGAAATTATGACGGAACGGTGATTAATCGATAAAATTTGAAAACACTCTCCTCATTCATCCTTTCCCGGCTTCCTCAAAAAATTCAAGCTATGCAACAGACTAGCATTCAACTAACGCGCCGTATTGAAAGTTTTCAACTTACTCGTGATAAATCGCACTTTTCCAACTTGCAGATGAACTCCATAATCGAAATAGATTTATATATCGGCGAATAATGCAGAAATTGAAATCGGCGTAAACGAAATGCACAAAATGCAGGCGGATACACAACAAATAAAACAACTTTTGTTTTTAATATTTGTTGGAGACGAATTAATCTAAGCACCCTTGATTTTATTAAAAGGAAATATATAATGTATATAATATATTTTTTAACGAAGCAGCAGTTATTAATTATTAATTAGATTTTAACTTAATATTTAAGCGACTACGTAATTTAAATATTTATAATTTATGCATATACCCGGTGATTGTATCGATGGAAACTTTTAGTCATGTTGGCATCACTGAAATTCATGGATGCCAACTAAATATTTGTTTTTTGAAATTACAAATGTTATAAACCTAACCTCAATTTTTTTAATAATCTTTTATTATTTATTTTGGTAAGTAAATTTCATACGTCTAAGTCAAATCATAACAATAGTGTCTTACCATTTTTTAGAATATGCCTCCTGTCCTTCCCTGTACCTCCGAACCATCCGGCCTTTGCCTTATCAGAGGTAAAGACGTTCAAGTCCATCCACGTGTAGGTAAGTTGTTCGTCTTCAGGAACCTTTCTGAAGGCTGATTCGTCGTGTGTTCCGTATGTTACGGACTGTAACGCCGTCGGCTTCTCGGAAGCCTCCTTCAAGATCAAACATTGAATCGACATGTTTTTAATACACTAAATATAATTATTTCAATATCCCAAACGACTCCAACAACTAAGTGATTTAATTCTTCGAAAATCAACTATTGAAACATTTTAATTAATGAAAACACTACGACACTGTTTTTGTTTCAAATTTTTTTCAAAATCAATTGCACTGTAATTAATAACATCAACACAATGAATCCTCTTAATACTTCTCCGATATATATACTTCATACATTAGAAAATTTATATTTAAAATGTTGAAAATTTTGAAATATTTGAACAATTTTTTATTATTATAAACTAAAATTGTTTGATGACGTAGCAAATTCAGTTATAAATATATAATATGAACACTGGATCACACGAATACAATAAAAACACAACTACGTTCATTCTTTTAATCATAAAATGCTTTAAGTAAAAATAAGATGAATCATCATTTGCGATTGGCATATCTTTGGGTCACTCCTTGATTAAATTATGTTTATGAAAACTGATACAACAAAGACGAGTTTATATTTATAAACGAATACATTATTTGAATAACAATTAAATGTCAAGAAGGTGATGTTCCTTATTTTTGTTAAGGATTCTAAACAACAAATTTATGATCAGAGATAAAAATTGTTTTTAAACGTCAAATGTAAACTGTTTGATTTTAGAAGCACTTAAAATACCTTAACAAAGAAATTCATGCCATGAAATAATCAATTGCACATCAGCAAGAAGATTAAGATATTGAATAGATAGAGTATAATTTGTCATTTATTTTCTTAGAACAACTGTATCTATGTTATTAAATTAATGCCAAATAAAGAAGCATCTCATGAAGAAGAAAATTTATTCTTGAATTAATAATGTTACTTGTTTTTTACTATCGAGTTTATTTAGTGAATAATAAAATTTCAAAAAATGTTCACGAAAACAATACTTCCCCTATATATTCTACATAGGAAAAGTAAAAATGTTTTCTCTAATTTAAAGATGTGTGCCACTGACTCAATTTACATCCAAGTGTTGATATTGATTAAGGATTAACTGAAGCCCCAAATGTGTTATTGATCAAGTATGAACTCATTGAAAGTCGTTTTAAAAATTGGTTTTGTAGGTAAAACATGAATATGCAGTGATCAAATTTCAAATATTTTCTTCTTGCTGTAAAACAATTTCTCAGAATAATATAACCTATAAGGAATTGTCGTATTTATAGGTTATGTTACATTAATATAATTAATTACAATTTTTATGTGCAGCGTGATTTGTTTTCAGTATTTAGCCTCTAAATAATTATCGATGCATATTTCTTTTGGTGCCAGTACAATTTGTGTAATTAATTACAGTTCACATTATACATCCAACTTAAAAACTTTTAAAAACATTTATTTTAACAAAAGGAATAAATTAATAACATTAGAATTGTAAAACTTTTCATCACTTTAAATTAATTACACTTTAAAACTTCACTTTTAATTACTAACCGAAGTAACATTCACCATTTCATTTTTATTTTGACTATTTAATAATTTAATCTAATATTACACTGATATATACAAAATAATCACAAAATATGAAATGTTGACCGAAATTGCGTCACGTCAAAAATTCTCCTATGAGCAACAATTAATCATTATCTAATCAAAAACAATTTCCTTACTCTCACCAACAGCCTGCTCTCCTCGTCGGGCATCCTGTTATCAGAGCGCCACGCACAATTTTAATTACACATTCCCCAAAAGCAGATAAAGGCCGACTGATAAACACTGTTTGTATTTGAGAAACAAGACGACCGACCGAACCCCCCACTACTCCTGTGGTCCCCTCGTACAGTCATCGCGCTCAAATTGGATTAGGTCGCGCGTCTAGGATTACGCCTTTGGGTGTAAGTTACCAGGCATGCGAACTTTCAAATGGCTTTATTTTTGTACACATATACGCTGAATATATAACAATCATTTGTACATCGGGTCGGAAAACCGGAAAATACTGCTCCTCCCTCCTTCCTTCCGTTCGGCGCCGCCTCCGCCTCTACTATTTACACCTTACGTATTGGCACTTTTCTCGAATCACAGCCCCCACACGGCGTCACCGGACTCTTTTAGAGGGTCTTGTTGTTCTTCGCGATATTGTGCGTCGCCCAATTCATCGACGTCTTCCACGAGTTGCACAGCGCCTCGTCGAACTTCGACCGGAAATGCGTTAAGGCTTCGTCTTCGGATTTCGATAACACCTAGTGAAATACGTAAAACAATTTTAATTTCACATATTAATAATTTAATAAAATTGTTCAATTGTTTAACATATATTATTACACGCATTTTATGGAGTTTAAAATATTAAAACACGCATAGGCAACCTAATAAACATTCTTAATGCGTAGATTTTAAGTATACTATTTTATAGCATTCTTAAATGTAAAGGTACTTTTTTATGCATTGCAATTTCACACAAATTTCGTTGTTATCTATTTGGACGAGTTTCAATAGACCTATAGTGTTGTTATGCTATATTTTAGTAAATAACTGGTAATATAAAACATTGAATTATCTTCTACCTTGATAATAAGACTAAATAATCATCTAGTATGCAGTTATCGAAAATGTATTCTACATTTTCCAAGAAAATATATTTCAAATTAAAGCATATGCAACCACATATACACTTTTAAGACAAACCAACGTCAGAAAAATGTAGTGGTAATTTCTATATTTATAAACTGCCAATTTTATCAGCATTATTGTTGATTTTAACATAAAATGTAATTGAAACATGCTTAAAACCAAGCAGACTTTGAAAAGCGTAGTTTCTCTTATATAATTAATTGTTGATTGCAATCGATCTACAATCGAGTAAAGTAGTTTTGTGTTTTTCAGTTAAATTCTAATATGTCTAATTTTAATATAAAGTTGACGTCAAATATGCAACCACATGTACTTGTATGCAACCAAATATACTTCCATGCTTTCACAAGCATCTAAAACTCGAATAAACACGTGCTTTTATCTAAATAATTGTTATTGCAATTAACTTATCAGATAAACGATTATCGGGTTCATTTTTAGTCAAGTTTTATATAATTTTATATTAAAATATGTTTATGCAAATAAAGTTTGAAAATCAATATACATCCAAATATACTTCCATGCTTTTAAAACTATATAAAACTACAACAAATAACACATTTTTTGTCTATTGCACTTGATTTACTGCCTGTTGAGTTTAAATTACATAACAGTAAAAAAAACTGTGTGTTATTGAATCAGCTTTTCATATAATTATACAATGAAACATATTTATGCAACCAAATGTACGTGCAATAAAATATATACCCTACATGTTTATAAAATAATCTTATCTTGAACTAAAACATATTTTTAAAGTTCTTTTTATTTTATTTTTACATTTATTTGTAATCAAGTAAAGAATAAAAAAAATATTTATGAAAGGGAAAGGTGCTACATAAGATAAAATTTTACTTACAAGAGTTTCTTTGAGGTAATTTAGGTCCTTCTCTGAGCTCAGTTCTGGTAGGCCTGTTGAAATCATCATGGCGAATAACGAGAGGATCAAACCGCCGTGTTTCCTCAGAATTAAGAATGCCTGAAAAATATTACAACATAATAGAATAACAAACTGAAAATGTAGCTTCTCAGAGGCAATGGGTTTTACAGTGGAAATTTATATAAAATGTTTCCTAGTTAAAAACATTTCCATTTCCACAAATTGCTTACAATTATGCATTTATAACTAAGCTTCGAACTCACGGCCCTAAGATCCGAAAAGCTAAAAGTATTTAAAGAACTAAATATCAAAAGGCTAAAAAAAAATTGCTATAAAAAAAACTAAAACAATCAAGATTATGATTTTTTAAATGACCAAAAAATAAATAAATCTAAATAATCGAATACTTCTTGTTAGTTTTAGTTAGATATATGCAACCAAATGTACAACCGAGGTTTAGGCTTTAACACTAGTCATACGAACATGTTTTAAGTTACTGTTAGGCAACCAAATACGCAGCAAACAAATTGATACCATATAACATTTTTTTATCCAAATAATTACTGACATCACTCCATATGGTATATTATTTAACTATTAAATTTATATGAGTATTAGCTGTAGAACAAGCCCAAAATTATGAGTTAGTCATTTACCTGTTCACAGTAGAGCTGAAAAGTTTTGAACTCTAGATTCTTCTTCTCACCCTTACTGATCACGTGCACGAAATCGTGGGTCAGGACGAACGGAACTCTCTCCCTTTTGAATCCAAATTTTTCCTTGAAATGGCCCAAGATATGACCAAAATCAATGTGGAATAACTGTGACAGAAAAAAATATCAACTTGAATAACAATCATATTTCAAAAATTAAGTTGTTATAAACCAATTAAGGATTATATTTATGTAGAATTCGTAAAATAAAAATTAAACGATCAAATCATCAAAAACTTAATGTTTGTATTCATTTGACATGAATATAATAAATTATTTGATGTATTAAAATATTAATAATGCAAAAGCGTCACCTATCGGACATAAGGCTAACTAAATTTAAATGTAGATATCTCCACGTCTTCTAGGTGGCGCTATTGTAAATTTGCAAAGTTTTTAATGTCAAGAAATGTATAGATCATTATACTTGTTGAATAATAATAAAACACTTTAACTATGTTTGTATACCACTCAATTAATATTAGGTTGCCTATAGTTTAAAGCGTTTTATTATTTTGAAACTTTTTACCACCTTAATTAGTTACATATTTTTTTTTTTGTGTCGATATCTAAATGTTGCATTTACCTGTCCATTCTTCTTAACCATAATATTATCAGAATGTCTGTCGGCTACACCGAGAACATAAGTCGCCACACAGTAACCAGCACACGACAGAGTAAACTCGTGGATAGCATTCTTTAAGGCCACCTCTGATTTGTTGTGAAGCTTCAACCAAGCTAGAAAAAAATGAATCGGTAAAGAATAACATTAAAAGCTGATTTGTAAATATTTACCTAAAATCGATCCTTTCCTGAAAGCGGACGTCGCACTGAACATCCCCTTCTCCTTCTGTATATTCGCTATCGTTTCCGCGTCCAGGACGACCTCGATCATCCCCACCCTGTACTCCATGGATATACACTTATACGGAATCAGTCTAAAACGGTATGTTATTTTTAATTTCCATTTATTATTTTTTTTGAGAATAATTTACCGCAAATCTAATCCTTCCTGCTTCCACAGCTTGTCCATGACCCGCAGCATCTGCAGCGTGAGCATGTCCTGCCGCAGGTCGTCGCCGTTCTTGAAGATGATGTAGATGTCCTCACCGTTCAAGTCTGAGTTCTCGAAAACCACCCACAGGGGGCGCATTTTACTATCCATTACTCTAACCTTATCTAATCTATAAAAAGGTAAATGTTCTTTATGAAACAGTCGAAAAAAAGTATCACTGACGTGAAAAAAATAAAAATATAATGAGCATTCAAAAATATCGACGAAGGAATTAGTATTGGACATCCAAAGTAATGTCTGACATTTGACTTGTGTATTAATTTATACTACTTCACGATTTTTTTTAAATTATTTATACAAACCCAACTGAATATGAATTATTCATTCATTTTGACGTACTTGATTCTATTGCACCTGAAACTAGGATCCAGCGGACTGGCCAGATTCTTCACCGTCTCCACGCAGTGCGACTCACTTAAATACTCCGTGAGGGCGCTGCGCGCCTTCTCCTTGTCCTTCCGCGTCCTCACGAGTTCACCGCACTTTTTTAAAGTCTCTAGGCACTCGAGCTGCTTGGCCAGCACGCCCATGTGCTCCTGGCAGCCCCTGCAGTAGGCCTCCAGTATTAGGCCGAAACGGACCGACACCGCCGCCATCTGCATCTCCGACCTTGAAATTAATACGAATGAGTACCGTTTCGATTTGAGGATATCTTTTTTACGAACCTCAGATGCCAGAAGAGGTAGTGTCCGATCTTTTGATTATAAAGCGCCCTCTCGAGCAAGTATTTCACTAAATCACAGTCTAAGAACATTTCGTGCTTCAAGGCTTGCACTAATTGTAGTAAGTATAAGAGTAAGTCATCATTTCTGAAATGCAAAAAATGGAAAATATAAAACCAAAATCAAAGAAATTGTAGTTTTAACTGGATTAAATCATATTTTACACAAATGCATTTCCATCAGACATTCACATCATACTGCCACCTGTATTTATTCACAAAAAAAATTACAGTTAAAATTTAAACAGGAATTTCTAGTCTGCTTTCATGATCGATACAGGTCTTAATTTTTAATCAGGGGATCTATTGATTAGACCTTCACATAAAATAAATTATTTAACTATGAACTATTTGCTCACTTAATGAAATATAATTTATTGATTATTAGCTAATAATAACTCCTTGATTTTACTTGTTTCATAATAATTTATGTTTATAATTACTTACCCTATATTCATTAAACAGTTGACAGCGAATCTTCTAACTTGTTGGTCAGCATAGGCGTAATCTAATAATTCTAGGGCCTTCTCAACTGGCAACACGGGCCACTTTTCTAACAAGTAAACGATATCACTAACTTCATCCCTGTTATCCCAATCGATGCAATGCAGGAGTTTCGGCAGCACCTCCGGCGCCGTGTTCATCCAATAAACTCTGTATTTCCATAACAATTTTCTATCCTGTGACATAACGTTTTAAATTATATCTGAATTATATTAATTGTTTTTTAATCCAATTATCTTACCTGATCGTGTACTTCATAAATATTCTCGTTCTCGATGAAGATCTTCTTGTACTCGGCCATCTCCTCCGGCTTCAGGTTCTCGTACATGGGACTCTTCATGTCCTTCTCGTGCGCATACTTGAGCATGTACTCAACGGACGGAAACAGCACAATTTCTTTAGGCCCATAACTAATAATAAGGATAAACAAGCGTTGATTAAATAAATTCATTCCTTCGGTGAATAATGTACCTTTCGAACGAAATCGTCAACGCCGTGGCGTACTTTGTGTTAGGATTGCTGACCACCGTGCCGAGCGGGTGCAGCAGGTCGTCGTTGAGCATGTCTTCGGCGTACGTCCACATGTAAAGGGTCATCGAGCCGGTCTTCAATTGGTTCTTAAAGTCGAAAACCGTGGTGTTCGCCCATGCGATCGGGTTTAGGAACATGTCCTATTAAAATGAAAATAATTACAATTACTTAATGGTCTAAAATTAATTAGTTAATAAAATCTTTGATGGAAGAGAATTGAAAATATTTATTTAAAAATTGTTTTCCTCAATAGGTGTTAATTTGATGAATTGTTAATCAACTACCTATTATTAACATAATGTTCACCAAATGATCATTAAAAAAACAAATATATTGTTTTTCTTGTTTACACATATAGATTAATTCACCTTATTGGATAATTCTTTCATCCTCCGCGTCCTGCCGCCCTTGCCACTTTTCGTGGCCTCGTAGATGGCGAAACACAGCTTTGCACTTCTGGGGACGTTGCAGATTTGGATGTCGATCGTGAGCTTCTCGTTGATGACGCATTCCAGGTTTTCATTCACCACCTTCTCATTGGTTTTTTGAGCCTCGCACAGCGACTTGCCACCATGGAATAGACCAACTTGCACACCGACCTGATGAAATGAGCAAAGAATAAAACATTTATCCAACAATGGAAATATTGACAATTACCTCTAAATCACTTCTCCTGTCGCAATTCAATTTACTGACTGTACACACGGTTACCTTCAGCTTCTCCGTTATGTTCCAAGAGGACTGTGTGTTTCCTTTTTTCCTGAGGGTTGAGGAATTGAAGGGCTTCTTGCCCGTGCCAAGGGCAGGCAAATAGCCATAATCACCGTCTAAATGCACTAGAAATATACAATTTGCATAATTAAAATAGAAAAAAATACATCAATCACAATTACTACTACTAGTATTTGGCGCCCAATATGGGGTCTTGATGTTTTGCTTTAGTTAGCTTTAAGGTGCAAATGAATTTAAAATGCTGAATACATATAATATTAAAATTATGAAATTTGAAATCATAAAGTAATTATTTATATTTACATGGAACTTGGTGTTTAGGAACGGGTATCAGTATGGGGAGGGCGTCCCGGAAAATGCAGTCCCTGATGTACTCGAAGTGGATGATGGGATGTTCACCGATCAGGTACTCGTCGCTGCCGCAGGTCTTCAGGACGAAATCGTCGGGGTACTCCTGCTTGATGTTAAACACCGTCGCCTTCTTGAGGAGGATCATTTCCAGCAGCTGGGCTGGCTGCGACGTGCTCTTCACACTGAATGATGACGACTGAAAAAAATAACACATATAATAAATTCCTACAAAAATATACGATTGGTCTAAAATAATGAAATTAATTATAAGTAATATTTCTTTTATTATTATATGAACCTTTAATTTAAATTAAAGTTCACTCGAAATGTAAAACTTGAACGTGAATTATTTGGCACCCAACGTGGGGCGATGACACTTGTCTTAAAAAGCCTTGCAGTTATTTATTGCTAATTAACCATTTAATTGTTTTTTAATTTGACTTTAATATATATAAATTAACATATTCATAAGTGAGTATTAAATCTCATCATTATTACCATTGAATTTGATTTCCCTCCAAGCATCGTTGTGAAGAATATATTCCCATTTTGGTAAACCTGATTGTTGATGTTCCGAAGGCAGTTGCCAGCTGGAGATATCCGCGGTGGGCACTGGTACAGCAGCCTCTCGTTCCATGTCTGCATTTTCCTCTTGTTGGCTATCTCCTCCCCCAGCTTGCGCATTTTGAAACGAAAGTCGTTTATCTCTGTGCTGCTCAGGGTGTCAAATTCTGGCAAGCCTATAATGTTAAATTTTTTTTAGTATAAAATGACTTTGGTTACATAAGCAGATGAAGTCGAAGAATAAATATTTTTGTCTTAGTAAGTGGCTCTAAAAAAAGATATCTAAATAGCACACAAAAATTTTTTTAGTACTATTAACTTATTAACAACATATTATTATATTATATATTAATAACAATTGAAAGAGGTTGTAAATCAAGTATATAGGAAAATTATTAATTATTTTTTTAAAAGCAGATGTAATATAATAAATTTTAGATGATAATAATTGCAGTCATTAACCAAACAAAACTTTTCCTCATTCCTCATTAACAGGTTCATGAGTGGACATTTAAATACCACAGGAATTTCCCCAGTTGATAACACAATTGATAATAAAAAATTATTCAAAGCTAAGAGTATTTTATTAATCACATTGTTATTTTATATACATATTTATATCTTTATATGTGCATTTCCACATAATAAGGAATGAAGTCTTTTAAGGGAATTAAGTTGGATAAAAATATTAATTTTTTAAATAACTGTACAGTTAATTATTGCCTGGATATCTTGAAATAAAGTATTGAAACTCACGTTTTCCAATTAAATGTCCGATTTTCTGATTAAGGGAACTTTCAGTCTTATCACCGTGGCACTCATTGATCCTCAGCACGCCACCAAGTGGCCGCACCTCGCCGAGCCTCCTGCACTCGTCCATAATCTCCTCCAGCTCGGACATGATGTTGACAAAGGAGAACACATATTCGGACATGTCGTGCAGCATTCCATACAGGGGCAGCTTCTGAGCTTCATCCCACAGATCCTATAATTGTTTGTTTTTTATTAATAAGAATTCAGTTTAGTAATGAAATATAGTGCTCATTGTCATAGTCACAATTTTAAATTTATAGCGCCTAACTTAATAACTTAATATACAGTTTAACTGAATAACAAAACACTATATTTTACTACAATTATTCTCAAGATAATAACAATACTTACTGTGAATATGTAAAGTGTTTAATTATTTAAAACTGTTTAATGAATCATTTTGTTGTTACAAATAAAATAAACATACTATATTTCTGCCATGACTAATCAATCAATTTACTAAACAAATGATAAGAAATAGAATGTACATTTCATGTTTTGTTTTGTTTACACATACCTCTTTGATGTCAGCAAATGTGGAATCCGGCTGGGCCTCCAACAGGACGATCAGCCCGTTGGGCATCAGGCACGTGAGCATGATCTTGTTGGCCGGCTCCTTCTGCCAGAAGTCGTACTTGTACTCGTCGGGAATCATCTTGGCTTGGTCAACTCAAGACACACAAACACAAGACACAACGTACTACACACCTCTAGTGGCCAACAACAACAGGCTACATTTCCGGCGAGTCCGAAGATCGCGGTGCGTCAAGTGGCCGCCGTTTATCTGCTTTTGGTAAACAAGAACGGTTCACTGGTAAACACGTTGATTCATCATTCCGGGAACGCAACGCGCACTCTTTGGGGGGGCTGGTGTTTCCTGACGGACGAGGGGGGAAACGCGCGCGCCTTTTACATCGCTCCGGGTCGATTGGGGATCGGACGTTAACAGGTGAACGGGGCACTGGGGATACGCGGGGATAGAGCACACCACCACAAACAACGGGCTGATTCAATCGGATACACACTCATTACAACATCCATAAAAACAATACGGGGAATCAGGGCTGCCACAACTGGAAAGTGAAAAAAACACCGCCCCCATTTAACCAAATTAAGGGAAGAAATTTATTTATACACATTATATAAAAAAAAATTATAGGCCTCTTCTACTAAAATAAATTTTAAATTAGGTTTCACATCACCTTTTCAAAAATTGAAAAATTTTTCTTTAACTAATTAATTCAAAATTATTATAGGCAACCAAAAATACATTAATAAAAATATAAACAACCAATTTATTAAAATATTCTTAATTTTTATATACATTCCTAAAAGGCAATTATTTTTATAGATTAAAAAAAGTGGCGAAGATAAAAAAATATTTTATAGGTGATGGTAATCTGGTGGCATATACATACACAAAGGTATAAAAACAATAACTTATACTAAAATATTTTTTACATATAAATTACTACAACATATTTAAATTTTAAAATATTATTTAGTTTTTAGAAAGAATAAGACATAAATATTATCATAATATGAGTTAAGTAATAATTTAAAAAATCTTTAAATAAAATGGTTGATTCTGGAGCCGTTTATATCGCGTATCATTTAAAAAATTCGAAATAAGACAATTTCCTAGTTAATGTCGTGGGATTTTAAGAAAGTGTCTTATTTATAAAACTTTTAATCAAATTAAATTAGTAAACAAATAATTATATGTATCTTGAAATTTAAGTATAAATTATAATTTATAATTCAAACAAAATATTTAATTATAATATATAAATAATGTTTAAATGAAACGAGTTTTTTAATTTACAATTTAAATTGTTTAAATAATTTAGATTGGTATTAGTTGCAATATGAAAAGCGGGAAATTTAAATTTAAAAAGACCACACAGTTTACAAAATGATCACAATAATTACATCTAATTTTAAAACATTTCCAACACAATTTTTACTTTCTATTAAGCATTTCATCAACTGAAATGAAACGTTTCTTCTCATTTATCAAACCTTCTCATTTCCATGAAGTAACTTAACCTCAAATAATTCAAAACCAGGATTCTTCGAATCTTCACAAAGTCGTTTCTTTACATTCTTTATTGGCCGAATTTTGCTTACCAATAACACAAAAGTAATTCTAGATTGAACAGGTAATGGATCCTGAGGAATTGGAGTTTTTTGCTGAAAAACAACTGGTCAGCATCGTTCCAACTTTTAACAGCGATGTAATCCACCTGATTTCGGGCGACGTGGGCCCTTTTCGCGCCGGCCTACCCCTGAACGTGCCCCTGTGGATGGGAATTAATTTAAAGCAGCAGCAGAAGTGCAAGATACAACCACCAGATTGGATGGACGTCGAGAGACTCGAGGAGATTAAAGAGAACGAAAAATCTTCTAGGTGATTATTACAGGGATAATTGTTGATGTAATATATGTTTTAGTCTTATATTCTTCACTATAAATGTGAGTTCATTTCTTTTTTTCCCTTATATGAAATTAAATAAATAAATGAAATAGAAAATAAACTATTTTATTTTTTGGTTAAAATTTTTTTAATATGTAATTTAAATATGAATAATATAATAATATTTATTAAATTTGTATAATTATCAAAAACAAAAAAGATATGTCATGTTATTATTACACTATTCAATTGTTTTATCTATTCTTTCAGGACTTTTACAAAAATGCCAAGTGAACACTACATGGTGGAAACGAAATTGCTCTTAGCTAATGCTATGGACGATATCCCCAGAGCAGATGAAATCCGAACTATAGTGAAGGATATATGGGACATGAGAATGGCAAAACTGCGTTCCTCCATCGATGCGCTCATCAAAGCTTCAGGTTCTTATGCCTCTGTCGATTATCTCACAGTCTTTGAAATCAATGCCATCCGTCCTATCCTTCCACATGCCCTAGATCAGTTGCAAAGGATGAAAAAGGTATTTTATTCACTACATTATTATTATTTGTTATGAAAGTGTATCTTAACCTTTGACCATTCTTAATTTATGTGAGGCAGGAGTTTTATTCACAGAAAACACTATTTTATTTTTCAGTCCTCAAAATTGTCACAATCTCAATCGCAAAACACTACCACATTTGGAACCACGTCCACATCCAGATTGAGCGAATATACTTTATGAATGGATTGCTATTAAAATAATTATAATTTAGTGTAAGGTGTAATGAAATTACAATAATGTTTATATAAAATAAATTAATTTAAATATGTGTTATCAAAACTTTCACTTACTCACCTAACAATGAACGATTGTTAACAACTAGAAACAATTATATAAAGTCTTTCTGTATTAAAAAAAAATTAAATCTTCAAGTCTATTTTTATTTATTTTGGAAACGTATGTTTTTATGGTTTTTAATTTTAGTAATATTCAAATAAGGTGTAAATTGATTCAATTGTTGATTTTAATGCCATCTGTTTATCAGTAGTATTTTTACAGTGGGGCTTTTCAATTTTTTTGTAGGCAACTGTTTAACTACTGTCACTTCATGCCAGTATATGTAAATTTTCTATGCTTCATGCTGTCATAATCGTGTAGTTATTAGGTTAGAAAGTATTTTTCGTTTTCATTTTTGAAATAAACAAATCTGCTGAAACGATTATGCCCTTCAACGAGACGCAACTGCTTTGTAAATAGCCACCAACCCCATTGGAGTTTGCAACAATTTAAACATGTCGAATCTGGAGGCCCAGGAGGAGGAACGTGAGGTGCTTTCCTCTATTTACGACGGTGACGAGTGCTTCAAGCAACTGTCGCCCACTGTGTATCAGTATAAGGTAAGTATTTATGATGGTAATTATAGAATATAAATTAATTGCATTAAATTTTATATTAATTGAATGTAATAAGTATATATATTTTGATTTCAAATTTTTTAATTAAAAAAAAACTATAATATTATCTATATGAGCTATACATTTTTTATGGTGGTAGTTTTGTTTCTTAGATAAAATTATAGTGAATGTAATGATTAATTGAAAATATTTGTGGTTATGTTGCTAGGCAACCAAATATTCATCAAAAGCTTTTTTTATGATTGGTGTATCAAAATATTTTCATCTACCTGATGAAGCCACTGTGTGGTGAAACATTGTTGTAGTACAATATTAAAAAACATTCTGAAACCCTATACTGTGTCAGTATTTCTTTAAGTGTTATTATGGAGTTTCGACAAGTAAGAGCCGCATCAATCCAATATTTAAAAATAATTAATATTTATTACCAAACGTAAACAAGAGCTAAAATATTTACTAAAAGTAATGTTCAGATAAGGAGGTATTTAATAAATAGTAGGTAAAATAATTAAACCAAAATCAAATAAGTACACTGTACATCAATGTAACATTTAGTGATTTTCTTATTAGTATTTTGGCTGCAATAAAATATATTTTTAAACAAACAAATTAAATATGAGATTGTGTATTTAATAAGGCTTAATACTAATTTTTATCATTGTACTTAATTTTAAATTTTAAAAATGTATTTGTTAAGATATTTGCATATTATAGACTTTAAAAGTAATATATTAAATTATTATCTAAGGTAATTGAATAATAATAACATTTTTTTTTTTTAGTATGGAGTAAGTGATGATCAAAAATCCTTTCTGCTGGAAATCAAATGGGGTGAGAATTATCCTGAAGAAAAACCAGACATTAACTTAGATGCATTTTACAATAAACACATGTAAGTTATTGAAACTTTTGAATCAAAAATATTTAGGCAAAAATTTTAGAGTGCAGTCTTTGAAGGATAAAATAGTACAAATGGTTAGTGAGGAAGCCGAACAGTATTTAGGCATGTCGATGACCTACTCTCTATTTGAATTCATCAAAGAAAAGTTCGACGAGCTCATCGTGGAGCAGCCTGAAAACGAAACGGCCGTCGAGAGTGACGTTCAAAAGTTAACAATATCAGATCAACAGGTGGGTAATGTTTGGAGCAACACTTTACTAGTCTAATTTTTATTAATGTTTACCCTTAGGAAGAGACATCTAAAAAAGTGGCCAAGAAGGAACAGCTGACCAAGGCTCAGAAGAGGAGGCAGTGGGACCGGGTGGACAACAAGGGGGAGAAGCCGCGCGGGTGGAACTGGGTTGACATTGTTAAGCACCTCTCTCAAACCGGCTCCAAGGAGGACGCCGCGCCGACCTCCTAATTCCCAAGACTGTTCGTGTATAAAGGTGTAAAATTTATATACAGGAAACAATTTATATATGTATATAAATACAGTTAAGTATACTAATATATGTCCCTTTATTTCCTCTTGTTGTACAATCAGTCTGTCTTTTTCTGATCCATTAAAATCCTGTACTCACCAGTTGGTATGGAGTGTATAGATAAATCCCATTCTGAAAAGGATAAATCTGTAATTAATTGACTTGAATTAAAATATAAAATAAATAATACCCTCACAATCATGTTTTTAAAATATAGTCACATCGCTGTTATTAACAATTTAATGTTTGCATATTAATATTGTTATAATTATTGCTGTTCACAATTCTTTAGAATTGTCAGTGGTTATTTACTTAACTAGGTAAACTTGGTATAACAAATAATGCCTTAATAGTATTTTAATAGTATTATCTTGCTTTAAAATAAAATTGTTTACTAATCGCACCAAAAGAGGGCGCTTTAAAGAAAATATAGACAAATGACTTCTTACCATTTACACTTAAAGCCGTGAAGAAATTGAGCATTTCCGTGTTTATGTACTCGTTGAAAGAGGCGAATTTATCTAGTGGGAAGACGTAGGCTGTCGCTGATTGGTTTTTAGGAATGCTCTTCATGAGGTTGTGCAGCCTGTCCAGTGGCATTTTGTGGTGTAGTTGGCGCTTCTTGCTAAAGTTCTAGCACACATAGAAAACTAATTATTAATATTAAGATAACTAACTACTTTGAAGAAAGGTAATTTACAGTCTTCTTATATAGACACAAATACTGGAATTAAAAAAATAATAATTACGTAACATCAAACCTACTGTACCATTTAAAAATCAATCTTGCCAATCGCGTTGTATTAATCAACAAGAGCTCTGAATAATTTTAGTAGAATAATTTGTTTGTATATTGCCCGAGTATTTACTTTGATCACTCTTTTAAGGAATCATAATTGCTTAATTTGTAATTGACACTTACCAAAGGTACTTTGTTGTACTGACAAAGGGCGATGCCTAAAATGACCGCGTGGAAATATGACGATATCAGTTCTGTGGCGGTGTGGTCCTTTTCAATGTAAACATACATCACGTGTCTCTTCAGATCTGGAAGTATAAAGTACTTTCTGGTCTCGAAAATGCTGAGCAGATCCTGTAAATCAGAAGGGCTCATGTCCGGTTCGATGGTGTCCCTCACCGAGTATCCGATCTTAATGTCAAAGCCGCAGAACTTTTTCGCTGAAATAAAACATGATTGGTTTTAGAAATGGACATTAATTTTAGTGTGCATAGCGACATCTATTGCATACATATAAAAGTTTGTAAACACAGTATTAATACACCCTCTAGAGATATTTAAAATGTACAGACATAGCTAGGTAATGTCAAGATATTGATGCAATTAGGCAACCAATAATACCCAAAATACTGATACATCTATTGCGGACACATTGCTATTCTTGTAGATGTACTTTATCTCTCCTAAAAGTTTGTAATTGCTATATTGAAACACCCTGAATGTATAAAAAGCTGTACAAAGTAACTATGTACACTGCTAAAACATCTCAACGTATTGATGCAACTAGGTATAAAAAATATACTATATAAAGTGTAAAGAATTGATGCAATTAGGCAACCAAATATACAGTAAGTAAAACCGTTGATAGAAATATTGTACAAATGCAAGTCACTAAATGATTCCGAGAAACAGATGGCTCAATTAGCGTTGAGACAATCGTGCTCGGAAATTTACGGAAGGCGAACATCCGCTCGCCTAAAATTTCAAGAGAACCGGAACGATGCGGCACGGCGCGCCTTGCCTAGTACTGATTGCAATACTATAGAAAACTGCCCAAAGCTACAGAAAACTGCAGTACGCAGAACTAAATATATACCGACTGTAAGTCACTACTCATGCGCCATCTGTTTTTCGGCATCTTTTATTGACTCCTCATAAGGTAAGGCATCTATACAATATTTCAATCAATGGTGAAACCTATTTTTAAAATATGTACTGTGACAAAGTAATTTCCATTTCCCATCTTTATACCAACATTTGTTGCCCTATGAAATGGATATTAGTTGAGTTAACTTATTTACTGTTTTTAACAACCTGCCTTTAATTGAAATAATTATTATTTGTACTTGTAATTAATATGCATACAAACCTTTAGGCACTGACGTCAAAAGAAGTGGTTCCTTTGCGTTCACCAGCGAAGGCGTTGCGACGGTATCGAAATGCAAATAGGTCCTGATGACGAGGAGAAGACGCGATTCGTTTAGATGGTCGAATACTAAGGCCTTTATCGCATAATAATTCGACAAAATGTGAAAGAATGTCATCAAACAAAAGATAAACCAAGTTCCCCTAAAAGAAATAAAACAAATAAGTTAGATAGTTATATTAATGATAATTCATCTTTTAATCTCATTTACACACATTGAAACATAGTTAAAATGGTTGAAATATCATCTAATATAATCCAAATTTCAATCTATAAAATGCAAATAATATCAACTAATTGATTTTACTGATTAATTAAGCGAATTAAGCGTAGAAGTTTTAACACTATAATTTTAAAGTAGATAGGTGAGTAGTATTGTCCACGTGGTCCTTCTGCCGTGTTATTTGTGTATATGTGTGTGTAAATGAGTTTGTACCTTGCATGTGTTTCTAATCTATACTTACTCTTTATTGTCTTGAACCAAAGTCAGCACAAATATCCCGACAATGCTTGCAACTAAATTAACGCAGGTCTCTTGGCTCGCGTCTTTTGCTGCCACGTCAGCCGAATTCCCCTGCAGGGCCTGGTGTTGGGTAATTGCCGCTCGTGTTGCTCCACCAGCAACACCGACCTATTAAATTACAATTCATTATTTTTGACTCGTATAAAATTAAACAAATACCAATATAAAAATTACTTGTAAAATGTTTGTTAGGCAACCATACATGCATTTTGTTTATGCTAATTAATATAAATGGTACGTTCAAAACAAAAAATTGTACGATTATGGGTGTAAATACAAGTTTTTTAATGACTTGTTTTTCCACCCATAAACGTACAGCTTGCATTGGAGGTTTAATAAATAACAGAGAATCTTTAGAGGCTACAAACTACCATATGAAGTAGTAGACAAAATTGGCGATTTCTCGAGTCTTTCAACGATCACAAGAGTGAAATGCTGGTTGTGGCTAAACAGCAACATCTGACATAATAACCAGTAATTTATAGATGAGACATGACTATCAGATTTTCATCACCAGCTTCATTCTCGATTTTTGTTGCTCGTTATAACAATTAAGCAAAATAATTATTTTACGTTACTTCAAGTATTTGTTAATAAAAATGTATTCAAATCCTTAACGTTGTAGAAAATTAACTAATAATTCGTATTTTTCTAATTATTAGTTAATTATTTATTTTAAAACAGCTTAGAATCATCTAATTACTTACAATTGATTTCATTATTGAAGTGATACAGAGCACATACATCGATATTGTGTAAAACATGGGCAAAAGGAACTCCATGAAGATGGCCAGGTCATTCAGGATGTCTGCAAAAAATCGCCACTGCTTACAATCCGCGTCTAATGAGCGTCTGTAAGGTTTACATTTCAAATTAGGGACTGGGAAAGTTTTGGAAACTGAATTGGTTAAAAAATATATAAGTCATAATCAGTTCTCAATGGCTCGATTATATAGAACTCGAGCCATTGAGAACTGGTTATGACTTATATATTTTTGCTCTAAGAACGATTTAGCAATTAATATCTAACTCGTTCTTTCATCATACCAGGATCACTGTCAGCTTTCGGCAACTCGATTACAATTTGAAAACAGTATTATAAAAACTTTATTTTTTTACTGTAACCTTTAAAATAGTTTAGAATACTTAGTAAAAAGGTTTTTAATTAAAATTAAGTTTATTTTCTAATAGTTGTGCAGTTGAAAATAAAGCAATATATAAGTAAAACAAACCAAGCAATTTTTAATTATAATTTTTTTAGTAAGTAACTTAATTACTCGCAGAATATTAGGGTATTAATTTAATACAAATATTAATAATAATTTTTTTGCACATTAAACATACCCTTTCCACCATGTGAACATTATCCTTCCAATCATACCCGCACCGTCCTTCAAAATCCACGTAATTGCTGCCCCTAATGACGTGGCTGCAGCATCTCCCACACCGACTCCCTTCAAGATTGCTTGCGTCGTAAGCGTGCCAGTGACTGTGCTGCAGAATGCTTGAGCCGTATCCCAGACCTGGTAACTCCAATAGTCTGCACTGACACTCTCCGGATAACCATACGGAAGAAACACATCGCAAAGGGCCTTCCTGACCCAGCCCGTGTACTTCCCGTTGTCGTCTTTATTAACAGTTTCAATCACACCATTTCCTGATAAATAAATAATTAAATCAATTTTCATTTACGTACGAATGAAAAAAAATCAATCGATCGTTTTAAATCCTTACTTGTAACATATAAACGCTCTGTACCACCGGATGAACAAACCTCGCTTAGTAGGAACCCTGGTGTATTTACATCCTTCTCACTCACTTGAGTTTGCTTGTTACTTCTAATAGATTTCATCTTCTACACATATCCATTCAAGCTTCGTTTATGGGGGGAGGGAATTAAAAATTTCGCGCCATGAGATATCCTTTTTGATTGATAATAAAACTATAATTTTTGAAATTGTTTGGATTGAGGTTAACAGACGTGGAGGTGCCAAGTGCTAGGTTGGCAAACTGAATTTTTCAAATTGGGTTAGAGAATTATAATTGGCGCCTAATCAATGTAGTTTATATGTATATTAATAAAGAGGGATTGATGGATTAAATTTGAATTTTTAAAATAGAGGTGCTAGCAATTTATGATTCCCGCCGATTGAATCGAATTTGAAAATTTAATTGTTGTAATGATTACTACGTGATAATTTATAATAAAAACACTTCTCAAATTTAACAACATAAACATGTCTTTTATAATGTAAATGAAGTTTAAAATGAATAAACTGAGAGGATTTATGCGATTTTTGTGATACGCACCTTCTCGTAAGTATATCTCCTATACTTTTTTGTTCTTGATGTTAAGTAAATTAAGAAAGGGTGCGATTTTAAGGTGACGATGTGTTTTAAATCCTTGCACATATATAAATTATTATTCAACTGTACTTACGCGAGGTGGAATTAGAAACTTTTCAACGTTTTGTAATTACCACGCTAAAAAATAAAGTAAAAAATGGCGGCCCCAAACATGGGCGTGCACAGAAAAGTGTAATAGGGGATCAAAATGATTTCTTAAGAAGTAGTTTATAAAATATAAAAAGCAATAAAATGATGAGAAATGTTATGTAAGTAACTTTCGTTTTATACAAATATTAAGTTATATTTTAGGTTATCACAGATCTAAAATTTAAAAATACGTACCTTCCGCCCTGAATTGCGGACGCCCATGCTCAAACAAACAAACGCTGTGACGTCATTAGCGTCGGTTTTATATAAACATTACAAATTGTTTAGTTTAAAGTATTATTTCTACAATAATTACCTTCGTTTCCTGATATAAGGGGTGTTTTATACAACCAGATTGTGGAGTTTACCCTTTTTTAAACGCCGGTAAGCTCTATTAAATACTTTCACAGCACTGATAATATTTTTGTTATCTAAAAACAATGTTTATTGTTTTGATCGCAGAACCCATGGACACACAGCATTCGCAAATGTTTAAATAAGCGTGCCATTTTCAAGAAAGCAGCATTTTGCATGCAGCGTTTTTCGTGCGGTAATAAATTAGTGAATAATTTAAAACCAACTGGATAATCGAATTCAATGTAAGTATTTAATTATTTATAATATTTGCTATCACGAATTCAAAAAGCCATATTCAAAAATGTATATTTTTTACGCTTGAAATTTTTTGTTTACAATTAGTTATTGATATTAGCACGGAGTTTCTTTTTCAAAACACGTAAATTACAACCATCAATATTGAGGTATTAATATTTCCTACTTATTGATAAAACTATGTACTATTTCATTAGATTAATGAAACACAAATTATTATGTTTTTGATGGTATACAACTTAGGTATTTGGGTTTCATTTTTTCGATAGCTCCCATCTTTAACTTATTGTTTTTAATTTAGGGTGATTGCCGAGAAAAACATTCGTTTGTCGTCGTGTACATCCGGGAGCGAGTTACCATGGAAACTGGAATCACGTGATACTTTTACATGATGGCCGTCGCCTAATTTCCGGTATTGAAACATTTATGCCCATTTGCACCGCAGCTACTTAACCATTGATTAAAATTTAATCACTGGTTAACGAAAAATCGGTTTGCACCGCAACTTTGTCCCGGTTAAAGTCCCCCAAAAACATCAAATATTTAACCAGCCGATTTTGGCCGGTTAACGTGCTAAATACGTAACGACTAACTTCAGGACGTTTATAATCGTGAAGTTATTTATGTACATTTGTCAGACATATTTTATTGTGCTAACCTTTGCTAACAATGGATTTGATAATTGACGAAATTGATGACTTGGATGTTATTGATTTCATTAATTTCGGTTTACCTCGTCAAATAAACGTTAGGTTAAACTATTTTGATATATATTAATCGAAGGCGACATTGATTTTCCAGTTGATTGGTAAGCTTTTAATATAAAAAGAATGATAAACATTTATAAATGTTTCTTTTTAGCAATAATTGTGTTTCACCTATGAATCAGTTGCTGACATGTCTGCGGTATTATGCCACAGGTGGACATTTGCAAACTATAGCAGATAGTAGTGGAATGCATTTGTCTACAGTATCCAGAATTGTAGTACGTGTTATAAATGCAATTGCCCAACACCACCGAACGTTTATTAAGTTCCCAACTGTGGAAGCAACCCAAGAAGTTCAGCAAGAGTTTTTTTAAATCGCTGAATTTCCACGGGTTATAGGAGCTATAGATTGTACACATATTAAAATAAAGTCACCTGGTAAAGTCAATTTATTTTAAATTACTATAAACACCATACAAATCATCATTGAAATGTAAATTATTAAATATATTTGAGGTGGCTTATTTAAAATATATAATTTATTACAAACATTACTTAATTTATTATAAATAAAGTGTTATCCTTATTGCATTAATATTAAATGTATTAATTTGAGATGTTTTGTAGGAGGAGAAGATCCTGAAATTTTTCCGCAACCGAAAATCGTATTTTTCAATAAACGTGCAAATCATTAGCAATGCGGATTTAAAAATCACAAATGTTGTTGCCAGGTGCCCAGGATCAGTTCATGACTGAACTATTTTTAATAATTCTAGAATAAATGCAGAGGCTGAGCAGAGACGCTACCAAAACTGCATTCTTCTTGGTAAGATTAAGAACATTATTTAGTGTTCTCTCAATCACTGTCAATTTTTTATATTAATTACATTTCTCAGTTTTATAAAAGAAATTAATTTGAACTATAACATTAGTGACATTTTTATCTATGCACCATAGCAGTTAATGGGTTTTCTGTTGCATTTGTTGCAGTGTACTGTCTGAAAGTACTGTGTAAAGTAGACAACTCTTGGCCGCTATGAAATTCACTTATCAAATTCAATTTAACCAAATATTTTCTTCGATATCTTATTAATTTAAGATTTTTTTATTATAAACACTATTAAGAGTTGTTAACGACAATGCACACTTGCAATGTACCAAAAAAAATGCTGAATTTCCCAATAGAAAAACCATAAACAGGTAATAAAGTTTGTACCATGTAAATTTTACGGTGCATAGATAAAAAAAAAACGCAGGATATATGTAATGACTGTTACTTCATTACAGGTGACAGCGGCTACCCAAACAAGCCATATTTATGCACCCCATTGATAAATCCCGTAGCACAGGCGAAAATACGCTACAATGAATGTCACATCAAAACTAGAAATAGTATAGAGAGATGTTTTGGTGTGCTGAAAAGACGATTTCCTGGGTTGGCATATGGGTGTCGTTTAAAAGTATCGACAACACTAAAACTGATAATTGCAACTTCTATTTTTCAAAATATTGCTATAATGTACGACGAGGGTGTACCAGGATTACCTGATGACATAAATAGAGAGATACAATTATTAATTATCAATGGAAATATTGATGCCATTAATAATAACAATAAAAATATTGAGAATGTCCGGAGACAGTTAATAAATAATTATTTTAACAATTTATAGTTTAATAAAATTTATTAAAATGGAGTAATTGTAATTTTTTTTATTTTTATGTCCAAATTTAAACACTTTCTGCATTTCGCTTTCCTTTGATATACCAAAGCACTCTGAAACTTGTCACGCGTGTAAGGAATAAGAAATATAGGTTAAGTATATAAACGCGCCACTGTCAATTGTACGGCATAAAAATACCAAAAATAAAAATTAAAACCCTATAAAAACGTGTGCTCTCTATGTTATTACTCTGTGATCGGTGGTTACTTAATCAGCCGACGGTGCAAACAAAATATTCTGGTTAAAGTTAGTAGCGATTAGTTAATCGAAAAATTTAACCAGACCTGGTGCAAGTGGCCATTAAACTATAAGACGAGGTAAGGCAATAATGTAAAAATTAAATTGAGTAATTCTGAAATGTTTCAAAACAGTCACAGGTGAATAATTAGATAATATAATAGTTTTGAAATAATATGAGTATTATAAAATAAAACACGCGGTTCGGTTGCGGCCGAACTAGCGTTAGCCAGGGCGAAGCAACGTTGGTTCAGGTCAACAGTTGGATGGGTAACCGGTACCATTTACCATTGGGATACAATTAATGGTGCTTTAGAGTGACGGGGGCTATCCTTTAAAGTAATAAGCTCATTTACACACACACAAATACA
This sequence comes from Ontholestes murinus, assembly GCA_963969525.1. Classification (NCBI taxonomy): domain Eukaryota; kingdom Metazoa; phylum Arthropoda; class Insecta; order Coleoptera; family Staphylinidae; genus Ontholestes; species Ontholestes murinus. Next base: position 8,056,437 of record OZ018393.1, read on the forward strand.
CAAATAACACGGCGGAAGGACCACATGGTCGATAGCCAAACACTACTACTACTACTATAAAATAAATGCCATGCACTTAAATAAGTTGTTTACTTTGCGTTTAATTCATAAATACATACTTGTGACTGATTGTGTAATAGTCTGGATTAATGTGAAACTTGTTATGGTATTTATAAATTTAAAGATATCTGTATTGATCTTTAAATTGATTGATTGTGATATCTAATCCACTTTTTACTGTTTTTGTTTTAAATTATATAAGAAAACAATATAACATCTTATTTTTCTTGGCACATTATGTTTTTTTTTTCAGTTTCCACCGGGAACATTTTCTCCAGTTGCAATGCAACCTGGAGAAGTGTAGGGATTTCCGTGTGCCACTAGACGCGGCTATTTTTAAATGTTAAATGTATAATTACGTTTGGCGGACGACCAAAATATTTACAGTCCACTCCAACATCCCCCAACTTGACTCACCGGCCCACCTCCCAAAAGTCAACCAAGAACTGCACGGTAAACAACCATATATTCCTATCCTGGTGCATGTTTCGATTTTCGGATTGCCGGATTAACTGGTGGATAAAATGATTTCCCTCATTCAGCATGCGTTCGTGTTATTAATTCTTTCGCGGTTTTTAACGGACGCAAGAACTCAACTTACAATAGGTATGTCTTACCTAATTAATAAATTATTTTTTTTATAATGATTATACTAACTTCCCTGTACTTATCATTTTACTGTCCTTTGAAATTATTATTATATCCAATTAACATAACTTTATAGTATTTTGAGCAAATATGAATTCCGTCATTAATATTTTAATTAAAGCTTAAATTTAAAGTTTCATTTGAAAATCGCATTTATTCTTAATTATAAAACCAGTAGTATTATAAATATGTACACACTATAATAAAATAAATAAGGGGTTGTATACCTTATCATAATATAATATAATTAATCATTCTAAATTACTTTTCAAAACTAAAGTTTTAAAAACAAAAGTGTATTATTTTGTTCCTTTAAAGTTTTTAATGTTTTTCATTTAATCATATTTGCCTGAAGAAAGGTTTTATTTTTCTTAAAATTACTATTTTTCTATAAATTTTAATTATTTCACATATTTTTATAAATATTTTGAAATTTTGATTATTTAAAGAATATTTGAATTGTTTTTAAAAGATTTTCAATTTTTCATGTTTATAACTTTTTAACTAACAATTTTTCATTTGTTTTTGCCAAATATTTTTGAGCATTTTCTTGATCAATTATTTCTTCTGTTTTTGTGTGTTGCTAAACATACATATTATTATTGTATAGTTTTTTTCTTTTCAGACAAGCTCTTAAATGAATTATAGATTTTAAAAAAATTGAGGGTTATTCAAAAGGAATGCTGTAACAAATTTCCACTAGTTTTGATTTACAATCATTTCCAAAGGTTTTTAGAAGGACTTTTTGTTACAAACTGATTTACGATCTAATCCAAGAAATGCTTAAAAAAATCCTTCGGTTCAAAGCGCGTTACTCAATCGCTTTGAACCGAAGGATTTTTTTAAGCATTTCTTGGATTAAATCGATGCAAAAAATATTTTTTGGAGCGCCCCAAAGGATTCCAAAATATCGGCGAACGTATTTATAGATCTGTCATTAATTGAGACCGGGCTGATGCGTTGACTGGTCGGAAAAGCGATTTTGCTAATGGCGCGAGGCGATATTTTTGGGCGACGTGACCTTTTCAGACACGTCTCAAAAAAATCGATACATCACTACAAAGACGGCCGCCGACTAGACACGCCTTCATCTGGCCGCCATCCAAAAATAATTATAATTATAATTGTTGATTGAAATTGAAATTAACATAATTAACACATTTAAATTAATCTATAAAATTAATACATACGTATTTGTAAATAAATAGTCAACAATCATTTATTTATTTTGATCACATGGAAATAATTATAAAAAAATCAGTATATTAACTCACAAGCCACTATGAAAAATTTGAAATTTTCAATGGGGTAGGTCAGGGTAACACTATCTATTTTTTAAGAATGTTTTGATTGATGATTAAGGTCATTACTTTGCGATGATTTATTAGTCTACCTTAAGAATAATTTATTTTTACTAGTCAAGAGTATGCTTGGAATATGCTACCTACAGTTAGAAATTTTTTATTAGAGCAGGCAAATCCTACATTCAAATTGAGCTTATTGAAGTAAACTTACCCCAACAAATAATGCATTAGGGTATATCAAGAATACTTTATCTATATCAAACTATAGTGTATTGAGGTACACAGGTCACTATAATTTATTATGAGTTAAGAATACATTATCTATGACATAACATTGTTTATTAGAGTAGGTCAATAGTGCGCTACCTACATCAAGGAATTTTGTATTAGGTTAGGTTAAGAGTACGTTACCTATGTCGCTGTTTTGTTTATTGAGGTAAGTCAAGAGTACGCTACCTATCTCAGAGTGTTATGTATTAAAGTAGGTCAAGAGTACGCTACCTATACGACGATGTTATATGTTAGGATAGGTCAAGAGTACAGTGCCTATGTCATGGTGTTATATGTTAGGGTAGGTCAAGAGTACGCTACCTATGTCACGGTGTTATATATTAGGATAGGTCAAGAGTACAGTACCTCTGTCATGGTGTTATATATTAGGGTAGGTCAAGAGTACGCTACCTATGACAGGGTATTGTTTATTGGGATAGGTCAAGAGTACGCCACGTATATCTTAATAGAGCACATTAGGAGTATGTTGTATTATTAGGTTGCTTAGAAAATAAGTAATTTCTTTCTTGTAATAAAAATTAAACAAATATTTTATTAAATTATGTATTCGTCCATTCTGATCCAATAAATTTTGCCATCTTTTTGGCAGTAGCATGATTATAATTACACGCTCATCTACTTTTTGATTTTTTCTAGCCAAAAAAAAAACTGATACAGGTAATTTTTGACCTCCTCATTTGAAGTAAAGGTTTTACGTCTGTAAAATTTTCTATTTCAAGCAGATTTCGTTGTATCGGTAGCGGTAATAATTTCGAAACGACATTATTAAAGCCGATCTTAACGATATGTTTAGGTGCACTTGCCAAAGGTAACAACATTTGGAATGCTGATTGGGTGATTATCCATGAATGAAATCCGATGTTGAAACGGCTCGGTGTGAAATCGTCCGGAGTCTTGCCAACATTAATCTTTCCGTCGTCGTTTTCTGAGAAATCGAAACGGCGATTCGGCGCATAATTGGTTTTCCAAAAATACCGCACACCAAAATGTGACATTTCCAAAAGATACGACCGGAAACCGGCTATATATTCGCGGCGGCGGAATTTCGAATATTTTGTTTACTCGGACCACCGGTGTCTCACTGGCATTTATAATTATATTTAGAAACAAATAGTGCAAAAAATATATAGTTTATTTAATAAACAATACAATCATATATTTAAATGTTTAAATGTTTTTAATTGATTTTTTAATAATAAGTAATACAAATAAACAACACAATGAAAAGATGGGATGCTTTCTTCAACAAAACAATTTTTTCATAATGTAATTTATTAAATCCACCTTCACGTAACTTTCTAAACCATGATTCTCTAAGTAATTAAAAATATGTATTTTTTAATAGGTCAAACTCATATTACATTTTAAATATTGATCACGCCTTTAGGCGTTATTGGCACTGGAGATTTAAATTAACTAAATAATCTTAAATATTTTGCATACATAGGTTCATATCACATTTTAAATATTAGTCATAACTTTTTTTCTTTTTGGCATTGGATATTTAAACCAAGTGATAGGAGATATTCCCTAAAAGCTACATCAAAACGATAATGTAGCAAATATCACATCTTAAAGACTATCTGTTGTTCTCATATTTCTATTTTTTCAGGTGGGATATTTCACAATGATAACTATGAATCAGAGATGGCTTTTAAGTACGCCATAGCCAAACACAACATGTTTACCGGTGACATTAACTTTAAGATGAAAACAGTTCGAATTGGCAAGGAGGATACTTTCAGTACGAGCAAAATAGGTCTGTATTCACTATTGTTGGTTTCATTTTAAGTGAAGTGTTTTGTAAATAAAAATAACACACAGTTTATTCCTTACTTCACTTGTTTATCAATAACAAACTTATTTTTATTTAGGTCTGTATTGATAAAAAAAATACACACACATATGATTCAATATTCATTTTTTGTATTTTTTTAAATTATAAGTATCGATAAATATTAGCTGTATGTTTAATTGATTTCATACTTAATTTCGCAGACGGGAAGTAAACGCGCATTTATTCCTTATCGGGCTAATACTTAAATTACTACACTATATTCGATAGGTATTAGAAGTACTTTTTGCGGGTTTCATTCAAAATAGATAATTAAAAGAAGAATTGAGTTAAATAACTGTCACTGTTATTATTTTCTATCTATACATAATTTAAATTAAATTAGTAACTATTCATGTTATAATTTTCGAAGTGTGCAACATGATTTCAACGAACGAAGGAGTCGTGGCGATTTTCGGACCGTCGTCAATGAAAGCCGGCGCCATGGTGCAGTCGATTTGCACCAACATGGAGATACCCCATATCCAGATCGCCTGGAATCCGAAAGTGACGTACAGCCATCAGACCGTCCTCAACTTCTACCCCGACCACAACTTGTTCGCACAAGGATTGGCCACCATCATCAGGCACATGAATTGGAAATCGTACGTAATCATCTACGAGGATAATGAAAGCCTTGCGAAGCTACAGGAAGTGCTCAAGATTGTCTCGCTTAACGACGAGCCCGTCATGGTGAGGCAACTAGGCGAAGGACCAGATTATCGGTAGGTATTATAACGAGCCGTTAACAAAAACCGACGTCGAAGATTAAATTGGTTTACATACAGGGTTTATTATGAAAGTAACGCGCATGATTTTATTGTGATGCGACTATCCATCGCAGCGTGATAGGATGGGGAAATGTGCCTTTCCAATGCAGCCAGTTTGCTCGGAGCAGTCTCCGCGTGGTGTGTTTTTCGACTTTTTAACACCCTAAGAGATGGATTAATGATTAAAAATCAATTGGTATGGTTTTGCTGTTTTTATATATAAAAGAAACAGTGAAACCATAAAAAGTGTTTTTTTAATTATGAGTCAGACTTTCTTATCTCTGTCGTAGCCAGAGGCGAATTCTGGGATGTTCGAGTACGACCCAGAATGGAAGAGATAAAGCAGCGAGAGGCACACAAAATCATAACCCATAAAAGCGCGGTCTCGCATTAAAACCATGCTTCTTGTCTCATTCCCAGAAATTGCGCATTACTTTCCTAATTGACCCTGTAGGTTAGTCAGACCACATGCGCTAAATTTTAGTACATCTGCTAATATTCAAACCACAACTTAAAACGTGCGCATGTAATTTTTGCTCAGACATTACTTGTGTAATATAAAATAAACGCAAAGTATATTTTACTCTATTTCATACTGTCAGCAAGTTACTCTATAGGTTAGAGGATGAAAAACTTACTCTCGGAAACAAATATGTTAAAAAATAGCATGAGAATACAGAGAATTTTAAAAATACTCTTAACGTATAGGATTTTATTACCAAATCTATTTAAATTTAGAGTGGCAGCACTGGACCTCTTGTAATTAAGAATTGTAATGTTAAATTTACTCTACAAAGATCTGGATAACAGAATTGAAATTAAATAAACTTTTTTGGTATTTCTAAAGCAACTGTAAACTGCTCGTTATTAGTTTGGTTTTTGTGAGTTACGTGAAGATAAATTTGATTAAATTTGTGAAGAAAGGTTTTTAGTGCTTATTAATTTAATGCTCGTTATTACATTAATAATTCCATAGCTTTTAAACAACTACCAACTGCAAAAACTATAATAAAATAGTACAACAGAACGTTGTAACATAATCAAACATTTTTTTCCTTTTATTCATATTTACCTTTTTGTTTAAACATTTGGTTTTGATGATTTACTAAAATTTTGGTGACTATCAACTACAAAGTCTCATCTGTCAATTATCAACTGTTTATTGTCAATGATTAACAATCAAAAGCCAAATAATAACTAATACTAGTTAGATTTCATGTCACTCAAAAAATAAACCAACAGAAAAAAATAAAAACTGTCAATTTTAAACTACACAATGTTTTTAATACGAAAATTATTTCACATCAGTATCAACTGAAATCCGTTAATTATTTTACTAAAATTTTCAGGCCCTTATTAAAAGAAGTGAAGAACACAACAGTGACTCAAGTGATTATCGATTGTTCTACGGATAAAATCATTGACATTCTCAAGCAAGCTGGTGATGTCAACATGCTGGATTTTTATTACAGTTTCTTCTTTACATCTCTGGTAAGGTGATTTAATTTTTAATTTTGTAGTAATTCTCTATAAATGTCAACAAAAAGTGATCAATTATTAACTGCCAAATGTTAAATGTCTATTTTAAGCCGTTAAATGTGAACTATCAATTGCTTAATGTCATAATGTACATAATACGGAAAGATTTGGTTGAATATTATCTGACAATATCTACAAGCGCTAACTGTAATCTATCAAATATGAAATGATACTAATAAAATGTAAAATGTCTAATTGTAATTTTAAACTTTTAAGTGTTAACTGATATTTAATAACTGCCAGATATGAATTATGAACTTTGTCATTAAATTTTTAAATATCAGCTGTAAAATTTTTCCATCGTCTAATTGTTAATTATGAATTGTTAAAGTTCAACTCTAAGCTCTTAAAATTCCACTATCCACTTTAAACTTTTAAATATTAATTTCCAACTGATAAATCAACTTTGTACAATATATATTATTAAGCTGACATTGTCTCACTCTTTACGACAATATTGCAAATATTATCAACTGTCAATGATAACTTGCTAACTGTCAAATGTGATTTATCAATTGTTAGTTTTTAACTGAATGTGAGATGTCATTATAAAGCTGTAAAATGTCTACTTGTAACTTTCAACTTTTGACTGTTAATTGATACTTATTCTTATTAAATAATTGTCTAGTGGCAACTTACAGATAACATTAAACTGTACAATATTAATTTTTCACTTTTATCTTATGCTTATTCACTGGCAATAATTAACTATCAACTTTAAATTGTCAAATGTCCAATATCAATAAAAACTTTTGAATTATTAACAATTAATAACTACCAGATATTAAACTGCGAAATATCTAATATTAACGTGAAATTTTTAACTGTTAATCTTAATTTTTAAGTACCACAAACCATAAATGATAAGCTTATAACTGTTAACTTTATACTGATAAATGGCATTGTTTCATAATTACAAAGTAGTGTTTTTTGTGTTGGTCTTTCTAAAGTTTTATATATTTTAGGATGCGCACACCTTGGATTTTTCTGTTTTAAAAACCAACGCAAACATAACTGTTATCCGACTAGCAGATCCCGATAATCCATACTTCGCCAACGCTGTCAGGGACTGGGAACAAGGAGAGTCGAATTATAATAGATATATAGAAATCCCAACCAATAAAGTTAAAGTAAGTATTGATACACTAATTAAATCTTAAATTTTGTTCCTGTCAACAATAGCTACAGACCGGTTTGGGCCTATTTTGGCCTCATCGGCGCAGCGCAGTTGTAGATAAGAAAACGGAATGTTAATACAGTTCTCCATTAAGGATAGAGACACCATTAAGGTGACATCTATTATCTAAACGTTGGACTGGTTAATTGAGTAGATAAATCACAGACAATTAGAGAACTGTCAACTGCGACAATTAACAATAATAAGGTAAACATTAAAATATTCGTTTCCCTGTCAACAACAGCTGGAGACGGATTTTCTAAGTAACATTACGTTTCTCCGTAATTAACACCGATGTGGTATCGAGACACAATTAAGTAGTCTATAATTCTTGTTGGTAAAGAAACAATAACTGAATGTTTACATTGTTAGTGTTAACAGTCGGTGGTTTGTCCACTCAATTTGTGAAATCAGTGCAACGTTTAGAGAAATTTATTTAGTCACCTTAATTGTATCTTCTCTATCCACTAATTGAATGTTTCAAATAATAAAACTGTGGTTTAAACACTTTCTATTGTTACTGTTTCCTTTTAACACTTGCGTTTTCTATAATTTTATTTATTCATGCCTCAATTATTGTTACTGACACGTTGACAAGAATCTCTACGCTCTATTTTAATGATTTTGTTAACTTTATATTTTTAGATTGAATCTGCACTTATGTATGATGCCGTTAATTTCTTCACGAAAATTGTGTCGGAACTGCACCTGACGGAGCCCGTCGTAACTCAGCCGATGCAATGCGAAAACTTGAACGCCAAGTGGCAAAGTGGTTTTCGATTGAGCACCTTTATGAAAATTGTAAGTGTCAGAAGGATATGTACAGTTACTAAAGGCAGGGATGACTGTCTCTTCTTTTTATAGAGGCACAAAACCGACACAATTACTGGTCCTATAAAATTCGACGAGAATGGCAAAAGGATAGATTTTATAATTTACGTGGCGGAAATAATTAATGGTAAACCGGAAAAGACGGCCAGTTGGAGTCCGCTTACTCCGAAAAGGCTGAACTTCACGAGGAGCGCAAGTGAACAAATGCAACAGATCGTGGAAAACTTGCAGAAGACGACTGTTATAGTCTCATCAAGGTCTGAATAAATTTAAATATTTACTTAAAAATTAAACTGATCAAATAAAATTTAGTTTTTATTGAGTTTAAGCAGTAGAGCATTATATTTTCACTTTTTTCTATGATCTCTAGAGTATCAATATCTTCTCCATAAGAGCAGTGATATTTTTATTGGGTATAATTATGCCGAATTGAAAAATTCACTATGTTTGCTTATAATCTTTTGTAATAACAAATTAACTTCTATTATATGACCTGATATAACAACTAGCCATGTTATTATTTTTCAATCTTCATATATTTTTTTGTTCTAGGATTGGCGCCCCGTATCTTCGAGAAGTAATCCCGAAGGAAGGTCAAATTCTGGAAGGTAATGATAGATACGAAGGATTTTCCAAGGACTTGATCTATGAACTATCTAAAGTCATGAACTTTACATTCCGCATCGAGTTGGCTGCGGATGGAAAGTATGGAAGTTATGACGATAAGAAAAAGTCTTGGAACGGACTAATTAAGGATTTACTGGATAGGGTAATTTATACATATTTTCATTTTTTAAGTTGACATTTTGAATAGAATTTTTATAAAAGAAATCTTTCTTAGATAAATAATTGTAAAAGTTAATAATTTAATACATTTTAATAAAGAGAATGGTTGCGACCGTTACTGCGTGGTAATCCATACTTGCACAGAATTGACTTTATTTGTGGTTAAAACAATTTTTCAATTCAGTGTTAATACATTTTATTAATAAATTTTAAAAGTTTTTAATTAGTGATGCATTTTAAAGATTGAAATTAAAACGGGCGTAAGGGTTTTCTTTTAACTATAAGAACAATAACATACCGCTACAATAATTAATTTTTCTTTAACTTTACAGAGAGCACATTTGGCTATTTGCGACTTAACCATTACGCACGAAAGGAGGGAAGTCGTGGACTTCAGCATGCCTTTCATGACCCTGGGTATGTTTATTTAAATTCTAACACAGATAACTTTGGTAATTACCATCACGACATCCTAGGCGTCAGCATCTTGTATAGTAACACCAAAAAGCAAACTGACAACAAATTCGCCTTCATGGATACCTTCGGATTGGAGGTTTGGGTGTACACCGCCACCTTATACTTAGGAGTATCGGTACTGTTATACTTTATTGCTAGGTATATAACTTTGTGTTCTTACATCTGGTGGTTTCAAAAAGATAATTTTTAATTAGAATGGCCCCTGGTGATTGGGAGAATCCTCATCCTTGCGATCAAAGTCCGGATGAGTTCGAGAATATTTGGGATTTGAAGAATTGCCTTTGGATAACATTAGGATCTATAATGACACAGGGTTGTGATATTTTACCCAAGTAGGTATTATTTGGATCAAATCAAAATAATTAAATAAAATTGTTAATAATTTTACATATATAAGTTAGCTATACTGTTTTTACAATAATGTGAACTATAAAATAATTTTATTTCTATTTTTAGAGGAATATCAACACGTATGGGGGTCTCAATGTGGTGGTTTTTCTCCTTAATCATGACCTCGTCATACACAGCAAACCTAGCCGCCTTTCTAACGATGGACCGCATGGCGCCCACCATCGACAGCGCCGAAGCCCTAGTCAAACAGAACAAAATCAAATACGGCACCGTGGATGGTGGCTCCACGCAGACATTCTTCAAAGAATCAAATTTCTCCACCTACGCACGTATGTGGACCAACATGCAGCAAGCTAGGCCCTCTGTCTTCGAAAAGAACAACGCCGACGGTGTCAAGAGGGTGCTCAACACCAAGAACCAAGGTTACGCTTTCCTGATGGAGAGCTCCTCACTTGAATACGAGGTAGAAAAGAATTGCAATTTAAAACAAGTGGGGAACAGGCTGGACTCAAAAGGATACGGGATCGCGATGCCAATGAGTAATTTCAAAATCATAAAAGTGAAATAATAATGTTTGTTCTTAGACTCTCCTTATAGGTCCGCAATCAGTACGGCAGTGCTCAAGTTGCAAGAAGAAGGGAAGCTGAATGTTTTGAAAAATCGATGGTGGAAGGAAAAGGTCGACATAGAGGTACCGTGTGATGTAAGTCCCAATTATTCAAAAATATTAACATATAAACACGGCGGTGATCATTTGCGAGAGTACCGCATTCTTAGTTCGGGTCTGCAATTGAATGGTTAACCGGTACCATTCGCCATTGGGATACATTTAATAGCGATGGGCGATCCTTTAAAGTAACAAACTTATTCACACCCACACACATACACAATTAACACGACTGAAGGAGAAAGAGTTCAATTTCTATTTTTTTTTTAGAACATCCCCGTTTCATCAGGAGCCGAACTAGCATTAGCAAATGTTGGTGGTGTCTTTATTGTACTAGGAATGGGCATTGCGATAGCCTTCTTTTTGGCCTTTTTGGAATTTTTATGGAACGTAAGAAATGTGTCAATCACTGAACACGTAAGTAGTAGATATACAAAAGAGATCTATAACCTCATAAACTAAATTTGGTACAGGAATTTTACGCTGATAACAGCGCCCTCTATAAACATGAACATACTTAAGCATTCCACTCTTTTGGTGGTCTACGAATTTGTTGATGAAAATGTAATTACGAAATTGAAACCGGTTTTGTACATTAGAACTCTATTATTTACAAAAGACGTTGACTGGCGAATATTTCTTAAACAAGTAGAATGCTTTAGTAAGTTGTCAAAATGTATCAGAGAGGGCACTGTCGTCAGCGTCGAATTCTTGAGCCGTGTTTAGTATAGAAGCTTGGCAATCCTTCTCTTCTCCGTTTGCATTATAACTTATGATTTTATAAATTATTTGTTGTAATATTTATTTAGTATAGAAGGTTGGCAATCCTTTTTTTATCTGTTTGCACTATAACTTATGACTTTATAAATTATTTGTTGTAATATTTCTATTCCCTTTTAGATAAGTTATTGCGAGGCGATTATAATAGAAGTGAAGTTCGCGTTTAAGGTGTGGATCACGCAGAAGCAAGTGAAGCCGGATTTGTCGGAATCTACGGAATCGTCGAGAGACGGCTCAGAAACTAGGAGCATCGCCACGAAGGTGCTGAAAGGGGCCGGATCGTTTCTGCGACTGGATATGGTCGACAGGATCAGTATGAAAAATAAATGAAAAAGCGGTACTCGATTATTAGACATGAAAAATTATTTTGGTCATGAATTTCATATGGGAGGCTTGGATTATAATAAGATATTTTATTGTAAAGCCTCGTTTAGTTTGTCAATCAGTGACAGATTTGAATAGAATAGTAAGAGTGTTTACACAGGACTACTTTAGTTTCTCAGAATATTTCCTTGATCTTGTATTGATTATTTTCACTCATCTAGAAAATGCGATATTCGTATATTTTTGTAAACAACTACCAGTGTGAACAGCAATTGCCAAAATACTTTAGTGTTAAATTATCGTTGCAATTTTCTGCCAACGTGTAAACTTGAAAAAAATAGGCATGGATATAAATAGATCGTGTTAGTCTGTCCGATCTGCAGACTTATGATTTTTCTGTCCTGTTTAGAGTTTAATAGTGAAAATTTAAAAAAATCTATCTTTACTATTCAACTGTTCTGGTTATTCGCTAAAATGAATTTTTGAATGGTGAGGAGAGTAGATGATCTATTTAAGATTATTTTAAATAGTTGATTAATAAAATTATTAATAATAACTAATCAGTTAATTAATAGATTAATTAACAATATTATTTGGAAGTTTGTACACTAATTTTCTTTTCTATTATGTCTATTCTTGGCCAATAAAATTTTTCACATCTTGTATAATGAGTTAACCGGAAATAATGCAATAAAATGAAGAAAAGAATAGATGTAACACATGTTATAAATGTTATAAATGTAAATTGTATGAGTGGTTGTATAGCGTGAATTTAGATTTAAGAGGCGCGAGCTGAGAGCGCAAAGGAGAGGTTTGACAGGTTGGCGGGGAAGAAGGGAGAACGGCGGGAAGAGGAGGCGTCTCGACCTCTTTAGCAACGAGCAAGCGTGGTGAGCGGAAGTGTGCGAGCGAGGAGAGACTGAAGCGAGGTGAGCGAAGAGGAGTTATCGAAGTTATGGAGGGAGTTTAGCGAGTTGAGCGGGAGTGTGAGCGAGTAGTGTGAGTACGGTGTATTGTTATTCTTAAATAAAGACGAGGCGAGTTGTTGTTAACGATTACTCTGGTGATATTCTTCTGACCCGCGACGTCCTGACAAAACGTAATTTTAACATCAGAAGTGGGATATCCCGAAGACAATCATAGAGTTAATCGCGAGTGCGTGTAAGGTGTGGCGTGGCGAGGCGAGAAAACTTTGAGGTTGGGTCAGTAAAGTTTAGGCGCGGTCGGCGTGGCGCGGCGCGAAAGCGCGAAAGACAACCTAACATTTTTCGGCGCGGTGAGTGCGGGAAGGTCGACAATGGAGTCAACAGATGGCGCAGCGGGCGGTGCGGCAGCACCAACAGCTGATCCTGGAATGCGGGAGATAATGGCGATGATGCTGCAGGAAAATGCGCGGCGTGATGCGTTGATGCAGACGATGTTCAACCAACTAGCGAATAATACAACAACTGTAAGTGTAGGAGTGATGCCGGAGGTTTTGAGCGGCATCCCAGCGTTTGGTGGATATCGGGAAGACGGACGAAGGTGGCTGCAACAGCTGAACAGCGTACAGGCGCTACACCATCTCACAGATGAATACATCTTCGAAACGGCGCGAAACAAATTAGTGCGAGGTGCGCGTGAGTGGTATGAGGGCGTTCGTACGGCGGTAACGACGTGGGCGCAATTTAAAAACGCGTTCGAACAGACATTTTTCGTGCGGGAGAGCCAAGTGGACAATTTGAACAAAATGATGCAGCGGGTGCAACTCAGGGATGAAGCCGTAGATCAGTATTTGTTCGCGAAAGTGGCGTTGTGTCGTAAATTAGATTTGGCGTTCGCGGAAGTAAAAGAACAAGTTCTGGCGGGTTTGTGGTCACGCGACTGCTACAATGTTATGTTGGCGAAGGTTCATGCATCGGCAGACGAACTATTGCATGATTTGGTTGAATTTGAGCGGCTAGAAGGTACGCGTCGTGCGGTTGTAAGTAAAAGTCGAGAGGCGCGTCCGAGCGCGAAACCGTCGGAGCCGACGCGCTCCAACGTGACAGCTTCAGCGGGGCCTGCGAGACCATCGGCAACACCAACTGCTCGAAACTCCAGCGAGGGAAGGAAGTGCTTCCAGTGCGGCGAGGTGGGACATTTGGCGTCGAGGTGCGCGCGACTTAAGTGCTTTGTTTGCAAGCAAGAGGGCCACAAAAGCAACGCATGCCCGAAGGTAAAGTGCTTTAAATGCCAGGGTGTTGGTCACATGTCTGGCGCGTGTCCGCTTAAGCAAGAGGTGCTTTTTGTGAGGAAGGTTCAGAGGAAAAAGAGTTTCCGAAAACTGGCGATCATCAATGGCGAGCACGAAGTCGAGGGAGTGTTTGACACAGGCGCGGCGGAGTGCATCTTAAAAGAGAGCGAGGCGAAGCGAATGAATTTGGCGATGGACGAAACGCGATGTGAGTCTTTTAACGGGTTCGGAGCGCCGCACCGTGTAAGCTCACTCGGGGTGGTCACCGTGGATTTAAAAGTGGGCACAGCGATGGTGAGGGAGTTGGAGATTCACGTTGTTCCGAACGATGTGATGGGTCCTAACATGTTGATTGGCGAGACCTTTTTATTAAATCACCATGTCAAGTGGCGGATTGAGAGTGGCGAGGTGAGTGTTGAAGCGGTGGAAGATCCGTTTGAGGATCTGCAGACCGAGGAGTTTGCAGAGATTTTGACAATTGAAAGGGCGAAGCCATTGCCCGAGGGGGAGATGATCATTGGGCCGGAATTGAGGCCGGAAGAGCGAGAAATTTTGATTAATGTGTTGCAGGAGAACCGCGATTGCTTTTCGCAGTCACTTGCCGAGATGGGATGCACACATTTAATGCAGGTGGATATCCGCGACAATGGAATCCCCGTGAGGCGAAGGCCCTATAAGGTTAGTGCGGATGACAGGGCGACAATCAAGCAGATTGTAGAGGAATGGAAGGAAGCGGGGCTAGTAAGGGAAACACAGTCACCTTATGCGAGTCCAGTGCTCTTGGTGCCAAAGGCGAACGGCGAGAAGAGATTGGTGATCGACTTTCGTTTCCTAAACAACCAAACAGAGCGGGTGAACTATCCGATCCCTCAGATCGAGGAACAGTTTTTGACGCTAGCGGGTAACAAGTTATTCACGACTTTGGATTTGGCAAATGGATATCTGCAAATTCCATTGACTGAGGCGGCGAAGCAGAAGACAGCGTTTATCACCCCCGACACGACAGGCGAGTTCGAGCGATTGTGTTTTGGGCTAACAAATGCGCCCTACGAGTTCTGTCGGATGATGAATGAGGTATTCGGTGAGTTGAACGGGCGCGAGATAGTATACTATCTAGATGACATTTTGATTCCGGCGGCGAATTTCGAAATGTTTGTTGAGCGGTTGAAGAAAGTATTGGTGCGGGTGAGGAGTGCGGGTTTAACATTGAAACTAACGAAATGCCGATTTGCGATGCCGAGCGTCGAATTTTTGGGCTTCAGCGTGGGCGAGAAGGGCATTCAACCGGGAGTGCCAAAAACGCGGGCGATCGAGGAGTTTCCACCACCTAGGAATGAGCACGAGGTGCGCAGATTTCTTGGGCTGACGGGATACTTCCGTAAGTTTATTCCGAACTATGCGCAGAAAGTGCGGGCGATTAGCGACTTAACGCGTAAGGACAAGGCCTTTGTGTGGGGCGAGCGTGAGAACAGTTTGTTTGAGGACTTGAAGCGCGAATTAGTTGGGCGACCAGTATTACGTGCGTTCGACGAGCGAGCGCAAACCGAGCTACATACTGACGCGAGCGCGGAAGGATTAGCGGGTATGCTATTACAGCGCGATAATGAAGGCGAGTTGCGTTTGGTGCATTGCGTGTCTAAAAAGACAACTGACGCCGAGAGAAATTACCACTCGAGCCGACTCGAGTTACTCGCGGTGGTCTGGTGCGTTGAGAGACTACGAACGTATTTGTTGGGCGTAGAGTTTATTATAGTGACGGACTGTCAGGCGTTGATCTATCTCAACGAGAAGAAGGCGTTGAAACCACAGATCGCGCGGTGGTATAGTCTTCTCATGGAGTATCGTTTCACGATTCGACATCGTGCGGGCGTGCGAATGGCGCATGTGGACGCTCTTAGTCGGGCACCCGTGGAAAACGCGAGAGATACTATAGACGAGTGCGCGCAAAGACTTGATGTGTTTCAGGTAGTTCGTGTGGAGGAAGTGGACTTAATCCAGCGCGATGATCCACGACTGCGAGAGCTAGTGGAGCTTCTTCAGCGACCCCAAGAAGAGCTCACGAGAGGCGAGAAGAATCGAGTTGTCAACTATCAACTCGATGAGGGGCGACTGGTGAGACAGGTGACGGTGAACGGCGAGCAGCGCGTGCTCTACGTCATTCCGTCATCAATGAGGAAGTCAGTGGTGGTCCAGTACCACAACTGTATGGGACATTTTGCGGAAGAGAGGACGGTGGCCAAGATTCTGCGGAACTTCTGGTTTCCGTCGATGAGGGCGTATGTGAGGCGACACATCCGAGGGTGTATGGAGTGTTTGTGGGGAAAGACCCCGGGCGGAAGGCGTGCGGGATTATTAAATCCAATTCCCCCTACCCTTAGACCCTTCCAGCGTGTCCATATCGATCATTTGGGTCCTTTTCCCCGGAGTATGCGTGGAAATTCGTATTTGTTGATTATAACGGATTCTTTTTCCAAATACTCAAGGTTGTATGCGGTGCGAGGAACAACGGCGAGGGAGTCTGTGCAGATTCTGCAGGACTATTTCCATGAGTATGGTAACCCTGACATGGTGGTGAGCGATAGAGGGACGGCGTTCACGGCAGTGGAGTTCGAGGAGTTCTGCCAGCGAGAGGGCGTACACCACACACTCATCGCAACCCATCGCGCACAGGGAAACGGTCAGGTCGAGCGAGTAAACCGGACTGTGGTCCCGGTAATTTTGG
The DNA here is from genome assembly GCA_963969525.1 of Ontholestes murinus. Classification (NCBI taxonomy): domain Eukaryota; kingdom Metazoa; phylum Arthropoda; class Insecta; order Coleoptera; family Staphylinidae; genus Ontholestes; species Ontholestes murinus. The sequence goes on from OZ018393.1 coordinate 8,073,213, forward strand.
CGTCCCTTGAGCAGGAGACCGAATGGGACAGGCGAATTCGCGAGGTGGAGCGAGACATAAACCGTAGCGAGAACAAGACAACGGGGCGAACACCTTTCGAGGTACTGTTTGGATTCCATCCAACGGCGTCGGACAACCGACTAATGAGGGTGACGAAGAGGGACCGTCCAAGGCGAGACCCCAGCGAGATTCACGACGAGGTGCGGCGGTCAATCGAGGCGAGTCAGGCGAAGACGAAGGCGTACTACGACAAGACGCGATTTCGAGGCGTTGTCTACGAGGTGGGCAACATCGTGGTGCTGAAGAAACCACCTGTGGCGACTGGGGAATCCACGAAACTCCAACCAGCGTACAGAGGGCCGCTAGTCATCGTCGAGGTGCTTCCAGCGGACACTTACAGAGTGCGAACGCTAAATGAAGCAGAGGGCGGGCGAATCTACGAGACAACGGCGCACGTCTCGCAGATAAAACTGTACAAGAACGCGACAGAGAATGATCCAGTGGAGGGCGAGACGTTCGAGGACGAGTTTGACGTGGAGGAGGTGCTGACAGATAGCGATGCGACCGATGATGAGAAGTTAGATGGAGAGGACGAGGATGTGCAAGGGCGGGAGGAGAGCGACGCGGAATTCGAGCCAGAGGCGGAGAATTCGTCGAGCGGCGACGAGTTGGAAGGCGTTCCTGATGCGAGCAGACCCGAGCGTAGGCGACAGAAACCGGGCTGGATGAAAGATTTCGTCTAACCGCGAGGACGCGGTTTAATTCAGGATGGACGAGTGTTATAAATGTTATAAATGTAAATTGTATGAGTGGTTGTATAGCGTGAATTTAGATTTAAGAGGCGCGAGCTGAGAGCGCAAAGGAGAGGTTTGACAGGTTGGCGGGGAAGAAGGGAGAACGGCGGGAAGAGGAGGCGTCTCGACCTCTTTAGCAACGAGCAAGCGTGGTGAGCGGAAGTGTGCGAGCGAGGAGAGACTGAAGCGAGGTGAGCGAAGAGGAGTTATCGAAGTTATGGAGGGAGTTTAGCGAGTTGAGCGGGAGTGTGAGCGAGTAGTGTGAGTACGGTGTATTGTTATTCTTAAATAAAGACGAGGCGAGTTGTTGTTAACGATTACTCTGGTGATATTCTTCTGACCCGCGACGTCCTGACAAAACGTAACTATAACACACAGATAAGTAACACTGAAGTTTGTATTTCTATTTATTTTTTCTAATAAAATAGGATAATAGGTTTTTTATAACTTTAATACCTTTAGCCATTTAATTGAAATCGTACGATACAGCACCTACGCCTAGAAAGGAAAAAAATCGATTCGCACGCTCTTGCAATATTTTTATCGTGTTGGAATTCATAAAGAATACAGTGTTGCCATTTTTGACTGTACTGAACTGAATACTTTTAAAAGTTATATTAGGCTTTCCGGAATTCCTACTGCCATTTTTAATTACTACATGTCAACAATATATAAATTAAAGATTGGGAAAAATCAATTGATTTTGAAATTAATTTCTTAACTGATAAAAAAAAATTGGATTATTTATTTATACACCTGCCCTACATTGAAAGGGCAAATGATTAAATAATTAAAATATTTGTACACCTAATACTTCAGAATTTTCTGGTCCTTATTTTGTTTTACATGCCACCATTACTAATTGCAATTAATTGTTTTAGAACGCGGTTATGTCATTGGAGATTAGCGATGAAAGTATGATGCCAACTTGTATGCTTACATACTACGACGAATGCGTATTTTCGAAACGATTTTAATAACCCAGCGCTATTATGATCCGTTCTATTTATATTAGTTCACCTATTTTCCGATTCTCTGTTTCGTGCATCTGCTCGAATTTATGTCCAAAACACACGAGCGGCTCGTTGGACAGTGGTTTTCTCAAACAGGCAATTGAAAAATTATTTTTTTATTATATAAAAAATATTAATGAAATATGTAGAGGACAAAAATTTTGAATAATTTTTTTGAGTGTTTTGTATTGTAACGAGCGTTCAATAAAAATCGACGTTTGATCACTCATTTCCTGTTTCTACTAACATCACAAGCGTGCAATGCTGTAGTTTAGGTTGACATCTAGCATGTACACATGACAACCAGTACTTGTAATTTTGGTTCAGATGTGACTTTATATTTCTAACGTCAACTTCTTCGTTGATTTTTGTTGAAAGAACTAAATACAAACAAAAAACCTGAATGCAAAGACGTTTCTATATTACATACTTTACTTTATTGAAGAAAATGTATTTGTCAAAATGTTAATGTTGTTGTTAATATTTTGTTTAAAAGAAAAAAATACTTTTTTTTGTATCACACTTTAATTTTTACTATAGTTTAAATTTATCAAAACTAGCCACTAGTAAAAATAAAAGTGTGGCACTAACAAATTAACTTGTCTTATTTGTATCATTCAGATTGGATAATAATTTTTAAGAATATTAATTTAATTAAAATTACTAAACAAAACGTTAATGTTAATAAATTCTATAAGTAATTCAAGTCACGTTTAAGCGTATTTAACATCATAAACAACTTACATCCCGAGGACATAATAATTACACTCGCATAATCTAAATCCATCTCGCTTTTTTTTGGCACGCGCACGTTCCCTCGTCTTTTCGTTTTATTTTCGTCCGCTCTTCCTGCTTTCTCCCGTTTTTCACCGCGCCGACGAGCCGCCATTGTCCTTCCCTCTTCAACACAAACCGAAAGCGCACTTATTATTAGTAATACACCAACACCCAACCGAGCAACTTTATTTCATAGGTTCCACACCAAAAAAAATAAAAATAAAACTGATTGTTATCCATGTAAAAAAAAGACAAGAAAATGTTAATACACGTTGTTTTAACACTTATATTCCTGAAAGGTATCGCTGCTGATACGTATAATGTAGGTAAGTACGGATATTTTATTGGTAAGACTTTTTTTCCTCTAATTTAGACGTTCGTACGGCGCTATTTTCGAAAAAAACTGACGTTAAATAGTGGCACGTGCGAGACGAGGGGGATTGGAGAGGAGAGGGGGAGATATTATCATTATTTTTAGTACAATGGCCCAGATTTAATAAGTCTAACGTTTGGAATTATAAAAGTTTTGTTATTAAAACCTATCAAGTTTTAAAACTCAATATTGTCCTCAAATATGAAAGAAGTTGAAAACGGCAGCAGAAAAATCAAGAATAAAAGAAGAATCGAAATTCTGGCACGTGTCATAATTCTTTTGCATTTCCTACACGAGCTACATCAATCTGGACTACTTTATTCTTTTCGATGAAGGACCAAATAATGGCCCCAAACATCTTCACTATGAAATTTCTTAAATTAACTTTTAATATTTATGTGTATTAATTCGATTAACTTTTTTATACAAATTAAATTTTTCAGTTGGTCTTTTCCACGATGACAACTATCAATCAGAGATGGCCTTCAAGTACGCCGTCGCCAGGCACAACATGTACACGGTGAATTTCGAACTGAATCCCATCATACAGCGGATCGACAAGAACGATAATTTCCTTATCAAAAAATTAGGTACACCTATGAACTTTTACATCGATTATCTTACTAATTTTTTGATGCTTATTAGTATGCGATCTGGTCGCGGCGGAGCCCGGCGTCGTCGCCATCTTCGGCCCGGAGTCGCCGGAGGTGAGCCCGATGGTGCAGTCGATCGCAGCCAATTTGGAAATTCCGCACATCCAGACCAACTACAAACCGGACACGGCGTACACGATGTCCACCGTGCTGAACCTGTACCCGGATCCCGATCTCCTGTCGTTGGGCATGGCGACGATCATCAAGAATTTGAATTGGAAGAACTACGTGATTCTATATGAGGATTTTGAAAGTTTGATACGGTTGCAGGAGGTGTTTAAAATACCCGAGACGGCTTCGCCGCCTGTAATGATAAGACAGTTGTCTGATATGTTGGATCAAAGGTAAAGGGTTTTCTAATAGGGGGAGGGGGGCTTTGATGTTTACAGTCTGTAACAGCTATGTTTATTATTCAATTAATAATACAAAATCTCCATCGCAAATTACACCATTGAACAACTCTCCTCTAAGTGATAAAACTTTATTATTAAAGCGAGTAGTTTTCAACTATTTATCAAATTTCAAATGTTCTTTGATTTGAACTTCCAAATATAAGATCTATCTCATCAAAATGAATAACTACAAACATCGCCGTTCGATGACTAGGCTTCTGAACGTTTGGAAAGCCAAAAACACATAAAAAATCTAATTTTTGAATGAATCGGAGGCCCCTTGTATATTTTAACGTAAACGCAGCTAGTTAACGATCTTTTATTTTAAGGCCCCTGTTGAAGGAAATCAAACAATCAACGGAATCAAATATTGTACTGGATTGCAAAACGGAGCACATTATGGAAATCCTCATGCAGGCCAAGGAAATCGGTTTGTTGGAGTACTACCACAACTATATGATTACTTCTCTGGTATGATTCCTATATATAGCAGTATTTTTCAAACGACCACATGGTCCTACCGTGTATTTATGTATTGTGTATTTAACTTTTGTTTCATTTTAATTGTATCGTAGGATTCGCACACTTTGGACTTTACCGTTCTTCAAACAAGTGCAAACATCACCACCGTTAGACTGGTGGATCCAAACAACCCCCTTCTGCATAACGCGGTCAGAGATTGGGAGCTCGGGGAGCAGAACAGCAAACAGAATTATATCCCGATCTCCACTCAAGATGTTACAGTAAGTAATCATTCAATAAATCCAATTTATTTAGTAAATCATTAACATTATACCTCATTTCAAATTAAAATAAATATCATAATAAGTTAAATCACGCGGATTTGAATTGATAGACAAATTATTCAAACACAATCTTAATTATGATAATTAATAATAAGAGAAATAAATCTCTACGAGCTTCTGCACTAATGTTTTACAAAATAATGTGAAACTGTTAGCTGGAGTTTTTACATTATTATGTAAAACATTAGTGTAGAAGCTCATAGAGATTTATTTCTCTCATTATTAATGCTACACTAGAAATTTCAATATTTAATTTGCATATAATCTTAATTATTAAAGTAATTATTAGTTAAACTTGATTATTTTAGACCGAAGCTGCACTGATGTACGACGCAGTGAATGCGTTCTCGCTGGTTTTCCAGGAGTTACAGAATACAGGAAGCCTCACGCCAATGCCCTTGAGTTGTGACGGGACAGAAAAGTGGAGTGATGGCTTTCGATTATCGACCTATATGAAAGTGGTAAGTTTATGAAATGATTAAATTAAAGTTTGTACATTTTCATTAGTTATTATTAATTTCCAGAGACAAATTATGACCGCTATAACGGGATCGATTAAGTTCAATGAGTGGGGTGAACGCATCGACTTCACGCTCGAAGTGGCCGAAATGATATCAGGACGAATTGAGAAGACTGCATTTTGGACACCGGAACATCCGAATACGTTGAACTTCACGAGGAGTGCACATGAGCAAATGCAACAAATCGTCGAAAATTTGCATAAAATCACAGTCATCGTCTCGTCTAGGTAAGATTTATTTTACTTCAAGCTCTTACAACATGTAAAACTAGAGTTCCTGTAATATCTAAAGTAGAAATAATATAAATCCATTTGTAATTCTTTGTTTTACTAGAATTGGCCCTCCATACCTCATGAATCGAGAGCCCAGGTACGAAGGTGAAATTTTAGAGGGTAACGCTAGATACGAAGGGTTTTCTATGGATCTAATTGATGCAGTCGCCAAAGAACTAAATTTCACGTATAAATTCGCCCTGACAGCGGACGGAAAGTACGGAAGCTACGACCCGAAGACCAAATCTTGGAATGGTCTCATCAAAGATTTGCTTGAAAGGGTGCGTATATTTAGTAATTTAAATTTCATACATTTTTTTAAAATTTAATTTTCAGAAAGCTCATCTTGCTATCTGCGACTTAACAATAACCCATCAGAGGCGTGAAGTGGTCGACTTCAGTTTACCCTTCATGACTTTAGGTACGAAAATATTTTACAAAACTGATTTAATAACTTTAATCCACTTTTTAGGTGTCAGCATTTTATACAGTAAATCCAAACCGTCGGAAAGGAACATTTTTGCCTTCATGGAGCCTCTGGACACCACCGTTTGGATGTACATCGTCTCAGCGTATCTCTCAGTTGTGCTGATAATGTACTTAATCACACGGTAGGGAAATGGGAAGGGCGATTTTAAAGGAAATGTTTAACTGTGAAAATTACAGAATGGCGCCTGGAGATTGGGAGAATCCGCATCCTTGCGATCCAAATCCAGAGGAGCTGGAGAATATTTGGACGCTGAAGAATTGCCTTTGGTTGATCCTGGGTTCTACTATGTCACAAGGATGTGATATATTACCGAAGTAGGTACAAAAAAATCCATCCTAGCATTCTCTTATGTCTTAAAAGTTAATTATCTAATAATTATATGACTTTCATAGAGGTATATCATCACGTATGGCCTCGTCAATGTGGTGGTTCTTCATCCTCATCATCTCCTCCTCATACACGGCTAATTTAGCCGCCTTTTTGACTATGGATAAAATGGCCCCCTCTATAGACAGCGCAGAAGCACTCGCCAAACAGACCAAGATCAAGTACGGAACTGTAGACGGCGGATCCACGCAGACGTTCTTCAAAGAATCCAACTTTTCCACGTACGCTCGTATGTGGACTAACATGGTTCAAGCCAGACCATCAGTTTTTGAGAAGAACAACGCCGACGGAGTAAAGAGGGTTCTCACCACGAAGAATCAGGGCTACGCTTTCTTGATGGAGAGCTCCTCCATCGAATACGAGGTGGAGAAGAACTGCGATTTGAAGCAGGTGGGCGGACGGATGGACTCGAAAGGTTACGGAATCGCCATGCCAGTCAGTAAGTCATTGATTACGCTCAATATAAATGGTGATAAATATTGATCGATCACACAGATTCGCCCTATAGAAGTGCGATTAATAAAGCCGTGCTGAAGTTGCAAGAGGAGGGGACGTTGCGAATTTTGAAGGATCGTTGGTGGAAACGTGGAGGGAGTAGTTGTAGTGTAAGTATTATATCATTGCAGAAGGATTAGTCAATTAGTTTAAGTTATCTTGTTGTCATTACCTTTATTTCTGAAATTATCCAGTCATCGTCAGATGAAGGTGGATCATCAGCTGATCTAAAGCTAGCCAACGTCGGCGGCGTCTTCTTGGTATTAGGTGTGGGTGTCTCAATCGCTCTCTTCTTCTCCATCATCGAATTTATCTGGAACGTACACACTGTCTCTGTAGAACAAAAGGTATTATCCTCTGTTTTAACTATAATAATAATTATTTATGGTAACATTAAGAAAAGTACATACGTTTCCCTGTTTTCAACTGGTTTTCAATTGTCGTTGACAGGGAAGCAAAAATTTAAATACTTATTTTTAAATAAAGCATTTACGTTTCTTCCTAGATATCGTACAGTGAGGCCTTCATGCTGGAAATCAAATTCGCCGTGAAGGTCTGGATCACGCAGAAGAGCACCAATCCGGGCCAGTCGGAATCGTCCTCGAACAAGGAGTCCGACGAGGAGAAATCGTCGCAGAAGAAAGGCTCGCTGGATTACAACTCCCTCAACAGTCTGTCCAATAATGGTATATCCTCAAAAAAATCGTTAACGTCCAATTGAATCACACGCGGATTGTTTTAACATTATAGAACCTACCTATGGCTGGAAATTTGGCAATGGCAAAAGTCGAGGTGAAGGACGGACTTCATAAACATGAAAAACATTACTTACCTATTTAAAATATTGTTTACTTAAATAATACATTAAGTTTATCGTCTCGATTTATAATTACACATCACTTGCACTCCTAAATTAATGAAATGCCACACAGTCAACATACAAACAGTTTTTGATTAAATTGTACAAAATTCTACAGGATACTTAAGGAATGTGATTTTGAAACAAAATTTCTTTTATTTACAAAGCGTTAAACAAAAATAAATAATTTTATTTTTTAAGGCAATAGTAATACTATATCCAAAATAATATCCATACACCTTAAAATATTTAAACAATTAAATTAAATAGATTATAAAGCATTACTAAACAATATATGTTTTATCACGTGTAGCTCATGATTACACAAATAGACGTATAAATATCCTTTTAGTTTACAAACACCTCGAGTACAATTTCTATAAAAAAAAAACATTTTTTATAGCTTCTAACACAAGAAACAAACAAATATATAGCGATTATAGATTATAGAAAATTTGTTGTAAATGGTTTTTACATTTTAAATATTAAAAAAGAAGTTATTTTTTTATCTTTGGAAAATAATTGTATAAAATGTTGCGTGCAACTCACGGCGCCTGCACCGCCGCCTCATGTGAGCTTTTGTAGACGCTCTCGAGCGCAATGGTTATCGTCCTGATGTCGCCCTCGATGGTCTTGGCCCAGTTCTCCACGTCACCGATTTCCTTGAGGGCGCTGCTGAAGGTCTCCACCAGGTTGAGCCACTGCTGCGTCTGTTTGGAGAAATTCGTCGCACTCGAGTGCAACTGTTTCGCTTCTGCATCCAACCGTTTTTGGTTTAAATACGCCTGAGCAACACTAAAAATAAAAATTGTAACATTTATCAACGAAAACACAATTTTTACACTTATTTCAGCCAGTATTAAAATAATTATGTAATATGCAATTTAAATATTACAATTATTAACATTAAATCCAAAACCGTTGATTGAAATATTGTACAAAACACTTACCCAACATTTAAATGATCGACAAGCGCTTGTGTTAAATTACTTGCAGCCGCACACGCCTCTTTTCTCTTTGTTTCTGAAATTATGTCAATTGTTAAGTGTACAATCAATTTTTAAACACATTCAAATACTATTGGATAGAAAGAATTAGTGAACATCAGCAATAAAATGTTTACCGATAAGAGTGGGTTTATAGAAATCCAATCAAATGTTATCCTGTTAATCACAATTAACTGTTTGAATGCAATGAAATTTTAAATATCTATCAAGAAGTTAATTTTTATCTAGTTAATAGCTTTACCGTGTCAAAATTGATGGTAATTAAATACAGATCTCCGATTAAAAATTAATTATTAATTCCTAAGTTCCAGTCTTGAAGCCATAATTAAAAATTAATTGGAGAGAACAGTGAACCCATTCCTAGCCACCTGCTCCAAAATCCATTAAATTCTTAATAATTAAATTCAAAAATTATTCAATTTTATTCTTACTGTATTCATCAAACTGTTTAATGTAATGAGTTTAATTTTTTATTGAAGTATTTGAGCAAAATAATTTAGAATATGTGTTTAGAAGTGTGTAAATATTTGTTATCTAAAGAAGAAGTAAGCGAAATAGAAAAATAACAAGTAAATTAAAATGAAGCACGGCAAGTTTATTAATCTCAACAGAAGAACTAAATAACCCTCTATAAGCAAAAATAAACTAGAATTGGATTTTTCTTCTAAAATAATTGTTTCTCAACTATAATAATAATAACTTAACCATTTGTGAACAATAATTAAATTACGTTTCTAGTAGAAACATTTCTTTATAAACAAGAGCAACGTTTTTCTTTCGGTTTTGTAAGAACAAGCTCACCTTGTATTTCCTTACGGACCACTTGCTTCTGGTGGTGCTCCTTCACCATCGACGACAACATTTTGTTGCCGCTTGTTGCAGGAGCATTAAAAATGGTTAAATCTTTGTTATCAACAACGGCCGCAAACAACTTTTTAATATTTGTTTATAATTAAAACAGCTGATCGCAACGCCTACGTCAACGTTTCGGTACATCTAATGTTACCAACCGTAAGTGACAATCAATGTAATGTACAGGGTGTTCATAAAATATTGATTGAACAATTTCACTACATAATTGTATTTAGTCGAACGGTAAGTAGCAATTCATGAGTTAGTGTGTGTATAAGATATTCATAAATCATTTAATAAATTAAGTCCGGTTTTTATTCTATACAATTGATTTAAATTAATTATTTATATTTAATTAATAATTATAAAAACATTTCGTAAATACAACGTAAAGGACCTTAATACATTTTTATGATTTAAATTAGTGCGACTAATAAAAATACACTGAATTATGCCAACCGTAAATAGCAATTAATGAAAGTTTTCATTTTGACGATAGGCAACTTATTTTACAAGTAAGTGTTTATTATATAAAAAAGCTAGTGATTTCTATAAATTATAATAAATAATTGGAGTAAATGGGGAAAATACTTCACGCAAGCTAGAAAATCTTTAAATACAGTGTTTTAACGTAAATACGATTAATACTTTCTGTTTATATGTAATAGTAGACGATTTGAATTCGTAATGATAAGTCAAAATAATATAAATAATAACTAAGTAGATTGAAATTATTATTAAAAACACGACTGTTTAGAGTTTTGCTTTATTAAACAGTCGTGTTTTTATTTAATAATTGCATAATGGAGTGTCGCCAAGTATCAGCCTCATCAATCCAATATCTAACTAGATTGTTAATTAATACAAAAATATTTCACCGCGCGTTAAGTGAGAAATAAATTCATCAATGTAGTAACACTTGTTCACTATAGTTTGATGACAAATGACATGATACCAAAAAACAATATTTGTTTGATTTTGAACTTTCTGTTTATATCATGTTCGTAAAACCTAGTATAAAATAATATTCTCGTCCACGTCCTCAATGTCTACTTTAACCTCCGGTTCCCTTTCGATAGTGTATTGCCTGTACCAGAGGAAGAAGATGCTCAATCCATACAGAACAAACGACCCGATGTTTAACCTAGAAGATAATAATTATTATCGATAAGTATTAAACCAACAATAAACGTCAATCATTGTATAGGTTAGGTTGTCAGCATCATGACCTAACCAAACTTTTTAAACAATAAACGTCATTAATTAATAGTCATTATGTTATATTATATAAGTTATCGTGTTTTATTCATTTAATATTCCCATTATAGGGACTATACTGTGACCTAACCTAACCTATACAATTATTGAGTTTCTTGTTTAATAAGTTAGAAAACTATACTGTGTTTGGTCATTATTATAACTTGCGATGATGACTTAAATCTAATTTGTATTATTGCTTGTGATGATAGCGTATACTGTATCTTACCAATATGAAAATCCTAAAACCGCCTCACCCGACGAATCCATATCACCCACGATGGTGTCCAAGACAGAGACGTTATCAAGTAGTTTTAATGAGTACTCTGCTCCCCAGATGCAAAGTACTAAAAATGCGAAAAATGCCGCCACGCCGTTGTAGATGTACAGACCCAGGATATTCAAGTACGTTTGTATGGGATTACCGCCGGTGTTCCACACCGAGAGGATGGTTGCCAGGAGTCCAAAAGCGGCGGAAAGTATTAAGGAAACCAGGGTACTCATGTAAACGCCGGCGTTTATAAACGATCTGTCTTTATCAGCTGAAAATAAGTAAATATGTACATACTAAAAATATTGCGGTAGGATAAAATACGCTATCTGTTGTCATCTGTCAATTTTCTAACCTAACAGCTTTCTGTTTACAAATTATTAGATAGATTTAAATTGATAGATAATGACTATTAGCAACATTTATATACTTACATTTTCGTGATTGTGGTAGAGAGTATAGGGAGTTACTCATCCGAGACCGGATACTAGGACATGTTCTATCAAACTTAACATTTTCACCATTCAAGAGCTTCTGTAATTCGTCTTGTCTTTCCTCTGCTGTGTTCTTGCACAAAAGGGCGCATGCGTTCTCTTTATAATTGCAGGTCACTAGAATCAAAAAATTAATAGTATATCAATTAGTTATTGCAGCCTTATAGAATTTATTCCATTTAATGTGGCTAAACCAAATTTCTTTAGGAAATAATCTAGAAGCCTCAATGTTGTCGTTGTCAATAACAAAGAAACTTTTACAGTACCATCAGATGTTTTCGTTAATAAATCAAAACTTACTGGTGATTAAAAACGTGGTCGTTCCGAGGAGGTTCTGGTGTAAAATCCCACCGAAAAGTCCGTACTTGATGTTCGCGTGCTCGTTTAAATTCTGATCGGTGTACCGTCCATCTGCCACTATCCACTGCTCGGTGCCGAGAGACGCCAGCGACAGTACCGCCGCGATCCCGGACGTGAAGCACGTAAACAAAATGTACTGTTTTTTGATCTTCACCATCATCAACAACTGGTAGCCAACGAATTATTATTACGGTACGTAATCCCGATAAAGGAAGCCGTCCGTTATCTTTTGATAAGCGTAATCGCCCCAAAAGATAAAACATTTCGAGCACAGGTAGGTATTTTATTGAATGAATTGTTTTTTAATCATAATACTTAGAATATGTGTTCATCCGACACTAGTAAATATTATTGCTTAGTTCCTAAAATGATACCTATTTTTTGTAATGAATTCCATTAATTCCAACAGTTAAAATTATATTTATTCCGGTCGTCTATATTTTTCTAAAAATAATTATATTATCAATCAATATAAGCCATATAATCTGTTTACTACTTACTTACTTTACAACTGTACTGTGTTATCTCACTCACGGTTTGAGTAGACTTTTCTTCTTTTTGTCATCATTAAGTGCATAATGGAGTTTCGCCTAGAAACAACTTCATAAAACCAATATTTGGTAATTAATTGCTTCAGATGTAATAGTATGGTATAATCACCACATAGCCATATCTTCTTTTGTTTCAGTTGTCACTAGTCACTATATAATCAAGGGCTTGACGTACATGAAGCAAGCGGGGACAATTCCCATCCCAAATTTATAAAGTTTTTCTCTTTAATACGTGTTTAAGCGTACATATTTTTAATCTGTTTATATAGCAATCACTAATTTATTGTGGGTTACTTAAAATCATTGGAACCCTCTGTCTTTTAAATTGTATTTATTAAGACAAACACTATCATTAACAGTCTTAAAATGTACTTCAATAAAATTTTTAAAAAAATGCAAATAAAAATAAACACAATCGTTTTCAACGGAAACGAAAATTCTCCTAAATAAATATATATATAGACTTGCACGAACTATGTCAAAAATAACAAATGACGTATTACAACAATTAGTAAGTTGAAACACTTGACGGACGAGGATCGATGTTACTTTTAAATGACAGTATTGGCCTACACGGAAACTAGGTGTAATAATAGAATAAGTTTTTACAAAAATGACAATTTTGATAAAAGTATCAATTTTAGCAAAATGCCAATCGTCTAAAACTGCCAATTGAAATTCAGTGTCGAATATTTCAGCAATTGACAGGTGTCAAACCGACTAATTTTAATTTATTATTTTTACAATAATATTAGCTGAAATTTCAACAAAGTAAACGATTATAATTTAGTTAGAAAAATAAAGTTTTTATATTTACTAAATTGTCAAATTGTAATAAATAACATCGACCCACTAACAAGTGTTTGTTCCTTCTTACATCACCAAATACTTTCAGACGAAACCTTAAAACAAATGTAAAAAAATTCCCCTAAAACAAATGCACCCGTCCGTGGGGGGGCCGCCGCCGTCAACGATCAACAACCATTTTCGTATTGAGCAATAATATTAAATAAAAAAACGAATCGAATTAAGTGCGGACCAATTAAGTACGAGAGTTTGAACTCAGAGGAAAGGAAACAAATACATTTCTACTAATACTTTCTGCGTCGATCACAATTTGCACAGGCAAAAGAGGAACGGCACGAACGCCCCCAGGGCGATGAAGATGGGCAGCATCGCCGAGGAGTCGTCGAGCGTGTAGGGGTCGGGCATCTTGGGACCGCTCGGTCGCCGGTTCTTCGGCACGAACTCCTCCTCCTTGGACCATTCAGTTACGGGCTCCGGCTCGACTATGGGCGGCAGCCGGGGCACGTTCTCCAGCTTGCCCTTCATCACATAAAGTGCGTTCACCTTCGGGTTGTCTTTGTAACCCTTGATGAACTCAACACGGATCTTTCCTCCTCTTATATCGGATTCTTCTCCGTTGTAATATAATTTACCTATAATACAATTATATTTTTTATTGATAAATTATAAATAACTCACATAATTGTAATGTGATTTATTATAAACGTTTTACACCATATTAACTTAAATCTTTTACTTACCATTATTTATTACCTATTAAAAATAAAGTATAAATATTTTTAAATAAATGTATGAATATAATAGCTAAATGAAATCAAGTACGCTAAATACATACTTATATAATTAATGTAGAGTTAATAAATAGTTAAAGTTAAAAACTTTTCACACATACCATTGTTAATTATATTTCTTATCGATAACACATACCTTTTGATATCGTGAATGGAATGTACTCGTCATGTGCAACGCCGCGTCCAACCTTGTCGAATATGTCTAATTCTGAGATGATGGTGTGGTCTCCGTTGAGGACGATGTCGAAAACCTTCTGGTTGGGGGCGTTGAAGTACACCTCGCAGAATTTCAGGACCAAAACGTAGTCGCCGTCAGAGTTGAGTGGAATGTCATAGCCGAACGTGTTCGTGTGGTACCTCTCGGTTTGATACAAGATATTGTCGTTGGAGTGCACCCGGCCGATGATCAGCCGCTTACCGTAGTCGGAGGCGATGCCCACACGGCCGTGCAGCGGGTCCCGGTCGTAGTGGACGCCGAGGGCGTCCGTGTGCGCCTCGCCGCCGCAGTTGATGGCGTATATGATCTGGCCGAGGCTGTTCACGTACGAGATGAGGCAGCAGAGGAGAAAGTGGCTGAGGAACAGTTTGAAGGTGGTGGAGGAGGACAGGCTCCTGACGGACATTGTGACGCCGGGTCGCCGTGTGCGTGCGTGGCGTCGCGGCCTGCCGGAACTGTGCTGCTACCTTAGCGCCGGCAACTTGTTGATGTTTTCATCAAATTAAAGGTTATAACATTTTTTTCCGATTGACGTGTTATTGAAAATCATTACTGTCAAATGCCAATCTTTTCGTCCACAAATGCCAACATAATCCTGCAATGTATTTTTTAATTTCAAAATAACACAATTAAAGTTTAAATAAAAAGAAAATTATAATAAAAAATATTACCGTATTTATGGCTCCATTAAATATTCATAAATAACATTTGTTATGTACATTAATTATTTTGCTTAAACCATTTAAACTTGATTTGATTTATTATGATTATATTAATGTATAGAATATTCTTTAATAATAAATTTCAAATTATTAAAAAAAACAATGTTGTCAGTGACGTAGTTAATTTATTTTGCATACATATTTAATATAACCAAGTCATTATACATTTTAAAAGGTGTATTAATTATATTTTTAATATTCTCCTTCCATTTGTTTTTAAATTAAACATAAACTGATGCAGTATAATATTATTTATAATGTCTTGTGTTAGGCAACTTATTATACATATTGTGTCAAATTGTACGCCACTGATTTTATTGTTTAAAATGAATATGCGTTATTATATAAATTACAATTAAAAATATTAATAGCATATTAGTAACATAGAAAGGCTAACATTTAATTGTAGCTATAAAATATCTATAAATAGAAATAATCCATTTCTGAATTTAAATTATGTTTTTCAATATTTTTAGGGTTTTGATGGAAAAACAACTCCTTTCGGTTCCAAATTCTAAATTAAAGTAGGTATTTCTTGTTGCTAAATAAGTTTTAGGGTAAAATAACATCGATTTATATTACATTTAAAGATAGGATTTCGTTTTTTAAATAAATTGTGTTGATTTGGTTGCCTATTAATCAATCTCAGTTAAAAATATTTACAAAATACTTATAAAAATTTAAAAAAGGTACACAATTTTTAAAAGCCATTTTACGATGAATTATCTATTTATGATTATTTCATAATTTTGAGTGAAAGATCCTTCGAATAAGTGAACTCCACCCATCGTCCCTTCGTTTAAAATTTTGAGTACATTTTCTTATTTTGTATATTAATTTATTCGGGATGTTTTGTTAGAAAAGAGTGCAAAGATGTAATAAATAAATAAATTTATTAAATAGTGCTTATAATTAAAACAATTTTTCTATTTGGTACATAAATTTTATGCGTTCGTTGTAAAACTGTAAAATAATATTCTTATTATCTTTTTAATACTTAAATTTTAGTATTAGTAATTAGTAAGTATGTTGGTTTAAGTAAGTGAATGAATTACCGTGTGATAACGGTCGCAACCATCATTTTTATTATAAGGGCTAAATAAAAATATAAGTAATTCTGAAGGCTTTCACTTCGTGGTACATTTTGATATTTTTCTGGTGGTACCAAACAACTTATTTTTTTAAATTTTGAAATATTGTTGGACTAAATGTGTTTTATATTATAAATAAAAAAGACTTGATAAATTCATTGTGGCTAAATCAAACTGTAAAATAAAATTAAATTAAACTATATTCAAAAGTAAGATTTATTAATCAATTAATGATAAGCACTATAATTATAATAAATTTTAATATTAATAAAAATTGTGAGTTTGAATTTAATGTGTTCGTGTACTGTAAGATGGCGTTAGAAAAATTAAATGCATGAGATTATGTTGACTATAAAAATATTCAAAACTAATCTAATTATCAATATAATTATAAGTTAATTAATAATTGCAATCTTTTAAAATTTCCTTTTTAGGATTTTAATAATTTAAGTTTGAATTTAATGTAGTTTTCTCCTGCTAGATGACGCTGACTCAAATGAAAATCTATCTTTAATTAAATATAAACATTTTACTATGAGTATAAAACAATTTACTATATGTATAAAATGGTTAAATTTTTAAAATCTTAGACTTATAATGCAAACTTACGTATATTCATTTAAGTTTTTGATAAAAAAAACAGAAATCTTTATTATTTTTATTATTATTATTCACTATTAGATGGCGGTGTTGAGCACAAGAACATTAAATTGTTTTTGTTTTGATCGCGAGAATCAGCTGTTCGTTGCTCTGACGACGCCGCGTTAATAATTTACAATGTTTTAGTGCATTTCGTGGTATTCCGGTTTTCTTTTTAGTTTTCTTGTGTTCGTTTATCCAAATTCACACGGCGTGATATGCACTCGGATGCACATAGCAAATGTAAGTTTACTGCCAGGGCAATTAAATTATTAACGTTGATTAACTCTGTGTACTCATACAATCCGTGAGTAGTTTTACATACGTAGGTGTAATTGTGGTGTTTGTTGATGTGATATGTCTGTGTTTATTTGTTTAGAAGTGTATAAGTTGTAGAAATTTTCGAGGCTTTCATTTTGTAATACGTTTTAATTACAAGTAAACAAACGAAGTTTACCTCAGTTTTTAAAATAAGATGTACTCCGATGTACATAATTAATGGAAGTTTATTGCTTCGCCAATTATATTATTAATGTTAATTTATGTATGTATTTAATTGTGGTATTGTTTTATAGCCATGATTTTTATTGCATGAATATGACTGGGTTTATTTGTTTAAAAAAATATACAGGGTGTAAAAAAATTATCATTATCATTAGAAAACAATTGTATAAGTCATTTTGTTTTATCATGTGTTGTTTAATCGTATAATGCAAACTTAGGAACTTTAAAAGAAACTGCACTTTCTTATTTTAAGGTGTATCACAAAGTTATGGCTTCCACGATCAATCAAATTAATTTATTATTTTGAGTTTATATCAATTTTCTACAAATTTGTTAACATATTATTTTTGCTTTTTATTTCCCTGAATTTATATATTTTTTGTACACGATTCTTTATTACTTGTTTATTCAATTCAATTCAATGGCTCTACAGCCCCAATTCGGGTGATTATTTATTAATTTCTTCCTCCATTCTCTACAGTCAATTAGTTAGGACTTTTTTGGCATCTTCTTTGACAGCATCATTTCGACGCTTTCTTTGCCGTCCAATTCCACCAATATTTTATTATCTTATTACATATTTTTTTAATCTTAAGATAACGACACTGTCAGATTTTCAAATTTGGTTTATTTTAAACACTACATTGTACTTCATTTTGAAAATTTGACAGTGTCGTTATATTAAAAATGAAAATGGATTTTTAACGCCTAAGTGTCTAATCAATCAATCAACATATTGTTTTGTAATTTAATTCTGTATATAACAATGTTTTCTTTTTCTACGATATTATTACGCATTGATCAATTCGTTCGATCAAACTATCTTCGATTCTATTGAGCTGAAAAAAAAAATTGTGTAGACTTTATGTTCAGGAGAACACAAATCAAATCAAGTCAAGCAATCAGGTGATGTAATAAAAAATCTATTTGTTAATTTATTACACTATAATTAATTTCAATCGATCATAAAATATCATTAATAATCCTACTGAACCGTCATTCACTGGTGTCAACGATATATATTTACGTTGTGAGTGACAAATCGCCCGTTTCGCGTCGTTCGAGTTTGCGCGCACACGCAAAAATTTAAGCGCGCGCCTTTCGTGGAAAGTTTCAGCGGTTTCAGTCGCGATGCGACCCTCGCCCTGAAAGTACACGACCACTTGTTTTCAGGCGCAATGTTCACGTGGACGATCGTCACGGTGCTCGTCTTCGAAGTCGCCAACAACATCAATGCATTAGGTAAGTGTTTTTATTCACTGCATATAATAAAATATTCAAAATGTACGTTGTAGAAAATTAACTAATAATTAGAAAAAACATGGAAAGATTTACGAAATGTTGTTATAAAAACTTATTTAAAAATTCTTGGAAAGTAGTTGTAGTTTATTCACAGGCCAATTAATAAATCAATAAATATCATTACTATTATTTCTATGTTTTCAAATGCACTGCTCTTATGAGACATGCATAGTTCGAAACCGGTCAGTGGCTGTTCTCGATAGGATAATAATCATTAATTAAAAATTGTTAAAAAGTTCTCTATGTATCAAACACTTAAAATTTGCAAGACAATTGTTTCTTTTTTAATTTTTATTAAAACAATTGACTGTTAATAAAAAATGAAAACAATTGAAACAAAAAAAAGGTAAAATTATGCAGAAAAGTTGTTGATAAATTTTCTGTTAAAAAATATGAGAACAATTGAAACAAAACAAAATAAGTAAAATTTTGCAGACAAGTTGTTGATAAATAGACTGTTACAAAAATTAAAATTATTGAAACAAAACAAAAAAATTGTAGGAAATGAAAAATTTAAAAATAAACGAATTAAAAAAATCAATTGGAATTTAATTGTTCATTTTTAATTATTTCTGTCAGAAATGCTATTCAATTAATAAAAATTTAAATCAAAAGCAGGCGAAATTTATTAAACCTTTTCGTAAAACAATTGATTAAAAAACAATTAAAAATTGTCTAAAGTTAAAATTTGTTTTAATTAGAAACAGTTGGCGTTTTGGTGTTTTGTTTAATAGTGGACTGTCATAAGAATGAAATCGAAAAGTTCTAAATAATTAAAAATATTTGTAACCGATTTTTATTTTTGTATATAATTTTAAATTGTTAAATAAAAATCATTTTTACTTATATTTTAAAATTACCAAACAATAATATTTAAAAAAAAACAGCTGTGAATTAAAAGAAGAACAATCGACAAATGTTAAAAAGTAAAACACAATTTGTTTGAATTAAAAAGAGTTGACATTTCTAATCGATTTGTTTTTTTTAAAATTAATATTTCTAACGGTTGGCAGTTAAAAAGCGATGTTACGTACGAAAAACAAATGAAATCTGTAAATTTTTACTTACATTTCAAAATTATCGACATGTAACAAAAACTGTTGAAAATTAAATAATCAATTGACAAAAGTCAATAATAAAACAAAATTGGTTTTAATGTGAAACAATTGAAATTTCTAATCAATTAAAAATCTAAACAAAACTGTAAACCTGTTAAAAAAGCTGAATACTAACAACTAAAAATAAATTTTAAAGTCCACTTGAAACAGTGTAAAAAAAACAATTGATATTCATTAAGAAAACAAATAATAAAAACGATAAAAAAGAAAGACTGTTAAGATAGAATTTTACGCGAAAGAAATTCAGGAATTTCTTAAAAAATAATGAAAATTTCTTACTTAAGAACTGTGGACAATTTCTCAGAAAAGAAACAATTAAAATTTGTTAAAAACAGATGAATACTAAAAAGTAAAAATATATTTTAAAATTCGATACAATTGACATTTATTAAGAAACAAAAATAACATATTTAAGAAAAAAACAAAATACGAACTTTCCGGTTTTTGCGCAAACTTTAAAATATTTCAACTGTTTTAACAAATTTCAATTATTATTTTAGAGTTTGCACAGAAACCAGGAAGTTCATATTAAAAAATATATAAGAGCTGTGTAAAGAGAAGAACAAATTATAAAAAACTATATAAAAATCCTCTAAAAACAATTGAAAATTTGCTAAAAAAACAGTTGAAAAATAAAGGTAAAAATGCATTCGCTTAAAATAATTTACACAAAAAAACAATTGATAATAAAATTGTACTAATAAACAGTTGAAATATTTTGAATTTTACTGAAAAACTGTAGGACTTTTATAAAAAATGAAAGTTTTTTTAAATGAAAAGAAAAAACAAATGATTTTGAAACAAAAATAGATCAAAATTCTCCAAAAAATAATTGAAAATCTGTTAAGAAAATTAAAAACTGGAAAGTAAAAGTACATTTTAAAATTTAAAAACAGTTAATTTTTTATATTAAAAACAGTGTACATTTAATAAGGAAATTAATAATGTTGATTAAGAAAATAAAAACAAAAGAAAAAATATATAAAATTGGAAAGGGAGATAAAAAATAGTAAGTATTTCAATTATTTAAGAAGAACAAATAATTTAGAAAAGAAGAAAAACAAATTTAAAAATCCCCTCAAAAAAAAAATTGAAAATTCGTTACAAAAAACACATGAATACTAGAAACTAAATTTTAAAAATCGCTTAAAAGTTTGAATTTACCAAAATTGAAACAATTTGTTAAGAAATTTTTTTGTTTTTCCATTTTTATTAAAATAATTGACTGCTGAAACAATTGAAACAGAAAAAAAAATTGTAAAAAAATGGTAAATAAATTGAGCTGGAAAAAATAAAAACAAATGAAATAAAAACACTACAAAAAATCTTTAAATCACTGTTTTTTTATTTTACATAAATTTATGGCTAGAATTTCCAAATCTTAATTGCAGATTAATTTGGAATTTTAAAGAAAATTTGGAAGACAATTTCATTAGAGAATCTCTAAAATTGATTGCAATATGATATTTTAGAAAGGCTGGAAAAAGCGAGGAAGTATTCGCAAGTTAGAAGAGAGATTCTTGGAGAAGAAACAAAACAAAATTGACGAAAATATGTTAAATAGTGTAATGTTTAAAACAGTTACCTTTAAAATATTGCTTGAAAACCGTGAGAATTTCTTTAAAAAAATGTTTTATAAGGAAAAATAAATGATTTAGTAAATAGATCAGAGATAAAAATTTCCCAAAAAAGAATAATTGAAAATCTGTTAAGAATACAACTAAAAACAAAAGAACAGTCAAAATTTTCTTACTGAAAAACAAATAAACTCAAAGAAAAAACTATAAAAAAATTTAAAAATACAGTAACTGATTTATAATTGTTTTTTCGTTGAGTTTATTTGTTCCTCTGTAAGAAAATTTTCACTCTACTTTTATTTTTAGCTGTATTCTTAACAGATTTTTAATTATTTTTTTTGGGAAAATCTATTCAAAAATGGTGATTTGGCCATCATAATACTTTCCCTGTATGTAATATAATATATAAATAACAAAACAAATGAAAACTTCTATAAATCATGTTTCTGTTGTTTGAAAATCCAAATAAACAAAACAGTAGTAGTAGTAGTTTAGTATTACTAAAAATCAAATGCTAAAAATAAATTTTAAAATTCGTTTAAAAGTTTAAATTTTACACAAAAAATGGTATTCATTGAGAAAATAAATAATAAAAAAGTTAGGAAAGAAAATATAAACGATGGAATTTTACCAAAAAGGACGATAAATGAAATTCACTTCGTCCTAATTTTCAAAAATGTATCACAAAGTAATGGCTTCAAGCATCAACTATATTTTAAAAACAAAAATAATAATAAAGAATTGTTTTAAAAAACGAGGGATTTCATTTGCAAAAGAAAGAAAATTTCTTACTTAAGAACAATAAAAATTTTCTCGAAGATAAACAACAAATTCCTAAAGAAAACAATGGAATATATGTAAAAAAAAACACCTAATAATTGAAAACTAAAAATACATTTTAAAAAATCGATGGAAACTGTTTGAACTCTACACACAAAAAAATAATTAGCATTTATTAAGAAAACTGAGGATGAAAACTTTAAGAAGGAAAACATTAAAAATGTATGGATTTTGAAAATAAAGATGAAAATTAAAAAAAAAAAACAATTGAGAATATGTAAAAGAAACAGTTGAAAACTGAAAACAACATTCGTTGAGAATAAAAAAATACAAAAATTAAGAAAGAAAGAAAACAAAATAAAACAAATTATGTATTTAGAAGTAAACAGATAAAAAATCCATAAAAAATAATTGAAACTAAAAAATAATTAAAATAATAATGAAAAAAAATAAATTCTTTGAACGTTTCTGCACCGCAGCTTTTTTCTTCTTATAATTAGTTTTATTTTCATCAATACTGCACCTGTAATTCAATATTTATTTACATGTTAAAAAAAATTGTTTAAGACCATACATTTTAGATTCAATTAAAATTCGTTAAGAAATTTAAAAATACAAAATTTAAAGGGAAAAAAAAAACAGAACGCTTATAATTTTCTAAAAAAGAATATAAATTTGTTTAAACAGTAGAAACATTTTAAATTTTGCACCAAAACAATAAATATATCATTTTAATTTTTTTAAAGAACAGTAAAACAAAAAGAAACGGATAAATTTATGCGAGAAAAAAACAATTGAAAATCTGTCAAAACAAAAAAACTGAAAAATAGAAATACATTTTAAAGAAAGGAATAAAAAATTTAAAGAAAAAAGAACAAAATGCTTACAATTTTCTAAAAAAATAATAATATTAATTCAAGAAACAGGATGGTGGTGACCGTTACTATGTGGTATTTCATTCTCAAATGTAGGTTGAAATAAAACATAGAAAAACATAGAAAACCGTGTTTTATTTCAACCTACATTTAATATTAATTCGTTAAAACAGTTGAAACATTTTAAATTTTGCGCCAAAACCATAAATATATCATTTTTATTTTTTAAAGAACAGTAAAACACAAAGAAGAAATTATTTAAAAAAAAGCAGATACCTTTTTTTGCGAGAGATAAACAAACTATTGAAAATCTGTCAAACAAAAAAAAAAAAACAGCTGAAAACTGAGAAATGGAAATTACAAAGAAAAAAGCAATTGACGATGACAAAATAAATTAAAATAATAATGAAAATGATGGTAGCGACCGTTACTATGTAGTTGTTTATTTACCCTTTTAAAAATAATAATTTTTATTGGTGCACATAACAAAATGTTACACCAGAAAATTAGTAAATAAACAAACGAATAATAGATTTTACAATAATTTACATACATAGTTACAAGTAGTAAAGAAAATATGTACAATAAAATGTGTTAAAAGAATTAAATCTTGAATTTTGTGGAAAAATCGAAAGAATTTTTTTGTAGGGCGTAAATTATTTAGAAAAAAAAATAAAAAAAAACAATCCTCCAAAAATTAATTAAAAATCTGTTGAGCAAGCAGCTGATATTTTACATAAAAAATATACATTTGCAAAAGAAATAAAACCACAAAAATAATGACTGAAAGATAATAAAAGCAAAATATATTTATTTTACAAAAAAGTTAATTAATTGAAAACTTTTAAATTTACATTAAATTTATAAGAATTTTACTTTGAGAAATGAAAATTTCATACAGTGAAATATTTTTTTAAAGGGGAACTTTAAAATAAAAATAAATTAAACTTTACATAAAAAAATAAATTTTTTAGAATCATTTTAACTTTAATTTCCTTAAGAACCGTGGGAATTTTACTAAAATAGTAAAAATAGCTTTAAAATATAGGTTTTGTATATGCAGAGTAGATAAGAACGTTATTAAAAATATCAATCAATTTTGTTGATAAATATTTAACAATTTCGTTAAACACTTGGAGTATGATTTGGTGATTGGAGGGTGGGTTAGAGGCCGCCCACCCGCCCTACATATACATTTTAAACACACCGTATAACACTGTTTTAATGTTTTGGCTTTACAAACTGTTTCATGATTGGTTTTCCTGCAAACTTCACCACAATCAGTAACCAAAAAAGAAAGCATTTGTAGGGTGGGTGGGTGGCCTCTAACCCACCTTCCAATTCCTATCACATACTTCACGTTTTAACGAAATGAATGTGTATTTATAGAAAAATAAGACTGCTCCTTATTTACACACACACACACACACAGCCAAATACACAAATAACACGGCGGAAGGACCACGTGGTCGACAGCCAAACACTACTACTACTACTGCTATTACTAAGTCGTTTATGGCTATCACCACATAGCCTCTTAGGAGATATTTTATCTACATGCTGTCATTTTCCTTCAAAGAAACGAGGAAGAATGCATTTGCATTTGTGTGTGTGTGGGTGGCCTTAAATTAGAGGGTAGTCATTCCTAACACATACTTCACAGTCTAAAGAAATTAATATGTGAATAATAAAATGTATTAAAATCCTTTAGTTCGTTGTAGAAAATTAAATAATAAATTTAAAAATACGAAAACATTTCGTGAATCTACAACAATGAGTCTTACTAAGCTACAAAACAAATTAATTTGAAACAACTACTTCTCTAGCTAATACTTCGACAGACATTGAATAATACAAATTAATTTGCGTGTTTTACTGTAATAGATTAGTAGTTCATAAAGTAAGCAATCACAAATTTGGTTGCTACAAAAAATCCGTGTAATATTTCCAGTAACTTTAATAACCTAGGAACTTTAATAGCTTATTCTTTATTATTTTCACAACTTTAGTAACTTTTGCATCTTAAGTAACTTTAGTAACTTTAGCAGTAAGTCTCTTTTTCTTAGTAAATTTTAAGCCTGCGTTTTTTAAATATTTATGTTTAATTAAATAAAATACAGTAAATTAAAACTGAATTTTCTAGAATTAATCATTTTAGGCAAATTTGTTATAGAAATAAAACAAAAGCTTCCGCATACCTTTTCTGCTGCTACTTCAGAAGTAGTAATAATTATTAGAGAATTTCAGGTGCTACAAGTTGATAATTATAGATTTTTATATTTTTATGTAGTAACTCTACTAACTCTAACAACTTTAGTAACTAGTAACTCTATTATCTTAAATAACTATAATTGTTTAACGTAATAATATTATAAATTATTATGTTTATGTTATTACATTTTTAAGTAGTACTTTAATGATGTGTTTTTAATATTTGTTTCAAGTTTATACTGTTTTAAAGTTCATTGCATTTTTATAATTTTTCATTTACAAAATAATTAATTCGTAAAATTTAATGTTTTTTTTTTTCTTTATTCGGGATCAATTGACAAAACCTAAATGTTAAGAGAAGTTTGCAGAAAGTTCATCCTTTAGAAACAAGCAGATCATTCATTTTTTAAACTGAAAATAGTCTAATCATAGCATCTATTGTCATTTGATATTAAATTTGACGTTTTTGTTTTACAGAATAATTATTTCAGAAAATGATGATTCTATTTTTTTAATTGTGGATCACTTACAGAATCAATGTTTAAATAATTCTACACCTAGAAAATCAATGTTTAGAAAATTCTGTAGTAGAATATTTCTTTTCCAATCATTGCATTTTCTGCAATTAAAATTAATTCAGAAAGTTTAATGTTTTAATTTTTTTATTGTGGCTCACTTATAGAAACCGCATTATGGTTGAATAATTTCTCACTTAAACCTCAATGTTTAGATATATCTACAAGCAGAATATTAATTCTTTAGATAATTTTGTATTAGAAAATTTATTCTTGACAGATTTTTCTAATTATTGCATTTATTATTTATTCTATGGAATAATTCATTCTGAAAATTTTAAATTTTATTTATTGTAGATCGCACTTAGAGAAACCTCAATGTTTAGAAAAGTCAACACGCAGAAATTGCATTATTTAAAAAAGTCTGTAGTTTAAAAAAAATATTATTAGATGATTTTCGAATCATTGAAATTACGGTATTTTTTTAGTTTATATTTTTTTCTGTAGATGAATTACATAAACCTCAATGTTTAAAAAATCAACACATAGAAAATTCATTCTTTAGGAAAGTCTACAGTAAAAAGTTTTAGTTCTACAGAATAATTAATTCAAAAAATTCAATGATTACAAATGTTATTCATTGTGGATCACACTTAAAGAAACCTTACTTAATGTTTAGGGAAGTCTACGCGCAGAAAATTCATCCTTTAGAAAATTCTGTAGTAGAAAATTTATTATTATTTCTGTCTTTCTTGTTTTTATTTTTCTTCAGAAAAGTTTATAGTAGAAAATTTATTGTTAAAAATGTTTTAATCATTCCATTTTTTAAATTTAAAAATACGGAAAGGTTTTAGTTAATTTTCTACAACAAACTAAAGGATTTTAATATATTTTATTCAATTTTTTTATTTATTGATATTCAATTTTTTCAAGTTTTAGCTACATTTTCGTATTTTAAAATTATTAGTTAATTTTCAAGAACAAACTAAAGAATTTTAATATATTTTATTCCATTTTTTA
This sequence comes from Ontholestes murinus, assembly GCA_963969525.1. Taxonomy (NCBI): domain Eukaryota; kingdom Metazoa; phylum Arthropoda; class Insecta; order Coleoptera; family Staphylinidae; genus Ontholestes; species Ontholestes murinus. The sequence continues at coordinate 8,100,006 of OZ018393.1, forward strand.
TTTATTGATCTTCAATTTGAAGTTTTATTTCTATAGAAATAATTTAGAAAATGTTTTTAAATATTATTTAGTGTGAATCACATTTACAGAAACCTCAATGTTTAGAAAAGTCTACACGCAGAAAATTCATTCTTTAGAAAGTTCCGTAGAAGAAAATTTATTATTAAAAGATTTTTAAATCATTGCATTTTCTGTCTTTTGGTATATAGTTTGCAGTTTTAGTTCTACTTATTTTTTATTGTGGTTCAGTTACAGACACCGCAATGTTTAGAAAATGTTTCGTTTAGAAACTTCTGGAACTAGAAAATTCACTATTAAAACTAATTCAATTTTTCTAATCATAGTATTTTAAATGATAATATTCTTATTTTGCAGTTTTAGACTAAAATCAATTAGAAAATTTATGGTTTTTAGTTATTTTATTGCAAGTCACAAAAACCCTAAATGTTTAAAAATATTTGCATTTACAAAAATTCATTCGTTAGAAAATTCCGCACGTAGAAACTTCATTGTTCACACTTCGAATTTTTTAATCATTGCATTTGGCGTCGTTTACAACTTCATTTGCAATTTTTGTTTTACGAAATAACTAATTCTTAAAATAGAATATTTTTAATTTTCTTTATTGTTGATCAGTTGCCAAAACTGAATGTTTAAAGAAATTTACACGCAGAAAGTTCATCCTTTAGATACTCGTGCACCTAGAAAATTGTAAAGCTGAAAACAGTGAAATTATTGTATTTATTGTTATTTGATATTTAATTAGTATTTTTAGTTCTTCAGAAAATAATGTTTTTATTTTATTATTGTGGATCACTTACACATTCCTGATTGGAATATTTAGAAAACTATACATCCAGAAAATTCATTATGTAGAAAATTCTGTAGTGAAAAATTATTTTTTAAGAGATTTTCTAACATTTCATTTTCTGTAATTTATATTAAATAAATAAATTACTTACTTATTAACATATTTGCACTTCTTTCCAACAAAATAATATAAAATTTATATGCTTCAAAATCCATCTGTATGATCTTTCTCTATTTCTAAAGTTTGAATAAATCATATTTTAATAAAATGTATTAAAATCCTTTAGTTCAATACATTTTATTATTCAATTATGCTCGAAGTGGGTATTTTTCCTTAATCCAGAACGTAATGATTTCTGTAGAATTCACTAATCCACCTCAGGTATAAAATCAGACCTTCAGTCGATTATATTTCATTCTTGTGTCAGTTGCCGTACATATCTGAGTAAGTTATTTATATTTCATTATATTTATTATCATATTTCATTATATTTATTTTAGTAAGTGTTTTTATTTGTATTTAAAATCAACTTTATAATAAAGCTGTACTGAAGAGAGCGAAAGTTCGAAACACGTGTCTGCAGATGATTATAAACTTGAATACTAGATTTTTTAATTGCTTTTGCTAATTTAATTTAATGAAATCAGTTTAAAATTCATTTTCCATAATTTTTCATGTTATAGTTACATTTAAACCATCTAAAGTACATTTTATCATTTATTAGTTTATTCAACAGAAATAATTTCATTCAAATTAGTGTTGCTTTGATAGTTGTACTATTTGTAACACGCAAATTAATTTGTATTATTCAATGTCTGTCGAAGTATTAGCTAGAGAAGAAGTTGTTTCAAATTAATTTGTTTTGTAGTCTTAGTAAGACTAATTGTTGTAGATTCACGAAATGTTTTCGTATTTTTAAATTTATTAAATTAATATGTATTTATAAGAAAATAAGACTGCAATTTTAGTCAATGCAACTATAATAAAACAAAAAACTTTTATTTTACTGATGTTGTACAATTGATTTGTTTAAATTATATAAGTGTTTACCAAAAATTGTTAACCATTTAATACAATTTGATGGCTGTAGTTTTTCAGACGTAAAATGCCCGCTCAACTATCGGACAGACATAACCTACGTTCGGCATCGCGTCCACCCCGCGTTTACATAACCTATAAATGTCAAACGGTCCATCCCGCTGTTTTATGATGATGGGGCCGTATTATCCTTTTCCGTACATCCCGCGTTTGAATGTTCGAGTGTGTGGGTGCGGGGCGCTCGGGGATCGATTTAGCGCCGCCATAAAGGGCATATAAAAAGGAATCGGGGCCGGGCGGATAATTTGGAAAAACGGCCCCCCTTCTCGAAACGTGGACGGGAATAAAATAAACTGCAAGAAACGCCGGTCGGTATTGTGCGGGTTGGTGGGTGGCGCAGATGTGCCGTCCCGATGTTTTTGCCCGATTTTCCACGCTATGAGTTTCGAGTGGGTGGGTTTTTTGTTCTTTCCCCCCCTCCACTAATTGTTTAATAATTTTAACGACTGGACTTTTATGTTCGTTTTTTTAAGACCCGATGAAACGTGGGTTTATAATTTATGCTCTTATTTTCTTTGGTTAACTTTGATGTACGTTAATATTATTTTAAAACCCAAAAAGATATTTTTTTAATAAATTATCCATTACAATTAATTAAAATCTCCAGAAATAGTTTAATTTCTGTTGCAATGGTGAAACTACATCCAGAGATCTTTAAATCACGCCCGAGAAGATTTCAGCCCCGTTCCCACATCCCCTTCACGACGCTAATTCGTTATGCGGCCGTCGAAACTTTAAAGTCACCCCCGTCCCCTCCTCGCACAAAAAAGAGCAGTTCGCCGCCCCCCCCCCTCCCACTCTTCGGCCTCTTCAGCTCGCGGGAAAGTTTTAAGTGGCCCCGAAAAGACTTCACGTTTTTGCCCGGGACCATCAATTTCTCGCAAATTTTCCATACTCGGCCGAAACGGAGGGTAGAGAAAAAAAAACCGAAAATCGTCATAGGGAAGAAAAAATATATAACGCAACGGATCAAGACGGCTTCGGTTATCATTAACGCCTAAAGTGGAAGAGCGGAAAGTTATGTGTGATGAATGCACACGTATTTATAACTTTGTTATTGTGGCCCGGGGGGCGGAAAGGAAAGGGAAAAACGTGCTGAAAATATAATTAATCAGCGGCTGTAATTTTATTGTCTGTGCGCAGAATATATTTCTGATGATCAATCAATAATTTCACTCTAAACTTTAGGTAGAGTCTAAAAATCTACACTATAAATAATTTAAAACTAGTTATATAATCTCTTAATGAACCACTCCGTGGTAATCCATACTTACACTGAATTGAAAAATTCACAAGTAACAATAATAAATATTTGTGGTTAAAACATGGTGAATTTTCCAATTCAGTGTAATTATATTTAATTATTTATACCTTTTTTTTATTGTTTACAAACGAAATTAGATCAAAAGAATAACACGAATAAAATAATCATTTAAAGTTAAAGAAGCAAAAATAAATAACGAGATGGTAATTTTAATTCGCAACAGAACTTATTATTCCGCAGATCCAATTACAGAAGACAGGAGTTTGTAAGGGGGCGATTATGAATTCTTCAGGACGGTATAATAATCCGCGCGATTTATCTCTCCACCTCTGAATGAAACGTCCCGCGCCGGGGCCGATTGATTTGTTGGCCAGGGGGTGGCGGCAGGATGGGGAGGACGGGGAAAAAAGAGAAAACCGCTCCGCGGAATTGCACCCCATGGAAATTAGGCGGCAGCGAGCGGCGCACTAAATTAAAACCACCGCCGCCGCCGCCGACCCGCAGCCGCCCCCTCGGGCCAGACGTGCCGCGGCTTAAGCGGCGGCGGCGGCGGCGGACGATTAAAGCGGGAAAGAAAATAAAAAGTGAATGTTTATTCGGAACTTTGTTTGCATTTCAATTGCCGCCGGGAAATAATGAAAACCGGTTAATATCGTCCAATACGGAATTTACGCAAATTTCAGTGTTTGTATGCTAAAATCGAGTGACATTAAGGACAAACGTTAACTTTTTTTATACCCTTTATATACCTTATCAATTATAATGTTTAATAAAATTCTGTCGTAATCAGAAATGGTGGATGCGCCGGGAATAATATTATTACATCAAGTTATAAGTAATTATAAATACATCAATACAATTAAAATAATGAAACAAGTGGAATAGAAAAATAAAATCAACCTGTTTGAAAAAAAACAACTTGAAGTGTAGTAACATACTCGAAGAATTTAGGTAATGCAAAAAAAATAATCTCGATTTTTTAATTTTTATATAATAAAAAAGGTTTCGAAGTTTCACCATGAAAAAAATTGAAATCGAATATTTTTACGATAAAACCGAAAAACAAAAGAAATTCGATTTTTCAGTTTTTATATATTTGAAAAGATTTTAAAACGCCGAATAAGAAACTTGAAGAATTTTTGAAATCTAATATTTCATTTAAAAGTTACGTCCATAAAACTAAAAAACAAAAGGAAGTCGATTATTCAATTTTTTAGATATTTAAAAATATAATAATGTTGAGTATAAAACTCAAATAATTTTTGAAATCCAGTGTTTCGTTAAAAAGTTATGTCTATAAAACTGAATAACAAAAAAAAAACTCGATTTTTCAACTTTTACATAATGGAAAGGGTTTTGAAGTCCCATAAAAGAAACATGAGAAAATTTTGAAATCCAATATATAGTTCGATAAAACAAAAAACAAAAGAAACTCGATTTTTTAATTTTCAGTTATTTAAATAGATTTTGTAATGCTGAGTATGAAACTCAAAGAATTTATTTTTGAAATCCAATGTTTCGTTTAAAAGTTACGTCCATTAAACTGAAAAACAAATGAAACTCGATTTTGCAACTTTTACATATTTGAAAGGGTTCCATAAAAGCAATATGGAAAAATTTTGAAATCAAATATTCGGTTCGATAGTTACGTCGATAGAAATAAAAAACAAAAGAAACTCGACTTTTAAATTTTTATATATTTGAAAAGGTTTTGAAACGCTGAATAAGAAACTCAAAGAATTTTTGAAATCCAATGTTTCGTTTAAAAGTTATGTCCATAAAACTGAAAAACAAAAGAAACTCGATTATTCAATTTTTAGATGATTAAGAAGATTTTGTAATGCCGAGTAAGAAACTCAAAGAATTTTTGAAATCTAATGTTCCGTTTAAAAGTTACGTTCATCAAAGTAAAAAACAAAAGAATGTCGATTTTATCATTTTTACATATTTAAAATGGTTTCGAATTTTTATGAAAGAAACAGAAAACAAATTTGTAGTCCAATATTTGATTCGATCGTTACGTCGATAAAACCAAAAAACAAAAGAAATTCGATTTTTAAATTTTTACATATTTGAAAAGGTGTTGAAGTTCTATATAAGATACACGAAAAAATTTCAAAATCCAACATGTGATTCGATAATTACGTCGCTAAAACTGAAAAACAAAAGAAATCCGATTTTTTATTTTTAAATATTTATAAAGATTTTGGAATGCCGAGTAAGAAACCCAAAGAATTTTTAAAATCCAATGTTTCGTTTAAAAATTACTTCCATTAAACTGAAAAACAAAAGAAATTCGGTTTTTTAATTTATACATATTTGAAAAGGTTTTGAAGTTCTATACAAGACACAAGAAAAAATTTCAAAATCCAACATGCGATTCGATAATTACGTCGCTAAAACTGAAAAACAAAAGAAACCCGATTTTTGGATTTTTTAATATTTGAAAAGATTTTGGAATGCCGAGAAAGAAACTCAAAGAATTTTTGAAATCCAATGTTTTGTTTAAAAGTTATGCCCATAAAACTGTTAAACAAAAGAAACTCAATTATTAAATTTTTAGCTATTTGAAGAGATTATGGTGTTCCGAGTAAGACATTTGAAGATTTTTCACAATCCAACATTTTGTTCAAGAATTATGCAGATGAAACCAAAAAACAAAAGCAACTCGAAAAAGCAATTTTTAGATATTTGAAAAGATTGTGTAGTGTTAAATAAGAATTATGAACAACTTTTGAAATCCGACGTTCAGTTCAATAGTTATGCCGATAAAATTGAAAAACAAAGGAATAACGATTTTTCAATTTTTAGACGTTTGAAAAGATTTTGAAGTGTCGTGTAAGAAACTTGAAGAATTTCTAAAATGTAAACTTTGTTTCGAAAGTTGTGCTGATAAAAACGAAAAACAAAAGAAGATCGATTGTTCAATTTTTAAATATTTAGAAAGGTTTTGGAATGCAGAGTAAGAAACTAAAAAGATTTTGTAATGTTAAATGAGAATCATAATAAAAAAATTGAAATCTAACGTTTGATTCAATAAAAAGAAAAACAAAAGAAAATCGATGCTTCAATTATTAGATATTTGAAAAGATTTTGGAGTGATTAATAGAAAATATGAAAAAACTTTAAATCCAAACACAAAAAAAATCGATTTTCCAATTGTGTCGAATAAGAAATTTGAAGAAGTTATAAAATCCAAATTTTGGTTCAGTAGTTATGCTGATAAAAAACGGAAAACAAAAGAAAATCGATTGTTCAATTTGTACACATTTGGAAAGGTTTTGGAGTGCAGAGTAAGTAACTTGAAGAAAATTTTAAAATCCATCGTTTGGTTCGAAAGTTATGTTGGTAAACCTGAAAAACAAAAGAAAGTTTAATATTTTAATTTTTAGGAATTTGAAAAGATTATATAACGGGTGTCCAACAATTATTGCAGTCCCGGGTGGCGGTGGAATCAAAAACGTAGGTCGATTCTTTCATGTGCCAAATAAATGAACTGACATGTTAATTGTCAAACATAACCTAAATGTGCATTAAAAATGTCAGTTCATTTATTTGCAACATGTAAGAATCGACCTACGTTTTTCATTCCAACGCCACCCGGGACTGCAATAATTGTTGGACACCCGTTAGTTGTTAATAAGAAACAAAAAAAAATTGAAATACAACATTTGGTTGAAAGGCTATGTCGATAAAACCGGAAAACAAAAGAAAATCGATTTTCCAATTTTTAGTATTTGAAAAAATTTTGTAACGATAAATGAGAATCATAAAAGAATTTTGAAATATAAAGTTTGGTTCAATAATTATGTCGATAAAACCGAAAAACAAAAGAAAATCGATGTTTCAATTTTTAGGTATTTGAAAAGATTTTGGAGTTTAAAAATTTTTAATCCAAAAACAAAACAAAAATCGATTTTCCAATTGTGTCGAATAAGAAACTTGAAGAATTTCTAAAATCCAAACATTGGTTCGAAAGTTATGTCGATAAAAACAAACAAAAAAAAAAGAAAATCGATTGTTCAGTTTTTACATATTTGTAAAGGTTTTGCATGAGTGCAAAGTAAGAAACTTAAAGAAATTTAAAAATCCAACATTTGGTTCGAAAGTTATGTTGGTAAAACTGAAAAACAAAAGAGTCAATATTTGAATGTTTAGGTATGCGGATAAAACCAAAAAAACAAAAGATAATCGATTTTCTAATTTTTAGATATTTTGTAGTCTTAAATAAGAATCATAAAAAAATGAAATTCGACGTTTGATTCAATGCTTAATGTCGATAAAAACGAAAAAACAAAGGAATAACGATTTTTCAAGTTTTAGATTTTTTAAATGTTTTTAGAGTGCTAAGTAAGTAACTTGAAGAATTTCTACAATCCAAACATTGGTTCAGTAGTTATGCTGATAAAACCGAAAAACAAACGAAAATCGATTATTCAATTTTTAGATATTTGGAAAGGTTTTGGAGTGCAGAGTAAGAAACTTGAAGAAATTTTAAAATCCAACGTTCGTTTCAAAAGTTATGCCAACAAAACGGAAAAACAAAAGAAACTCGATTTTCCAATTTTTAGATATGTGGAAAGATTCTCGAGTGCGGATTAAAAACCTCAAAGAATTTTTGAAATCCAACGTTTGGTTCTATAGTTATATCGATAAAATCGAAAACAAAAGAAAATCGATTTTTCAATTTCTACATATTTGAAAAATTTTGTAATGATAAATGAGAATCATGAAATAAAATTGAAATCTAACATTTGGTTCAATAGTTATGTTGATAAAACTGAAAAACAAAAGAAATTCGATTTTCAATTTTTAGGTATTTAAAAAGATTTTCTAGTGGTTAATAGAAAACGTGAAAAAAAAATTGAAATGCAACCATTGGTTTAATAATTATGTCGATAAAATCGACAAATAAGGAAGATCGAATTTTCAATTTTTAGATATTGGACTGCCGACTAAGAACCTCGAAGAATTTTTAAAATCCAACGTTTCGTTAAAAAGTTATGCCAACAAAACGAAAAAACAAAAGAAACTCGATCTTCCAATTTTTAAATATATGGAAAGTTTTTGGAGTGCCGATTAAAAATCTCAAAGAATTTTTGAAATCCAATTTGCTTTCTATAGTTATATCGATAAAATCGAAAAACAAAAGAAAACCGATTTTTTAATTTTTACGTATTTGAAAACATTTTGCAGTGTTTAATAGAAAACATGAAAAAAAATATTGAAATCCAACCATCGGTTCAAAAGTTATGTCGATAAAACCGAAAAACAAAAGAAAATCGATTTTTCAATTTTTAGATATTTAAAAAGATTTTGTAGTACCGAGTAAGAACCTCGAAGAATTTTTAAAATCCAAGGTTTGTTTTTATTGTTACGTCGATAAAGCGGGAAAACAAAAGAAAATAGATTTTCAATTTATAAATATTTAAAAAGATTTGGTAGTACCGAGTAGAAAACTCGAAGAATTTTTAAAATTCAACACTTTGTTCATAAGTTATGCCAACAAAAGAAAAAAACAAAAGAACTATGATTTTCCAAATTTTAGATATATGGAAAGATTTTGGAGTACCGATTACAAATCTCAAAGAATTTTTGAAATCCAACGTTTGGTTCTATAGTTATATCGAAAAAATCGAAAAACAAAAGAAAATCTATTTTTCAATTTTTACGTATTTGAAAACATTTTGTAGTGCTTAATTGAAAACATGAAAAAAAATTGAAATCCAACCATCTGTTCAAAAGTTATGTCGATAAAACGGAAAAACAAAAGAAAATCTATTTAAATGAAATGCAACGTTTGGTTTAATAGTTATGTCGATTAAACCGAAAAACAAAACAAAATCAATTGTTCAATTTTTAGATTAATAAATATATTTTGTAATATCGTTCATGAAATTCGAAGAATTTTTAAAATCCAACGTTTGGATCGGTAAAACTGAAAAACAAAAGATAATCGAACTTTCAATTTTTAGATATTTGAAAAGATTTTGTTGTGTTAAACAAGAATGATGAAAAAAATTGAAATCCGACGTTTGGTTCAATAATTATTTCAATAAAATCGAAAAACAAAAGAAAATCGAATTTTCAATTTTTATGTATTTGAAGTTTTTAATAGAAAGCACGAAAAAAAATTTAAATCCATCCCATGGTTCAATAGTATTGTCGATAAAACCGAAAAACAAAAGAAGAACGATTTTCCAATTTGTAGATATTTTAAAAGATTTTGGAGTGCCGAGCAAGAACCTCGAAGAATTTTTAAAATCCAACGTTCGATTTTATAGCTATATCGGTAAAACCGAAAAAAACAAAAGAAAATCGATTTTCTAATTTTTAGATATTTAAAGTAGAAAACTCGAAGAATTTTTAAAATTCAACATTAGGTTCAAAAGATATGCCAACAAAAAAACGGTAAACAAAAGAAACACGATTTTTTGGATATTGAAAAATTTTCTATCGTGAAAAAAAAATGAAATCCGACGTTTGGTGCAATAGTTATGTCGATAAAACCGAAAAACGAAATAAAATCGATTTTTCAATTTTTTGGTAATTAAACATGATTTTGTAGCGGTTGATAGAAAACATCCAAAATATTAAACCAACCATTGGTTTAATTGTTACGTCGATAAAACCCAAAAACAAAAGAAGAAGATTTTGTAATTCGTGCATGAAATTCGATTTTTCGTTTTTTCGTTTGGTTCGTATGTTATGTCGATAAAACCAAAAAACAAAAGATAAGATAAGAAGAACGATTTTCTGATTTTTATAAATATTTAAAACGATTTTGTTGTACCATGTAGAAAACTCGAAGAATTTTTAAAATCCAACATTTGCTTCAAAAAGTTATGCCAACAAAATGGGGAAACAAAAGAAACTCGATTTTCCAATTGTTAAATGAGAATCATAAAAAAAAAATTAAATCTGACCATAAAACAAAAACAAAAAACAAAAGATAATCAATTGTTCATTTTTTAGATCTATAAATAGATTTTGTAATATTTGCGATGGCACTCGATCAGTAGTTATGTCGATAAAACCGAAAAACAAAAGAAAATCGAATTTTCCATGTTTAGGTATTTGAAAACTTTTTGTAGTGCTTAATAGAAAACATGAAAAGATTGAAATCCAATCGTTGGTTCAATAGTTATGTCGATAAAACCGAAAACAAAAGAAAGTAGATTTTTCAATTTTTAGATATTTAAAAAGATTTTGTAGTACCGAGTAGAAAACTCGAAGAATTTTTAAAATTCAACCCTTGGTTCAAAAGTTACGTCAACAAAACGGAAAAACAAAAGAAGCTCGATTTTCCAATTTTTAGATATATGGAAAGATTTTGTAGTGTTAAGTAAGAATCATGTAAAAAATTTTAAAATCCGACATTTGGTTCAATAGTTGTGTTCATAAAACCGAAAAACAAAAGAAAATCGATTGTTCAATTTTTAAATCTGTAAACAGATTTTGTAATGTCGTTCATAAAGTTCGAAGAATTTTTAAAATCCGACGTCTAGATCGAAAGTTATGTTGGTAAAATTGAAAAACAAAAGATAATCGGTTTTTCAATTTTTAGATATTTGCATAGATTTTGGAGTGCCGAGTAAGAATCTCGAAGAATTTTAAAAATCCAACGTTTGGTTCAAAAGTTAGGCCAACAAAACGGAAAAACAAATGAAACTCGATTTACCAATTTTTAGTTATATGGAAAGATTTTGTAATATTTGATATTTATTTATTTATCCAATGTGAATATAACTATTTCGAGACTTAAAAATGTATAAAAAAATACACAAATTTCGACTTCACATGGAACAATAATAATAAAATAATAATTATGAAAAAAAAAATTGTTTGGTTCAATAGTTATGTTAAAACCTAAAGCCTAAAAACAAAGAAGAAAATCAAAATTGTTCAATTATTCTATAAACAGATTTTGTAATGAATTTTTGAATTTGAACGTTTGGTTCGAAATTAATGTAAAACGAAATGTTTTATATATAATTTTTTGAATATCTTTCTTTTTTATTTTGATGTGAAATTTACGTTACAACACTGGTGTTGTAATAATTCAATAATTACACCAATGTCCTCGTCGCCGGCGAAGACATTACGCAAACAGGTGGAGGAGGTCGTTAGGCAAATAGATGGCGCTCGCCTCGGCAGTCGTTAAATTTAATGAGGCCACCCCACCCGCCCCCGCACCCAAGTCAAGATCATTAAAGCACGGCCACCCCCTCCCCCAACATCTTTATTACCGTCGTAATTATTGTTATTGCCACTTTTTTTCCCTGTGCACTCAACAAGACCTCTTCAGTCGGCGAGGAGGTGTTTCCTCACTTTTATCGGTTTCCGATTGGGGGGGTTGGGGGTTCACCTGCTCAAAATGCGCGATAACGGCGGCTGGCGCTCGATCGGGCGGCGAGTTTTACGAGGAGCCGCCGCCGGAGCGTGGAATTTACGGGGGTGATTTTTGAGTCTCGGCTTCTGCACTCGCACCGAGATGCCGGATGTTTATCACTTGTAACTGCTTCCTCTAATTCCTAACGTCTGCAAGATGTTTTGATATTATTTGTACGATTTTATTCACAATATGATGTAGTGTATAATTTCTTGAAGTGATTTTTTTAAGGGAAAATAAGATTTTAAAATATCAACATATCTAGCTAGTATTCTACCCTACATCATACTCATCAAGGAGTTTAGGTTAGTTTTAGATTATAGGTAACGTGACGGGTTTGTAAGATCAATAGAAGTTTGAAGTCAATCTTAATAATATTTTTTTTGGTTCCAAAATTAAATTTTCAGTAAGTCTTTAGCGAATATCCAGGAAATAGATGAAAGGCTTAAATTCCATCATATTTGCCTGGAGAAAAACCCAATAATGGCTCATATAAAGAAAAAGCGTCTGGTTAACCGGAACGGGCAACAATTGGCTTCGTCGTGTCCTTTTCCGCCATTAAATAATAAATGGCGCCGTTAATAGGTAACGTGGGGACTTTAACGATTTATAAGGCCTTAGGTGGCCGCCGGCGATGTTTTATCACACAATTACCGGGGCGTCGGGACGCCCCGCAGTCCGGGCGCATTTGAATAATTGAGGAGCCCTGATATTCCGAGCGGATCGCACGATTTTAATTTTTTTTCATTTCGAAAAAAGGAAGAGAAAAAAAATCGGTGCGAGCGAGCCGGGCACGAAAGGATCTCCCGGCTTTGTGAATAAAATATTCGGTAGGAGGAATTAAAAAAAAAAAAACGTAGAGAAAAAGGTAGTGCAATCGCAAAAATGCGCAGACTGGTGGTGGTGGTGGTGGGCGATTAATTGTGGATGCGGATGGGGGAGTTATGATTTTTTAATGCACGTGATAAAGGGATGGCTTTTTTCCTACTTTGTTGAAAAGTGCAGGGATGTTATTTAATAAATTCTTATTCGCTTGATTCTTTAATTTAATTTTTTCTCTAAGATGTAAATCTTTACCTAGAATTTCTCATCTTTTGATTTATTCATTTCTAATATGTTGAGGATCTTATAAAACTAATTTTCTTCTTTGTGGATTCCAAAATCTTCTCTTCGAATTTGAAGTAACTTTTCTTCCTCCATTTCTTCTGTTACTACAATTTTCTTCTTCAAATTAACTAATTTTCTTCTTTGTGAATTCTAAAAAGTAACGTTTTTTTTCTTCATTCCTTATGTTACTACAATTTTCTTCATAGATTCCAGTCTTCAAATTTGTTTGCCTTCTAGATTAATAAAATTTCCCTCTCTGGCTTTATTAAGCATCACCATTTTTTTATTGACGCCTTTCCCCTTCGTCGATTTTTTTTTTTTGGCTGTAACGAATAATAAAAAAAAACTTTCCAATTTATCCGAGATGAGGTCGATAGGGTCGGAGCGGCGGCGGCTCCTAATTCGCTGCCTGAATTATATTTGACGCCATAAACGATTTAGTCGTGATAGCTTCATCGCACCGGATTATCCGAGCACGCGAGGCACCCGTATTCCGGCACCGCCGCCCCCCACACACACCCTTACTACACTCAACCGCCGTCAGATATTTTGTTTCAATTTGTGGGGGGGGCGGCGGTGCAGCCGTGTTATTTATTTAGTTAGGCGGCGCAATGGAAGAAGAGGTTTCGAGAACCGCCCCGGGGCCCTCTCGCACACCCCGGATAAATCATCAATTTACCACTCACGTGTTTTCACCACCGCCGCCAACACCGCACTCACCCTTTAGCTCGCGTTGATGGCAAACGGCAGCCCCCCCTCCCACACACACACATTGTTATCGGGGTAAGAGGATAAATTGCTGAACGCGAAAATTGCTGGCGTTCGTGTCTAGTCGAGTAATTTCAGTCGAATAACATTTTCAGGAGTTTAATGTGCCGTTATTCTACTGTGTTTATACAGCAGTCAAATTTTATTGATATACCACTTACTCGGTTACAAAGAATATCTTATTATTTTTAAGTTATTCATAAAAGTTGAAAAAATTGCGATGACAATTATTATCAAGGTACTACTTGATTTTAAATTGATTTTTTTAACAAGAATTAATCCTAATTAATTTTTCAATAAAGACGCTAAAGAAAAATCCAATATTTTGCTTGTAGTACTATAGTAGTACCAAACTGATAGTACTGCTTAGTACTAATTATTGATCATCATGATTTAAATACTATGAACAACGAAGCTCCAAAGATTAAAACCGTAACAAAACAAACTAAATTCTAAGAGTGGAATCATAAAAAAAACTGAAGACAGAATTGATTACAGCGCAAAAAGTACTACAGAAATTCTTTAAGAAATCAATTGAATCACGTTGTTTTGATAATAAAAGCTTTAGTAGTTCTGAAGTAGTGCTGATTATTACATACAAAAATAGCGTTTACACAAAACATTTACAACTACAAACGGTACTACGTAAAAAGTACCACAGAAATACTTTAGGAAAGCAATTATAATTACAATAGAAATATACAAAAAAGTTTAAAAAATATTTAACCGCAACTGAATCATTTTGATTTAATAATAGAAGCTATAGTACTTCTGGAATAGTATGAATTAGTACAACCAAATAAGTACTCATAGAAAAAATAATAAAATCTAGTGTTTAAACACTCGACCCTATTATATTTTAATACCATTATAAATATAACCATTGTCTAACAAAAAGTACTACAGAGAAAAGTTAAAAACGACACGGTAATGATTAATTTAAAGTATAAAATATATTTTTTCTCCTGAACTAGAAGCAGGGAAGAATTTTCCATACTATTGATTTAACATTAAGAGAAAAAGTACTGACTTCTGTAGTACTGCAAAATGCTATTTATAATAATAAAAAATGTATTTTTCCCAGAATCAAAAGCAATTGTTTAGGGAAGTATTTTCCATACGGTCGATTAAACAAATAGAGCAAAAGTACTGACTTATATAGTACTGTAAATTAGTACTACAAAATGCTATTAATAATAGTATAAACAACTATTTTTTTTAAAACTAAAAGCAATTGCTCAGGAAAGAATTTTCTATACTATTGATTTAAAAATTTAAACTTAACTTAAGTAGTACCGTGAATAAGTACCAGTCCAACAAAGTGTATTACAATGTTACAATTAAACACGAAATTATTATTACAGGACCACACAAAAAAGTGCTAATTAATATCAGGAATTGCCAATTTTAAGAACTTTTTGAAGGAAAACAACAGAGGTCGTACCACACATATTTTTCATTTGAACTGAAATATTTTAATACTGTACATCAAATATATCAAAAAATCTAAAATTCATTACTCTAAACAACTTTTATCGAAACATTCAGTATGAAGATGTCGTAATATAGGAAGATTTTACAAAACCAGTAAGTACTACTATGGATAATTAAAAAAAAATGTATCTGCCATTAGTAATAAAAGTAAAACACAGAAAATAACCCACTTATTACTATGTGCTATTATTAGTATATTACTCAGTACTATAAGTACTACTTAAAAAGTACCGAAACGTCAAAAACTAAATTTTCCAGGCTATGTTTCTATTAATATTAAATCCAGAGGAATGCTACTACTGGATAATTATAAGAAGTATTATGAGTACTACCCGAAAAAGTATTAAAATGTTAAAAACGAATTCCTTGGGCCATTTTTCTACATATGTTAAACCCGGAGATTTTTAGTACTGGATGATTATTAATGTTAAACCCGGAGAAATGCTATTATTAGACAATTATTAGAAGTACTACGAGTAGTACTAAAACATTAGAAACGAATATACTTGGTTATTATTTTATAAATGTTAAACTTGAAGATTTCTTAGTACTAATTATTTAGAAGTGTACTCATACTATAGAAAAAGTACTAAAATGTTAAAAACTAAATTCTTCAGGCTGTTTTTAAATGATTGTTAAACTTGTAGAGTTATAATAATAATAATAATAACTTTATTAGTGCTAATACAGAGTTACACAAGTCAAAAGATTACACAGATATATTTTATATATAAACATATATTAAAGTTACAGACTATCTTCGAGGAAATCTTTCCAGTTATAATAGGCTTTTGTACATAATAGTGCTTTTAATTTAAGTTTAAAAGTTAAAAAACCTTCAGACTTAAGTGAGACAGGTAATTTATTAAAAAATAAATACGTATCTTTGTGCTGGGCGATTATTAAAAGTACTGTGAGTACTACCTAAAAAGTACCAAAACGCCAAAAATATAAATTTACAGGCTATTTTTCTATAACTGTTAAATCATGAGGTATGCCAGTACTTGGTGATTAATATGAGTACTATGAGTTAAGTAAAAAAAGTACTAGCACATAAAAAAAATAATTCTTCAGACTATTTTTCTATAAATTTTAAATCCGTCTCTATGCAAGAGTGCGGGTACTATCTAAAAAGCAATAAAACCTCAAAAAATCTATAGGATATTTTTTTATAAAGTTTAAATTCTGAAATATGATACTACTGGATGATTATTAGAAGAAATACTCGTAGTACGTAGTACATAATACCTGAAAATGTACTGAAATGTCAAAAATTAATTTTTCCAGATTATTTTTAAGTTGGCGATTATTGACTGTACTATGAGTACACCTAAGAAAGTACTAAAACGTCAAAAACTAAATTCTGTCGGCTATTTTTTATATGAATGTTAAAATTGTACAGTTATAGGTATACTATTATTAAAAGTACTGTGAGTAGTACCTAAAAAGTACTAAAACGTCAAAAATGACAAATGAAATTTACAGGCTATTTTTATAACTGTTAAATTCTGAGGTATGCCATGTACTTAGTGATTAATATGAGTACTATGAGTTAAGTCCAAAAATTACTAGCATATCAAAATAAATTCACCAGACTATTTTTCTATAATTTTTAATTCCTTAGGTATCTATGTCTAAAAAAGCAATTTGTATACAGTTTAAATCCGGAAATATGGTAGTACTGAAAAAAAAATACTGAAACGCCAAGAACTAAATTCTCCAGGCTAGGTTCCTATGTGTTTACTGGAAGTAGAATTTAGAAGTACTATGAGTACTACCTAAAAATCTTCTAAAACCCCAAAAACTTCAGCCAATTTTTTAAATGTTGAATCCGGGGATATGCTACTACTGGATTATTGTTACAAGTACTCTGAGTATTACCCGATTTTTTTTATTAATTTACTATCCTAAAGGTACTAAAACCCCAAAAACTAAAACCCCATTTTTATAAATGTTGAATCCGTAGATATATTACTACGCGATTATTATTAAAAGTACTGTGAGTACTACCTGAAAAATGTAGTAAAACGAGAAAAAATAATTTTTCCAGACTATTTTTAGGATTGCTATTATTGACTAAATAAAAAAAACTAAATTCTCTAGGCTATATTTCTATGTTTCTACTGGAAGTAGAATTTAGAAGTACCATGAGTACTACTTAAAAATCTTTTAAAACCCCAAAAACTAGATTTTTCAGCCAATTGTTTTAAATGTTTAATCCGGAGATATGCTACTACTGTATTATTGTTAGAATTACTATAAGTACTACCTGAAAAATGATATTGATAGTACTACGAGTACTACCTAAAAAGTACTGAGACGTCAACAACTAAATTCTTCAGGCTATTTCCTTAAAAATATTAAATTTGGAAGCATGCTTCTACTGGATGATTATTATAAGTACTACCTAAAAAAAGTACTAAAACGTCAACAATTAAATTCTTCATGCTATTTTCCTATAAATATTAAATCTGGAGGTATGCTTCTACTGGATTTTTGGCATCGTCATTAAGTTTATAGTATATAGTTTATAGTTAATGTTCAACTGTCAGTTGCCATTTTTTTAAATTATAGCAATTTCAATTATAAAAAATTGTAAAAAGTACTCAAACATCAAAAACTAAAATATTCAGGCTATTTTTCTTATAAATGTTGAATTCGGCGATATGATAGTAGTTAATTTTTATTAGAAGTACTACCTGAAAAATGTACTAAAACCTCAAAAACTAATTTCTCGAGACTATTATCTTATAAATATTAAATGCGGAGGTATGTTTTTACTGGATTATTATTAGAAGTACTATGAGCTATAAGTACTACCTGAATAATGTACTAAAACGTCAAATAATTATTTTTCCAGACATTTTTTTTTATAAATGAAAGTCCGGAGGTATGCTAGAACTTTAATATTGATAGTACTATGAGTACTATCTAAAAAAAAATATTAAAACGTAGAAAACTAAATTCTCCGAGTTATTTTCCTATAAATATTAAATTTGGAGGTATGCTTCTACTGGATGATTATTAGAAGTTCTATGAGTAGAAGAATTTTGTTTTTGACAAAATTTTACAAATTATTGAATTTTGAATAAAATTATGTAGTTTTGAGAAGATGGCAATTGTTTTTTAATTTTTTAAACGCTTACAATGAATGCATTTCTAATTATTAACAAACTCTCGCTTTGTATTGGATTAACTTTAAACTTAGGCTTGTTTTAAAATTTTGGATATTAAGTAAATTCCGTGGCCTACTTAATTTTAAATTTGTGCAGTTTTAAGCAATTTTGTCTCATCATCATATTCTGATATAAGCAAATAAACAATTACCTAGTAATTGGGGTTTTCTACGATTTCCTTTGTATGCGATTATTTTAATAATGAATAAAAGACACAATGGCTAGATTCAGAAGGAGTCTTTTGAAAATAAATTCCCCAGCCCGCAACGCAAACCGATTATACTAAGAAAACACAACACGATGGGGAGGAATATAATAGTTCCGTTATTGTTCGAACAATTCTCCGTAATTGTTGCCAATTAAAATTACCTCGTGAACAACGCCGGAAACATCAGTCAGCACTCCTGAAAACTGTCTGGAACGTAAACGGGACGTTGGGAATGAAGAAGGAAAAAATAGAGCGGGGCCCTCGTCAGCGATAATTGTCAGAAACGGTAGCGCTCGGAAATTTCCACCCTCACAATTAACCACCCCCCCCCCCTCCATTCCACCCTCCGTCATCGTGTTTACACGCGAAAAGTCCGACTCGATATTTCAGCGGTGATAATTGGATTACACCGCGACCTTTCAAACCCTTTAAAAGGAAGACGTTTTGAGCTCCGCTGGTTCTTTTTCTTTTGTGGCCTCTCTCCATCCCCCTAATGACAGTTTTACGTGGGGCGCCTTGTTTATTATTGAGGGCGGAATCGTCCCTTGTAAAACGTCCACGTTTCCCATCGCCCCGCGGATTAGATGAAGACATAAATCATAAATCGCGGCCGTAAATCTCCGGAACAACCGTGCGGCATCCGTTCGACGAAGCGTAGCGGAATCTGTAATTGCGCGGCTCACCCTTTTTCTCCTGCCCTTACAGCCGAGGCGTACGTCTTATTATTGATGGGGATGCGCATGAGATTTATTGTGTTTTTAAATCTCTTCGATTTCTTACAGATCATATCAGAATCAGAAAGGGTAAAGTTAAAATTTTACATTATAACTTTTATAGATTTAAAAGATGGTAGATACATTCTTGATGAATCGAAATTACCTAATGATTTAAAAGATTGTTAAAATAAAAAGTTTGATTATAAATAGTCTCAATATATTATCAAATATTTCTGTATACAGTTGTTTAGGACATTGGATAAAGTTTAGTTCTTGTCTTTGATGAATTAAAGAATCAAAGAGGGTAAGGACACTACCTTTTGGAGGAGCAATTGTCTCGCAGTCGCGTCATCTCGTCATCACAATGTGAAATAGAATAATCAAAATTTTGGTCGTAAATTGTGTAGTACATGACTGTATCAAAAAATAAAAGGAAGATAGGAATATGAAACTAAAGATATATAAACAAGAACGTTATTGTAAGTGCAACCTGCTCTGCAATTGCACCATTAACATTTACATCCTTCCATTCGAACAAATTTCAGCGAAAACTTATATGCATAAGATTCCCCCTTCCCCCGTTTAAACGGCCGTCATTTAGATTCAGCGAACTTCACTCCACAGTTGCCTGCAGGCGGCGGCAGGCTTAATTTGATGATCCCTCCTGCGCCCTTGTAACAATATCCGATCCGAATATCGATTTCCCTACGCCGATTTTCATTTTTGCTACCCCCCCACCAATTATCTCGGCGGGCGCGGATGGGTGGGTTTTAACACTGGAAAATCGTGGAAACTCGCGGAATTTTCCGCCGTCCCTAATCGCCCTGAATTATTTAGAACTGATCGGCGGGGGTGGGATCGATGCTAGATGCGCTTAAGCGTTTCTCCTTTTGTTCTTCTTTTCCTTCCTCTTTCTCCAGTTGGCAGGCGTGCTCATAAATAAGTTGACGCCTTAAGAGCGCACTTAAATATCTCGCGGAAAAGTTTATGGGGGCCCGTCAAGGTATTCATCTAGGAATTCGGTTGATGCTTTTAGGGAAACTTCGCGCCGATCGTAAAATAATAACTTTAAATCTAATCAAAAATATTTTACCTATATGTAATCATAAAATTTTGGTTTAATCAATAATTAGAGGACAAAAAGATAGCCTAAACAGTATAACATTTCTGTTAAAAAAATATAAAAATAGCGCCGATGTAAAAAAAAGGGGTGAGCCTATTATTAATATAACATTTACAGTATTTATTAATACCGTCGTAAATAATACACGAAAAGCTGGAATTCACTCAACGTCGGGGCCGAAACCTCCTGTACCGTTGTGCGAGCCGCTTAATTAAGTTTCTTTTGAAATATGCAGATCGGATAATGGGGAGTTGCGGCGATGAAACTTTAAGCGAGCTGTACATCGAAAATTAATATTCCCGTCAGTCTCGCGGGACGGGTTAATGAATTAAAGTGCGTTACCGAAATCCACGTGAAAATTATTCCATAATACATAAAGAAAAAAAAAACGTAACGTAAATGAAGTCATATACACCGATGCCCCGAGTTGGGCACCATTTACTCATTAATAAATAATATTTAAAAAAAAGAAGTTTTTAGAGAATATATCGATGCCCTGAGTTGGGCACCATTTACTTATTAATAAATAGGATTTAAAAAAATGAAAGGAGAGAATATATCGATGCCCTGAGTCGGGCGCCATTTACTCATATGGTTTTTCTTTAAGTTATTACCAACGCTAAATGATCTATTACGTTAGATGCAATTAATTTTATTGAAAAGAATAATTTCGTTATTATTATGTCTTATAATAAACAATATCAACATTGTTGTACATCGCGTTCCTTCAACTTTATGCTCCTTCGAACAGGGCGTACATCATCCGCGTTTACATTACGCGAAGGGAATATTCACATTTAGGTCACGGTACATCCGTAAGTGGGCGGCAATTTAATATTTTATCCGGATAGAAGGCGGCCGCCGCTAATAATACGATAGTGCGGTGAGAATTGAAATTTCCAGCCGCGCGGCGCAAATAATTAAACGTTCTAGGGCATATTTCACGAGCTAATTTTCACTCGGGCACAAATTACAATTCGGCGGTGCCGAATTAAAACCGCGCCGAGGACGGATTACGTCCCTCTTAACAACAGCGCGATAAGAATTACCGCCGGTATTAAGGGGGAAACGGGTTAGGGCTGGAAAGCGTACGTACGTACGTGTACGATACAAGACGACTTGCACAAACAGAAACTGTAATTAAACTCCACTTTACATATTTATTCGACCGCGCGCGCCCTACCGACCGCCCTTCCGCCCCAGATGCGGGAAGTTTGCCGCCAACGCTGATCCAGATTATATACATATATATGTGTGTGTGTGAGAATGTACGGACCCAGAGATGTGGATTTTCACGCATTCTCTTCTTTGAGAGGGAGGAAGACTTTTATAGGTGAACGTTGCAAAGGTCGTAAACATTCGTCATGAATTTTTAAAAGTTTTATTAGCGAAGACAGTTTCACCATCAAGCAATCCGTCACACTAAGTGAAGTCCTTCAGGTATGTATCTGATTATTTATTCTGAAAATAAACTTTACACTTTAAACATTGTTATTCATATTTACCATCACTGTTGACAATTTAAACTATATAATATAGTTTTAGAATTAAGCCAAAAGCTTTTGAAATTATTAAAAAAGGTACAAATATTTGTTGGTTATGGGTAAATCTTTTCTATTAAAAATAAAACAAAAATGAAGTTATGAGAGAATACACCGATGCCCTGAGTTGAGCGCCATTTATTCAATAATATAATTTTGTAATTTTGTAAGGAGGAGAACTAAAGACAAGAATAATAAATGATATAGAAAACATGTAAGGAAGATAATGTTGTGAGATAGATGACAGATAACAACTAACACATGACAGTTGACACATGGCAAATGATCATATAGTGATAGGTTAAATTACAGTAGAATTTATAACAGATTATTTACAGATAAAAAAAGACGAACATCAAATTATGACAACCAACTGATTGACATATTACAATTGAGAAGTTAGCAAATAACCAATCACATAATAATAATAATAATAATCTTTATTTTCAAGGTGTAAAATACAAATATACAAAATGAAAATTGCGTCAGTTTGGATTAGATACTAGATAATATAATACAATACAATATAACTAAAAATATACAATTAGTTTATTTACAATTTGAAACACTAATTCATGAGAAATTCTTGTATTGAATAAGGTTGACAGTTGACTAATAAAAATGACATTAGAGGTTATGTATGCCAAATAACAGATGACAATGATGGCAAGTAAATAATTTATGGCAGATCATAGATGACAACAAATGACAGAATGATTGATGATAGCCGATATGCCACAGCGAATGACATGTTAGGTTAAATTACAGTAAAATGAATAACAGATTATTTACAGATAATAAAAGACAAACGTCAATTTATGACAAACAAACTGATAAACAGATTACAATTTTGAAGTTAGCAAATAACCAATAACTTATGACAGTAGACTGATAAAAATGACATGTGAGGTTATAGATGCCAAATAACAGATGACAGATCATATATGACAACTTAATGACAGAATGATTGATGATAGCCGATACGCAACAGGGCACATGATAGACAACAACTGACAAATGTCAAGTATACATTGAATGGATAACAGATTACGGAAAACTAAACAACAGATAAAAATGTCAATTGCTAGACAATAAGTGATAGATAGATGTGTGATTATAAATTATAGTAGAATTAAGAATTAAATAAATCGAATACAAATTATGATTGACAGAGACAACAGTCAATGATGAATAACGACACCAAAAGAAAACAGATGAAAATGACAAATGACAGATTTATATCAGAAATGACAGATTACAGATTACAATTGATAAATGACAGCAGAAAATAAACAAATGACATATTAAAGTTTACAAATGAAAACACACAACCTAGTAAGAAATGACAAGTATAATTTGATAGATTATATAAATAACATATAGTGGTCACATAGCAAATGATCAATGACAGGTGAGTGACATGTGAGGTTAAAAATGACATGTAAGGTTATAGATGACAATGATGGAAAATAATTGATTGATGATAGCCGATACATCAGAGGGCATATGATAAACAACAGCTGAGAAATGTCAAGTATAAATTGTATGGATTACAGAAAAACTAAACAACAGATGAAAACGGCAATTGACAGACAATAAGTGGTAGAAATATGTAAGGTTATAAATACCACACCAAAATTGAAATAGACATAAAAAAAACAGATGAAAATGACAAATGACAGATTTAGATCAGATATGGCAGATGACAGATGACAATTGACAAATAACAGCCAGGAGGATATCAATAACAGAAAATAAACAAATGATATATTAAAGTTGACAGATGAAAACACATTACATAGTGCTGGTGACAGACAAGAAATAATTTTATTAACGGGATTCACCCTATATACATTAGAAAAAAAATTACAAAATAAATCAACATTGAGAGAAATAAATAAATAAAAATAAAATATCAAATGACAAGTGTAATGTGATTAATGACAGATAACAAATAACATATGATAGTTGACAAATGGCAAATGACCAATGGCAGGTAAATGACATGTTAGGTTAAATTTTAGTAGAATTAATAACAGATTTTACAGATAAAATATGAAAAACGTCAAACTGATTGACAGATCACAATTGAGAAGTTAGTAAATAACCAATAACATGTGTCAGTTGACTGATAAATATGACATGTGGTGTTATAGATGCCAAATAACAGATGACAATGATAGAAAATAAATAATTCATGGCAGATTGTAGATGACAATAAATGACAGATTAATTGATGATAGCTGATATGCTGTAGGGCATATGACAGACAACAGCTGACAAATGTAAAGTGAATAGATGACAGATTACACTAGAATTAAACATCATAACTGACAGATGAAAATGACAATTGACAGACAATAAGTGATATAAATGTCAAATGACAAATTATAGTAGAATAAAGTAAATCGAATGCAAATTATGATTGACAGACGACAGTCAACGGGTGAATAATGATAGACAATAAAAAATAGATGATAATGACAAATAATATATGACAATTGGCAGTTAACAAATGATTACGGCAGGTAAACATTGTCAGACAACAAATCACCTAACAAATATTTACACTTCATAAATTAGTGATGATAAATGGCAGAAAAACGTTGACAAATGACAGCCAAGAAGATATCAATGACAGAAAATTAAGAAATCACAATGGACGGATTACATATGTTAGATGACGATAGCAGATAACAAAGTACCTGTGGCAGGTGATAGCTGTTAGACAACTGTAATGTGATAGATGGCAGATGATGGATTTAAAATAACATATGACAGTTGACACAATGACCAGTGATAGGTGAGTGACATGTAAGTTTAAAAATGACGTGTGAGGTTGTAGATACCAAATAACGGATGACAATGCTGGAAAATAAATGATTTATGGTAGATCATAGGTGACAAATTTAATGACAGATTGATTTATGATAGCCGATATGACAGACGGTGACAAATGTTAAATATGTATTCACTTTAGATGACAGATTACAGTAAAATTAAACAACATATCGGACAGATGAAAATGTTAATTGACAGACAGAAATTGATAGATATGTGAGGTTATAAATATCAAATTGTAGTAGAAGTCAATAATTCAAACACTTTAAACATATTTATGGTACTATCACTATCTAAGGAAGATAATGTTATGAGAGAATACAGCTGTGCCCTGAGTTGGGCGCCATTTATACATTAATACATAATGTTTAAAAAAATGTAACGTAGATAAGATTATGAGAGAACAGGTTGATGCCCCGAGTTGGGCGCCATTTACTCATTGATAAATAATGTAGAAAAAAAAATTGTGATGGTGAACCAGCTTTAACACGAGAAGTGAACACCACGTCTTCGACACCGAAGAATACTGCCTTCAAGTCCAACGTTAAGTAAAAGACAACTTTAGTCAAGCAACTACATTACAGATGGAGCAACTAAACGAGGACGCCCTGAAGCAACAAGCATTAGGCAATAATACTGAACGAAATAACAAAAACGAACATCACCAGGCAAACAGAACAGCAGACAGTTTATGGATCAACCAACCTGCAAAGCCGATTCTCTAGGTCAATAAAAACCTCAACGATATGTACAAGTATTCCAGAACCTGGAATATGAAACACAATCATGGTAATTGTTATGCGCAAGTGGGACAATGAAACGAATAAGATATTTGACCAGTACCTAGAATTATCACACGAGATACCCGACTTGGAAACGATTCTGATATTTCTGGAGAAGAGAATTTTATCCTTGGAACAAAATTGACCTACGCGGACCTTAGATACTACAACAAGATGAAGAACATGCGGGATGTGCCAAAGTGTACATCATGATATTGTGCGGTGTCCTACATTCCTGGCGCTTAACACACAAGAAAAAAAGCAGGATAGTGAAAGAAAGAAACATTTGCCGTAACTGTCTCATGCACTTAAGTAGTCAAAAGTGCAACTCATCGCTCCGTTGCAGAGTATGTAACGGATACCATCATACTCAATTGCATACAGAACTACTTAAACAAACAAAACCAGGTCAATTGCCAGCGATACAGCAATGCCTACAGTACAGAAGTAATAGAAAGTGAAGATATTCTACCAACTGCACTAGTGAAGATGGTTACCAGCCAAAAAAAAAGTACCGCACAAATACTGATAGACCAATGCTTACAAAGCTCCTTTATTACTGAGGAAGCAGCCCAAGCCTTAGGGTTGCCCAGAGAGACGGTGCAAAACACAATCAACGGATTAGGAGTTTAAATATAGGTGAACGTTGCAAGAATTTAAATTAGTAACTCAGCTTTATGTCTTGCCAGAAGTTACCAGCCAGCACCCAACCAAACAAATACCTGACATCATTGCTAATCTGTACATCATTTGACCTTGCGGATAACACCTTCAACCGTCCAGGTAAAATAGACATTCTCCTGGGAACAATACATTATGGAGAAATCCTCCGAAGTGGCATGGTAAAAAAAAAACGGATACTTACTACAAGATACAGATTTTGGATGGATAGTTTCAGGAGAAAATCAGACAGAACGATCTCCAGTAGTCTGAATGATTGCGAAAATAAGAGATGAAACTAAACCCGAAACTACAGAATTAGAAGTAGAAGAAATAATGAGTTTAGATGCTAAAGCCAAAGCCGAAGAATATGCTTGAAGCCATCACTTTGTGATACATCTTGAATCAGGAACTTTAAATGATAATACACATTGTTGATATCACACACAGGATTTATTACGTGACTATACTTTCGACCTTTAAAAGGCCATTATAAAACTTACAAACAAACTGTACGTTTGATAATGGCCTTTTAAAGGTCTATAGTCACCTAATAAATCATGTGTGTGATATCAACGAAGTGTATTTTAATTTAAAGTTCCAAAGCCGAAGAACCCCAGGATAATAAAGTGGAGGAAACAAAAACAAATGATAAAGTGATTGAAGATAAAATGGAAACGGATGTAGAAATGAAATCAGATATTAAAGTAACGGTTGAAGTTACAGTTGTTAAAACAAAAACAGATGCAGAAATGGACAAGAAAGGTGATACGAAGGAAGAGAATATGCTAACAGATTCTTCAAGCACTGTTGTGGAAAGTCAGGAGACTAAAGTAGAAAAACCAACCACAGATAGAAAGCTAGAGGAACTGAATACAGATGAAAACATGAGCACAGATGAAGTTGAAGAAAAAACAATAGGCAATGAAAACACACAAAAGTTGCTAAAATAGAAGAAACGATATCAGTTGCTCAAAAGGAAGAAACCTCAAAAGATGCTAAAATGGAAGAAATGGTAATGACTGCTAAAGTGGATGAAACAACCGAAACAAAAATGGAAGAAACATCAGAAACTAAAATGGAGGAAACGACAACAGATACTCAAATGAAACAATCAAAAAATGCCAAAACAGATTCTACAAATTAAGAAACAAAAAAAGATGCTATAACGGAACGAACAACAAAAGATGTTAAAATGGAAGAGACGACGACAGACGCTAAAACAGACTCTAAAGTAGAAGAAACATTGAAAGGTCTACTTTAGCACCTTTCAACGACGAAAGAAGTTAGGATGGAAGAAACTCATCCAGGGAAAGATGGACATGTCAGGGTTGTAACTGTCAAAAGAGCGCAAGGAACGAGTTATAAAAGAGCTAATCACTAATTTGATTCCGTTGCCACATCACAAAACCAATGACATAGAACAGAACGAGACAACAGCATCCTACCTCACGACCTCGAAAAACAAAAGACGACATGTGCAGCAACCAGTGAGCCCCCATTTGATATTTCTGTTACTACTAGGACTTTTCACAAGTTCTAAACGGAATATTATTGGAACAATTAGGATACGCATATTAGAATGCAAGTATTGTACGATAAAGCATCAATCCGAGAGCAGTTCAGAATCATGAAGACAGTAAGCTTACAGTTTAAAGTAGCTGCATCGGCCTACAATCATAAAGTGGAAGGCAATTACATGCAGAATCAACTACACATTAACATACAAAATTTATAACATCTGCAACACTACTTAGAAGAAACGGAAATCCTATCAACCCAGAAGAGGCATCTTCGAGGATTATTAGTAACAGCACTAACGGCAATTTTTGGGGTGAATGACGAGGTATATAATGAGATAGATAACTTGGATGAAAATCAGCAGAAACTAATCAAATAAACACTCATTATTACATGATTTAAAAAAAATGAAACGAAAATGAAGTGCTGAAAGAATACTTCGATGCCCCGAGTTGGGCGCCAGTTACTCATTAATACAACGTAAAGTGATAAAAATGCAGGATCGTCATGTAAAGTGATGCTATTGTTAAACGCCATGAACTTATGGAGGAGGACTCGTCATGGAGACGTTTATTCACTAATCTCGTACATCGGCTTAAGACTACTTAAGACTAACTTACATAAAACACAATCGTTCAGGCATTTATACTCCGGTAATATTGTTATCACAGCAATTCCGGACTGACACACATTCTATTTCCCAATCAGTAAACTCATGCATTCCATTACGTACTATTTCTTAATATAAATTGCACAATATTAAATAGTAATTACAACGTCGACAGTTGTGTAATTTGTTCTATCAAAAGAGAATACATCGATGCCCCGAGTTGGGCGCCATTTACTCATTAATACAATTTTTAATTTTCATCCAATGATTTTGGAGGGTGGAATAAGACTGAAATCGCACGACTATCCTATCGCAAAAGAGCGCTCAGAATCCGGATCTTCAGATCATTTCCTTATCTCCGCATTTTGAGGATGCAGTAACGCAAATCGATACGTTAAGAACTTCAATTTCCTCAAGCAAAACGTTCTGTACCGAAAAGATAAGCCCTAAAGTACATTCGAATTTTCTACCGAACGATCAATCAAACAAAACTTGCGCAAAATTACAACGACAACGAAAAAAAAGAACAACGATACCACAGTATGTGTATGTGTGTACGTCGGGTGCGCAAAACATGAAATTTCCCCTAATCTCCGAAATCCCCTCCGGAATCGCGCACACACTCGACGCTATCTATTCGCCATGCTTCACGTGTTAAATTAGGTCGGCATTAAATCGCGAACGCATCGATATCATTCCGCGGACGGGAAATGGAAAACGCGGGCCTCTGCCGCCTCCACCGCCACTGATTCGATTATGTATTTTAATGAAGAGACAGCGGCGCGCGCGAGGGTATTTAAATTTCAAAGCGATCTTTGATTTTTCCGAGCGGCCGCCTCCGGAGCGCCGGATCCGACCCTCATGCATATCAAGTGCATGACGCTATATATATTTTTTGCCTCTCCGCTCCCGTCCTATCTTCCCTCTCCCCCCGCGCGCTCATTAAAAACGCAAATCGGTCGGGGGAGTTATCGCCGCGCGTGAAAAATGGCCGCGGATGTTGAATTTATTCGAAACTTATGAAGACAGAATGTGTTTTCATTCGAAACCTAGAATTTTTCCCAGGAAACTTTTAATTCTTGAATTGGAACAAAAATACGAGATTTAAAGGTAAAATCGTTACTAACGTTCAAAAATTCATCGTGTGCGTTCACTGAATTCACCGTATTAACGGTAGTAACAATTATTTAATAATGTTTAATTGCAAGTACCTTAACTCTCTTAAACATTTTTTGTGATAGGCTAGGTGTACACTAAATTAAAATGTTGTGGTAGGTATGAAATACGCTACTTCAAAAAATGTATTTGTATGATAAGTCAGTAGTATGATATGATGAGTGTTAATGAATACATTTTCAGTTTTTTGGTATAAACAATTGCTTCTGCCTTTTCTGATTATATATCTTTATAATTTCTTTACACCAAGATAACGATTGAAAACTTTTCGAAAGATTAATTGGTGTTATTTTACAATTTTAGTTTCTAGGTCTTTGCGAAAGATTTTTTATCATTTGCCAAAAAAGGAATCTTTAAAATAGCTGTAACAAAAAAAATAAACATAAGTGCCCAAAATATTTTCATTATTAATAATATGATTACATTTAATAATAGTTTTATAAACAACCTATAACTTAAGCTTAGCCGTTTTTCTATAAGGAATGTTTAGAACGTTGAATATAAGTCAAAACTTTCCGGTAATTCATACGGAGAAGGAAAACATATAACTCAAGGTGAGCACGCCTGTACAAAAACGGAAAATAGTTTATCTTGAATCTTATCTGTAAACAAAGTGCGTTGCCCGAAGCAATGCATTAAACGGTAGAATAAACGTGCCCGAAGAAGAGAGAACTATTACCACAGTGGGCGTGGTTTTAACCCAGTTACCACGCCCACTGTACCGGATACACTCAAATTTATATCCCACTGCATTAAAACTACACTTGAAACTTTAACGGATATTTAAAAAGATAAATCGCCCTAACTGCCGGGTCATTTTCGATCATCGCCGAAGTTCGTTCCGCCTTTAAAATCACGAACACCGGCACCGGTATTACCGAAGTTTCCGCGTTAATCTACGAAGGGCGAGCTTCTTCTTCCTTTTAGTATTATTATTATTATTCATCGAGTCGCTCGGGCACGTGCCGTATTTCAGGAAAACATTTTTTTTTCAGGGGGTGGTAGAAGCGACGTCGCGTTCGTTATCTTGAGCCAGAGGAACGACTACCACGTCCGGTTGGCGACGGAGCGGAGGGACGATATCTGGCGGCAGGCGGAAGCGCTGGGGAAGGTGAGTGTAAGGAGTTCGTCCCTTTGAGAGAGCGGTGGGTCGGAGAGGTGTGGGGGGATCGCGTAACTGAATTTATTTACGTAAGCGAAAAAGTCGAAAGGATGGGTGGGGGAGGAGAGGAGGGTGCACACGTCTCCGTAAATTCGCACGGTTTCTTTTGTTCTAAAGGGGACGATTTCGTACGAAACCAATTACATTTTTTCCAGAGTGAAATTTAAGACACTGCGAATACGGTGGAGAGAACGTGTTGGGGTTGTGAGGTAAAAACAATGAAGTGGAAGTAGTACTGAATTATGATTGTAAATATTAACTTAATGTAAGTTCATCAAGTGTTATTTTTAAATCTTACAGATATGTATATTTCTTATCTACTTATTAATTACCCTTCATATAAAGTAGTACTCTAAAGGAATTAAAGGTTTTTACCTGTATTTGTTCTTAAGTACTCCTCTTATGTATAAATACTCCTTAAATTTCCCAGTACTATTCAGTTCCATTTCCCGGCGCATTCACCATTCTTGACCAGATAAGTTTAAAACACAATAAATCATATCGTGTCAAATTGGTGAATGCGCCGGGAAATGTAAGAATTGTTGATGATTGAATATTTTGATGTGAATATCAGTAAATCGATATTTTTCTTTCCTTCCCAATAATTCTGTAAGTAGTTATTTACAGACTTCCCGGGAGGTGTTCATTAATTCCGAATGAATGCCCGTGCAGTCCTTTCAGTTCGTTTTCTTTCCGTATCAACCCGTGTTCACGATAGGGGTTCTTTTTTTAGACGCGCGCCAGTCATTAGTTCGCCCCCTTCTCCTCCTCTTCGTTTTTGTTTTTTCGTGCAAGTTCCGCTCCGAAAACCGTTTCAACCCTTCGCATTCTTAAATGGGCCGACCTTTCATCATTGCCGCGCGCGTCGATCCCGCATTGTTTATTCAGACGTCAATCACGGCCCCATTTATTCTGCGGAGCGCGGGTGGGTGGTCGAACCTAATTAATTTATTAGTTCATCAGGCCGCCGGCTGGCTGGTGGCGGTCTGTGCTTTTTTGCTGCGATCTCGCCCATTAATCTTCCATTATCCTGCGGTCCCCGCGCCGGAAGCGCGCCGTTCGTCACTCGATCTCGATAAAAAAAAAGAGTCCGCACAATAAAGTGCACCCCCCTTCCCCCCCCGTCAAGCTTCGGATCGGGGGAAATTACTTAGGATCGACGTTATTTATTGTCGGCAGTTATCATTTTCACGAGTTAACTTTTTCGCGCGCGATATTGATAAATTGATAAATTTCTGTCGAACAGGGGCGGCCCAGGGTCCATTTGTCACACGCGGATTTTCCGCACGTGGGAGGGTGGACGATAACTCCGTTGATACCCCGACTGGCGCAGCTGCACGGGGATAACGGGAGCTATGTGTTTTTCATGGGGGACACGACCAGAGTGGACTTAGCGGTGCTGCTAGGATTACTTGAGGAACACCGACAGGTGAATTATTGCATGTACATTTAATTCCTTCGATGTAATCAAGTTTTTTGTTTTTAGCACGAGGAGGAGTTCATCGGTCACGGCCTGAGCGACAGGGAGCCGTCCATCATTCATCACTTTGCGTTCTACAACGATCCCTCCAGTTTTAAGTATCCGAACGTCGCTTCCGGTTTTGCAATCGGTTTGAAGTTATTGAAAAGGTAAGGTACATTTTGATCATTAAGATATATAAATAATCATGATCATTAAGATATATAAATGCATTATTAATAGCTGACGTAGAGGAATAATGGAGGTTACATTAATTATTCAAATATTGATGTGTAGAAACAAAAGCCTGACGTAATTTCAACCATAAGTTGAACTATGTTGGAAATTATTGATTTTTGTATAAAAATCAAATCATGATATTTGATGCCTTTAGGCTTTTAACGTTATGTATTTGTTATCTTCATAATCTGTTTTAACCTTTTTTTTAAGTGGATATTAGTTACTATCAAAACCTTACATTAATGTTTTTAGTCCTATTAATTACATAATTTGGAAATTTAGATTCTTTAAATCTTAAAATTCACAAATATTTGTGAAACAAACCAAGTTAATTTAATTTTAAAACCTATATATTAACATAATGTTTCACCAAGTGATTAATGAGAAACAAGTATATGAATATCTTTAAATTTTCTTAGAGATTTTAAGAGAAAATACCTAAATAGATTAAATTGGTTGAATTGGTTGATTGAGTTACGTGAAGATCATATTAATTTGACCTAACCTAAATAGATTATTTCATATTTACTCAATGTTTAATTGCAATCTGTGAAGGTTAAACAACCGATTGAAGCTGCTGAATCCGAAGACGGACTTCAACATCGACGTCTCGCACGAACTGGCCCTCTTCATCTGGGACGACGGTCGGGGCGTGAGGCTCACGCACGACACCCGGCTGTGCGTCCAAGAGGGCGACAATTGCGCCACCTATCCGCAAACCTTTAAATCGTGCGTAAGTTTTCGTTTACGGCAACGTGTCTCGAAACGTGAACCAGACCGATTCGTTTCAGGGCCCTCCGGTCTCCAAAGATTCGGTCTACTTCGCCGTGAAGACCTGCTCGAAGTTCCACGAGGATCGAGTGCCGGTCGTTAAGGAAACTTGGGGGCGGCACGCCGAGATTATCAAATATTTTAGCGATGTTGAAGGTGAGTACAAAATGATACCTCAATATTTAATTTATTGTGATAAGTCAGAAATAAATAAGACATTTCGTATTTAATTAATTTCAGATGATGAAGTGCCTACAGTAACATTAGGAGTTCCTAATACCGAGCAAGGCCACTGCGAAAAAACGTTTTCAATAATACGTCACGTATGGAGGGAGATAGGGGCCGCAAGGCACGTGAAGTGGATCGTAATCGCGGACGATGATACGATTTTAAGGTAGCGTGCGACTGACTTAATCCCGTTTTCCCCGGTCCCTATTCGTGTCCCCCTAATGAAAAGTTTTGCAGCGTGTCCGGTTTGGGACAACTGCTGAGTTGCTACGAGGGATCGGAGCCGGTCGCCCTGGGCGAGAGGTACGGGTACGGGGCGCTCAGCCCCAAGGGCTACAATTACATAACGGGCGGGGGCGGAATGGTGATCAGCAGGCCGCTGCTCGGACTGCTGGCCGACCCCGCCAACTGCCGCTGCCCGACCGCCTCCACGCCCGACGACATGTACTTGGGATTCTGCCTGAGGGAGCTGGGGGTGGACGTGACCCACTCGCCTCTCTTCCATCAGGTCAGTGCAGCGGCGCTTTGTTTATTTTCTCGCTCGTCGGGATGTTGACGGAGGACGGGATTATCGCCTCCTTTCCCGACTACGCCGCTTGAATGATTAATTGTCTGTTTTTCTTTGCGAAAGGCGCGACCCGACGACTACGCCGCCGGCTACTTGCGGTCGCACAGCGCCGTCTCCTTCCACAAGCACTGGATGCTCGACCCCGTCAAAGTCTACAAGAAGTGGTTCGCCAAAATGGACGCGGACTTGGCCGCCGCTCACACCGAACTATGACCTTTCTATTTTTTATATTAATGAGACTGTGAAGAAAGTTACGCTTGATATGTAGTTTATGTATTAATAAAAGTTTTTATTAAATTTAATATTCCACACTTTTATCCATTAAATAATACAACCCTGGCTGCATAAATAAATGTTGACTACACCATTCAGATCGGCGGAATTCCATGAAACAATTCAAAATTTACATTTCCCGAAGACCAAAGTAGGCCACCATTTCCTGCTGCATTTAACGAGGTAATTATTTTACTAATTAACATTATCTCTATATAAATACAGTTGTAATTCTAGTATAATAGTGACAGCAATATTTCGTACCTCCACGATAAATATTGCCAAATCATATTTTCTCAACATAGCTTAAATTTTAATGGTAGAAACACGGTAAGATATATTATTTCAGCTAATAATTTAAAAACTGATACAATCTACCTAGCTCTCTAAAATAATCAAATTTTCCAAATT
Organism: Ontholestes murinus; assembly: GCA_963969525.1. NCBI lineage: Eukaryota > Metazoa > Arthropoda > Insecta > Coleoptera > Staphylinidae > Ontholestes > Ontholestes murinus. The sequence goes on from OZ018393.1 coordinate 8,134,406, forward strand.
CTAATTTGCGCCATGACGACAATGTATGCAACACAATGTACTCACACAATCACATTTCAAAGTAGTGATATAAAAACTAAATTAAAACACTTATTATGTCGAAAATTAATAAAAAGACAAATATAATGTCCATGAGCGTTTCTGCACTGTGTTTTACAATAAATGTAAAAACTCCAGTTAACAGTTAAAACAACTACTCCCCGTACTACAGCACCGCCAGGCATTGCATTTGCATACTTATTATGTCGACACAGTAATTATTTTAGTATGTATATCACGTTGTAAAGATTTCAACCATCATTATGATAAATTGGTACCTATCTCTATAATAATTAAGACATCATTTATATTTTTAATTCGATTACAACACTTATTTTTAAATTAGTCTAAAAACTGTTATAATAAATATAACAACTAAGGTCCACATTTTCCATTCGTAAACAAGTAATTCAGAGAAAATAGATAAAAGTCTGTTCCGGATTTTAATTTTTATCATGAGGATAATATAGGCAACACAATATTCTCACACAATCACAATTTTAATTTACGATAAAAAAACTAAACTAAAACATAGTAAATGTTTAAATTTAATCACAACCATCATTAGTATAACGAATAATTCAGAGAAAATAAATAAAAGTCTCTAAAATAATCTGTTTCGGATTTTAATTTTTGTCATGAAGATAATATAGGCAACACAATATTCTTACACAAACACTATCTAAATTTATGATAAAAAAAACTAAAACATAGTAAATGTTTTAATTTAATCACAAACATCACTATTACACATTTATTCATATTCCTTGTACAATAATTAAAACAATTCATGTATTAAATAAACAATTACTTTTCAAGAAATACGTTCAAACTAGTGTTGCTTTGATAGCCTTGCTATTTTGTAACACGCAAATTACTTTTGTATTATTCAATGTCTGTCGAAGTATTAGCTAGAGAAGTAGTTGTTTCAAAAGTGATTTGTTCTTGTAGTCTTAATAAGACTCATTTGTTGTAGATTTTACGAATATATTTTCGTGTTTTTTCTATTTATTAGTGAATTATCTACAACGTAAAGGACTTATATATTTTATTATTAAATTACTTTTCAAATTTATAATTTTATAATTTATTTTTAAAATTGAAATAAGTTACCATTACATTAATATACAAACATGATATAGATATATTAAGACAAATACCCTCAAAACGTGCTTAACCAATTTTTTTACAGACTATAATCTACAGTTTTTCCATATTTAAAATTTTAATAGAAATAAAATACACTTATAACTTTGTATAACACGTAATTTATTTTTGTGACATAACTCACATACAAACGAAGTTATAAGTGTGTTTCTATTCTATTCAACATGCATAACGAAGCCTTTAATATCAATTAAAATTTTAATATTATTGCCTTGATTAAAATATTGTACAATATTTCAAAGATTAAAGTACGTAGGCAACACTATATACTTATACATTAAATTATTAAATCTTTCTTTATTTATACTTCCATATTAATCCTAATTAAACTGTCTTTATTTAATCATATAATTATTAATATGAATATTTATAATTTTTAATTTATATTTCGATCGCTAACTTCATGTTATTGACTCGGTTCGTGGAGCAACGTCTCGTGCTCATTTCATTTATTTCATTAGGACGTTTAAGAAGTAAATAAACAGGTATGTTTATACATTCGATAAGTGTGCCCCGAATCTACAAAGAGGCGGCCCGAATAGCGAAGAAGGTGAAGGAGGATGGGGCCAGCGTCAAGGTGCTCCTCTACCAGAAAAAACACCCGGTGAGTTCATTTCGAGGTTATGTCATGTGTTTTCTTTAGAAAATTAAATCAATTGTTTAATTAACAATAATAAATATTATAAACAAAATAGCGAATGTAATTTTGTTCATAATGTTTATTATTGTTATAGTTTTTGTATATATTTAATACCCAACCGATGTTGGTTATTATGATTGATGATTGAACTCTTGAGAGTTAATTTATAACTAGAGTTTATTATCATTTCTACTTAAGAATCATTGCAAACGCAACAGAGTAGACTGATTGGTACTATTGGGTTCATTGGTTTTTAACCGCTTCCCGCATACACCCGAAATATCTCAGGCATAATAGTTTCAAAAATAATTGTGCGGAAGGGATTAACATATATTTTGTTTATTCCAACATTGTTTAGAAGAGGTATATGATTAGTGGTGAGTGATCAATTTATTATTATATTCTCATACACGAGAAGATTATTATGTAACAATTTTTGAGGTGCCATCGTTTCCATCCACATCATGGTATCTATTGTTTTGCCTTTTAAACAAAATTCAATTGTTTTTGGTAAAAATAAAAGAAAAACGGTTTTAGGCACATTTTCATCTGTTACTATGTTTTTTTTTTTTGGTAAAAACTGGTTTTGCTTTTATTTTTTAATGTAAATGGAGAGTAAAAATAGCTTGTATCCTGGGTAAGTCATATATATATTTAATCACCCTCCAATTATTTTAGTACAATTAATGATTTTATTACTTATTTAAATGGTTATAGATACAGGTAATGTAATGAAGATTGTCACGAAAATTGATCAATAACGTATATACTCGTCAAACTCAGTTAATTTGTTAACCTATAATATGGCATAATTTCTAACATTTCTAAATCATCCCAGTAAATAATAAATCATTGATAAAATCAATATGATTAACGTATTTTCTTTTTAATTTTAGAATGTGAAAGGAATCTACGCGTTGGTGATCGACACGTTGCAGCAGTTTTCACAGCTGGAGTTCCTGATCAAAAAGTCGAAACTATTTGAAAACGAGCCGCGTTTCGACCCTTGGCTGGCCCGCATCCTAATCACGGAACTCCTCTGGGGAAAGAAAAAGCTGTCCGGCGAGAGCAAGCCAGTGAAAACCGTCCTCGCCTACGAACAGATCCTCAAAGCCCACATGACTGATATCCACAGCAGAGAACGAAGTGTTAAAGGTAATTTCATTTGAATTTAATTTACAGGATGGACGCGCAGAACGAGCCGCTCATCCCCGAGCACACGAAGCAGGCGACGAAGGCGGTCCTCCTGCTCTTGTTCTACAGCTTCCTCATGTTCACGACGCCGCTGCTCGCCTTCTACGGCACCAAACACCTGATGAACGAGTATTTCGACTTGTCCGCGTACCAGAACACCGTGTGCGGCGTGATCGCCGCCGTCGTCACCGTCAACCTGATCATCTGCGCGTACGCGTACCAAGCGTACCACGATCAGGAGTACGACGACGACGGGAACAGCATAGACACCGTGAATAGGACCAAAAAGAATGAATAATAATAGTAAACCGGAAACATTCCACTAGTTTGTAATTTGTATTAATAAAGTATTCGAGTTTTTAATTAGTGGTTTTTTTTTTGTTTCCAGTACAAAACCCGCGGTACGTGCGCGTTAACACCTTGAAGTTGAGCCTGAACGAGGCGGTGGAGGGTTTCAGGGATGAGGGCTGGACGTTCTTCCGGTACATGGACGGTAGTGATTACGCGGGGTTTCTCGAGAGGGTCGCGAATATGGGCGAAGAGGAGTTTCTGGTCGATGTCCACGTGGATAACCTGCTGATTTTTCCTCCGAAAACGCAGTTTTATAAACACCCTGCGTATTTGGATGGACAGATTATTTTACAAGATAAGGTAAGTATTTATTTTACACTACAGTGTTGACAATAATTGTACAAAGTGATTTGACTTATAATGTAGTTGTGTAAGTTGTGGATGGTAGCACACCTATAGTTATATATTAAATAAGTTACACATTTGTCGTAAGTGTTAACCTCGTTAATCTATTCAATTTTAATTATTTGTACATATGGTTGCATACATCACATAAAAAAATCCCATCAATTACTGTTTATTATTTTAGGCTAGTTGTCTACCTGTGCAAATTTTGAACCCTGCAGAAGGGAGCGTCGCTCTCGACATGTGCGCCGCCCCTGGAATGAAGACCACCCAATTAGCAGCGCACATGAACAACACCGGCTCTATATACGCGGTCGAAAAGGACCAGAAGCGATTGGAAACTTTAAACAAGATGCTGGAGACTGCAGGAGTGACATGCGTCACGGTGTTGAACAAGGACGTCGTCACTGTCACTGCCAAGGATATACCCGGGGTCGAATACATCCTGGTGGATCCCACCTGTTCAGGATCTGGTAATTGTTTAATCGTACAATTATTTAAACAAATGAAAGATATTAAATATTCCTTACTAGAGGGTTGAAATGTTCACAAGTTAGTGGTGGTAATTTTGGTTGCATATACGTCTCGATTTAAATTAATTTAAAACGTATTCAAATATCCCCGAATTAGCTGAAGTAATTTTGGTTGCATATACTTCTCAATTTAAATTAATTTAAAATTTATTAATAAACAAACAAGTATAAAGTTTTTTTTTGAGGAAGACAAATAGTCAAGAAAATGTGCAATTGTCTAAATTGTACTGATTACATACACGTCTGTTTATTCATATTTTAACCTACAATGCGAGGCTTTCAACTTGATGTGTATATTAGGTTGCATATTTATGTGGACAATAATTAAATTAATTCAATTTTACTTCCTAACATATATTATTACTATGGAAAATTAATGCTGCATAGTTAACTTTCATTAACGAAAGTATTAATAATTACTAAATAAGTTATTATTTCAGGTATTGTGAATCGAATAGAAGTGGAAAACAATTTCGAACCGGTGGAGCAGAGGGTGGCAAAACTGGCCGGATTTCAGATAAAGATATTAAAGCACGCGCTTAGAAGTTTCCCGGATGCTAAACGCATCGTCTACTCGACGTGCTCGATGTATCCCCAGGAAAACGAGGACGTCGTCGCCGAAGTGATTTCGTCCTCCACCAAATTCAAACTGGTACCGATTCAAAACAGTCTGAAAGCTCCGTGGTTGAACGTGGCCTCAAACGAGGAGGGCAGCGTTGGTAACCATTGCATCTACGCCAGACCTGAAGATGATTTGACCAACGGATTCTTCGTGGCGGCGTTTGAAAGGCTCGTAGATGGCGAGAGGAATGTGTTTTTAAAGGAAAGATATAATAGAAACGAACAGTTTGAGGATAATATTAATACAGATAATTGGGAAGAAAATGAAGGTGAGCAAAACGATGAACAAATCGTGATGGATAAGAAGAGATATAAGGGTAAAAATGAAACGATAGATGGGGAAAATAAACAAGAGTTTAATGAAGATGAATATAACAAAGAGAGTAGTAAGAAGAAGAAAAAGAAAAGGACACATGATGATAATGAAAATGTTCAATCAGATGATGTTAAAATGAAGAAACAGAATGAAGTAGTATGTGGTGATGATGATGTAAAAAAATCTAAAATAAAGAAGAAAAAACATATAGGTCAAGAAGAAAATGCAAATGAAGGAAATAAGACAAATGAAAATAGTGAAAGTTCTGATAACAATAAGGGAAAAACTAAAAAGATTAAGAAAAGTAAAAATAGTGATGAATCCACAGAGATTATTGATGAAATCAGTGAAGTAAATGATGTAGAGGATAAAACTAATAAAAGGAAGAAGAAAAAGAAAAATAATGATGTGGATGCAGGAAATAAAGAAATTAGTGATGACGTGGATGATAATACTAATAAAGAATTAAAGAAGAAGAGAGAAAATAATGAAGATCTAATTACAAATGACATGGAGGGTGAAATTAGTCAAAGAAAGAAGACGCAGGAAAGTGTTGAAACTGTAGATGATGTAGGAAATAAAAAGAAAAAGAAGAAAAAACGATTTAGTGACGTTAATGATGAATTAATTAATAGTGTGGATGATGATATCAATAAAGAAGAGATGGCGATGAATGAAATAAATGATATAGGGGATAAAACGAATAAAAGAAAGAAGAAAAAGAAAAATAATACTGAGGATAATACTGTTAAAATAGAGAAGAAAAAAGAATATCAGGAAACACATATAGAAGATAAAACACATAAAACCAAAAAGGCTGAAGTCGATGATGAAATAATGGAGGATAATACTGATAAAAGAAAGAAGCGTAAAAAAAGTAAAGATGAGAGTGAAGACGCAATAAATGCTGTAGAAGATAAATGTAATAAAAGGAAGAAGAAAAAAGAAATCAATGATATTGACGATAGTGTAGAGAATAATAAAAAAGAAAGTAATAATACAGTAGATGATGCAGATTGTAATACTAGTGAAAGAAAGAAGAAAAAGAGGATTAAAGAAGAAAATAGTATAATAGATGTTAATGAAATGAAAGAAAGTTTTATTGGGGATTTTATAAATGAAGACAAGATTAATAATTCGATTCAATTATTGGAAAGGAGCGGTAAGAAAAAGAAGAAAACAAAAACTGCGGTGAGTGATGGAGGTGATGACCCAGCTGCACCAAGTGAAGAAATAATTAATGATTCTGAGGACCTGCTAGTGACTAAAAAGGGTAAAAAGAAAAGGAAAAGTTTAATAGATTAAGTAAGCAGTTTGTTTTTTTTTATTGTGCAAAGAAATATATTTTTCTTAAGTTTGAAAAAAAAAAGTTTAATTTTTGCTCCTATTGCTATAAATATTATGACAAAAAGATCATCTCATTTTCCACAAAAAAATATTTTTATTTGAATAGATAAAAATATTTTCTTCTTCGTAAAATTTACAGCTTCCAAATTTTCCATCCCAAACTCTTTCAATAAATTATCCAATAAAGTAATGATTAAGCTCAGCAATTCTGACCTTAACGTTAAGTAATAATACAGATGCTATAACTATTAAAAAAACAAAGTAATCATAAATAATAAACTTTTTTAATATAATAATAAACTTTTTAATATAGTGTTTTGATTAAATTATTATCATCTTCAAGTAACTCGCTCAGTTCAAAGATAAGTCTAATTTTCTAGATAAATAAACCATCGATGGCAATGAACAAAATTTTCATTCTTGAATTATTATTGAAACTATTTAATTAATTTATTCATTACCTAATTTTTCGAAACAAATGTAATCTTCCCATTTTTTTTTGGTGTTGTCAGAAATATGTAACACGAATAAATCCATAAATTTCCACTTGTACGGACGCGTAGGCGTATTTAAAGGCGGCGAAATCGATGCCGTAAATCTCGCACGTCGTGTACATTTCAACCCTTACGTTCCACTTTTATTAATCCGGACCGTCCTCGCCCCCTATCGAACGAAAATATCGCTCGCGGGTGTGGTTTTTTTTTTAATTGCAGAATTTTACACCGCACTATATAAATTGTTAAACCCCACAAATGACATCCCATATAATTTTATAATGCCTAATCATACAGACTATTTTACTTTACCTATAATAAAATTTATGAGTCGGATTATATAAAAATATATATAAAATAGTATGTGGTCTGAATTTTACAAATGATATAAAAACCAAATTTTGTTCAATAGGAAAGAAAATTGGCAATTTCTCTAGTTTAGAAACAATATTTCAGATATTATTAAATCAAAACTAATGTGTTCTTTTTTAATGTTAATTTTTCAGGTAGATAAAACCACTGTGGTGAGACATTGTTATAGTACAACATTCAGAAACAATATACTGTATCAGTTTTCTTTAAGTGTTATAATTTTGAATTAACAACCTTCAATGTATATCAAGGCTGAAGTCAACATTAATTTACGTTTTTTTTTTCGTATTATTAATGACACTAATAACACTATACATTACACCCAATAAAGTCCTAAATATCAAATTATTAATCGCGTTTGGAAGGTTCAAGGGTGTGCTGGTAATATTTCCGTCGCGAGGGGGGTACATTTAAATACATAAATGTTTTGTTCTGTTTTTTCCTCAGCGCAGATTTTTATCACCAAATTTGCCCACACATGTACCCTTTCGATGTGTCAATGTTACAGTTTATTGTTATTATTATTAGTTTAGTGCATGGAAAATTCGCCCTTGGTCCTCCAAAATCACACGAGACCGTTTAGATGCCAATCGATCTGTTTGAATTATGGATTACGAAATTACGAAACTGTGCCGGTGTATTTTTCCATCGTCGACCTTGGAATACGATATTTGGTATTATACTAATACGCTGGTGTGTTTTTTTTGGTTTGGTTTAATTGTGCAAAAAATAAGTTGAATGAAAAACTGCTAATCTTCATAATACGATAATTTAATAAGTATTTTCTTTTTTTCTTAATTTTTTTAACCAACAAATGCAAAACGATTAAATCTGTAAGAATAAACTATTTAAATCATCATATCGCCAGGATTAACAGCTTTTAAATCGTTAATAAAACGAAGAATATTCATTTGATCGTCGTATTATTGATCAAATGAATATTTTTTGTTTAATTAACGAAAAAACTCTTAATCCTGGCGATATGATGATTTAATGATTATTGTAATAATAAGCGTCTGTATTATTCGTCATTTATAGAACCAAGGACGAAATTTAATCATCATTAATTTTACTCTACTATTTGCGTTTTTTTTTAAACAAAAAAACTAGCCAACCCACCAGTTTTTTTTTTCAATTATTGAGTCAAACTTTATTCGGTTTTTTGCGCTTAATGTCTGGAATTCCTAAAATAATACACAGTTTGTAAGGAATTTATTAACTGTCAAATGTACATTTCTTGAAGACAGCTTTAAATTAATTAATTAATTAATTAAAAGCCGACGGAAGCTTTAAACAATTGAATGTCTGAATAGAATACAGGGTGTCCACTATCCCACCCTCCAAAATTTGTAACGTAAAGAAGGTTTCGATGAGTAAATTTTTGCTTTTTGTATTAAAGAACTCGTGTTTATGACAAATTAATTGGAGGATGGGATACTGGACACCCACCCACCCTACATATGCACTTTGTTTTAAGCCAAAACAGTGCTTTATAATATATTTTTTACACCACTGCAAACAATTGTGTTTTTGTGCTGAAATATTTAATCTGAATTGGTTGAATGATTTATCACTCATTATCTAAATATACAAACTAATAAAAGAATAATTTCTGTGAAAAATTCTAGTAATCAAGAAGGAATATCGCCGAAAAACTCTAAAACTCTCGAAAAATATTATCACAATCTACAAGGGAAAATTCTGGAAAATTTATGAATAATGTTCTAAGATTTACTTGAAAATTCTAAACATTTTGAAGAGGAATTTTATGAAATTCCAAATAAAATAAAATAAGAAAGATAGGAAAAGAAAATTTCTCAGGGGTTTTAAAAAGCTGGAAGTAATATTGCTAGAAAGCTTTAAAAGTTTCGAAGAAATTTATTGCAATCTTGGAAAGAAATTCCTGGAAAATTTACAATTGACAGATAGCAGTTAACAAATGACAGCTAACAAAACGCAGTTATCAGATGACAGTTAACAGATGACAATTGAGAGATAGTAGTTGATAGTCGACAGTTGACAGATAAATGCTAAGGTAAATAATACAAATTAAATCATCTCACATCTAATAATTTCAATAACCAAATTCTGATAAAAGTCAGAGATGACAGTTGAGAAATAATTAATGGCAGCTAGTTGTCACATCACAGATGAATCATGACAGTTAAGACAATTGATGTATAACAGTCACATATGGCAGTTGCCAAAGGTTAATTGACAGATGAGAGTTAACTAATGAAAATTTATAGATAATAGTTTACAGATAATAGTTGACAGATTACAGTGGATGAATAACACTTGACAGATGGCAATTCATTGTTGAAAAATGACAGTTGATAGTTCAGAGATGATAATTGACAGTTAACAGATGGCAAATAAATAATGACAGCTGATAGTTCTTATATGACAGGTGAAATATGACAGTTAACAGTTGATGGATAAGAGTTACATATGTCAGTTGGCAAAGGACAATTGACAAATGACAGTTTACACAAAATAGTTGACAGGATACTGTAGATACATAACAGTTGATAAATGATAGTTGACAGATGATAAATGGCAATTTATAGATGGCAGTATACAAATGATAGTCTAGTTTACAGAAGATAGTTGGCAGATTACAGTTGACAGTTGGTAAATCACAGTTTATAGATAACAGTTTGCAGGTGATAATTGACAGTTAACAGATAACAAATAAATATTGACTGCTGTTAGTTGTTGGATAACATATAAAACATGACAGTTGAGAAATAGTGGATACGAGTTACTGATGTCAGTTGGCAAAGGCAAATTATCAGAGGACAGTTTATAAAAAATAGCTGACAGAATACAGTAAACAAATAACAATTGATATATGAAATATAAGATATAAATATAAAAGTTACAGTGACAGATGACATTTGACAAATTATAACATGCAGATGGCAGTTTACAGATGATAGTTTAGTTTACAAAAGATGGTTGACAGCTTTTAGTAGACTAATAACAGTTGACATATGATGATTGACTGATGACAGTTGACAGTTGCCAAATCACAATTTTTAGATGGTAGTTTACAAACCTTAGTTACCAGATTACTATAAACAACAATTGATAAAACAGATGACAGTAAACAGATGGCAGTTGTCAATTGATAGATGATAGTTTACAGATTACAGAAGATGAATAACAGTCGATAAATAACACTTGACAGATGGCAGTTTATTGTTGAAAAATAAACATTAGATTATTGACAGATGACAGTTCACAGATGATAATTGACAGTTAACAAATGACAAATAAATAATGACAGCTGATAGTTCTTATATGGCAGGTGAAATATGACAGTTAATAGTTGATGGATAAGAGTTAGATATGTAAGTTAACAAAGGATAATTGACAAATGACAGTTTACACAAAATAGTTGACAGGATACTCCAGATATATAACAGTTGATAAATGATAGTTGACAGATGACAGTAGATAAATGACAATTTACAGATGGCAGTATACTAATGATAGTTTAGTTTACAGAAGATAGTTGGCAGATTTCAGTTGACATATGACAGTTGACAAACGACAGTTGACAGTTGGCAAATCACAGTTTATAGATGACAGTTTGCAGGTGATAATTGACAGTTAACAGATAACAAATAAATAATGACATGTGTTAGTTGTTAGATAACATATAAAACATGACAGTTAAGAAATAATGGATAAGAGTTAGTGATGTCAGTTGGCAGAGGGAAATTGTCAGGACAGTTTATAAAAAATAGCTGACAGAATACAGTAGACAAATAACAATTGATATATGAAATTAACAGATGACAGTGTTACAGTCGACAAATGAAAAAAATTGTAGATGGTAGTTTACAGATTGCAGTTGAAAAATAACACATGACAAATGACATTTGACAGTTGATAAATGACAATATATAGATGTTATCTTAGAGATGATAGTTGACGGATTACAGTAGACAAATAACAGTTGACAAATGACAATTTTTAGATGATAGTTGACAGAATGCATTATACAAATAACAGTTGATATATATATATATATATATATATCAAATGACAGTTGACAGATGACATTAGACAAATGGCAAATTACAGTTGATAGTTTACAGATAATAGTTTTGTTTACAGAAGATTGTTACCAAGTTTACAGTAGACAAATACAGTTGACAGTTGATAGTTTGACAGTTGACAAATTACAATTTATAGATGGTAGTTTACAGATAATAGCTGATAGATTACAGTAGATAAATAACAGTTGTCAAATGACAGTTGACAGTTTGATAGTTTTATAATTGACAAAAGACAATTCATAGATGGTAGCTTACAGATGATTGTTGACAGATTGCAATAGACAAATAACAGTTGTTAAATGACAGTTGACAGATGACAGTTTTCTAGTTGACAAATGACAATTCATAGATGGTAGTTTACAGATGATAATCTACAGAATTAGTAGACAAATAACCGATAGCAGTTGACAAATGACAGTTGAGAGATTAGTTACAGTGACAAATGACATTTGACAAATTGCAAATTACAGTTGATAGTTTACAGATAATAGTTTTGTTTACAGAAGATTGTTAACAAGTTTACAGTAAACAAATACAGTTGACAGTTGATAGTTTGACAGTTGACAAATGACAATTTATAGATGGTAGTTTAAAGATAACAGTTGATAGATTACAGTAGATAAATAACAGTTGTCAAATGACAGTTGACAGTTTGATAGTTTTATAATTGACAAAGGACAATTCATAGATGGTAGCTTACAGATGATTGTTGACAGATTTCAGGAGACAAATAATAGTTGATAAATAACAGTTGACAGATGACAGTTTTCTAGTTGACAAATGACAATTCATAGATGGTAATTTACAGATGATAATCTACAGAATTAGTAGACAAATAACAGATAGCAGTTGACAGTTGACAAATGACAGTTGACAGTTTGATAGTTTTATAATTGACAAAGGACAATTCATAGATGGTAGCTTACAGATGATTGTTGACAGATTGCAGTAGACAAATAATAGTTGATAAATGACAGTTGACAGATGACAGTTTTCTAGTTGACAAATGACAATTCATAGATGGTAATTTACAGACGATAATCTACAGAATTAGTAGACAAATAACAGATAGCAGTTGACAGTTGAGAGATATTAGTTACAGTGACAGATGACATTTGACAAATTGCAAATTACAGTTGATAGTTTACAGATAATAGTTTTGTTTACAGAAGATTGTTAACAAGTTTACAGCAGACAAATACAGTTGACAGTTGATAGTTTGACAGTTGACAAATGACAATTTATAGATGGTAGTTTACAGATGATAGTTGATAGATTACAGTAGATAAATAACAGTTGTCAAATGACAGTTGACAGTTTGATAGTTTTATAATTGACAAAGGACAATTCATAGATGGTAGCTTACAGATGATTGTTGACAGATTGCAGTAGACAAATAATAGTTGATAAATGACAGTTGACAGATGACAGTTTTCTAGTTGACAAATGACAATTCATAGATGGTAGTTTACAGGTGACAATCTACAGAATTAGTAGACAAATAACAGATAGCAGTTGACAGTTGACAAATGACAGTTGAGAGATATTAGTTACAGTGACAGATGACATTTGACAAATTGCAAATTACAGTTGATAGTTTACAGATAATAGTTTTGTTTACAGAAGATTGTTAACAAGTTTACAGTAGACAAATACAGTTGACAGTTTATAGTTTGACAGTTGCAAATGACAATTTATAGATGGTAGTTTACAGATGATAGTTGATTTACAGAAGATTGTTAACAAGTTTACAGTAGACAAATACAGTTGACAGTTGATAGTTTGACAGTTGCAAATGACAATTTATAGATGGTAGTTTACAGATGATAGTTGATAGATTACAGTAGATAAATAACAGTTGACAGTTTGATAGTTTTATAATTGACAAAGGACAATTCATAGATGGTAGCTTACAGATGATTGTTGACAGATTGCAGTAGACAAATAATAGTTGATAAATGACAGTTGACAGTTTGACAGTTTTCTAGTTGACAAATGACAATTCATAGATGGTAGTTTACAGATGATAATCTACAGAATTAGTAGACAAATAACAGATAGCAGTTGACAGTTGACAAATGACAGTTGAGAGATAAAAGTTAGAGTGACAGATAACAGATGACATTTGACAAATGGTAAATTACCAGATGGTACTTTACAGATGATAATCTACAGAATTAGTAGACAAATAACAGATGACAGTTGAAAGATAAAAGTTACAGTGACAGATGACAGTTGACAGATGACATTTGACAAATTGTAACTTACCAGATGATAGTTTAGTTTACAGAAGATGGTTGACATATTACAGTAGACTAATAACACATGATGCTTGACTGATGACAGTTAACAGTTGCCAAATCACAATTTTTAGATGGTAGTTTACAAAAATTGATAAAACAGGTGACAGTTGACAATTGATAGATTGACAAATGACAGTTGACAGATTATGAAAGACAAATAACAGTTGACAGATGACAGTTGCAATTTATAGATGTTTGTTTACAGATAATAGTTTAAAAAATACAATTAATAGGTAGCAATTGACGGATGACAAATGACATTTGAGAGATGACAGTTAGCATAGGATACTTGACAAATAAATAATAGCATTTTTTAATTTTCTAGTCTAACAAATGAATTATTTTTTTACGTTCACTGACATTACTTTCAACTAATTACCCTTTAGGAATGTGACCATTAAGGATTGTGTGGAACGTAGTAAACAAAAAAAAACGCGTTCAACACCGATTTAATTTGAATAAAAACATAAATACCCAGCGTGATGATTCATTTATGCAAATTCTACCTTTATTGCAGCAAACTTATTTTCTAAAAAATGCGAACGCGCATTCTTTCCATGTGAAATTACAACTAGTGTAACTGTTAAAAGAAAAAATTCAATTTACCACAGACATATTATTCTTAACAACTTTCCAACAAAATCGTGTGTAACACAATTAATTGTGGTAGTAGTGAGGTGTAAAATTTTATAATTTTTAGAAGGCTAGTGATTCATTGATTCTGGTAATATTTCAAGTTTTTTTACTTAAATTTTAAATTTGCTATAATTCCAATTTTTTTAAAATTTTAAACCAAAATAAAAAGAAAATTGTTTGTGAAATTAGAGTTAAAACTGCTTGTAAAAATAAATAGAAAGTTTTTTTGTAATAATATAATTATTAATAGCATTTTTGTTCTTTTTTCAATTTCATGTTGCCAACTACAAAATAATTTTTTTGTAGTAATATAATTAATAAAAGTATTCTTGTTACTTTTTAATTTTAAGTTTCTAACTGTTAAATTTCCAATGGTTTGTTTAAAACGTAAATTTGAAATTAATGATTGGACTGTTTTTTACGAGAATTTTTCAACAGCTTTTAATATTGTTTCAATTATTATTTGACAACAATATAATTACTAAACAAGCATTTTTGTTATTTATTTAACTTAAAATTATCACCTGTAAAAAAAAAATATTTAGTTTTCTAGAAATTTAGCTTTCAATTGGTTTATGAAAATGTATTGTAGATTTTTTTAAATAATTTTTTTTAATTTGCAAAAACTGCAAGCAATTTAAAGGAAAACTAAAAAATAAACTGCTTTTCAATTATTTCAGGTTTCACAATCAAATATTTAAATGTTAAATGTATGCAGTATTATAGTATCAAGACAATTCTTTTTCGTTTCGATTCGTGCCCAGAGCGAAAAATGAGGTCAGACAGGGTTGGAAAATTTTGTGCATTGGTGTGTGTGTGTTTTACATGTTTGTGTGGGCTAGACACGTGTCCCAAATATCGCCGACCACCGTCCAGACGGTCTAGAAGAAGAAAAGGAACAAATATTAAAGCTGCCCGCTTTTAGATCGCACTTTAGATACCCATTTATGAAACGAACGGTCGTTAATTTGCATAAGAATCAACCATTTTCGTAATCTGATGTAAAGCGTATGTACTTGTATTCTTATAGTTAATGATTAGAGTAATAAACACGTACTTATAATTATACACTAGACGGATAATACACTACCACTATATTTTATTAAGATAGATATTTTAATTATAAACATTATTTTTATTACGGTAAGCATTATGTTTACTATTAGTGGTTAAAAGTATATCCTTTCTTCAACCCTTAGGCTTTGAAATGTACATATAGTTAACAATAAAACTGTTGAAGAAAGGATATACTTTTAACCACTAATAATAATAATCTTCACACACTCAAGTATTTAATCAGAAATTATGTTTACTATTAGAATATGAGTAATCTTTCAAAAATACTAACTTTCATTATTTCTGAAAACAGTATTATAATAATAATTATAATCCTTTATTTATCAACAGATTACAGAGAAATATGATAATATTAAAATATTTGAAGAGGATTAAAAAAAAACAGTTGAATACATTTATTATAGCAGTTATTAATATTTTTTAGTGTTCGTGTAAAATGGTGGATCGTCGAGTTAAGCAATCACAATTGGTCGCGACGTCAATATTGATAAAACATTGCACTGTCCGTAATTGGAGGCCGGGACGCTCTTTTTATCGTACCGGAAGCACGGAGCAAATAAAACGAGGGATGGGGGTGGTGTCGCGACGCCGCCGTGAAGAGGGCGCATAGTGAAACCGAAATGGAGGGGAGAGGATGGATGCATGCGACCTAGCGGCGCGTCCTTCCGGTCGTCGTCATGTCATCAACCAATGAAAAAAGTACAACCACTGTAGTAAAGAAGAAAATAATACAGTCAATAAACATTAGCATTTTCCCAAAATACATTCATTTTATGTAGGTATTAGAAATCACTATTGTTGGTTTGAGTTTACGTGAAGTGTAAATCGTAAAAAAGGAATAAACTGTGTGTTATTTTCATTTAGGTATTAGAAATATTTGGTATTCTTTATTATCATCTTGAATTTTCCATATTTTTTTATAACTCCGTTGTTCTTGCTTATGATATAGTTACATAAGAATACATCAATTCATCAAACACGTGTACCAATTTAGAAAGCAAGAATCACGGACGGAGTTCACTTGTTTCCAATGTTCTTCCACTCACACAAACATTCATCCATAGTCCAGTAAGACAGCTTTTGAATTCTTTATTTGGAACATATTTATTTAAGCAAATAATCAATTTTCGTCCTTTTTTGGGAGATGTTTTTGACATTAGTCTGTTATTACGATTAGCAAAAAAATAATAATATGATAACAGGGAAATTAGAACGTAATAATTACTTTTTAGTTTTTTTTTGCAGTTTAATAAAAATCATTACATTTCCTTTTCGTGTCACACAAAGATAAAACAACTCAGGTGATTTTAAAATTTAATTGTAGTTTAATAAACCATTTATCCTGTTTTTGTTTCAAACTTCAAATAAAATTTAAAATCACCAAAAAAATAAAAACATCTGGTTCCTGAGTCATTGCTTAATATGCAGCGTTTCCTAATTTTCATCAACTTTTTTTTTGGAATTCATTATATTTTCTTTTTTTAATTTATCCATTTAGTACTTTTATTGACTTAAATGTGAGACATAGCTTCTGAGAATGAACGAGTATTTCCAGACATTTACACGTTGACCAACTTTTTTGTTTTCTTTCTAATGTGTCGCGGTCACGCCATTAATGCGAAAGATTCATCCGAATAATGTAAGTAGGTCGTAATTGTCTCAATTAGTCTTCATTATTTCCACATAAAGTGACGGTGGCCGCCTTTTTCGCCCTGTTAAGTCGCCCCTCGCGTGATCCACCCTCGCCGCCGCCACTTCTACACCGAAATCGGTGGTGGAAACTGCGGTACGTGGAAGCAAGTTGGGATAGGTATTTGTGTTTTTATAAGAAAATGGATAGATTTTTTAAATCAGTTAATTTTATTCCAAATTTCTATATATTTTGTATTCAATAGATCGTTTCTTTTTTTCTGTCAATAAAATAAAAAAAAATATACTTTTTCAATAATCAACATGTCTACAAATTGTTATTCTATATAGAACATTTTGTAAATATTGATCTTTATATGACTTATTATTTTTTAAATGTTGCGTGAATCATTTCGATTAGACTTCATCTACTCAATGTTAGCTGTTTCCTTATATATATATTATTTCTTCTTATTTTGAATTTAATTATCTTGGGTTATATTAGTTAAGTTTTAGGTTAATTAAAATCAAGTTCCTTTCAACTGTTCCCTTTTCTTCTTTTTGTTTTCAAGTTACGTAAAGATACTTAATATTATAAACTATTTCTGATGTCGGTTTAAATTAAATTACACTTGGTTTGTTTTTCAAAAAAAATGTGATAGGTTAAAGATAACTAACTAAGCTTAGATTTGTCTCAGCCTCAAACGTAATTATTTCTTGTCTTGAAGGGCTTAATTTCTCCCACGGGGGATTTTGGTCTTATTATTTGTAAGCATCGAACGTAAAATGTTTCGGTAGAAAATTATTTCGGCATCGTTTCAATTCGTAATTCCTATTAATTAAACAAAATTTTTGAGGTTAAGTTAGCTCAATGACCTTTAAGGTAAATACCCTTAAAGATAAATGGATTAATTGTTTTTATATTTTATTTGCAAGTTATGTAGTTCCCGGCCCATCCACCATAATGCTAATAGTGGTATTATTTATTTTTAAATATTATAAAAAAATATAGAAGGAGATTTGCTTAAATAATACAATACAAATGACCTAATATTCGTACTATCTGAAGTATCACCTAAATCTAGAAATAATAATTACAACTATTCAAATAATTTTAATATTATTTAAATCAAGTTTTGATTGTTTGTTTATCCTGTTTTCTGCTGTTAAATTTTAAATTTTCTAACTTATTTACATTGGGAATGAGTTTTGAAATTTTCACTATATTTCCTGCAGGGATTAATTGTTTGCAATTTTTGTAAACATCGAGTGCATTTTTTTAAATTTAATTCATTTCAAGTTTCTACCTCTGTCATTCTGTTTCCTGCTTTGTGATTTTAAATTTTGTAACTTATTATTAAAAATATAATCATCAGTGAAGAATTTTAAAATGTTCAGGGCAATTCCTGCAGAGGCTAACTTTGTACAGTGTCCTTAATTATCTAATTTAACTTTTAACGGTTGTAATTTTGTTTCCTGTAATGCTATTTAAAAAATTTTAAATTCGATATTAAAGGTAAAATCATTAGTTATAACTTTTGAAATTTTCAGGACAATTCCCGCAGCGATTAATTTTTTACAATTTTAGTAATCAGCGAGTACAATTTTTATAATTCATTTCAAGTTTCGAAGGTCGTCACCTAATTTCCTGCTAAGCAAATTGAAATTTTGTAATTTAATAACAAAGATATATTCATTAGTGTTGAGTTTTGAAAATTTCAGAACAATTCCTGTTGGGATAAATCTTGTACAATTTTCCTAATCAGCGAGTGCAATTGTTATGATTCATTTCAAGTTTCGACGGTTGCCATCTTGTTTCCTGCTATGCGATTTTAATTTTTTTGACTTAATATTAAAAATATAATCATCAGTGATGAATCTTAAAATTTTCAGGACAATTCCTGCAGACGATACATTTGTACAGTATTCCTAATCAGCGAGTGTAATATTAATTATACACTCTAAGTTTTGGCGTTTGTAATTTTGTTTCCTGCTATGAGATTTTAAATTTTGTAATTTGATATTAAAGGTGCAATCATTAGTTATCATTTTTGTAATTTTCAGGACAATTCCTGCAGCGATTATTTTTTTTACAATTTTCCAAATCATCGAGTAAAATTTTTATAATTCATTTCAAGTTTCGAAGGTCGTCACTTAATTTCCTGCTATGCAAATTGATAATTTGTAATTTAATAGTAAAGATATATTCATTAGTAATAACTTTTTAAAATTTCAGGACAATTCCTGCTAAGATAACTGTTGTACAATATTCTTAATCAGCAAGTGCAATATTTATGATTCATTTCAAGTTTAGACTGTTGCCATCTTGTATCCTGCTATGGGATTTTAAATTTATTGACTTAATATTAAATATATAATCATCAGTGATGAATTTTAAAATTTTCAGGACAATTCCTGCAGAGGCTAATGTTATACAATGTTATTAATCAGCGAGTGCAATTTTAATTATTCAATTTAAGTTTTAACGGTTGTAATTTTGTTTCCTGCTACGCGATTTTAAATTTTGTAATTTGATATTAAAGGTACAATCATTAGTTATCACTTTTGAAATTTTCAGGACAATTCCAGCAGTCATTAATTTTTTACAATTTTCCTAATCATCGAGTGAAATTTTTATAATTCATTTCAAGTTTCGAAGGTCGTCACTTAATTTCCTGCTATCTATTATCATCTATTATCTTCTCTACTTAAAGGGTTTTATGTGTAAGTCATGCGCAATTGAACTCGAAATAATTACGAATTGGTACTCGAAAATGTTTCAATGGTAGAGGCTTTTACCTGAACCACAACGGCCAGGTTTAGCTTATTTTCTTCTGAGGAGAGTTTTTTTATTGTTTTTGTGATAAGTAAAATAAGTAAATAAGTTTAGATTATGTGAAGAATAAGTTAAATTCAGTTTATTTACCCTAGCCTTCTTAGCTGTTACTTTACCTGCTTTTAGCGAAGACTTTTGTCTATTTCATTTGAGTGCTTGGAATATTATAAATATTATTCAATTTTTTAACGTTAGGATAAACTATCTTAGACTTGATTAAATCCTATTTAGCTATTTCTTTTCAATTATTTCTAAGATCTTTTAAAGTTTTTTTTTTGCATAAATTATAGGTGGATTGTGTAATTTTTTATTTTTAGAATAGGTTTATTTATTGCAAAAAAAAGAAAATACAAATATATACCTAAGTAATATTAGATACAAAGTAATGTTTTTTTTTGCTTTTTTTCTGTTCTCAGTTCCGATTGTTTTCTTGTTGAGTATTAATGAATTTCCTTATTTGTTTGTTATGCTATGTTGCCCTTTATAAGGTTAGTTTTGATTTTGTAGATCATTAGTATGTTATTTAGTGCTACCATATTTGTTAAGTTCTTGAGTGTGGTTATATAGTTCTAAAGTATGTGTTCTTTCAAGTTTGTACAATGTTTATAATATTTTATTTTGTTGTATTTGTAGCTTATTTATATTTTTTTCGTTGTATTTCCCAAGATGTTAATCAGGTAGTTGTTTTTTTGAAGTGAATAGTGCATGGTATATCTGTTTTCTTGTTGAATCGCTAATGTAGTTTTTAATTTTATTTATTGCTGCTATTGTTTTTGCATTTTCGTGTACTAGATTTATGTGTTCATCCCATTTGAGGTTGTCTTGTATCTTTAAGCCTAGGTACTCTACTTCCTTTATTCTTTTAATTGATTAATTATTATTTGTTGTTTATGGCTGAATATTATGTATTCTGTTTTTGTTTCGTTGATTGTTAATAGGTTGTTGTAGTACCATTTTTCCAGTAATTTTATATCTGCGTTTAGGTCTTGTTGTATGTCATCATAGTTGTTTCCAGTGTATATTAGGCATGTGTCCGGCATATATGTACGGTTTTCCCTTCAGGTCAAGCTCTAACAGATCGTTCGTATATAATATATATAGTGTCGGAGGTAAATTGCCTCCTTGCGGTATTCCGAATTCGGCTTCGAGTTTTTGGCTTTCTGTACCGTTTACTTTTATTGTTGTGGTCTATTCATTAAATAAGTTTTGATTAGGTTCATTTCATTTCCTCTTATTTCTAATTTAATCAGTTTTTCTATAAGTTTTGTTTTAGATATTGTGTCGAAAGCTTTTTTCATGACGATATATATTCCTACAACTGCTTGTTTTTTATCCAGGTTGGTTTTAATGTGTTTTATAAGGTTGTTTACTGCAGATGTTGTCCCTGATTGCTTTTGGAAAGCGTATTGTTGATTATGTAATGTTTTTTTTTGTTAAGGTGCTCTGTGATTTCTATTTGTATTGCTTTCTCCAATATTTTGTTGAGTGATGACAAGAGGGAAATTGGTCTGTAGTTTTCTACGTTGGTTCTGTCTCATTTTTTGTGTATTGGTATTATAATCAATTGTTTCATATAATCAGGGTATATTCCTTTTTCTAGTACTATATTTATGATTTTTACCAGTATGGGTATTAATATAGTTTTGTTTTGTTTTATAGTGGAGTATGTTATTTTGTCAAATCCTGGTGCTTTATTGTCTTTTAGATTAGTTATTATTTTGTCAATTTCTTGGTATGGTGTTAGTCTAAATTTTAGGTTGTCAATATCTCTTCTAGTCGTTGTTGTTGTTATGTGGGCTAATTTTGTGCCATTCGTTTGTTTTTCCGCTAGCTTTCTACCTACTTTGCTAATACGTTTATTTCGTGTGCAATTTCTGAGCTTTTGTTAGTGATGTTGCCATCTTCTTTACATATTCTTTTTGTTTTCTTTTTTTGTTTGTTTATTTTTTTCCATAGTGCACTTGGGTTATTTCCAATTTTTTGAAATTCATTTTTATAGTTAAACAAAAACGTTTACTTTGTTAATATCACACTTTATTTATTTTTATAGTATTGAATCTTTGTTCGTTTTATTATATTTGTTGTGTTCTTCTTCTGTTCGTTATATTGTGTTTTTGTTATATAGTTGGTAGGGTTTTTAAAGTGTTTTTTGAATAATTTGTTTCTTAGTTTGATTTGTTTTATTATGTCTTTTGGAATCCAAGGTTTTTGTTCGGTTCTTTTGATTTTTACTGTTTTTTTCGTATGTCTCGATTATGCGCTGGAGTTTTTTTTTATAGGTCTTTAAAATTGTGTATTGTGTTTATGTCTATGATTTTTATTTCATTTGTTATTTGTGCATGGTCTATTTCGTATTTTTCATAGTATTTATATTTTTGCTTTTGTTTGCATGTATCTTATATTTTTGTTATTATAGCGTTGTGATCTGATATACTTTATTTTTCTATTGATTTGTTCTCTATATTTTTTTATATTGTTTGTAATCACGTGGTCTAGGATTGAGTTCTTTCCATTTGCGCTTTGTCTTGTATAGTATTTTTTTGATTGTTTATTGACAAATTTGTAGTTATGTTCCGTTAGGACGCTTTTGTATTCTCTATTTATATTATTATTTTCCATTATGTTTAGATCTCCTAAGATTATTTGTGGCTTTTTTCTATTTAATACAATTTTTTTAGTGTGCATTTTAGGATTTGTAACCTTAGATGTGGTGGCTTGTATATTAATATTATTGCAGTTTTGTCTTTCGTTAGTAGTATGGTCAACATTTGGATTTCGTTTTTTGTTTTGTTTGTTAATATTTTATAATGAGTGTCATTTCGTTTGTATATTGCAATACCTCTTCCTCTTGTATCTCTTGAATTATATTCAACTGTATAGTTGTTCGTTTATAGGTGATAGCCATGTCTCCGTGATTGCTATTATTTTTGGGTTATTGGTAGTAATTCTATTTCGTGAAATTTATTTTTTAGACTTCTTATGTTATGTAAGTATATGCTGTACATTGTAATTCACATGATTTTATGTTTTTTTTTTCTTTGTTTGGCTGTCTGTTTAATTCAGATTATCAAGATCGGAGTGTGTTTTAATTTTAATTTAAATTACTCAATTTAGTGCTAAAATTATTTTTGTACAAAAATGATTTTTTTGAATAATTTCAATGACAAATAGACAAATATTTTATGTAATTTATATGTTTTGATATGTATTTTTTAAGAAAGATGTACAAATAATTAATAAACATAAACAAATACATAGAAACTTTTGTTGTAAAAGTTTAAATGATTAATCTAGCGTACTCTTGACCTATCCCACTAAATAATGCATTATCTAGCGTACTCTTAACCCACCTCAATGGATTATATATTATATTAATTGAGCAAGCATACCTACGACCTACGACAATAATATTTATATTGGACCAGCGTACTCTTGACCTACCGTAATAGTTAATATTTTGTTTTGAGTTTTTCTACATATTGACTTTTACTACAGAACAAATTTTCTAAATATTGGGCATTTCTATAGATAAAACATTCGAAAAATAGGCCATGAAGAAATTGAAATTTCTATTAATCAATTTCAATTTACATCGAGTTTTTGTCACTTATTATTATATATTTCACAGAAGGATTGTTTTATTTCTGTGCTTGTAAATTAGCACGACCTACTATTCAGATTTATTGCCACAATAATAATAATAATAATATAACTTTTCTCGCCGATCGCATTTATTACATTTATTACTACGCCCGTTTGCAAATTATGATGACTACGGATTTTATTATTGGCTGAGTAACACTTTCGTTTTGTTTCGCGTAATCGCGGCGAAATTATTATTTACCGACGCCGCGCAATTTTCTCCCTCCGGAATCTACAAGCACGGAATTACAATACAAACAAGCGTTTGTTTGACTCACCGGCGTCGTTCTCCAGAAAAATGTGTTCTTTACTAGTTATTCAATTAGTCATACTTGTAATACACACAATAAAAAGATTATGTAAAGTAGGTATAAAAAGTTGATTCTCATTATTATTGAATAAATCTTAAGGTAATCGGAAATACTTTCCTTTTTTTTAAATGAAAGACGGTTTATGTGTAAAAAAAGTGAATAAAGTTTGATTTTATTTGTTGCGGTGATTTTAAATAATTTCAATATTAACAAGCATATTTTGCAAGGAAAAATTTAGAATTTTCACGGACATGTAAATACAGAAATATGAAAATTCTTGTCTGAAACGTTTAAATTCAACCCTTAACTCTTAACTTTTGATCTACCTCAATGTATTATATATTAAGCAAACGTACTCTTGACCTACGACAATAATTTATATATTGACCAAGCGTACTCCTGACCTACCATAACACTTTATATGTTTGCCTAGCGTACTCTTGACCTACCTCAATAACGTATATATTGGCTTAGCGTACAGTTGACCTACTTCGAAGAAATTTGCAATAAATGTTATTAATACAAGTGTGAAACTAATTAACTTAAAGTTATTAACGATAATAATGAGTTTTAATTGTTTTAAATAAATATGAACGAAAATCACATTGTAATTCATATATGTAGTACCAAAATGGTATAATACAAAGAAAGCGTTAGAGTCTAATTAATTCGTGAATTTATTAGCGGACGGAATCGTTACACAACGCGCGTGTTATTTATGAAGCACCCCTCCACGAGAAAGAGGGGGTGCTGAAAAAGAGCAAATATCTGTTCGGCACTCACGCGAAACAATTCAGAAATGAGATAATCACGTTCTCGCCATAATTACCTAAAGATGAATGCTTGAGAATGAAATTGAACATTTCAAGATCAACTGATTAAAAGATACTGCATACATATTTACAATTATCTTTTAATTACTACTTAAAAAAAACAAGTGGAAGTTAATTTTAATCGTTTTTCCTATGATCAGTTTAGTTTATTTTATATTTATTTTATTGTCTAGATATATAACAAATTAATTATAAAAGAAACAGTAAAAGCACATTATTTTTACTCATTTATTTACAATCAAAGTAAATTGGGTATTTCAATTGTCTCTAACATGACCTACTTATTATTAATTAATTAATTGAAACATTAATTATTATTGCCTGTCAACAACAGTCACGAACCGGTTTCGATCTATTTTAGATCTCATCAGCGTAGTGCAGTTGGAGACAAGTAAATGAGTTTTACTTTTTTTTACACCATGTTTTGAAAATGAATTGTAAAATTCGAATCTTAGCATATTTCAGGAAACTGCAAATAAAAACAAGTGTATTATTCCAAACAAACCTATTAAATTTTTGTTCTATCAAAAGTTTTAAATTTACTTAGGAATATTTAACTCCGCATAAACCGTCAATTTAAAATTAATTCGTTATTTCTACTTCAAATTGAAGCAAATATTTTAATTGGTTTTTTTTTTCTTAAATTTAATTTTGCAAAGGGATATTATTTGTGCATTTAGGGGGGTGCGTGCGGTGGAAAAAAAGAGGGCGAGCCGCGCCATTGGTCAATGACTCTAGCGGCGGGGTGGGGTGTGTGTGTGTGTGCGGCGTAGGGGTTGTCCCGGTTTTCGTCCCGGCGGAGTATTGACTCCTGCGAATGGGGCGCAACAAGTTCAGTTTCGCGCCGCACGGCTGGCAACACTGATATATAATAAAAATTGAGCGGTGGCCCCCTTCAAACGCACGATTACCGCAGCGGGGTGGACCACGTTGGGGTGGTCTTTCGGTGACGTCAAAAAAAAAAAATTCAATTTTTCGAGAAAAGTTTGTTCTTTCGAAAAGCAAAATCCGCACGCCGGTTCGCTGAGAGTCGAGGGTGCACGCGAAAATACACCACCGCCGCGGTCGTTAAACCGGATAATGACCTTATGAACCGGACAGTCTGTGCGGCTTCTTCCTGATCGTGGACAATTCTTCTAGATAATGGTAATTATATTATAAAATTAACCACTCAATTACTTTGTTTGTATAACACATTTTATGTTTGAAAATGTATAACAATACTAATTATATGAGGTTAAAATATTAAAAATATAATTCGTTTAATAATATTGAAATTCGTTCTTGAATTACGTGAAGATTTAATTAAAGAAATTGAATTAAACACACTAACACTTTCTTCACAAATTAATTTTATTTGAGCTAAAGAGATTAGATCATATTGATCACTTTTTGATCGAAATATACATCTGAAGAAAGTGTTAATGTGTTAATTTCAAGTATAATAATACATTTTCATTACGGAATTTAGTTCTAGAAAATAAACTTCCACTTAAACTAAAGTGTATATTTTTTCCAAATAACTTTCCACTATTTTTTATTTGATCAGAATTTTCCCAGAAATTTATCTACCAAACTGTAGCATTCTTTAATCAAAACAATATTTTATGTAAAATATAACAAATTTTTTATTGGCTTTAGTTAAAGTGCTCTAAATTTTTACTTCTTATTTTTAATCTCGATAGTTATTTATATTAAATTGAATTGATTGTTGTAAATTTTAAATTTGATTTCTTTTCAAAATTCAAACAATTGGTGAAAGTTCAGTTTTAGCTAAAGTTAAGGTTAAATAGGGTACTTCTGAGATGTGTTAGCCTCTCGTGAACTGCGACCTAACAGATCTATTGTTCTAAAGTTGCTCAGTATTTTATTATCTTTAATTCTGCCATTTTTCTCTGAAAAATCAAGCAGATCATAAATAACTTATTGTTCATTGTTTTATTATCTTTGATCTCAGAGAAAATTTATTTACTTTACTCTTCAGGATTTTCCTATCTAAACACCAAATGTTTTTCTATTTTTTTAAAGAAATAAATTAGGAAAACAATTCGTGTTAAGATAGGAAAGTCCTGAAGAGTAAAGTAAATAAAGTATTTCTGGTTTAGGACGTTTTAACGAAAGTTGACTCTTCCAATAGAGACCAACTAAAAAAACTGGGTGTTATTTTCAGTTTCAAAACACTTCACGTAAACTCAAACCATCAATAGTAAAAGTCATCTAGCAATTCCTTAAATATTGAAGCAGAAATAATTTGGCTATTCATTTCCTCCTGTCTTAAGTTCATAGCTTCTTTTTCACTAAATCGTTCAGGTAGTCTTAATCTACAGAATACTTAATTCGAATCATTGCAGTTTCTGAATTTGACACTTAACTTGAAGTTTCTGTTCTATAGAATGATTAATTCAGAAAATTTAATGTTTTAATTTTTTTATTCTGGCTCACTTACAGAAACCTCAATATGTTTGATTAATTTCTCACCTAAACTCCAATTTAAAAAAAAAATCTACAAGCAGAAAATTCATTCTTTAGATAATGTTGTATTAGAAAATTTATTTTTGAAATTTTAAATTTTATTTATTGTAGACACTTACAGAAATCTTTATGTTTAGAAAAGTTTACACGCAGAAAGTTGTTTAGTAGAAAATTTATTATCATCAGATTTTCGAATCATTGCATTTTCTGTCAATATTTTTTGAAATGTGGTTCAATTACATAAACCTCAATGTTTAGAAAAATTAACGCGCAGAAAAATGTATTCTTTAGAAAAGTCTGTAGAAGAAAATGTATTTTTAACGATTTTCTAATCATTGCATTTTCTGTCATTTGATATTCAATTTGAAGTTTTGATTCTACAGAATAATTAATTCATAAAATTGATGTTTTCAATTTTTTTACTTACAGAAATCTTAATATTTAGAAACATCTACAGACAGAAAATTTATTCATTAGAAAATTCTGGAGTAAAAAATTTATTGTTAAAATAGTTTTCTGTCATTTGATATTTAGTTTGCAGTTTCTACTGAGTAATTAGTTCCATGTTTTAATTTTTTTTATTGTTGTTCAGTTGCAGAAACTTCAATGTTTAGTAAAATCTATACGCAGCAAATGCATCGTTTAGAAACATCTGCATCTAGAAAATTCATTATTAAAACTTATAATTTTACTAATCATAGCATGACTGAAATGTTTTTTCTAATTTGCAGTTGTACTTCGTTAAAGTGTAAGGTTTTTATTTTTTTATTATTACTAAAACTCCATATTTTTAGAAATATTTGCATCCACAAACATTTATACTTTAGAAACTTTTGCACGTACAAACTTTTGCCAAAATTTGAGTTTTCCTCTTCTAATCATTGAATTTTTACAATTTTTCTTTTACAAAATAATTAATGCGTAAAATTTTGGAAATGTTACGAAAACGTAAATGTTTAGAGATATTTGCACGCAGAAAGTTCACCCTTTAGAAACTCGAGCATATAGAAAATTCATTTTTAAACTGAAAATAGTCTAATCATAGAATTTATTGTCATTTGATATTGAATTTGAAGTTTTAGTTGTGCAGAATAATTCAGAAAATAATGTTTTTATTTTATTTATTGTTGGTCACTTATAGAATTTTCAATATTTAGAAAATTCTGCATCCAGAAAATTCAATTTTTAGAAAATTCTCTACAATTTATTCCGACTAGTTTAGATTGTTACATCATTATTTAGGAATGGCGATGATGGAATAAATTGTAAAATATTGTGAAACCAATCGAGTGCCTCATTGTAAACAACCCCTAATATTAAAAAAATTAAATGGTTGACCACGTGATAAACAACAACCAAATTCAACAAATTATTGTTTGAAGATTTTCTAATAGTTGTATTTTATGTCATTTGGCATTTAATTTGCAGTTTTAGTTCTACTCAATAATTAGTTCGATGTTTTTATTTATTTTTATTGTTGTTCAATCAATAGAAACTTCAATGTTTAGTAAAATCCTTAGTAAGCAAATTAATCATTTAGAAACATCTGCTCCTAGAAAATTAATTATTAAAACTAATGAAATTTTCTAATCATGGCATTTTCAATCATTTTATTCTTAGTTTTTAGTTTTATTTTTACATATTAAATCAGTCACATAACCTTAAATGTTTAGAAATATTTACATTTACAAAAATTCATTCTTTAGAAAATTTTGCTCCCAGTAAGCTAAAATCGTTGCTATAGTTCGACTTTTCTAATCATTTCATGTGCTGTGATTTGATATTTAATTTGAAGTTTTATGTATAGAAACCTCTACACCTAGAAATTTTATTCTTTAGAAACTTCTGCACGTAGAAAGTTCATTGTTCAAACTTTTGCTAAAGTTTTAGTTTTTTTCTAGCTTTAGTAACTTTCATAACTTTAGTAACCTTAGTAACAAATAATAAGTAATACCTTTCCTTAACTAAATAGGTTAAGAAATAATAACACTTTGCTAGTATCACTATGTTATTATTTCTTAACCTATTTCGTAATCAAGATGTATCACAAAGTCACGGCTTCAACAATCAATCATATCCTTAACTAAAGATTTATGTCTTTCTAATTTTCTCACTTATCTCTTTATGAAACATTATGAAATAATATCCTAAATTTGGCTATGAGAACAAACCAAGTGGAACAATTGTTTATACATTTTTTAATATATTTAGTAACTCTAATAACTTTAATATCTTTAGTAACTTTAGTAATTTAAGTAACTTAAGTAACGTTATTTCTTGTCTTTTGTAAATTAATATATTTGCAGAAAGTTTTTAAATGTTTTACTTACCAAATTTTATTAGTTTTGTTGCATATAATTATATGCTGTTGTAACTATAGTTACTATGAGTTGCTACAATTAAGAACTACCGTGTGATTGTAATCTTTGCATTTAAAATATAATTACCGAATTTTAGTTATTTCGGTATCTCTAAACATCCTAGTAACTCTAGTAACTTTAACAATACTAAAACTATAATATCTTTACGTAACTATAGAAATATTTTCTTGGTAAAACATTATGAAATAATATTCTGTATTTAGTAAGAGTTACTACGGATTATCAGTTGTTTCAAGTGCAAACGTGATAGTTATTTAATTTTTCTATATACAGTTTCAATTATTACAAAGTTTTACTGTAATAGATTAGTAGTTCATAAAGTAAGCAATCACAAATTTGGTTGCTACAAAAAAATCCGTGTAATATTTCCATAAACTTTAATAGCTTATTCTTTGTTATTTTCATAACTTTAGTAACTTTTGCATCTTAAGTAACTTTAGTAACTTTAGCAGTAAGTCTCTTTTTCTTAGTAAATTTTAAGCCTGCGTTTTTTAAATATTTATGTTTAATTAAATAAAATACAGTAAATTAAAACTGAATTTTCTAGAATTAATCATTTTAGGCAAATTTGTTATAGAAATAAAACAAAAGCTTCCGCATACCTTTTCTGCTGCTACTTCAGAAGTAGTAATAATTATTAGAGAATTTCAGGTGCTACAAGTTGATAATTATAGATTTTTATATTTTTATGTAGTAACTCTACTAACTCTAACAACTTTAGTAACTAGTAACTCTATTATCTTAAATAACTATAATTGTTTAACGTAATAATATTATAAATTATTATGTTTATGTTATTACATTTTTAAGTAGTACTTTAATGATGTGTTTTTAATATTTGTTTCAAGTTTATACTGTTTTAAAGTTCATTGCATTTTTATAATTTTTTCATTTTTCAAAATAATTAATTCGTAAAATTTAATGTTTTTTTTTCTTTATTCGGGATCAATTGCCAAAACCTAAATGTTAAGAGAAGTTTGCAGAAAGTTTATCCTTTAGAAACAAACAGATAATTCATTTTTTAAACTGAAAATAGTCTAATCATAGCATCTATTGTCATTTGATATTAAATTTGACGTTTTTGTTTTACAGATTAATTATTTCAGAAAATGATGATTCTATTTTTTTAATTGTGGATCACTTACAGAATCCTCAATGTTTAAATAACTCTACATCCAGAAAAATCATTGTTTAAAAAATTCCGTAGTAGAATATTTCCTTTCCAATCATTGCATTTTCTGCAATTAATAATTAATTCAGAAATTTTAATGTTTTAATTTTTTATTGTGGCAATATGGAAGAGAACCGCAATATGGTTGAATAATTTATCATCTAAACCTCAATGTTTAGAAATATCTACAAGCAGAAAATTTATTCTTCAGATAATTTTGTATTATAAATATAAATTTATTCTTAAAAGATTTTCCAATTATTGCATTTATTATTTATTCAATGGAATAATTCAATCTGATAATTTTAAATTTTATTTATTGTAGATCGCACTTAGAGAAACCTCAATGTTTAGAAAAAACTACACGCAGAAATTGCATTATTTAAAAAAGTCTGTAGTTTTAAAAAAAAATTATTAGATGATTTTCGAATCATTGAAATTACGGTAATTTTTTTGTTTATATTTTTTCTGTTTAGAAAAATCAACACGTAGAAAATTCTTTCTTTAGGAAAGTCTACAGTAAAATGTTTTAGTTCTACAGAATAATTAATTCAAAAAATTCAATGATTTCAAATGTTATTCATTGTGGATCACACTTACAGAAACCTTACTTAACGTTTAGAGAAGTCTACGCGCAGAAAATTTATCCTTTAGAAAATTCTGTAGTAGAAAATGTATTATTATTTCTGTCTTTTTTGTTTTTTTTTTCTTCAGAAAAGTTTATAGTAGAAAATGTATTGTTAAAAATGTTTTAATCATTCCATTTTTTTAATTTAATAATACGAAAAGGTTTTAGTTAATTTTCTACAACAAACTAAAGGATTTTAATATATTTTATTCCATTTTTTCATTTATTGATATTCAATTTTTTCAAGTTTTAGCTACATTTTCGTATTTTAAAATTATTAGTTAATTTTCAAGAACAAACTAAAGAATTTTAATATATTTTATTCCATTTTTTATTTATTGATCTTCAATTTGAAGTTTTATTTCTATAGAAATAATTTAGAAAATGTTTTTAAATATTATTTAGTGTGAATCACATTTACAGAAACCTCAATGTTTAGAAAAGTCTACACGCAGAAAATTCATTCTCTAGAAAGTTCCGTAGAAGAAAATGTATTATTAAAAAAGATTTTTTAATAATTGCATTTTCTGTCTTTTGGTATATAGTTTGCAGTTTTAGTTCTACTTATTTTTTTATTGTGGTTCAGTTACAGACACCGCAATGTTTAGAAAATGTTTCGTTTAGAAACTGGAACTAGAAAATTCACTATTAAAACTAATTAAATTTTTCTAATCATAGCATTTTAAATGATATTATTCTTATTTTGCAGTTTTAGACTAAAAGCAATTAGAAAATTTAAGGTTTTTAGTTATTTTATTGCGAGTCACAAAAACCCTAAATGTTTAAAAATATTTGCATTTACAAAAATTCATTCGTTAGAAAATTCCGCACGTAGAAACTTCATTGTTCACACTTCGAATTTTTTAATCATTGCATTTGGCGTCGTTTACAACTTCATTTGCAATTTTTGTTTTACGAAATAACTAATTCTTAAAATAGAATGTTTTTAATTTTCTTTATTGTTGATCAGTTGCCAAAACCTAAATGTTTAAAGAAATTTACACGCAGAAAGTTCATCCTTTAGATACTCGTGCACCTAGAAAATTGTAAAGCTGAAAACAGTGAAATTATTGTATTTATTATTATTTGATATTTAATTAGTATTTTTAGTTCTTCAGAAAATAATGTTTTTATTTTATTATTGTGGATCACTTACACATTCCTGTTTGGAATATTTAGAAAACTATACATCCAGAAAATTCATTATGTAGAAAATTCTGTAGTGAAAAATTATTTTTTAAGAGATTTTCTAACATTTCATTTTCTGTAATTTATATTAAATAAATGAATTACTTACTTATTAACATATTTGCACTTCTTTCAACAAAATAATATAAAATTTATATGCTTCAAAATCCATCTGTATGATCTTTCTCTATTTCTAAAGTTTGAATAAATCATATTTTAATATGATAATTTTATTTTTACACATTACTTCGTGAATAAAAAGATAGTATAAAAAACGTTTTTCTGTTATTCTTCCCATTTATTATGGTTTTTTTACACTTGAATATTGGTGAATGTTTTAGTAAAATTATTCATTCTTAGAGTTTTTTCTACAACTGTAGATATTGATTTTACTTTATACTTGCATTATACAACTAAAAAGTCTCTCCTAAAAGGGAAAAAAGTAGTAAATAAAAGCATTAATTATATATAAATGAATTCGGACGTTCAAGAGGATATTTGCCTCCTCAGCATCATGGAAGATGAAGGGTTTGAGTGAAAGAACACTTTGTGATTGTGCTTCTTTCACCCAAAATTTGACGTGTTTTCTTGTAATTGATTAATTGTATATGTAATTTTTAAGAAAGGTATATAAATAAATGAATTGTGCTTAAAATTTGTAAACTTTTAGTTTGCAGTTTTATTTCAACTGAATAATACAATGTCTTTATGTTTTATTATGGTTTAATTACAAAAACTTCAATGTTTAGAAAAATCAACACGCAGAAAATGTATCGTTTAAAAACTTCTGCACCAAGAAAATCCATTATTAAAATGAA
The DNA here is from genome assembly GCA_963969525.1 of Ontholestes murinus. Lineage (NCBI taxonomy): Eukaryota > Metazoa > Arthropoda > Insecta > Coleoptera > Staphylinidae > Ontholestes > Ontholestes murinus. The sequence continues at coordinate 8,167,820 of OZ018393.1, forward strand.
TGAATTTGTTTTAATCATGGCATTTTAATTCATTTTATTCTTAATTTTCAGTTTTAGTTTTACAAAATAAATATATTTATAAAATGTAAAGTTTTTAGTACCCTAAATGTTTAGAAATATTTGCATTCAAAAAATTCATTTTTTAGCTACAGTACGAATTTTCTAATCATTGCATTTGCCTTCGCTTGGAACTTAATTTTTGTTTTACAAAATAATTAATTCGTAAAATTTAATGTTTTTAATTTTCTTGATTGTGGATCAGTTACCAAAACCCAAATGTTCTTTTTGTTGAAAAACCTGATATAATTTGATGGTTCCTTATAATTTTACTACTGCAATAATTTATAATAAACGTTATGAATTACATACTTTAGAATTTTCTTTTGCCTCAAGTTTGAAAAAAAATAATCTACAGTTATTAGGTTCTTAATCAATATAACAGTTGAAGGGAAAAGTTCATATTATAAAATGTTCTCCATCTCAAACCCATGAATATCTATTCCTCCATTGTTGCATATAAAGGAATTTATGTTTATTTAATTGATTTATACTTTTCTGTAATTGTAAGGCAATATTTCATAATTATTTAAGTGCTTCAAAAATTAAGATTAAACCACCTCATGGATTCAATACTTATCTTTCGACCCAAGGTCTCCAAAAATACACATAATACAATAATAAACAGAAAAATCATTTGCAAAACTGTAAACAGTCTAATCAATGCATTTATTGTGATTTGATAATAATCTGTTGACTCCTAAGGTATTTACATTTTTTAGTATACAATAAAACACTTATTAATTTGTATGTATCATATTATTCATACCAGTTATTAAGTGTTTTCATTGTAATACTTTCTGTAGTATCTTTTTATATTTTTAATGCTTGAATAAAGCATATTTTATACTTTTATAAGTCATTGTTAAATTATTATTAAACTTAATATTTAATTCATTAATTGATATTGAAAAATACATTGATATTTTTAGTTTAAGCTTTGTACAGAATACATTAGTTTAGAAATTAAATGATTTCAGCCATAACGAAAAAAATAAGAAGACAAAAAATCACAATAAAATGTTATAATATATGTAACTACTATCTTCAATTAAGATGTTTCTACGATTAATCCACAATTTTACAAAAAAAACTAATGTTTCACATAAAAATTACATTCTTTATAATTTTTTATCAGGATAAGAAATGTACGCACAAAGTGTGAATATTTAGAAAAAAATTGCATAGAAAATTCACTATTTATATATTTTACAGCAACATATAATAAATATATTATGTCTATTGAGCAAAAATAAATAATATTTAGATAATTCAATGTTTTAAAAATTATACTAGGAAAATAAAATTATTATATTATCAAATAATGTTTGTATTGAAACCACTGTGGATGTAGTTTATGTATTTTTTATAACTAGAATTTTCTAAATAATCATTGCATTTTCTGTGCCAACATTCTTCTGACTACGAATATTTATTATTTAATTTGCAGTTTTACTTTCACAAAATGATACATTCAAAAACTGTTTTATCTATTTTGTAATTTTACATCTGTCACAGAAACTTTGACGTTTAGAAAAATCTATACATAGAAAATTTTATAGAAAGAAAATGCATTCTTTACAAAATTTTAGTGTATTTTATTAACAATTTTTAACAAACAGGATGGTGGTGACCGTTAATATATGGTATTTCATTATCAAATGAAAATCGCCTTATTTTCATCCTACATTTGAACAATTTTTTTGTTTATTTAATAAAAATATAAATTAAAAGTTTACATACAAAATGAATTTTCTATATAACAAATTTATTATTTCTATTTAACAAAAAGTTAATTCTAATGATGTTAGCAAATTATTACTCTATAATCTCTGTAAAATATTGTTCAGATTGGAGTTGCTGGGTTTAAAGTTTATTTAGTTTCTAACTATTGCATTTTCTGACAATATACTTTCTAACTTAATTTACACTTGTAATTCTAATAAATAACAACAATGTTTAATTTATTTTTTTTACTCGTAGAAACATATAATTTTTTGGGAACATCCGTTTGAAGAAATTTCTATGTTTAGAAATCTCACCATATATAAAATTCATTCATTATAAAATTTGGTTAGCAATATACAAGAAATATATACGTTTAATATACATAATATTTTCTCTGAATTGATTCAATTTATTAATTACTAACGTCGTTTACTAAACTAAGCCCACTCACACTTATTATTATGTAACACAAGTTTTTATAGAGCCGATGATTACTGCGATAATAAATTTACGATACCGTTTATGCCGCATAAATCTGATAATTATGATCATAACCTCAAGAAACAATAATAAAAAAAATATAAAGAAACCTTGGTTGTAACCTTTCAACCCCCAAGAATATAGTCGTACAGTAAATTTTCACGATTTGCATTTTTCATGTTTGAACGGCATGCAAAATTTAAATGTATTATTAAACCTCGACGAGAATGATTAGAACGTTTAAACGCGGTATTAATAATGTCGTGCGTTCGACACTTTTTGAAAAGGAATTTCTTAATCGTGAAAGGTTTTTACACTAGTTAGTGTGAAAATGAAAAATATCAGAAGTAAATGAAAAATTACGAAATCTTTGGATGTGAGAATTATTTTAATCGTAGTTCACTTAAAATTTTGGGAATTATCAAGCATAGTAGATACTTTAATCATTGTATTCTTAATATAATAAAAGTAATAACAAATTGTTTACAGGTCAAACATATTTGGAGGTTTTTAATTTGGTTTACTTGAGACTTAATGCTATTTACAACACTTTAAAGCTGTGTTAGCTTTATAGTGTGATATTATAGTTTATTTTAAACAAACGTTCATCTATTTTATCCCTAGAAGCTGTACATAAAACTGATCACTTAAATTAGTTAGAATTTCGTAGAAAATTTGGAAAACAATTAAAATATAATATATCTTGTATTTGATTCTCATTTTTCACTACACTTCACTTCACTAAATAAAAATATAATTTATTAATGTTAGTTTATTATTTATGATTTTTACATGTATAATTAAACAAAACCTTTAATCCCAAATATATACACTCTACCACCACTGACACGGTTCCATTATTGAGCCACATTTAGCTTCAACCTTGTAACAATTAGCTCAGAAAAAAAGAATAAATATATAAATGTGCGGTATGCGAGCCAATAAAAAATTATTTGCACGTTGACATAGCGTAAATGTATAAGAGTGAAATAATAACGGGGTTTTGAAGGTATTTGCACGACGTTTCGGAATTGCATTTTTCATTGCTGCTGAATAATTCATGGCGTTATTGCATGCCGGATTAAATGTAACACATTCCCGCAGACGCCGCCAATGAAACGTCCACAGAGAGGGCGGTTATTATGTTATCAAACGCTGGCGGCTATTAATAAACATTAAAAATTGTCAGAACCGAAATTACGCTAATAATTTGGCACGAGAGGAGGGATGTAATTAATATTTTTATATAATTCGAAATTGCGCAGAAAATGATTAGATTTTGTTTGGATAAGAATGCAAAATAACAAACACATTTAATATTCATCTAAAAAATACAACGTATTTGTAAAATTTTTGTAAATTATAATTACCAATTAATAATTTTAATTTATACAGTTATTCAAAGAAATTAACAATTTAATTAAAAATCAAGAATATTTTTATATCTCCTATTTTTAAAATCTTATAGACCAACTTTTTTGCACACATTATTTGTAATTTCTTATTTGATTAGAATTAGTATTATAAAAAAATAAACAGAGAATGAGAAGAGAGATGTAGAAGTTAAAGGCTGAAAATTGTTATCAGGAAATTCTGTAACGTGAAAAGTGTGTACAGTGCTGCCCTCTTTATATCAGTAGACGAAGTTCTTAATACATCCTTTCAGCACGACAATTGGTGTGTTGCGTGTTCTCATTCATGCCACTGGCGTCGATATTCAGAAGAATTAAACGTCCTTTATTTATCATAATTTTACGCAGTATAAAGTGTTTAGAATGTGTTTGTATTTAATATATGAATATATATATTTAGAGCGTAATTTCCTTGAATAATTATATAAAATTAAAACTGATTTAATTGATTAACTAAGACTTGATGCATAGTGAAATTCAATACAATGCATATTAGCAAATGCCAAATGTTAGATGTTATATGACAAATTTTAAATGGCAGTTGGCAAACATCTGATTACATTCGACAGATGATACATTATGCCTTAATTAACTGTTTACAAATATGAAGAGCAAAAAGTAAAAATAAATAACAAAGAAAAGTGATAATAGATGACAGATGGCAAATAACAATTGATAGATAACAAATGACAAATGACATATGTCAGATGATAGATGATAGTTGACAGATGGATAGTGATGGATTACTGATGAAAAGCAATTAAAGAAAACAGTAAAGAGGAGTGATCAAATGCCAAATTAAGTTAAAAAATTAGGAATTATTGATTGCGCATCATGAAAAATAATAGTAAACCTAATCAAAAAGCAAAAAGAAAATTCACATTAAAAGAGAGATGACTGATGTATGTCAGATGACAGATGACGGAACACTGATTACAAATAAAAGATTACAGATTATTTAAAAAAAGATAATGTAGAGAGAAACAAATTAAAACAAATGGCAATGGAATATTAATGTTGTTTAACATATTTTAATATATTCGGCACATAAATACTAAATTACAAATAATCGATTAAAAATATGATGAGCCAAAAATAAAAATAAATATCACAGAATAGTGTTAATGGATGATAGATGATGGATGGCGTATGGCATATGACAAATTACAGGTCACAGTTGACATACAATTGACAGACGACAGATGGCAGATGACAAATGACAGATCACAGATGACAGATGGCTGGTGTTGCATGACTGATGAAATTTCAGAGAAAATGATTAAATGCCAAATAGATGATGGATGCCAGATAGATATGACAGGTGACAGATGACAGATGATAGTTGATAGAAGATAGATGATAGTTGACAGAAGACAAATGACAAATGGCAAATAGCATATGACAGATGATAGTTGACAAAAGACAGATGGTAAATGGCAGATAGCATATGACAGTTAACAGATGACAGGTGACAGATCACAATTGATAGATAATAGATGGCTGGTAATGGATGACTATTGAAAGAAAAAAAAACAGTAAGAAAAGTGATTAAATTCCAAATTAAGTTAACAAATAACGAATCATATGATGAGTAAAAAATAAAAACAAATAGCAAAGAGAAGCGATAATAGATGATAGATGACAGATGATAGTTGACAGAAAACAGATGATAGTTCATATGAGACAGATAACAGATAGCACATGACAGTTGACAGGTGACAAATGACAGATAGCAGATGACAGTTGACAGATGACAGAGCACAGATGATAGATGACAGATGCTGGTAACGGATGATAACAATACAAAACAGTAAGAAAAGTGATTAAAGCCAAATTAAGTTAACATATATTTTATGATAGATGGCATATGAGATATATCAGATAAATGAAAAATGTCAGATAAAATCCAAGAAAAATAATTACTGAGTAAATGTTGTGACAAATAATAATAAGAAATACGCAGAAATAAAGAAGTGATCGATTGTGATTCACTAATTATAAATGATAGATGATAGATGCCAGTTGACAGTAAAGTTATGCACGAAGCAAAAATATAATAATAAAGAAAGGAAAGGATTTACTTTTAATATAATTAACTGACAAAAAAATAACAAGTGATAGCTGGCTGATAATGATGACCAATGACAGGTAAAGAGTTAACAGATGAAAGATATAATAGATGACAGATTAGGTACTATCGATAACTTATGAGGAAGCTTATGACAGATGTCAAATGACGATGACCGATTATTGATTACTAATGACAAATAATATTTAAATTATGCGCAGAGCAAATAAAACGAGAACAGAAATAGATAAATTTTTAATTTTAATTAACCGACAAACAATGATAAGTGACAGCTGACAGTTGGGAGATGGCAAATAGCAGATACGAGTTAACAGATAAAAGATAATATTATATACTATGCGTAGAGATGAAACAGGAGAACAGAAGATAGATTACAGAAACAGATAAATATATGACAAAAAATGATAATTGACAGTTGAAAGATGACAGTTGATAGATGATAGTTGATAGATGATAGAGTATATATAATAAATAATACATAATAGATGACAGATAGCAGATGGTAGATTAAACATGTCAGATGGTTAGTAATAGATGACTAATGAAACAAATAAATTAAAAATAAGCAGTGAAGAAAAATGAATACATGTTAGATTAAGTTAAGAAGTGACGAATCATTGATTCCAAAGGACAAATTATAGATGGCTAATGACAAATTATATTAAAAATATTCGTTGAGAAAAAAAGGAAACAAGACATGGCAGTTAAAGAATATTTGTTTTACAATAATAGATAATAGATAAGGAAGAAAATTAAATCACAAAAACAGCTGACAGATGACAGATGTTAAAAAACAATTTACAAATTACCATGCTGATAATTAATAGAAATATACAAGATGAATTTTTTTAAATGTTCTCTATGGGATTTGGAAACTATAAGAGATAGAGAAACAGTTAAATGGGGAAAGAAGTGTAGATTTACGAGACGAATAAAATTCTACTTTCAAAGTTTTCAAAAAAGTCAAGGGCAACTAGATATTTTGAAAAAAGAATATAGTGTCAATTTTTTCAAATCAATATATATCGGTTATTATAACAGATAGAAAAAAACTGTCCAAGACACAGTTTAAGATAATTTTATGCAGATTAATAAAAAAATAATCACAAAATTTTATCGCCATTATTTTCCGAGATATTACGCAAACTTACATTTATTTAAATGGAAACCATAGTTGGTTATGAGCTCACTCAAAAGATTTTTTTTTCTCTTTAATCCAATATGACATATGACATAGTTATTTCTAAAAACAAGTGAGTTATAGTCATTTTAAATTTTATTATAAACAAAAAATGGATAGCCATAAGAAAGATGAAAATAAAACAATTGCAGCGGTTTATAATAATAACAATATTGTAATTATTAGTTTTACAATGTTAAACAAAAAATCAGTAATAGCAGTGACAACAAGAAAGTACATAGCTAAAAAAATTTAAAATGACAACGAATATTACATGACAGATTAAGACGATCGATCAATGTCCACCAATAATTGGTGTCAGATGAAAATTGATTAATGATTAATAATAGTATAATTTGCAAAGTGCAATAAAATTAACAACGAATTTTCTGCAAAATGGTCGCTCGTGATGTTGTGGTTGTAGGGTAGGATAGTGGACACAATAAAAGATGATACATAAATAAAGATCAAAATCTAAACGACAAAGAAAAATCAATAACAGATAACAAAAAAAAATAATTACAAATCACGGAATACGTTCTACTGACGGCTAATAAAAATATATAGAGAGTAGAAAATTAATACAAACAATGAAATCAATGTTTTATGATAGATGAAAGTTGGCGTATGAGATATATATGATATAAATGAAAGATGATAGATGTTGTGATTAATAATAATAATAAATACGCACCGATAAAGAAGAGATAGATTGTGGATCACTAATAATAAATGACAGATGGTAGATGTCTGATGAAAATAAAGTAACAGATGAACTATATAATAAATGACAGATGTCGAATACCGATGACAGATGATAGATTACTGGTGACAAATAATATTCAAATTATTTGTAGAGCTATAAATAGGAGAGTAGAAGATATATTTCAGGAAGAGATTAAAATACCATAACAGAAGATAGATTACAGAAATAGATGAATTTTTAATTAAAAATGTATCACAAACAATGATAAGTGACCGCTGAAAGTTGGAAGATGACAAATAGCAGATGAGAGTTAACAGGTGGAAGATAATATACGTATATAATAGATGACAGATGAAGTACTATAGATAACTTATGAGAGAGCTTATGACATATGTCATATATCGTTAAAAGATGATAGATTACCAATGACAAATATTATTCAAATTATGCGTAGAGCTAAAACAGGAGAACAGAAACAGATAAATTTTTAGTTATAAATATATGACAAAAAATGATAATTGATAGTTGACAGATGAAAGATGACAGGTGACAGATGACAGATTATATATGATAAATAATACATGGCAGATGACAGATAGCAAATAGTATATTAAACATGTCAGATGACTAATGTAACAAACAACTTAAAAACTAAACAGTAAAGAAAAATGAAAACATTGAAATTGACAAATAACAAATCATTGATTCTAAGTGACGCATTATAGATACCAACAAAAAAATTATAGATTGTGGATCACTAATTACTAATTATAAATAACAGATGACAGATGACATTATGCACAAAGCAAATTTATAATAATAAACAAAGAAAAATTATTGATGTTTAATACATTTCATTGATAACATTAGAATGCAGATTACAATTGTGATGAGCAAAAAGTAAAAATAAACAACAAAGAAATGTGGTGACAAATACATATAACAGTTTAAAGATAACGATTTATTTATTACGAATAGATGATTATAGATGATAAATTATTGATGATAAATAATATTTAAATTATGTGTGGAATAAAAAAGTATAGAACAGAAAATTGATTACAGATGACAGATAACGAAGTGACAGCTGACAGATGACAATCGGTAGATGCATTTAATGCGATTTAAGTCATGTGACAGCAACTAATAGTTATGTAATTCAATACCTGATGGTACTTTAGTACGAGGAGTAGTTGTTTTAACTATTACTCATTCATGCTTATATATTTTTTGTAACATAACGGTGCAGTAGAATTCAGATAAATTGTTATTAATTTTCTCATTTAAATTTTTAATACTATGTATGTGATAGATGAAGTACTTCAGATAACTCATGAAAGAGCTTATGACAGATAATATTTAAATCATGAATAAAGCCTAAAAATGAGGAAAGAAAATAGATTACAAATGATAGATGCATGTTTAATTATAAATGGCACAAAATGTCAAGTGACAGATGACAAATGACAGATAAGAGTCGACAGACGGGAGATAATATATGGAAACAAAGATACTACAAATACCTTAGGAGAGAGCTTATGACAAATGCCGATGATAGATTACTGATGACAAATAATATTAAAATTATGTATAGAGCAAAAACCGAGGACAGAAGATAAATTACAGATAACAGTTGAATGTTTAATTATAAATGACACAAAAATGACATGTGGCAGATGAGATACTACAGATGCCTTAGAAGTGAGTTTATGACAGATGACAAATGCCGATGATAGATTATAGATTACTGATGACTAATAATATTCAAATTATGTCTAGAGCAAAAAAACGATGACAGATGATAGTAAATAATAAATGACACAACTGACATGTGACAGATAACAAATGGCAGATGACAGTTAACAGATCGAAGACAATGTATATATAATGGTTTACAAATAAGGCACCATAGATAACTTATGAAATAGCTTATGACAGAGGACAAATGCCGATGACTGATGACAAATAATATTTAAAATATGTGTAGAGCAAGAAAGCACAGAAGATAGATGACAGAAACGGATAAATTTTTAAATATAAATATATGGCAAAAACGACCAGTAACACCGTCAGCTGTAAACAAATAACAAATGCAAGCTGACAGATGAAAGATAATATATTTAATAGATTACAGATGAGGTACCTTAGATAACTTAGAGAGCTTAAAGCAGATGATATTTATCAATGATAGATGATAGATTACTAATGACAAATAATATTCAAATTATACGTAGAACTAAAACAATCGAGAATAGAAGATAGATTACAGAAACAGATACATTTTTAATTTTAAATATATAACAAAAAAATGATAATTGACAACTGAAAAATGGGAGATGCGAATTGACAGATGACAAATAAAATATATAATAGGTGACAGATGAGGTACTACAGATAACTCGTGAGAGAGCTTATGACAGATGACAAAGGCCGATAATAGATGATAGATTACTGATGACATATAATATTCAAAGTATGTATAGAGCAAGAAATCACAGAAACAGATGTATTTTTAATTATAAATGGAAAAAATGACAGGTGAGAGATGACAGTTAACAATCGAGAGATGACGAATGGCAAAAATTTTAGTTGACAGATGTAAGATAAAAATTTTATCGTATGTTTACGTATGTTGTTTTGTAATAAATATGTTTTCATGTGTATTTTTTAAAGAAACAAGACCAAAGGTTTGAATAAATAAATAAATGACAGATGAGGTACTACAGATGAGACAGTTTATGACAGATGACAAATACCGATGATATAATATATTACTAATGAAACAGATGAATGTTTAAATTCATAATGGTTGTGACTGTTACTAGGTGGTAATCCATATTTAAACACATAGTAAGTGTTTCAATATGTGTTTAGATGAATGTTTAATTATAGATGACAAAAAATGACACTTGATAGATGAGAGTTGACAGTTAACAGATGACAAATAGCAGATATGAGTTGTCAGATGAAAGATAGTATATATAATAGATGACAGGTGACGTACTACAGATAATTCATGAGAGAGAGCTTATGACAGATGATAAATTATTAATGATAGATTACTGATGACAAATAATATTTAAATTTGGTATAGAGCCAAAAAACAAGAACAAAAGATATATTACAGATGACACTTGTATTTATAATTATAAATGACAAAAAAATAACAAGTGGTAGATGACAGTTGATAAATGGCAGAAAGAAAATATATAATAGATGACAAATGAGGTCCTACATATAATTTATAAGAGAGCCAGTGACGAGCTATATATAAAGAATAATAGATGACCCATGATAAATGCCTTTTTTATACAATAAGAAGCATTAATTAATATATTCGGTTGTTTCTAAATGAAAAGTTGAATAACCTAATTAATTCTTTGTTAATTTAACTAAACTTTTAAATCATCATATTATCATAATAATTGTAATAGATACAAAGCAAAAAATAACACTAAAGAAACATTTAGAGAAAGAGATCACATATAATAGATGACAGATGAGAGATTTTAAGTGAAAAATAACATGTCCCTGATGACAGATAGTTGATAACAGGTGACTAGTAAATAACTTATGATAGATGATCACTTGTAAAGACAGATGACAGCTAATAGATGACAAGAAGAACTGAATTTTCTCGAGAAAAAAAAGTTTCTATTTCTTCACACTTCTTGAATAATAATAGAAATAGTGAAAATATACAACAAAAATATAATAGTTGATGACAGATGATAGATGACAGGTGACAGATGTTTGTTTATAAAAAAAATAATTGAGTTGCACAAGATGGCAGATTACTGATGCCTGTTGATGGATCTAAGAGGGCAAATAAATATCTTTGATTTACAATAATATTTTGTATAATATTATTTATAAACACGAAGCAAAAGTAAAATTTAACGCCAAAGAAAAGGAAAATAAGAGATAATAGATGGCATATGAACGATTTGAAATAACAGGTTACTTACGACAGACGATAGAAAACAAATGACTAGTAAATAAGCTATGGCAGATGACAGATGACTTGTGATAGACTGATGGCAGATAATAGATGAAAAGAGGAATCGATATACTAATAGTTGATGACAGATAACGGATATTTGTTTATAAAAAATAATTGAGATACACAAGATGAAGGATTACTGTTTCGATCAATTGACAGATAAATATCTTAATCTATTTTTTGTTTAATTTACTTAAATCTTTTTTTGTCAAATATGTAGTGTAATAAAATTTATAAACACTAAGCAAAAATAAATATAAGCATAGAAGAAAAAGAAAAAATGGATCACACATAATAGATGAAAAATGACAGACACTAAAAACCAAAAACAGGACACTGATGACAAATGATAGATAACCGATGATTAGTAAATAACCAATAACAGAAGGCAGATGACTCTTAAAAGTTAGATAAGGAGATGAAAAGTGTAACTAAAATTTCTTGGTAGAAAGAAAGAAGCTTATATTTCGTAACACTTTTAAAATAATAGTAGAAATAGTGAAATAATTAAATAAATGATGATAGTTGATAGGTGACAGGTGATAAAGATAGATAACAAGTAATAGATGAAAAGTGTAATAGAAATTTCTCGAGAGAAAAAGAATAAGAAGCTATTATTTCGTTACAGTTCTCAAATAATAATAAAAGTAATTAAACAATTAAGTAAATGATGACAGATGTATGTATAACAGTTGAAATATTCAAGATGGCAGATTACTGATGACAAATGGTGGATATAAAATGATAGATGTCAAAACTAAGATGGAAAATGGAGGATTAATTATGACAGAAGACAGATGATAGATGACACGCAAAAGATGGCCAGTAGTATGTGACAGATGGTAAATAACATACGATACAATTTTTAAATGAATAAGTAATTGTAGAGGCTTTCACTTCGTGATCCATTTTGATAATGCAAAATAAATAAAACAATTAACTTTGTTGGTATCACTTTTTATGAGTGTAATACCAACAAAGTTAATTGATTTATTTATTTTGAATTTTTAAATGAATTAATTAAGTAACATGCCAACAAATTAAGATACGACACGTTGGTGATGGAGACACCAACTAACGATTATAAAAGAAAAGCATAGTTTCTGAAAATTGTTTATAATTATTATATAATAAGTCCATCAATGTTTTGAATCAAATCAGTTACAAATTGATCAAAAATAAGAATTGGCATATGAGATTGTAGATTACAGATGATGTTTGATTGACGACAGATGGCAAATGGTATATCTTGTATTTATTTTTCATTAATCACATATCGTTATCACACAAATGATGCTTTATGGAAAAATTGTCAGAATGCAAATTAAAGAGGACTAGTTCCAAATGACAAGTGATTTTTGACAGGTGGCAGAATCTTATTAGTGTACTATCATTAAAATAATTCACGTGTGATTTGTTGATTGCGAAATATGCTGATGTTGATGCAAATATTTGTTCTCGTTTCTAAAGACGTGAAATGTGTTAATCCTATTGATTTTTCATACTTTCGTGACCTTAGCTCAGATTTATCGCTGCCGCCTACATATTGTATACACATGTTAATAGTTAATACTTCCCCGCCTTCCTCCACCAATTAAAATCTACATTTGTTGTTAACAAATATAAATATATTAAAATGATAAAATTAAAATACTGCACTAGAAAATCACTATTTTATTTACATACTTGATATATTAATTTTATAAATATACATGTGGTCCCGTTAATATGGATAAATGGCTGCCTATTTTGGGATTAAAAAAGATTTAACACAAATTATTAAGAATTAGTCTTTAAAGTTCCAAAAAAATATTATTAATTTTATTTATTTATAACAACTAAATTAGATACCATCCTAAATAATCTTATAGTACAACTAAAAGAAAATAGAAAAATTGTCGTGACTGAATGGTTTACACCTAAGTCAAAATAAAAAACAACTGAATATATAATTCGATCTATCTGACTGAAATTTATTAATGAGGATAATTATAATATAACAACTTATTTCAGTAAATATGGCCATTAATTAACAGAATTATAAGAATACAGTATTACCACAACATAAAATATCGTTTTATTAGCGAGTGTGAATTTTAAAATAACTAAAGTAAGATTAATTTATCATTATTATTATTGTTAATAATTTATTTCTCGATTTGCATTATTATTATTACTGTTTAAATATTTGTCTCATTAACCCACATACACCCATATCGTGTCGTACCCTAAACAATTACGGTTATAAATGGCGGCGAAGGACGAATATATAAAAAAAAAGCGCTTAAATTGTTTCAAAATACGAGGCGTATCTGAAAATTGAGGCTACGTGTGTTCAACACATGTTTGCTTTAATTAATACACGCGAAAAACGCTAATTTATTCCCGCCCGTTTCACATCGAGAACAATAAAATCTTTAATTACGATCAACGTTAGAATTAATTGCTTCGATGTTTGCTTAATCCGTCAGAAAGAAAATTCATTCTACATATTTTCATAAATCATAAAATTACTGTGAAGAATTATATGTTTAATAAAAATAACTTCACAGAATTAATCTATTTTTTAAAAGAATTTTAAAATACAGATTAAGTTAAAGAAAATTTGAGTAAACGACAAAAGTCTGGTACGTTTTTCACTTACAAACTTGTGTCGTTTACTCATATCAACATTTTCACGTACTCGAACAACCCAATTAATAAAGAAAATTTAATAACAAATAATTTAAAAATATGTTAATTAAGAGTACTAAATTAAATGAAAATTTAATACTAAATTCTGGCTCAATCAAAGCTGATGAAGGTACAAATAAATCTTTGGATAACTTGAAAATCAAAACAAACTCTGACATAATAAATTTAAAAAAAAAAATATTATTTGCTAGAGTACTTTAAGCAATCGTATTTTTCTTTTAAATTGTTGATTTTTTTCTTAATACTGTACATTAAATAATAGTTTACTTTCAAGCATTTTAATTATTTTATCATAAAATAAAGTTGATTAAAAGTAATTAATTATGGTAATTATATTTACGTCATCGTTTGCAGTAGATTTAATGTTGATTAAGGTAATAGGAATTATGATTTAAGTGTATTGATGAGTCAGCTTTAAACTAGTTTTGTATGTGGTGCGAGGGGCGGTGCCGTGCGGCTTTATGAATTAATGAAGTTTTTCATCGTTTCAGGCGTCCGTGGCTCCCTCGCGCTCGAGCAGTCGCATGCAACAGTATGAAGACGTCGGTAACGAAGAGGACGCGCGCAACGGCGGCGCCGGCGACGCCGGAGTGAACGGCGTCGGCGAGGCCGACCACCACCACCACCAACAACAGCAGCAGCACCACGCAGCGCCCCGTACCGACAAAACGATGAACTCGATGCTCAGTGCAGCGGCGACGGCCGGCGACAACGCCGCCCACAACAAGAGCACAGAGACAGACGACGACGAGGAGGACGAGGAGGAGGATTACGAAGAGGCGACGCGCGTCACGCTCGCCCCGAACGGCGGGGGCTACTGGCGCCAGGGGGCGGCCAGCAGGCCCACCAGTCCCGGCGCCGCCACCATGGCCGACAACGCCAGCGAGGCCTCGTCCATGATGCCCCCGCCGCCGCGGTCCAAGAGCCGCGTGGAGCTCACCACCAGCAGGTACAGCAACCTGTCGTACTGGCGGGCCAGACGCGTGCTTTTTTACAAGAACGGCGACCCGTTCTTCCCCGGCATCGAGTTCCGGTTCAAGCCCGGCAGGGATATCGGATCCTTGGAGACGCTGCTCGACAAGCTCTCGTTACGCATGGACCTGCCACGTGGTGCCCGCTACATCTTCTCCATGGACGGCGACAGGAAGTTTCGCCTCGACGAGCTAGAAGATGGCGCCTCCTACGTGGTTTCGTCCTACAAGACGTTTAAGGTAAGTCGCACCGAAAACAGTGCCTAGTTTTAAGGTTAGAAACACGGTTGACACACTGATCCACTTCTTAATCGTCGTGACCTTGAAAATTTAATTCCTTCAAATTTAGTTAACCTTGATAAGTAAATTAAAAATAATGATTAAACAATAATTATAATAAATTTCGAATAAAAATCAAACGCTAATTTTGATGAATATAAAAATATACACAAATTAAAATAAGAAAATCTATTTTATTGCTTCAATTCAAATTTTACAGATGAAATTATAATCATAATGAAACAAGAATAATATTATCGTTTAAAAAAATTAAAACTTGTAATTTAATTTAATTATTTATTAGTAAAAACGCATTCTTAAAAAAATAAATCTTATTAAAACGATTTGATTTTACTTGAGCGCAAATAACTATTAATTAATAAATTTATAACAATGGAAAGTTACACAAAATTAGCCTAAATACAAATTTAAAACACATATTGAAACACTTACTATGTTTTTACTACAAATATTTATTGTTATATGTTTTCGGGGTTTACATATATACAAAAATTTTAAATTAAACTATTTCTACTTATCTAGTGTGTTATGTTTATCCAGTTCCCTATTAAATGCCTGTTTACTTGAATGAAATAAATTGAACTATGGGTTTATATTAAATTCATTTGGTGATCTGAGCATTCTACTTAGTGAGTTATTTATGTAAAAAAAATAATTAAACGAATTCATCAAAAATAAATTATTATTTCTTGATTGAAAGTAATTCGAATTCGAAAACGTTAATGTCAGATAATAAGGAAGGACAGATAATATAATAATTTTGTACAACATAAGTTTCCATTAAAATTTTAAGATATTTTAACAAAGGTATCCAAAATGTTTTGTTATAATTTAAGTATGATAATATAAATCAGCTAAATGGGATGAAAATATATTTAAAAAATGAATATAATTATTTTATGTGCTTTTAAACAAAATTGTTGCTAAATTTGAAATTTTTTTTTTTTACTTAAAGTTAATACTTGTTGCACTACACTCTTGATTTAAACAGATATTAATATTAAGTGAAGAGTAACACCTGTTTTGTTTCATATTTTTTTATTTTCACGTGGTTCGGTTCTCGCAGACCATTATCAAAGTTAAAAACTGAATTATTTTACTTGACAAACACATATAATGTTTTGTAAATTAGAAGATGTGATAGTATTTGTCAATTGTCACTCTTTATAAACAGTTTTAAACAAACCAGGATGTCCTTGAAGCGACTAGAGTGTTACTGCAAAATTTGCCAAAAGCCAATCTTATAGCTTAAATTTATATTTATATGTAGGGTGGGTGGGTGTCCACTATCCAGCTCTACAATTTCTTTATTATAAGCACATATTCTACAATTCAAAAATAAATGCAATAAATGCAAATGAAAATATTTTAGTAATTAATCTTATTCAAAGCTGTAACATTTGTTTTACATATTGGAGGTTGAGATAGTAGCCCTCCTACCTACTATTATAAGTTATTTTATTTAACATAGCATTTTTACTGTTATAATTGTTTAAAAACACTAAAGGCAATGTTTTAGCTTAAAATTGTATATATATATATATATATATATATATATATATATATATATATATGTAAGGTGGGTGGCTACTAGCCCACCTTCCAATTTTTAAATGTTTAAATAATTATTCGTTTAAGTTTAAACCTATGTTTTACAGATTATAGGATATGATAATGTACACCCACCCACCCTATATACTGTAACTAGCTAGTATTGGACTTTTTGCCTAAAATATTAATGTTAATTAATATATCAATGTTTAGAAAATTGTATTTTTCAAAGTTATAACTTTCAGAAATTTAAATCCAGGAAAACTTAATTTATTTCAAAAACTAAATTGTATCTTTTGAAATCTAAAGAACAATCTCTATATATTTAGAAAATTAAACTCATTTTTCAAAAAATTGAAGGATTAACATATAGACTATGAAGTACGCTGGCTGGCTTAGTATGTAGATTATTGGTATAAGCCAAAAGTACGCTAGATTAGTATTTAAAATATGAGGAAAGATCAATAATACGCTAGATAATATTATTCATAACCTTATTAAACAAATATAAAAATTAGCTAGTCTAGGTTAAAAGTAAAACTTAAGTCTATTGAGGATAGTGCTAAAAAAAATTGAGATTACGCTAGATTAATAAAACTGGGAAAATATATTTTAGATTTTAATACATAAAATATGCTATCCTTATGGAGATAAGTCAGAAGTGCACTACTTCAAGTTTAAAATACCGGAATTATCTTCAACATCTGTTAATCGTTTGTACTATCATATTGCTTTATTTTTTAATAATTTATAACACTTTTATTTTCAAATCTGTACACATTAATCTCTTTCCAACTTAATTTAAACAAAAATTACATTTGTATTATACAATATATTTGCATTATATTTTTACTACTAGGCTGGAAAACAAATAAATAAACAAATAATAACTACTCTACAAAATGCAGACTAAAAATATAACAAACAAAGCTACAAAATAAAAGATTAATAGAAAAAATAGAAATAAAGCGCTACTGCCACAAGATTAAGATGAAATTCAACTAAAAGACAAGAAAATCATTCGAATAACAGAAAAATAAAAGAAAAGAACAAAAACTGTCGAATAAATTGTAGATAAAATATTAAAATCAAATTTAATTTTTTTCTCTTTACTTTTTAAAATACTCGAAATAAATGACACTCTTTGTTAAAATTTCAATTATCGCGAAATGGTAATTTAAAATGTATATCATATATTTTATTGTAGTTAATTGCTATTAACTTTTTATTTTCTTTTTTGTTTGATTGGTTTTAGCAACAAGGTCATCAACGATTAGCAATTACAGTTATCATATATGTGTAGGGTGGGTGGGTGACCTCTATCCTACCCTCCAATCAATGAAACATAAAGGTTTTAATTAAAAGTTGTAAAATATAAATAAACCCAAAATAATTGCAATTTTTAGAGATTAATTCATACAAATTTTTCAAATAATTAGGGATGATGTTTTACTGAGAATTGGGTGGAATAGAGGTACTGTTCGTCTCGCTGTTTGGAGTAAAATTAATTACAAAACTTTTTGAATAAAAAAGATATTCAAAAGGTAACATTTTTGAGTGAGGAAATTAATACAAATTTTATGCATAATGGATGGGCAGACTGTAAATCTAAATTAGATAAGATTTGCTATAGAAAGTCATTTATATTTAAATTTAAATTTTGATTTTGTTTTATTTTTTATTTCATAAAGGATTTGATTGTTTTTAGTAGCAAAATCAACAACAATTAGCAGTTAAAGTTATCATGTATATGTAGGGTGGGTGGGTTGCCTCTATCCCACCCTTCAATCAGTAAAACAGCGAGGGTTTTAATTGAAATTTGTAGAATATCAAACACAAAGTAATTGCAATTCTTAGAGATTTATTCATACAAATTTATTAAATAATTTTAGATGATGTTTTACTGATTGGAGAGTGGGATAGAGGCCGCCCACCCACCCTACATATACATAGAAATTTAAATTACTTATAGTCTTGCGGTTTGGAGTAAAATTAATTACATAACTTTTTGGAAAAAAAGGAATCCAAAAGGCCTAATATTTGAGTGAGGAAATTAATAAAACTTTTTAGCATGATGGGTGGGCAGACTCTGAATTTAAATTAGATAAGATTACCTATAGAAAGTCAGTTATATATAATCTTAAATTTTGATTTTATTTTATTTTTTATTACATAAAGGGTTTGATTGTTTCAGCAGCAAAATCATCAATTTTCAAAAATCAATTTATGTCATCAGTTAATGATGAAATTGTTAAATTAAAAGAAGTTGAATATAAATCTTTAAAATAAAACAATATTTTAAAAACAACAGTGGAATTAATTTCTGAAATTGAAGATCGTAGAAATCGATAAAAAAATATTATACAATAAAAATACTTATAGTTTGTCTGTTTAGCTGGATTTAATCTTTGCTGATTGTGATTAAGTGATTGTTTGAAATATCCTCATATCAATACCTTTTACGATTGAAAATATAGATAATGTTGCAATTGAAGTAAATATATGTAAAAACAATACAACTGTCATTATATGTGTTTATATACCACCTCAAACTGCACTTGACACTTATAATTTATTATTCAATATGATTGATTAATTTATTTTGGGTGATTTCAACTTAACCAACTACATTCAATTTGTCTCCAGTTTATAATGGCACTTCACTGTACTACCACTTTTAAATTTTATTTCGTTTAATAATTTAAAGCAACATAATTTTATAAGAAACTACCATAATAGAATTTTAGATTTAGTTTTAACGTCTTATGAATATTGTACTGTTGAAAAATCAGAATGGCTTTAGTTAATGAAAATCGACTTCATCCGCCCTGCTCATAAATGTTGCGGCGACACGAAAGTATGGTTTTTACAATTTTAAAAAGCTTATCTTCAACTCTTTTATGAAACTATATCTCAAATAGAATGTCAGTCATGTGATGTACAAGAATATTGCAACTTATTTTAGAAAAAGATATATAATATCCTGGATATATATGTTCCAAAGCGCACACTCAAACATAATACAAAGCAATATCCTCCATGGTTTAATGCGAAAATGATTCAATTAATTAAACTAAAGAATAAACTATTTAAACGTATTAAAATGTATTAAAATCCTTTAGTTCGTTGTAGAAAATTAAATAATAAATTTAAAAATACGAAAACATTTCGTGAATCTACAACAATGAGTCTTACTAAGACTACAAAACAAATTAATTTGAAACAACTACTTTTCTAGCTAATACTTCGACAGACATTGAATAATACAAATTAATTTGCGTGTTACAAATAGTACAACTATTAAAGCAACACTAATTTGAATGAAATTATTTCTGTTGAATAAACTAATAAATGATAAAATGTACTTTAGATTGTTTAAATGTAACTATAACATAAAAAATTATGAAAAATGAATTTTAAACTGATTTTATTAAATTAAATTAGCAAAAGCAATTAAAAATCTAAAGTACATTTTAGCATTTATTAGTTTATTCAACAGAAATAATTTCATTCAAATTAGTGTTGCCAAAACACGTACGAAATAAAAAAGACCAAACCAAAAAATTAATGAAAAGAAGCCTATAAATTAAAAACTAAAACTAAAAGTATTGAAAAAAAACATAGGGCACTTGAGAAATATAAAAAAAGATATACGAAAGACCAATAAAAGTAGAAAACAAATTGTTAACGTTGGAGGCTTCTACTTCTACTTATACATTATTCTTCACAAATAAAAAACTTTCTTTGTATAACACTGACTTTATTAAATGACTATAGTTTCGGCTTTTAGCTTGTCATTAAAAAACTATACTTCTAGTTTGATATTTATTGACAAGCTAAAATTGTCGAAACAATAGTCACTTAATAAAGTCAGTGTTATACAAACAAAGTTAAAAAGTTTTTTATTTGTAAAAAACAAATGTATAGAGACAATTTAATTGGCGTTAAAACAAGTCTGACAAATAAATTAAGACAAACAAGTGACAAATAAAATATCTTTAATACTAATGAAATGTAGAGAAATCATCGATAAAAATAGACACAACAAGAAAAATGAGCGAGAAAACTTCATTTATTTGGAAAAAACTTAATCTACCCTCACCTTAAAAAAAATTAAAAAAACATTATTTATTTATTACATCTTTTCACTTCTTTCTAACAAACAAAATATCCCAAAATATTACAAAATAAGAAATTATACTCAAAGATTTGGGCGGTGTTCACTTCTTCGAAAGATTTTCCACTCAAACCCAATCATGCATCATGAATGCTGCTTCAAAATATTATCCCACCCTCCAATCGATTTAATATAAATAAGAGTGTGTCGTCAATTTTTTTTTGTTTACTTCGTAAATTCTAATAAAAGTTATAAATTAATTTTATCAAACCCTTGCTAATTTTTAAATGATTGGAGGGAGTGATAGTGGCCACCCACCCACCCTACATATACAAAACTCTTTATACTTAAACTATGCTGCCCGCATTTGTTTAACAACAGTCGCAACTCTTTATATTTCCTTTAATTTAAAAACTAAAAATAATATAATAATAATTTATATTCAATGTTGTTTGGGTAATTATTGGTATTACTATAACTCCTTTGATTATAAACCACAAACCATTTACCAATTCTACTTTTAATATTTTATGCTCAGAGTTATATTTTGTTGATAATATCGCGACTAAAAAAACAGTAAACAGTTTTACAAATAAGAAAAAATTGAATTATAAAAGCACACCTAAAAATTAAATTTACTAATAAAAGAGAAACAGGTTAAAATAATGTTTTTCTTAAAAATTAATAATTGAAAATGTGAGCTGAAAAAACACAAGAAAATTTCAGTTTAAAGCAGTTGAAATATAAAAAAAAACAATTAAATTTTATTAGAAACAACAATTGTAAACTTAACAAAAATATAACAGTGACAAAAATCCAAGTAGGAAAAAATGTTTTAAAAAAGCAAAACTAAAAATTGAATTTTAAAAATTGAAATTTACTAAAGGTTAAAATAATTATTTCTTTAAAAATTGTTAAAGAAAATAAACAATTGAAAATACGCTAAACAAATGGCACTTTTAAGAAAATTACAGTTAATAACAGTTGAATTTAAAAAAAGAAAACAATTGAATTGTATTCTAAAGAGATGAACACTTTCAAAAGAAGGAGACGATTGAAATTTTGTCAAAATACAACTCAAACTTTCCTAAGAAACATTTTTAAACCTACTTTATAAAACTAGTTAAAATTTGCTTAATTAAATTACAAAGAAAAATTTCTCAAATAAGAAAAAATTGAGTCAAAAAGCAAAGCTAATATTAAAGAAAAAAAAATTGTTAATAAAATAATGTTAAATCCATTTTTTCCTTAATAAAACATTTCAATTTTACTAAAGCCAAATAAAAACAATTGGAAATCAGCTTACGAACGACATTTACTAAGAAAATGACAGTTAAAAACAGTTGAAATAAAAAAAACAATAGAATTTTATTTGACTTGTGAACTTTCTAAAAATACACATTAGTTTAATGCTTAAAACAGTAGAAGGAATTTAGTAAAATAAAATAAATTAAATTTTCTAATTTTTAATAATAATAAACATCTTTATTTAAACAAAAAAGAAAATAATTTACATTTGGTTAACAATAAGACAATGATATTATACAATAATTTATTTTTTTTCTGTTTTTTTTTTTCTGCTAATTATTATTTTCAACTGTTATCAGTTGAAAAGGTTTTTTAACAAAATTTAAATTTTACGAAGAAATTCTCATATAAATGAAATTCTCGTACCAGTAGATTCCTATAATAAAATCTATACTATATAAATTAAGCATAAATCTAAAGTTCAATTGTTTTTCAGTTTTTCAACTACAACTTTCGAAATAATATTTAATTATTTTGTCTTTAAATATTACACCAATGGATTCCTACAATCAACTTTTGTTAAATCAAGTAAAATTTTAAAATTCGAACTTCAATTGTTTTTCAGTCAACTGTTTGAAGTGAATTTTAAAATATGTTTTCAGAAATTTTCAGTTTTTTTTGGTAAAAAATCAACTAATTTAATTAATTTTTTCAGTTTATTTAACCTAACGTACTCTTGACCTACGACAATAAACTATGCATTTACCTAGCGCCTATTTTCCCGCTTAAACTGCAGCGTACTCTTGACCTACCTCAACGTATAATTCGTTCGGGCGGGTCAGGATTACGAGAGGTATGCATTGTTTGTTGAGGTAGGTCAAGAGTACGATAGAATAAGTAATAATCAAGTTTACAAGGTTAAATTAATATTGTGATTGTTATAGTTTAATGTTACGATTATTATAATATCTAAAAAAATATGGTAAAACAGTAGACAGTGACAAAGCGCTAAAACAATTGAATTTCTCGATAGTAAATTACTTGAATTTAAAATTTCAAACTGTTGAAATGTTGCTAAAAATAAATATTACATTTAAAAAAAGGAAATTACACATTTTTCAGAGAACAAAAACAATTGCATTTTTAAAGAACTTCTTAAATACAATTTTTAATTTGATTTAAATTGAAATTTTCCAAAAAATCAATTAACATTTCGTTAGAGAAAGTAGTTACATTTTTAAGACAATAGAAAATTAAATAAAAAAATTGAAATTTACTAAAAACAAACACGATCTTTAAAAAAATGTTATTATATTTTGCCAACAAAAAAAAAATCAATCGAAAGTTGAAATTAAAAATAGGCACCCACCCACTTTACATATACATATTAACTTAATTACTGATCGTCTCGCGGTTTTCAATAACTTTAATTACAAAATTTGAATAAAAGAATTTTTCTTTGTTGTGAACGAAATGTACATTAAACGCTTAATAAATAAATAAAAAGTGTTTTTAACTAGATAGAAATAAAATTTAGGTATTTTTTAAAGGATATTTAAAAGTATTATATTATAATTATTGAGGCTTCCTATAATCTAATATTTTCAGATTGGAAAGCAGAGTAATAAACAAATAATCAACAAAAACAGAAATAAATCAAAATAAATTATATACAGGCCAAATAAGATATATGTAGGATGGGTGGGTGCCCTCTATCCCATCCTCCAATCGATAAAATACACACGAGAATTTGAATGAATAGATATTTTCATAAAAAGCTTTGTATTATTTAATACGTTACATGCAGAAGATCTTATAAAATTATATATTTAAAGAAACCCTTGAGAGTGTTTTACTGATTGTAGGGTGGGATAGAGGCCACCCACCCACCCTACATATAAATAGAACATAAATTAACTCACTGACTTAAAATTGCTTGACGTTAATAATATCACTGCGAATGTTTTTTCTTGGCAACTAAACAATGAGTAGATGAAGAACATATTTATATGTAGGGTGGGTGGGTGGCCTCTATCCCACCCTACAATCAGTAAAACACTCACAAGGGTTTCTATGTATATATATTTTTCATAAAAGCTTTGTATCTTATTTATTTTTTTACATGCCGGAGATCTTATAAAATTATTTATTCACAGAAACCCTCAGGAGTGCATTAGTAATTGGAGGATGGAACAGAGGACACCCACTTACCTTACATTTCAATAGAACATAAATTACAAACTTAAAATTTATTGGCATTAAAAGAAACACCGCTAATGTATTTTTTGGTAATTAAACGACTGTGAGTGCTTGAAGTACAAATGTATATGTAGGGTGGGTCCAATTGGGTTTTACTAAAAAAAATATTGCTGTGTGTAGATCGATACCTTATTTGTTTATTATATTGTTTTACCTTTAATTTTATAACACATATTAACTATGTTTTTCTACTTAAATGTATAATGGATAAGTGGCCTTTATTCCACCCTCTAATCTGTAAAAAGCACAGACCACTTATCCACACTATATATAAAATTTAACTTAAACATAGAATTTAAATTTCTATACATCAAGAAAAATCACGTAAACTCGAACCAACAATATTAACAAAAATCCTGCTTTTGATTTTTTTGTTAACTAAAAGATTACGAGTAAAATACAAATGCGAATGTAGAATTTGATTATTTTTGTTAAATATATTTATCAACTTAGTAATAAAATTCGTTACGATGTATCCCAAGGTTCGCATTTGTTCCTCAATTGATTTTTGCCTATAATAAGTTTTGATTTTCAGTTTTTATTTTATTTTATAGTAGTAATGATGATGATACTGGCAATGGGAAAACTCATATAATCATGATAACAATAGCAATGTCGATAATAATAATAATAATAAGTATAAGACTTTTCTTTTAGAAAGGTAAATGTGATATAAAATGATATAAAAGACTGATAAATGACAATAAAATCACATGAATAAGATAAAAGACAACAAAAAATTGATAAGAAACACACAATAAAAGATAAAGAAGAACAAAAATAATTTAGAAAAAAAAAACGAAAGGCGCACAATGTCGAAAGACTGAATAAATTGCAGATACAATATTGATAATAAACACAGAGTTAGGAAAGGCAAATTAAAAAAATATATAAATGCAGAGACAAAAGACTCTTAAAGATCTTTTTTATCTTTCGTCTGATCATTGCTTATTTTATATTTCACATGTTTCGGTTGGTATTTAAATGTTAAATTGGTGGATTGGTTAGAGGCCACCCACCCTACCTACATACACATTTGTCTTTCAATTACTGCTCGTGTTTTAGTATGCAGAAATACAAACAATCAAATTGTTAACCGTATAAAAACACAAAATAAAGAATAAAACTCTAAGTGAAAAGTATAAAAGTTATAATAAGTGATGAATTATTAATCGTTTTAATCACACTTTACAGTAATAAATAATAACTGCTAATTTTTGTTTGTAATTGATTAAATCGTTTTAAATATATCAACTGTTTATTTTTCTGTCCACTCTAAAAACTTTACAATTTAAATTCATATAAAATGTAACATGATCAATGGCTAAAATAACAATGTATATGTCAACCATTACCTGTCAACTATCATTTGTCATTTAGATCTCTATCTGTTACTTATTTTCTGACACTTCTAAATCTATATTCTATAACTTATAAACTTTTATCCTCAAATTGACAATTCTGAACTATTACCTGTCAAACATCATTTGTTATATTTTACCAATCACCTGCATCATCTGTCACTTGTTTTTTGTTTTCTAGCATCTGTGTGAAATTAATAAACAATATTTTTTTTATGTAGGAAAACTGAAAAAGTTTTAATTGGCAACATTATTATTACTGGCACAATTATCAATATTTGTGTAACGTGCGTGCTGCCACTGGGGATCTTAGTGCGGGCACACGTGACCCCTGCTTGACCACGACGCTGCAGTAATCAGGGTCGAACGCACCCCCAAAGCCATTGCCGCCGCGTATTCAGGCTGTCTTGGTCTACTTTCCGCCCTCGCTTGGCAGAGACCCCAAAATCTGATTTCTAAATATAAATGCTCAGTTAAATATATCTTTCCGAGCACTGTAAAGATGTATATGAATTAAATGCTAAAAAATGTCATTGTAGAAACAAAAACTTTTACACAAATATTTTATGAGAGGAGAAAAATACCTTCATGGGTTTTAGGACTAGTACCGACCGTAAAAAATTATCACAGCAATAAGACTACTTTTTAATTCAATTGATTATAATCAAGCTGTAGAACTTAACAAAACTGTAGGTATTATTATAAATAATATAATAATGGCTATACAGTTGGTCTTATTTAAAATTTAATTAATAAAAAACGTTATTAAATTATTATCTCCAATATCCATCCTATAGTTCTTAATTAAAAATAAAATCATTCATTCACTACAACGTATTATACTAAAGTTACTGAAAAAACAACTTACATTATTTGAAATAAAATCAAGTAAAATTCTGAGCTAATAATCAAGAAATATTAACTCATCATAATAAAAAAATCAGATAAAATATTATCCTTTATTTTTTATAACTTTTTTCTTCTTGCTTATAAATTTATAAAAGAATACATAAATTAATAATACAGTTTAAAAAACATATCAAGAACATAAAGAATCTCTCCAAAACTACGATTTAAATCCAAACAAATTTACACATAAAACACAACATTTTATTCATTATCCAATCTCTTTGTTTCTAGCGATGTATCATTCCCACTAAAAAAATAATTAACACCTTTGTTCTTACACTTTTCTGGAAAACGTTTTTCTTCCAATTTTCGACTCTGACGAGGACAAACATTACGGTATGAATCACACACCGTCACACAATGAGAAATAAACAACAAAAACATTCACCCCCTTTACGAAATTTTCGCACGCGGGTCAAGGTTAATTCATGCCGGGAATGGAGCAATTAGGCCGCACAATGCGTCCGCCATTTAAATATTTAAATGCGGATTTATTAGAGCCGGACGATAAGGGAAAAAAAAATGAAGTGTGATTGTCGCATGTACACTGTTTCAACCCAGGTTAATTATACATTATTCATTATTACACCAGAAAGAAGAAAAATGCAGGGAAAGTGTGTCAATATTGTAACGTGAAATGGTGGATGCGCCGGGAAGAATTAATTAACAATTAATTGTTGAGTGTTTAAATACTGTGACTTTTATTAAATAAATTATAGATAATAAATATAGATCATAATTTATATAATTATCCATATAAAATCATAACTTCCTCTCCTATTTCTCTGTATTATCAATCTTTTTTTCTAAAAATGATGATGGTGATCGTTATTAAACACGCATTGAATAAAAATCATTACACGTGTCTTATTTTGGTTGATAGATAAGGCGTTGAGGTGTTGAAAATCCATATTCATTTGTATATTTAAGTAAACATTTTGAAAATCTCAGTTATTTACAACTTTAATATACAAAACACGTGTCTTATTTTTTTCTTTTGACTAAATTAGTAAACAAGGAAAAGCTGTGTGTAATTTTCGTACGTGTTCCACTTTGTTCTTTTTGCATTTACGTAAAGTAAATATACATTATTCATTAATTGTTGGTTATTACACTCCAGCAGCAGACGTTGGAAAATGTGTCATCGCATAATGGTGAATACGCCGGGCACGAAACATTAATTACACCGAATATTTTGTGTATAGCATATTTTTCTAAATTTTCTTGATCAGATTAATAAAATATATTCAAACGTTTTTTTCGCAATTATTCGCCGCAAACTTACATTTTTTTAAATGGAAATCACAATTGGATAGATTATTTTTTTCTCTTTAATATCGCTTATAACATGATTATTTCTAAAAATACGTTAGTTTTAAATTTTATTATATAAAATAATAGTTAGCCATGAAAAAGATAAATAATGGCGATAAAAATTTTCTGAATAAATTTATATTAATCAGCATTAAATTATCTAGAAATTTCTCTCTTACAGTTGTTTTTCTATCTGTCCTAATAACCGAGATATATTGATTTGAAAAAATTACACTTTTCACTTTTTTCAAAATATCTAGTTACCTTTGAAAACTTTGAAATTGGGATTTTATTCAATTTGTAAAACTACATTTCTTTTTCCATTTAACCGTTTTTTTTATCTCTTATAATTTCCGATAGAAAACATCTAAAAAACGTCAACATTTTGCAGATCGTACCACGATTGCACCTAATACTAAATACTAAACTCTTAAATTAGGATTTTAGTATTTTTTTATTTATTCCTTCCAAAAATATTAATTTTAAAAATGGTACTACTAATGTCCTTTGTTTATGTAACTCTAAACAAGTGTTTCATTTTATTTTCAAAATGTATAGTAAAGTATAAGCGTCCAGTGTCAACGGTACTACCAATCATCAAGTGTTTTCACATTTGCATGCATTTATTTTTCTTTTTGAAATTATACACTTAACTTTATTTAAGTTATTAATGTTTTTCTCTGCGTTCAAAAGCCCTTAAAATGGTACTATCTGTATTTCTAACTTGTTTTTTCTTTTCTTTTGAAAAATAGCATTTAAGGAATGGTACTATTGGTTCTCCAAGTGTTTTTTTTTCTTTAAATTAATTTTGAAAAATTAATATTTGAAATAGAACAATTTGTTCTTTTTTGTGAATAATACGTTATATATATATTTTTAAACAAAATTAGGTCCTTAAAATTACGTACGTTTTAATACCTTTTTTTGTTTTTAAAAAGTTAAAATTAGTACTGCTTGGTACTCAAATACTTTCATCAGCCTAAATGTAATTTCCAACAAATATTTAACAATGAATAAATAATCATAATTAATATAAAATCTTTATTAATTGATATAACTGGTGCCTTCGGTACTCGCAGAAGTAATACACTTTCTCTTGTTTTATTTTTGTTTTCTTATTACTTGGCGTATTAGAAAATGTACCACTGTTTCTATCTACAATCATAATTCACCACTGCTATAACTATTTTTTTAATAGCTTCTTTCACCTTTTTATTTACTTTTATTTATTTTATTAAGTAGTACTACTAGTACTCGCATGTTTTTACCTTTTGTCCAATATTCTTTTTAATTATATTATCTGATCTCTGCTTGTTTTTATTTAAATCTACTCTCGATGTCTTTTTTGTTCCAGTATCACGTAGTACTGGACATGGTACTTTCATATTTTTTTAATATTTGTTTTTAAGATTATCAATCACTTAAAAACTCCTACAATTTTGTAAATATTACTTCGGTTAGTAGTTTTTTTTCTACATTTCTTCGAAAATCTAATTCTTATAAATAACTTTTTTTCAAAATTTTACAATCTTTAATGCAGTACTACTAGGAAAAGGTGTAAGGTACGCATATTGACAAATTTATCAATTTGAGAATAAGAGGACAGAAAATAAAATAAATTAAATAATTTCTTCAATAGTCCTAAAATTGGTACTACCAATTCTTGCATTTCCGTTACTTTTCTTTCAACAAATTACAGTTATGAAAACTGCACTAACATTCATATATTTTAAAATTTTCCGTTTCAAAAACTTACCAATATTGGATACGGTACTTTCAATACCATGGTACTTCTTATACTTGCGTTTTCTTTTGTTTTTTCAACAATATTATTTTCAAAAAATACTAATATATTTTTTTTCCATCTCATTTCATTTCATTTTAAATTAAAAATTAAATTGAAATTGAAATCTCAATAACGTACCAATCTTACCTGTAGATATGATACTTCCAATACTCTAAAAGTGGTACTACCAATTCTTGTGGGTTTTTATTGCTGTTGTAAAAATTGTACTAACATTCATATATTTTTTTCATCTCAATAGCTTACTAATCTTGGATATGGTACTTCTAATACTCTAAAAGTGGTACTACCAATTCTTATGGGTTTTTATTGCTGTTGTAAAAATTGTACTAACATTCATATATTTTTTCATCTCAATAACTTACTAATCTTGGATATGATGGT
The DNA here is from genome assembly GCA_963969525.1 of Ontholestes murinus. NCBI lineage: Eukaryota > Metazoa > Arthropoda > Insecta > Coleoptera > Staphylinidae > Ontholestes > Ontholestes murinus. The sequence goes on from OZ018393.1 coordinate 8,198,387, forward strand.
ACTTATAATACTCTAAAAGTGGTACTACCAATTCTTGTGGGTTTTTAATTGCTGCTTTAAAAATAATATTTATTATTTTTTGTCTCAAAAACTTACCAATCGTAGATATGCTATTTTTAATATTCTTTTATAATTTCATTGTCTGAAATAAAACAATTAGTACTTATATGATGAATTAGATTCTCACTTAATCAATTAAATTAATTAGTACTTATATTTTCCATTCTTTTTTATAATTACACTGTACTTAAAATGATATTACTATTTTTTGCTATTATTCTTTAGATTTTCTTCAAACATTTTATATTTTTCTGAATGGTACTACTTGCATCATGACTTTAATTTTATTTCTAATGCGTGAAACTTATAACTGCAACTAATTTATTTTCTTTTCCTTTTCTTTGAAAAATTACCCACTCTTGAAACGTACACCAGTAGTACTTGAGATTTGTTTCTTTGAAAAAACTTACCCTTGTGTGAGATTGTTGTAAATGATGCTATGAGTAGAAAATATTAAATGCGTTTAGCGTCTTTTAAAATATTAACCTGATCTGACAGTATTATAAATAGTACTACCACTAGAATTCTTTATGCGATTTGCTTTATTAATATCATTCCAATCTAATTTATGGTACCTCACTTAAAATCTTAGAAATTACAGTTCCATTTTTCAAAAAAAATACAGTTTTGTAAATAGTACACACAAAATGTTTACTTTCTTTAAAATCCTAAGATGAATAGTCAATAATTTTTCGTTTTGTTAAAACACTACTACCAAAATTTTTACCTCTCTTAAAGTCTTAGAAATTAGAGTTAATAATATTTCCATTTGTTCAAAAAAAATACAGTTTTGCAAATGGTACTGCCAAAATTTTTACTTCCTTTAGTTCTTATATTAAAATTTTAGAAAATATAGTACCGAAAGCTATGAATGTATTTTCTGATTTTATAAAAAATGTTACAATTTTGTAAATGGTACTATTAGTTTCTTTAATTTTCTCTAAAAAATGTTATAGTTGTAGTAATAGTACTGTTTACAATTTTAATGGCACCGACTATACTTTCAATATTCTCTGCACTAACAATCAGATTTAATGTTTTTTTTTTTGTTTTCTAAAAACTAAATTTTTAAAAATCGTACCTCCCAAATTTTTACTCAATGCCATTTATATATTTTTTGTTTGTGAAAAACATGTGTAAAATTTTTTTAGCAGTAATCAGTAGTTTTATTAATTTCTCTTAAAAATTCTTATAGTTTTGGTGATGATACTATTAATTATTTTAAAGGTACTACCAATATTTAAACGTTTTTCTTTTTCAGAATCTTAAGATTTAAAACTGAAGCCACTTGTACATTTGCATTTTCTATAATAAAAATAACGTAGTTATTAAATTGATGCTATTAATACTTTCTAGTTCTTTTATTTATTTTTCTTTACTTTAAAACATCAAGAGTCATGTGAATAGTACTATTGTTTTTTTTTTAATTCGTCTCTAAAATGCTTACACTCTCTCAGAAATTTTAGAACCAATTCTATAAACGTGTTTTCTTCTTTTTAAGTATGTTTTAGTCTTAAACATGGTCCTACAAGTAGTTTTATGGTTTATGGGATAGTACCATAGGATACTGGTACTATCCCAGAAACCATAAAACTACTTTTTGTTTATTAAAAATTATTAAAATTTTTACAACAATTATATGAGTACTTTATATTTTTGTTTATCCTTCAAAGCGTATACAGCAATATTAAAAATGGTACTAGTTTGAACATTCATTGTTAAGCTTAAACAATCATATTTCATAAATGATTTTCTCATTTAACTCGTGGTGAAACATTGTGGAATAATAAACAATCATATTTTGATTTTAAACAATCATAAATGTAAAAACTGTTTATATTACAAATACGTTGGTATTGTTAAAAATTAATTCACAACGATAAACGTTTCGGCCTAGAGTACTCCACATATAAAAACCTTTTAATGTGCGCTTAATTATGGCAAAATTGTCGGTGACTCGGCATCAAGGTCATAACAAACACCCACCCCCTGCTGTTACATTTGGGGTTGGGCACTACTCAATGAAAAGCGATTCTTATCCGAACGCCAGTTCCGCAAGGCAAGGTTAATGGTCCTCTCTCGTATACGTCGTGATAAGTAATGCGAAAATTTTACGACAAAATATTTTTCGTGATTAATACGCATGATATGGTTGACTCATACCTTAATAATTAATAAAATATTTGATGTAATTGGTTGAATATTAAGTGAATGGCATAAAAAAACAAGGATATTAATTAAGATAAAATTGAGCGGAAAAGTAATAACAAAATTAAAATAATCAACGTTATAAATATAATATTTAAATAGGTACTACAAATATGTATAACGAAGTGGATGTCTTAAGAATCAACGATATTTAAATAGGTGTATAGATTTTTATAATTTTAAAATTCACAATTTGTTTACAATCTAAAATATTCAACAAAATAAAATCAATATTTAATGAATCTATATAAATCTATTACAATAATTTATTTTTTGTTATGTGAATTTTTTCAGATTTCGTAAAAAAAATCACGACTTCACTTTCATTTTCACCCCTTGATTATGTAAACACATCCACACACACTTTAACACTCAGGGTAAGAGGGGTAACGGTCAACCCTGCGGACTTTTACCTTCCTTGCAATTTATCGATCTCCCGTTCGTGGTCGGCTACTTAAAACCGATCTCCCCCCTTTTGTCCATTCGGCCAAGTCTATTGCACCCCCGTCGGCGGGGTGTCCGGGGGAGCACCTCCGCCAAAACACGTGTGCCCTCTTCGCAACGCAACGTCGCCCAAAGGGGCAGCTGGAAAAAAGCGGGTTAATGGGTTTGAGACCGTCGCCCCCTCCATGCTGCGAAGTAGGCCGCTTTTCAAGGACCCGTGTCCCCGCGGGGTACTTATGCTAATCCACCCTCACCGTATTTTTTAATTGTTTGATTAGTCCACGCCACTGCAGCGTGTACCTTTCCATTTTCTTTTTTTAATATTTATGTGGTCTAGATATTTTTTTATGTCTTCAGATTGTGTCATAGGGGGATTTTAAATGCTTAACATATTTGAAAAATTGCTGACCTTCTTAATTCGTATACCATAAAAGTGCGTGAAACTGTTTACCATACACTTAACACGAGTGAAACTGTTTACCATACAGTTAACATTAACCCTTTATATGTATAACTTTAGTTCGAAAGACTATTATTTAGAATGCAGATGAAAAAATTCGTATCTAGTTTGTGCGGTTTAGGGTGCGCCCTTAATGGTATTGATAATTTGCTTAAAGGCCCTTTACGGGATTGCCGATCGTGAGGAAATCGCCCTTCGAAAGTGGGAAACGGGCTTAAATCAAATTAACCCTAATTACCTCTTTAGGGTAAATACTGCACCAAGATATGACCTAGTCAATCAATCAATCAATCAAATGGCGCGATGCATTATGATTATATGGTCGTATATCAATCAATCAAACGTGTAATCTTCCTTAAGCTTAACTCATAATAACAAAAGCAATTTTTCTAATACATTGATATTAAACATTCAAATATTAACTGTTGATAAGATTAGTGCTTAATTTATTTAAGAAGGTTAATTAGTCAACTCAATCTATTGATGTAACTCAAAATTTTTCATTAACTCTTAATTCTAATCGCTAAAATTTTTCTCCATGAAATTTACTAAATGTTGCTTTTCAATTATAGTTTTAAGTGATTTTATATTTTTAAAAAAAGTCAAAGGAAACATTTCGATATATCCTTATTCGATGTTGTTGTTTTAAATTTTTAGTGATTCTTATTAATTGAATATATTTCGATCAAAAATTATATGCATTAATTTTTCTATGCAACGATATTTCTAAACAATGATTTTTCTATGCAACGATAATTCTTAACACTGAATTTTCTATTGATCGAAAATTGTATGCATTGAATTTTCTATGTAACAATGTTACTAAACAATGAATTTTCTATTGATCGATAATTCTATGCAATAAAAGTTTCAAACAATAAATTTTCTTTACGTGGAAAAATATAAATATTGCATTTTTTATTAGTCAATAATTATAAATATTGATCAAAAATTGCATTCAATTTTCTATACGACAATATTTCCAAACGAAAAATTCTCTATGTGTCGATAATTTTAAACATTTAATACTCTAGACATTGATAATTTTATATATTAGATTCTCTACATCTAAAAAATGTTAAACATTAAATTTTCTATTGATATTTCAAAACAATAAATTCTCTATTAATTGATTGTTCTAAACATTGAATTTTCTATTGATCAAAAATTGTCTCTAGGTGAAGATATTTCTAAACATAAAATTTTCTATGCATAGATAATTTTAGACATTGAATATTCTAGACATTAAACATTTTAAATATTAGAATTTCTACACGTGGAATAAATATAAACATTGAACTTTCTATTGATCGAAAAATGTAAGCATTGAATTATCCGACGATATTTCTAAGCAATGAATTTTCTATGCATCGATAATTTTTAAGATTAAATTTTCTATTGATCGAAAATTGTATGCATTAAATTTTCTACAAGTCGATATTGGTAAACATAAAATTTTCGATGCATCGATAATTTTAAACATGGACTTTTATATGCATTGAAAATTTTAAATTTAGATTTTCTACGCGTGGAAAAAATATTAACTTTATGCATCAATAATTCTAAATATTAAATTTTCTATTGATCGAAAGTTGTATGCATCAAATTTTCTATGCGACAATATTTCTGAACAATGCATTTTCTATGCATTGCTATTTTTAAACCTTGAATTTCCTAAACAATGTCTATGCATTAAATATTTTAAACATTAGATTTTCTATTCATGGAAAAATATAAATATTGCATTTTTTATGCATCGATAATTATAACATTCAAATTTCTATTGATCGAAAATTGTATGAATTGATTTTTCTGTGCATCGATCATTTTTAACTCTGAATATTCTGTGCATTAAAAATTTGAAACGTTAGATTTTCGTTACGTGACAAAATATAAACATTGCATTTTTTATACGTTATTAATTCTAAACATTGAATTTTCGATTGATCAAAAATTGTATGAATTGATTTTTCGAAGCGACGTTGTATGTAATAAAGTAGAAACATTGAATTTTTTATACATCGATATTTCTAAACATTGATTTTCTTATTTAGAGAAATTTGTAAACATTAAATTAAATATGCAACGATATTTCTAAACAATAAATTTATTATCTATTTCTAAACATTAAATTTTCTATACATTGAATATTTCACCACATTAGATTTTTTATAAATTTCTATGCACTATTAGACAATTGAATTGTCTAAATATTGAAAATTTCAAACATTAGATTTTATTCACATCTGGAAAAATGTAAGCATTTAATTTTTATGCATTGACAACTCTATACATTGAATTTTCTATTGATCGAAAATTATGTGCATTGAATTTTCGATTTGGCGATATTTCTAAGCAATTAATTTTCTATGCATCGATAATTCCAAATATTGAATATTCTATTGGTCGAAAATTCTATGCATTTAATTTTGTCTGTGATGATATTTCTAAACAATGAATTTACTATGCTTCGTAATTCTAAATTTTGTATTTTTTACTCATTGAAAATTTTAAACGTTGAAAAATATAATAACATTAGATTTTTTATACACCGATAATTCTAAACCATACATTTTCAATATGCGACAATATTTCTAAACAATGAATTTTCTAGGCATCCAAAATTGTATGCTTGGAATAATTTTTAATGTGAAGATATTTATAATCAATTAACTTTCTATATATACATAATTATAGACATTGAATTTTCTACGTATTAAAAATTTTAAACTTTAGATTTTCTATATGTGAAAGAAATTTAAACATTGTCTTTTTATACATTGATAATTCTAAACATTGAATTTTCTATTGATCGAAAATTGTATGCATTAAATTTTCTATGTAACGATGTTTCTAAACAATGAATTTTCTATTCAAACAATAAACTTTATATGCAATCAAAGTTTCAAACATTAAATTTTCTATACGTGGAAAAATATAAATATTGCATTATTTTATTTATCGGCAATTCTAAACATAGATCAAAAATTGCATATGACAAAATTTCTAAACATAAAATTATTTGTCGATAATTTTAAACATTAAATTTTTTAGAAATTGATAATTTTAAATATTAGACTTTCTACATCTAGCAAAATATAAACATTAAATTTTCTATTTATAGAAAATTGTATGCATTAAATTTTTTATACATTGATATTTCTAAACAGAAAATTTTCTATGCCTCGATAATTTTAAACATTGAAAAATATAAGCATTGCATTTTTAATGAATCGATATTCCTAAATGCATCAATAATTCTAAACATTGACCCATTGTTTGAATTGATGCTTTTCTACGCATCGATAATTCCAAACCCTTATATTTTTGTACATTCAAAAATTTTAAACACTAGATTTTTGCTACGTGGAACAATATAAACAGTGCATTTTTATACATAGTTAATTCTAAACATTGAAGTTTTTATTGATCGCAAATTGCATGTATTGTATTTTCTATGCGACGACATCTCTAAACATTGAATTTTCTATTGATCGAAAATCTATGCATCTGATATTGTGCGCATTGAATTTCTATGCGAAGGTATTTCTAAACCTTGAAATTTTCTACGAAATGAAAATTTTAAAGATAACATTTTCTATAAGTGGAAAAATATATACATTGCATTTTTATGCATCGATAATTTGAAACATTAGAATTGGAATAGAAAATTTATTAATCGAAAATTGTATGCATTAAATTTTCTATGCGACGATATTTCTAAACCCTTAGATTTTCTATGAATTGAATATTTTAAACATTAGATTTTCTATCCATGGAAAAATATAAATATTGATATGCAGAAAGACCTCTGGTCGATTGCCTTTTGACAGATTAACACCTCATTTATTGTTCACTATGTTATTGTAAATATTGTAAAATTTGTCAATAAATATATGTATCTATCTATCTATAAATGATGAATTTTTTATGCATAGATTATTCTAAACCATGAAATATCGATTTGCCGAAAATTGTATTCATTGAATTTTGTATACGACGATATTTCTAAACAATGATTTTTCTATGCAAAGATATTTCTAAACGATATCATTTCTATGCATCGAATATTGTATGCATTGAAATTTTTATGCGACTCTATTTCTAAACAATGAATTTTCTATGCATGGCTTATTCTAAACATTTAATTTTATATTGATCAAAAATTGTAAGAATTAAATTTTCTAACCAATGAACTTTCTATGCATTTAATATTGTATGCATTGAACTTCCTATGCAAAGATATTTCTAAAATATAAACTTTCATATGCTTTGAATATTTTAAACATTAGATTTTCTATTCAAGGAAATATATAAACACTGATTTTTTTATACATCTATAATTCTAAACTATGCATTTTTTATTGATCAAAACTTGTATGGATTGAATTTTCTATGCGACGATATTTCTAAGCAATGAATTTTCTATGCATCGATGATTTTAAACAATGACATTTCTATGCATCGATTATTCTAAATCTTGAACTTTCGGTGCGTTAAACGTTTTAAACATTAGATTTTGTTACGTATAAGAATATACATATTGCATTTTTTATATATCGTTAATTTGAAAGAATGAATTTTCTATTGATGCAAAAGTATGTATATGAATTTTCTTCCGATCGAAAATCTATGTATAGAATACTCTATGCATTGAATTTTTTATGCATCTATAATTAAAAACATTTAAATTTCAAATGATCGAAAATTGTATGTTTTGAATTTTCTATGCGATGATATTTCTATTTTCTATGCATTGATAATTGTATGCATTGAAACTTCTATGAGGAGAGATTTTTAAACAATATATTTCCTATGGATTGAAAATTTATAAAATTGAATTTTCAATGGATTAATAATTTTAAACATTAGAATTACTAGATGTAGCAAAGTATATATTTTTTTTCTAAACATTAACTTTTCTATTTATAGAAATTTGTAAGGATTAAATTAACTATGCAACAATATTTCTAAACAATTAATTTGTTATCTATCTGTAATTCTAAACATTGAATTTTCTGTGCATTGAATATTTAAAACACTAGATTTTCTATAAATTTCAATGCATCTCTCATTTTAAACATTGAGTTTTCTAGACTTCGAAACAGATTTTATACATCTGGAAAAAATAAGCATTTAATTTTTATGCATCGATAATTCTATACAATAAATTTTCTATTGATCGAAAATTGGGTGCATTGAATTTTTCGATATTTCTGTGCATCGATAATTCCTAATATTGAATATGCTTTTTGACTAAAAATTCTATTTTTCTATGCGACGATATTTCCAAACAATGAATTTTCTATGCATCGTAATTCTTAACCTTGTATTTTCTACTTATAGAAAATTGTAAACCTGGAGAAATGTAAACATTGAAGTTTTTATGCATCGATAATTCTATAAACCATAAATTTTCTACTGATCGAAAAATGTATGGATTGAATTTTCTATGCGATGATATTTCTCAATTAAATGAATTTTCTTAGCATTGATAATTTTATTTTATTGATCGAAAATTGTAACCATTAAATTTTCTGGACAATGATATTTCTAAGGAATGAATTTTCTGTGTATCGATAATTTTATACATTGATGTTCTACGCATTGAAAATTTCAACATTCGATTTTCTGTACGTGAAAAAATATACACATTGAATTTTTTGTGCATCCATAATTTTAAACATTGAATTTTCTACGCATTAAAATATTTTAAACATTAGAATTTTTATACGTGGGAAAATATAAACATTGAATTTTAAATTGATTGAAAATTGTATGCATTAAATATCTCTATGTAATAATATTTCTAAATAATAAATTTTCTATTCATCCACATTTAATTATACACTTAATTTTTCAAGAAAATATAATCTTTAGATTGTTTTGTTTTTGGAAAATCATGCGGTGTGTTATATTAATTAATGGTTACTAAAAATATCAACCACCCATCTTGCTGATATATTAAAATTAAAAAAAAATGTTTGGCTTTAATTTTTGTATAAAATTTTACTCAACACTGCAATGGTTTTTAAGAAACTGAAAGTTTGAATGTGATGAAAGTTTAAATGTATATGTAGGGTGGGTGGGTGGCCTCTATCACACCCTCCAATGTTTAGAACAATCTCAAGGTTTTAAAGGAATGCATTTTAATTTCTAAACATCTTTTTGTACAAATAGGCTTTGTTTAAATTTAAAATTGTTTTCTTCTGAAAAATTGTTATTTGTATGTTTAAAACTGGAAGGTGGGATAGTGGCCACACACCCACCCTACATATACATTTAACTCTAAACTAAAACACTGGTTTATAATTAAAGAACAATAACGGCAACACCGCTATAGTTTATGAGAAAAATAATAAAAGAAATAAGTGATTATAATTTTTTTAAATACACATGTAAAGTGGGTGGGTGTTCTCTCGTACGCTTGAATCGTAAAAACATTTTACTGAATTTACTTTTTGTATACTTCGATAATTCTAAACATTTAATTTTATTGTTGCTTGTCTCTCACCCATTTAATTTTATATTCGTTGAAATTTTTAAAGATGACTTCTATTGCTCTCTCTATGAATTTTAAAATAATTTATAAAAAAAAAATGCGTCGATTATAATGTTGTTATTTATAACATTTTTGTTACGTCGAAATTTCTTTGCATCGAAACGTCAATGTCTAGAAATGTTTCATCATGCATCTGGTAATTCAGACATAAATTTCTTTGTATAGAAAAAACATTTTTGCGTCGATTATATATTATATTGATTTTAATTTAACGACGGGTTAGGTTAGAATTAAATTCATCGGCCATTGATTTTAGTTTATTATCCTACTTATTTAATGCACATATTTACAAGTGGAAAATATAAGAAAGTACTCATGTAAAAGCTGTCATAGCTTCAGGATTTATCGAAAATGTCGATATTTTAAAATTTGATTAATGAAAATCTTTAAAAATTCAAATCCTTCGTTTATTTAATATTGAAGAATTAATTTGTAAATCATGAGAAATATTTAGAATAAAATCATAATTGTTGATACGAGATATTAAATTAATAATTAATATTAACACATTAGATTTTTTTAATGTTACAAAAAATGACTTTTTTGTTTCTTTTTAAATAATAAAGCAACCAACCTTACTACGCTATCTGCAAATGTAATCTCTTTCTGGAACAATCGTTTTTGATTATGTACCAATTAAACTTTATTATTATTAGGCCAAAAGAAACTTTTTCACACACTTTATTATTACTTTGCTTCACTTTATCGCCCCTAATTTTAGTTTGTTCATTAAATTAATGTTTCCTGAGATTGTTCTAGATGTAAGTAAGTCAAAAGTATGATTAGGAGCAATTACCACCAACCCTCATCCTCGCCGTCGTGCGAATTGCAATTAGGTCACCTCTCACCACCGCCCCTCAACCTGTAATTATAATGCATGCATCGTCACAATTATTATATGCGCGTTCCGGTTCGTGCCTCCCCCGTTAATCATGGAAATCTTCACCCTCTGGCTATTCACACCCCGTGAAATGTAAACATAGGAATCAAAGGGGGCGATGATTTGTAAGTGTTGTATTAATTATTAAACACATATTACAGTAAGCTAACAACTCACTTACTTAATTTTGACAAAGAGAATCGTTACGACCGTTACTACGTGGTAATCCATACTTATTAATTAGGTTGTTTGAGTACGTGAAAATGTTGATATACTAATCCATACTTACACTAAATTTTTTACTTAATTTTGGGTTTATTTGACCCTTATTTCATTGCAGTTTCATATTAATCTTCTCTGCTTTTGTGTACAGCAACGTAGTATAGATTTCTAAACGCGATTTGCAATCAGCGTCGTGTGCACGTTAATTTTAATAAAACAATACGGATTTTTCCTGGAAGCGTTTGTTCCGAGACCTATTAAGCAACGGGGTCGCACGAATCACGGACGTCTGTGACATATTTAGGTGCACCCCCCGTTGCAGCTGTACCTAATTTTTATGATAAATCATCGTGATATGGCGCATGATAAAAAAGTACTGCAGTTGATTAATAGAACGCTTATATTGCGTTAATATTTTACATCTGTTATTCCGATTGGCTATCTAATCTTTCGTTTTTATAAATCGCAGCAAGCGCAGATGGAAAAAGTAAACGCTTAAATTTATTGTAATGTTGACGTAAATAAAAAGATATATTTTATTAAATTATGGTTTAACTGCACGATTATGAAATTATTTATATTTTTCACGATTTAAACTCCTAGTAGAAATAAAATTCTGAACCCTAAAAGAAGAAATCGTCCCAATATTGTAATATTTTGTATAATATTGTATCTCGAATTTTTGTTGTTGTTTATAAAATAGAATATTTAAATAATCCATACATGGAAAAAATTCAATATCTAGACTTTTTTACATCGAAACGTCAATATTCATAATTCTTTTGCATATATTAGTATAGTTTTTACTCTTTCAATTAAAAATTTGTAAATATGTTACGACAACAATAATATATTCAGACAAGAGTACGCCAGGACAATGAATAATTAATTGGGATAGGTTAAGAATACGCTAGGACTTTAAACACATATTGGGATAGGTCAAGAGTACACTAGGTCGATGCAAAATGTGTATGGGAGGATAATAGTACGCTATAAAAAAAGAGTAAGTAGGCTAGTATTCATTTAATTTATTATGATAGGTGATGCATTATTAAATATTAAAAATAGGTTAAGAGTACGATAGAATAATAAATAATTTATTAGGAATAGGGTATTAAGGGTCCAGAAGATTATTTATGAAATTGCAATGAGTTATTTATTATGTAGGTAAGGGGTTCTGCATTTGATGGGGAAATATAAATTTGATTCCAGTCGGTACCTTCTAATTATTTATTAAATTTTAATATACTTTCATCATTAAAATATCGTTTATTTTTATATTCTGGTTGCTCATTTATACTACACGAAAAAGTGACTTTTTGGCTCAAGTGATCTGATACGTTTAAATTTATTATATTAGCTGTGCAAGTTAATTGTTGATTTGTAAGAATGTTATGAAAACAAGATTTTGTAGTGTTTGTTTCTCTGGTTGGTTCATTGAACAATTATATCAGTCCATAGGAGTATATGATTTGAATAAATGTACCTTTGATAATATTGCATTTTCCAAGAAGATTTTTTTTATTAAAGTCGCCGCAAATGAAAACTGGTTTATTTTTTAATGGTTTATGAATAATAAGTAAAACTTTTTCAAAAATTGTAAAGAAATCTTCTACGCATCCGTTAGAAGGTTTATAAATTGTTACAATTATTATGTTATTTGTTTTATTTTCAATTTCTATTGCTGCAAATTCAAGTATAAATGGTCTACTAAGTTTACTTATTTCATGAATTATTTTAAATCTAAAATAATCTCTTACGTAGATCGCTATACCTCCGTGTTGGTTATAATCACTGCAGATCGAATCAGCCAAGTTAAAGTTGTTTATTGTAATATTTTCTAGTTGTTCTTTTGTTTTCCAATGTTCACATAAGCACAATATATTACACTTGTTTAGTTCCATTTCGACGTTTAGTTGGTTTACTGCATTTCCAATGGATTGTAATATAAAAAAAAAATTGTAAAGAATCCAAAATTGAGCAAATTATTAAGAAAAGCCTTTATATGTAAACCACATAGTTTTCGAGTAAAGTGTAAAGAAAATACTATGATGGCTGTATCACCTTCTTTATAGTTCTTTACAATTTTCAACGTTTAATTAAAACCCTCTCTTATGATTTACTGATTGGAGGGTGGGATAGAGGTCACCCACCCACTCTACATATGTTTTATTGGATGGACGTATAATTCCTGCTTTATTTTACAATTTAACACTCAATGAATTGAAAAATTAACTATGTTTTAACCACAACTAATTATTTGATGTGAATTTTTCAATTCGGTGTAAGTATGGATTACCACGTAGTAACGGTCGCAACCATTCTCTTTATTAACACTAAATGTTTCTAGAATTAGTATTTCTTGTCTTATTGTGTCGGACATTTCTTTAAGTTTTCTAGTCGTTTCTCATCGAGAGTTCTATCATATTTTAGCAATTTTCCAGCATATCTTATCTCATTTTGTCAAGCTCGATTTTCATTTCTGATTTTTGAATTTATTTTCCAAATATATAAATTTTCTTGGAGCGTTCTATAAGTTTTTATAGAATTTATTTTTCTTTTATGTATCATAAATTTTCAATCCTAAAGAAATTTTCAGTAATTTTTTAGAATTTTCCTTCCTAGAATAACTCTTTCACGTGTTTGGAGCTTCATATTTTTCTAATTTCCACAACCATCCCCCAAATTTTTATAATCCTCCAGCAATTTCTCTTCTAAATTACGAGAATTTTCTTAGAGCGTTATATATATATATAATTTTTTTAGCAATATCACTTTCAGGTTTCGAGATTTTTTTTCATTTTTAAGAAATTTTTACCATCTATTACTGGAAATTTCAGATAATTTTCCAGCAATTTATTTTATCGGAATTTTCCGGTAAAATCTCTTTAAAATCTTTTTCAAGTGTTTTATACGTTTTCACAAAACTTTCTTCTGCATTTATTTAATTCTATAGGAATTTCTAATTTTTTGGAAAGATTTCAATAGTTTCTAGAATTTCTAGCAGTTTACCAGCCTATTTTCTACAATGTTTCACCATTTCTTGTTTTTTTATCAGAATTTACCATAAAGGTAACAAAGTAAGTTTTATTTATCATTTGATAAAGTTCCTAATTCAAGATGTATCACAAAGTTATGGCTTCAAGCATCCAAGATATTTCTATCTTTAATTTATTCTAGTATTTTTAGATTTATAAGAATTTCTTGCAATTTCTAAATTGCGAGAATTTTTTTGAGCGTTCTACATTTTTTAGCGAATGCTCTAATAGATTTCTCTATTTCCTAACATATTTCTGTCAATTTTTAAGAACATTTCATAATCTATTTCTTTATCGAAAGTTTCTAACAATTTTTGTAATTTTCCACTAATTTCCCTCTGAAATTCAAAAATTTCCTGATTTCCAGAGTTCGCCAAAATGTTTCTCTTCCAATATCTATAATTTATATTCCAGATTTTTTAAATTTTTCAGTAGCATTTTTCATTAATGTTTCTTTGCCTCCTTATTGAAATTTTCCAATAATTATAGTTTTTTTTTTTAAATTTTCTAATACTATTATAAATTGTGGGAAACTCTATCTCACCCTTCAATCAGTAAAACATAAGCGAGGGTTTTAATTAAAACTTGTAAAATATAAATAAACATAAAATAATTGCAATTATTAGAGATTTGTTCATACAAATTATTCAAATAATTTTGATGATGTTTTACTGATTGGAGGGTGGGATAGAGAACAACCACCCACCCTCCTTATACATATAAACTTTGATTACTTATCGTCCCGCAGTTTCCAATAAAATTAATTATAAAACTTTTGAATAAAACAGAAATTCAAAAGGTAAAATTTTTGAGTGAGTAAATTAGTAAAAATTTTATGCATGATGGGTGGGCAGACTTTAAATCTAAATTAGATAAAACTAGCTATTAAAAGTCATCTATATTAAAACTTAAATTTTGATTTTATTTTATTTTTTATTACATAAAGGGTTTGATTGTTTTCAGCAGCAAAATCATCGATGATTAGCAATTAAAGTTACCATGTATATGTAGGGTGGGTGGGTGGCCTCTATCCCACCCTCCAATCAGTAAAACATAAGCGAGGGTTTTAATTAAAAGTTGTAAATTATAAATAAAGACAAAATAATTGCAATTTTTAGAGATTTAGACATACAAATTTTCAAAAAAAATTTGTAGATGTTTTACTGATTGCAGGGTGGGATAGTGGCCACCCACCCACCCTACATATACTTAAAAACTCTAATTCCTTATCGTCTCGCGGTTTCCATCCAAATTGATTACAAAACTTTTGAATAAAACAGAAATTAAAAAAGTAAAATTTTTGAGTGAGTAAATTAGTAAAATTTGATGCACGATGGGTGGGCAGACTAAATCTAAATTAGATAAAACTAGCTGTAGAACGTCATTAAATTGAAACTTAGATTTTGTTTTATTGTTTATTACATAGAGGGTTTGATTGTTTTTAGCAGAAAAATCATCAACGATTAGCAATTAAAGTTACCATGTATATGTAGGGTGTGTGGGTGGCCTCTATCTACCTTCCAATCAGTAAAACATAAGCGAGGGTTATAATTAAAATTTGTTAAATATAAATAAATACAAAATAATTGCAACTCTTAGAGATTTAGTCATACAAAATTTTCAAATAATTTTGATGATGTTTTACTGTTTGGAGGGTGGGTTAGAGGCCACCCACCTACCCTACATATACATATAAATTTCAATTACTGATAGTCTCGCTGTTTGGAATAAAATTAATTACAAAACGAAATTCAATTTACAATTTTTAATTGTACGAAATACTATAAATTAAAGTGATTTAAAAGCGGAATGCAAATTTGTAAACAAACGCAAGGTTAAATTACGCACGCGGCACAATCTTTCACGTTAGGCAACACGATTTACAAGCCGCCCCCCATCGATTTCCGCGCAAGGCCGTGCCGGCGAAAGGGGTGGCGAGCAGTCTGCCGTCTTTCTTTTTCAAAATTCTTTCTGCATTCTTTCTCGGCAAGCACTTTATGCCTTGCGGAATTCCCTTACGCTCTCATTAAGTGTGCCAAATCAATGCCTCGGGAATGTTTTACTTTCAATGGTCTTTCACCGGACAGGATACGGGGTGCACGAACGTAAACAAAAGCGCAAGACATGCAACGTATCGGCGTCCCCGAAGGGGGCGAGCCGACATAGACGACGCCGACGCCGCCGACGCCGCGACTCGGACAGGAAACTGCTCAAGGTCCCGCGCTAGGTCAGCGTCATCCCCCTCGGTAAAAACTAATCAGGTAGCATGTGACCAAACAAATCCTCCTCCACCTCTGGGGGCTTTTGCTTTCAGTCGGAACAAATCGATTCAGACGAGCGTTATGCAAAATATTATCGCGTAGAATGGAGAGAAATGTAATTGTTATAACTTGATTCGAAATTATTAATTTTAAATTCCAAATTAAAGTTTATATTTAGTGGACTAATTAATAATATTAAGAGTTATAAATGTGTGAGTTTATTTTGGCGCAGTCGGATAGATTATTCTGTTGTATCTTACCAGCTGCGCCAATTTTATTTGAACGATTATTTATAGAAAGCTTTAGGTTTTCTTTGTGCATAAATAAATATAAACATTTTTTTTGAGAAACCTTGTTTAAGGGTTATGATAAATTAATATACTTTTAATTTAAAAAGGGCTATAAAATGTTGCAGTATCCTATTTTTTTTTTAATTTCACCCCCAATTCGGTTATTTATTCGTTCCCCATTTTTTGTTACACCTAGGTGTTTATTTTTGGCTTAGATGGACGTAGAAAAGGCCCACAGGAATTAATAAGAGGTGTATTTATGTATTTGGGTTAGGACTAACAGTTTTACGACACGTTGTGATTCCGTCACGGTTAAGAAGGTGAACACGCCCCAGTTTCTCACCACCCAGCACGACACCAGAGAAAAATGCGTTTACTTATTACTTTACAAGAATGAAATTTACATTTACAAATAATTTATTACTACGCGTACAAAACGATAAAAAAAAATCTCACATTACATTATTTACTTTCTCACTATTTTCACCTGAATCTCCATCTAGCGAATAAATATTAAGTTATTTATTCTTAATCAGATTTATTAAATTAATTTATTAATTATTATTACATATTATTAAATACAATGAAAACATTTTATAACTTGTTTGTATAACTGAATTTGGACTTAGCGTTATTATAAAATGTTTTAACAATAATAATTTTGAAAAATTCCCATAAATTACTGATGAAGGTTTAAATTAAATTACACTTGGTTTTTTTCACATTTTTTTATATTTAGTCGACTAGTTTCGCTTTTTAAAACATTATCAAGAGTCAAAATGTTTCAACAAGTGATAAATGAGATTGTGATTCAAGAAATATAATAAATAAGAATACAAATAGAACATGATTGTGATGACAATTAATATAGAAAATTATCTTTTATTTCCCTCTGAATATACGAATAAATTAAATTGAATTAAATTTTTTAATAAAATACAATTATACTTTCACTTGAAGACCTCAATCCATAACATACTTCTTGTTGCATGTCGTGTTTGTTGAATGTAGTTCATCATACAGTTCCGACCCTCTCTCTCACACACACACACAAACACACACATGTAAATCGAGTCGATAAAATTCAAATTTGCGATACGGCAGGGCGAGAACACCCCGGCGTTTCTTTTTTAATTAGCATTAAGAATCGCCGGCCATAAATTATCCCGGTTATCCGGTTCGATCTGGCCGGGAGAGAGAGAAATTCAGGAAAGCGTAATTGCAGTCCCATTAGTTCACTCACTGAAAAATTGTGTTGAGAAAAATGACGTCGCGTTTTAATTGTGCAACGTTCGAAAATAAAACACGATGATATTAATCAAAAAAATGTATGAAAGTCTTTTACGTTGTAGAAATATTAATCATAACAGACGGTTTTATAATTATTAGGAGAGGTGCTTCCCATTTTAATTTTCTACACGAAATTGATGTGCAGTCTTAGGATGACGTGGTTTTTATATTTTAATACATTATGAAGTGTGTTTTCCAGAAATAAATAAGATACAAACGTATGGAGGAAAAGTAAAATATTTGGTGGATGCGCCGGGCGAGACTAGTAATTAATCGCTTTCAATAGTGATTTTTATTGAGACAGCATGTACATTTTAGATTTTTTTAAATGTACATAAGAAGTTTAATAGATTTTATAATTAATGATCTTATTAAATTATTTCTGTTCGTATTTTTGAGTTACGCAAATTAATATTATATGTTTGATATCGCTTTTCTCGCTGTATAACTTTAAACATTTTTAAATTATTTTCGTATTATTAATACAAAATATATTCTTAACAATCCATTATCACTTAATATAATAATAATAGTAAACTCTTTCTTATTTGATAAGTGATAATGGATTTTCAAACAATAAGTGCCTCGATATATTCTTGACCTAAAAACATTTAATAAACATTATTGTAGGAACATAAAATAAATTGGGTGATCCAATTTTGTGAATACCTGTATTTTATTTATTTTCCGTGTGTGGAAATGAAATTGACTGCTAATGTTTGTTTTTCCTGTGAAATCATTTTGTGTGAAGATATGTTCGTGGGTAATAAAATTCTTTTAGTTTCATAAATAATACATTATTGCAGAGGCAATGAAAGTAATTTATGCGGCCTTCCCAAGCTGTATTATTTATCGATAAAGTGTTGATAGGCCTAAGTAATGAAATTATATACGAGCCGCGCCATCGAATTAATTAAATCCTTGTAAGTTTTTTTTTGCTCTGTAACTTATAGGAAAATTGCTGAAATTATCGCGCGTTGTTTTTTTCCTTGAAACTTTTGCGACTTTGATTAATTCTTTTTGTCCTACGTTAATAAATAAAACATGATATATTCACAAAAAGGTATTTTTTTATTATAAAAATTGTATTCATTGTTAAGTCACTATTCCACCTTCCAATTTTAAAAATATACGCGATGGTTTTTACAAAATTCATTTGTATCAACACGAATATATTGTTACAAATTAGATCCGAACAGTTCTTTTTGTGTAGATGAATATTCAGTCAATCCCTCGCGTATGTTTTACTGATTGGATTGTACATAGAGGCCACCCACCCACCCTACATATGCATTTATTACTTCCACCACGGTCACTGGTTTGATATCCGAAAACTATTACAGTGTAATTGATGAATTTCCTATGAAACCTAAAGTATTATTGCAGCTTAAGTATTTTTGTATATGTAGGGTGGGTGGGTGGCCTCTAACCCACCCTCCAATTTCAAATTCATACGCGACGGTCTTTTCAAAAATCATTTGTATCAACACGAATATATTAATAAATAGAAAAAACACGAAAACATTTTTGTAAAATCTACAACAAATGAGTCTTATTAAGACTACACTACTACTTGTAGTCTTAATAAGACTCATTTGTTGTAGATTTTACGAAAATATTTTCGGGTTTTTTCTATTTATTAATAGTGAATTTTCTACAACGTAAAGGACTTATATATTTTATACGAATATATTTTCATAAATTAAATCCAAACCGTTATTTTTATATAGATAAATAATCAGTCAATTCCTCGCGTATGTTTTACTGATTGAATTGTGAAATAGAGGCCACCCACCCACCCTACATATGCATTTATTATTTCCATCACGGATACTGGTTTGATTTCCAAAATCGACTACATTTTAATTGATGATTTTCCTGTGAAACCTAAAGTACTATTGCAGCTTAAGTTTTTTTGTATATGTAGGGTGGGTGGGTGGCCTCTATCCCACCCTCCAATTTTAAATATATACGCGAAGGTTTTTTTAAAAATCATTTGTATTAACGCGAATATATTCTCAAAAATCAAATCCAAACATTTTTTATGGTATAGATGAATATTCAGTCAACCCCTTACGTATGTTTAACTAATTGGATTGTTAAATAGAGGCCACCCACCCACCCTACATAAGCATTTGTTATTTCCATCAATTTTACTGGTTTGATTTCCAAAAACTATTGCATTGAAATTGATGAATTTTCTATGAAACTTAAAGAGCTATTGCAGCTTATGTTTTTCTGTATATGTAGGGTGGGTGGGTGGCCACTATCCCACCCTTCAAATTCAAAAATACACGCGACGATTTTTTCAAAAATGAATTTTATCAACGAGAAACACTTCTTGTTGTGTTGTTGAAAATTCTGTCAATCCCTCGCGTATGTTTTACTGATTGGATTGTACATAGAGGCCACCCACCCACCCTACATATGCATTTATTACTTCCAACACGGTCACTGGTTTGAAATCCAAAAATTATTACAGTGTAATTGATGAATTTCCTATGAAACCTAAAGTATTATTGCAGCTTAAGGTTTTTTGTATATGTAGGGTGGGTGGGTGGCCTCTATCCCACCCTCCAATTTTAAATACATACGCGACGGTCTTTTCAAAAATCATTTGTACCAACGCAAATATATTCTCATAAATCAAATCTAAACACTTCTTTTTGTGTAGATGAATATTTAGTCAATCCCTCGCGTATGTTTTACTGATTGGATTATAAAATAGAGGCCACCCACCCTACATTAGCATTTGTTATTTCCATCACGGTCACTGGTTTGATTTCCAAAAACTATTGCATTGAAATTGATGAATTTTCTATGAAACTTAAAGAGCTATTGCAGCTTATGTTTTTCTGTATATGTAGGGTGGGTGGGTGGCCTCTATACCACCCTCCAATTTTAAAAAATTACGCGACGAGATTTTTTCAAAATTCATTTGTATTGACGCGAATATATTTTTACAAATTAAATCCAAACACTTCTTTTTGTGTTACTAAATATTAAGTCAATCCCTCGCTTATGTTTTACTGATTGGATTGTACATAGAGGCCACCCACCCACCCTACATATGCATTTATTATTTCCATCACGGACACTGGTTAGATATCCAAAAACTACTGCATTTTAATTGATGATTTTCCTGTGAAACCTAAAGTACTATTGCAGCTTAAGTTTTTTTTGCATATGTAGGGTGGGTGGGTGGCCTCTATCCCACCATCCAATTGTAAAAATACACGCGATGGGTTTTTAAAAATGTACACTTACTTAAGGATAATACTACTTCAGAAGCACTTTTCTGGGAAAACCTTAGTCATAAGCAGAAAAGAAAACAAAACGATTTATAATTTGTTAAGAAAAAAAAAAGAGAACAATTGATAAAATTCTATATATTTATATATTAAGAATAAAATCAATTTCAAATGGATTAGTACTCAACATTT
Source organism: Ontholestes murinus (assembly GCA_963969525.1). Classification (NCBI taxonomy): domain Eukaryota; kingdom Metazoa; phylum Arthropoda; class Insecta; order Coleoptera; family Staphylinidae; genus Ontholestes; species Ontholestes murinus. The sequence goes on from OZ018393.1 coordinate 8,219,545, forward strand.
TAAAACAATTAGAAAAACAAAACAAAAAGAAGCAATTTTTTAAAGTTTTGTTTTTAATTTGTTAGTTATAAATTAAATCCACCAATTTTATTTTTCTTTTTAATTATTTGATATTCTATTTAAAAAATCGAATTAATTCCTCTCCTCTGTCAAATGGCATCTGAAATCTGTCACTTAATTAATAATAATTGACAAATGGCAATTTATAAATAATAATTAACAAATGACAATTAACAAAGAATAGTTGACAGGTAGTAGTCAACAAAGAATATTTAACAAATGGCAGCTGACAATTGACAAATTATAGTGGACAAATGACAATTGACAGATGACAGTTGACAAATAACATTTATTAAATAATAATTGATAGATGACAATTGTCAGGAAACAATTGATAGTTGTCAATAACAAATAGTAGTTGAAAGGTGATTGTTAAAAAATACCATAATAATTGAAAGGTGACAGTTAACACACATTAGTTGACAAATGAGTTGATTAATGACAGTTAATAAATAATAGATGACCAATGTCAGTTGTTAGATTACATTTAACATTCAATAGTTGATAGATAACAAATAATACTTAGCAGATGACAGTTGACAAATGACTGTCAATGAATAACTGTACTTAATGGCAATTGATTGATGTCAATTGATAAATGACAGTTAATAAATAATAGATGACAGATGGCAAATAATACCTGGCGGATCACAGTTGACAAATTATAATAAAAATGCGATACTTAAAAAAACCACATAACAGTAGATAACTGACAATTGACAATTAACAAATAATAATAGTTGATAGATGACATTTGGCAAATAACAGCTCATTGATGACCTATAGCAATTAACAAATAACAGTTGACAGGATGACATTTCATAAGTGATAATTGACAGGTAAAAAGTTTTTTACAGATGACAATTGATTGATAACAGTTGATAAATGACAATTAACAAATATTAGGTGATATATGTAAAATTATTCAATTTAAAAAAAAATAATTGTTTTTTTATGCATGTGCCCAAACTAGATGAAAATCAAATATATAAAAACAATACAAAAAAGTATGCGTTTGTAAAGAAAAAACTATTTATCTTATCATCTGTAACCTATTTTCTGAACACTGTCAACTATCATCTATCTTCTAACAGGTGCCATTTAACTGTCATCTATTATTTGCAATCTCTCATCTTCCATCTGTCAAAATTATTTATTTTCAAACTGAAATGAAAACAGAGGAAACAATTTTTTTTCCAGTCATTTTTTTAAAATAATTAAAATTTAAAAATTTTAAAATTGTATACATTTGTAAAATATCAGTGTTTTTTTTTGTCATCTGTCACCTGTCATCTGTGATCTGGCATTTGCCATTTGTCTTCTGGTAGTTTTTATTTGAGAACTGCCTCCTATCATCTATTATATCAGTTAAAATGACTCAATTTTTATTAAAATTAAATGACTATTTTTTCAGTTGTTTAAAATGTATTGCTTATTATGTCATATGTCAAAATTATTCAATTTTCAAGTTAAAATATGAAAACAAATTGAATCAATTATAAAAAGTATTTTTTTCTGTTATATATCATCTGCCATATATTTATCATCTATCATTTGTCTTTTGACAGTTATTATCTAAGAAGTGTCTTCTGACATCTATCACTAGTCTTTGTTATATGTCATCTGACATTAGTCAAAATGATTGAATTTTTATTAACTTAGTAAATATTTATTTGTCTGTTTCTGTCATCTGACATACGTCTTTATCTTCAATCATCTGTCATTTGTCTTGTGACAATTGTCATCCGATATGTCTTCCGTCATTTGTCATATGTCTTTGGTCATTGGTTATGTGTCATCTGACATCTGTCATTTTTGCAAAAATCATTTGTATTAACGAGAATCTATATTTAGTAATTACATCTAAACTCTTTAAGTGATGTAGGTGAATATTCAGTCAATATCTCAAGTATGTTTTACTGATTGGATTGTAGAATAGAGGCCGCCCACCCACTCTACAAATGTAATATTCAGTCTAATTGGCTTCAGCTTCTTTGTTATTATTGTAAATAACAATGAAATTGATAATTACAACGATTTATAATGATATTGAAAAAGATTTTACAATTACATTAATGATTGTATATGCTTTATTTCATTGAAATTTTCATTGCCATTGCTGTGGTCATTTAGATTTAATTTTAATTGTCATAGTCTTTTGGTATTATCTTTGTTATTATCATTACCAGTTCAATAGTCAGTTTAGGTATAAGTACTATTGTAATTGCTGTTTTTATCATTGACTTTGGCATCAACAATTTAAAGTCCGTCATTAAAACCAGTGTCATTGTCATTTTCAGTGTCAATTTGATTGCAGTTATTATTATCATTGCAATTTATTTTGTACTATTATTGTCATTACCAGTATATGCTCATAGTGTTATTGTCATTGCAGTTACATTTGTATCAGTGTCAACGTCTTTTTTTTATTGTTAATACCAGTCAATAAAGTACTGGTGCCGTTATTATAATTACAGACATGATATTTACAATTATTAGCATCATTTCATCGTCATTTGTATCTTTATTTTCATCAAAATTATTTGTATTCTTATTATCTTTGGAATTATTGATGTCATTCTTAATGTCAATTATTGACATTGGCTTTGTTATTATCGTTTGCAGTACCTTTGTCGGTATAAGTATTAGTGTTAGTTTCATTGATAATATTAACACTGACTTTGTCATCATTATTAGCGATTTAGTACTGTTGTCAGTATTAATGTCATTTTTGGTTTCAGTGTTATTTCACTTTAATATTTTCAGTGTTTCTATCAGTTTTAATGGCATTGCTGTAGTTATTATCAATGTCTCTATCAGTGACACTATCTTTATCAGAAATATTCTTAGCGTCATTATCACAGTTGTCATTGTAATTTTCATTGCATTTGTCTGAATCAGTATTATTATTATTATTATCATCGATATTAAGATCCAAGTGACCATGACAATAACACTGATTATTTCAATGGGAAAAACATACACTATTATTAATGTCTTTGTAATATGGTAAGGTAACTGCTATTATTATTGTCATTGTCATTTTTGTCTGTACCCATATAATATTTGGTGTCATAGTTACTACTCATTGCTATTACTACTGTCATTGTCATTATTATTGTCTGTGTCAGTATTAGTATCAATGTTAATGTCACTGTTATTGTGATCTTTTATATTATCGTTGTAATTTATATTGCTATTGTTAATGTTATTATCTTGTCAATGTCAATTACTGGTAGTGTCATTTCTATTGCTACTTTTGCCATTTCTCTTTTTACGATACCAGTCTTTCTGACATGACTATCTTGATCATTGTATTTTGTCATCATTGTTATTGTTATTAATATTATTTTTTTATTTTTAGTAATATTTCAAGTGTTAATAAAATTTTTAATGCCGTTGCTGTGGTTATTATAATTGACATAAACTTTGTCAGAATCAATCTTAGTATCATTGTCATTTCAATTGCCATTTTGCTAGTGTCAAAGTCATTGTGGGCATTGATATTGTTGGTATTGGTATCATTATTATAGTTACTGATATTGTTATTGTAATTAGCAATGTCTTTATCCTTTGTCATTGTCACTTGCATTCTTATTTTCACAATTATCGTCTTTTCTATTTCCATTGTCATTAATAAGTGTCATTCCTAAATTCAATACCATTGTAATTGTAATTGACATTGAATTCGTTTTTATCATTCATACTATAATTATAACTGTAAGTATTAATTTCTTGCTTTGTTATCGTCATGTCATTTTAATGGTAATTCCTTTGCCATTTTCATTTTTAGTATCAATGACACCTACAGTAATGACACTAAGAATATGTCACTATTTATGTCATTGCAATATATCTTTCATTATCATCGACAATATGTGTATAAGGCTTAGTGTCACTGCTATTGTTATCGTTATTGTCATTATCATTGTCATTTGTAACGTATTTCTCTGTGTAAGTATCTTTTTCATTTTTATTATTATTGCAAGTACTATTGTCAGTATTAGTATAATTGTTAGTGTCATCGATTTAGTTACTAACTTTAACATTTTGTATTTGCTCCTATTATTATCATTACTCTTGTCAATATTAGTATTATTGTCTTGTCAATTGTCAATGTCAATTAGTCTTTGTGTCATTGCTATTGATATTTTTGTCATTGCTATTTTGACAGTACATGATCATTATTTTTGTCATCATCACTGTCTTTTATTATTATTTTTTTGATTTTTATCTAATCAGCTTTTATTTATAGCGTAGATTCGATTGGTGCAAATATTTTTTTTAAATACGATAACTTTTTGAGAAGTTATATCGAAAAAGTAAAAAAACAATTAAAAATCGAATTTTCAAATATTATCCTATCTATTTAACACGTACAATAGATTTGCACAAAAAAAATTTTAAATATGAAATTTTGTTAAAAAATGAAAAACAATTGAACATCGAATGTTTAATTATTGTTCCATCAGTTTCTATTTAACACGCAGAATATATTTATTTATTTATTTTTCTTTTTAACGGATGACACCTTTTTACAAAATATAATTTTAAAATACAATTTACACTAAATATACTTAAAGATACAGAAAAGCAAAAATAAATAAATATGTACAATAATCCCATATTATTAGATGATAAAAAAATTTAAAATATAACAATTTGTTGAAGAGTTAACATCGTAACAATTAAAAACAATTGAACATCGATTTTTTTTTAAATTATTGCGCTTCTATTTAATTCGTAGATTCGGTTAGTGCAAAATTTTTTCATATATGACAATTTATTGAAGAGCTATCATCAAAAATTTAAAAACAATTGAACGTCGAATTTTAAATTATTTTTCCATCGGCTTCTAGTTTTATTCGTAGAATCGATTAATATAAGAATTTTTCATATATGAAAATTTGTTAAAGAGTTATCATCAAAAATTTAAAAACAATTGAACACCGAAATTTTAATTATTGTTCCATGAGCTTCTACTTAACACATATAATCGATTGGTGCAAGAATATTTAAAATATGGCAATTTGTTGAGGAGTTATCATCAAAAACTTAAAAACAATTGAACATCGATTTTTTAATTATTGTTCCATGGGCTTCTATTTAACACGTAGGATCGATTGGTAAAATAATTTTTGATATATGATAATTCGTTGAAAAGCTATTATTAAAAATTTAAAAACAATTGAACACCGAACTTTTTATTATTATTCCATCAGCTTCTATTTAACACATAGAATCAATTGGTGCAAGAATATTTAAAATATGACAATTTGTTGAGGAGTTATCATCAAAAATTTAAAAACAATTGAACATCGAATTTTTAATTATTGTTTAACACGTTGAATCGGTTGTTATAAGTATTTTTCAAATATGATAATTTGTTAAAGAGTTATTATTGTTCCACCAGCTTCTTTTAACACAAGAATATTTAAAATATGACAATTTGTTGAGGAGTTATCATCAAAAATTTAAAAACAATTGAACATTGAATTTTTAATTTATGTCCCATCAGCTTTTATTTAATATATAAAATTGATTTATGCAAGGATTTTTAAAATATAACAATTTGTTGAAGAGTTATAATTAAAAAAATTTAAACAATTGAAAACCAAATTTTTAATTATTGTTCTATCAGCTTCTATTTAGCACATAGAATCGATTGGTGCAAGAATATTTAAAATATGAATATTTCTTGAGGTGTTATCATCAAAAATTTAAAAACAATTGAACATCGAATTTTTAATTATTGTTCCATGGCCTTCTATGTAACACGTAGGATCGATTGATGAAATAATTTTTGATATATGATAATTTGTTGAAGAGTTATCATCAAAAATTTAAAAACAATTGAACATCGAATTTTTATTTATTGTTCCATGAGCTTCTATTTAATTCATAGAATCGATTGATGCAAGAATTTTTAAAATATAACAATTTGTTGAAGAGTTACCATTAAAAAATTTAAAACAATTGAAGACAGATATTTGAATAATTGTTCCATCAGTTTCTATTTAACACATAAAATCGATTGGTGAAAGAATTTTTTATATATGACAATTTGTTGAAGAGTTATCATCAAAAATTAAAAAACAATTGAACATCGATTTTTTAATTATTGTTCCATGAGCTTCTATTTAACGCGTAGGGTCGATTGGTGAAAGAATTTTTGATATATGACAATTTGTTGAAGAGTTTTCATCAAAAATTTAAAAACAATTGAACATCGAATTTTTAATTATTGTTTCAGCAGTTTCCATTTAACACATAGAATCAAATTTTTAATTATTGTTCCAGCAGTTTCCATTTAACACATAGAATCGATTGGTGCAAGAATATTTAAAATAAGACAATTTGTTGAGGAGTTATCATCAAAAATTTAAGAACAATTGAACATCGAATTTTTAATTATTGTTCCGTCAACTTCTATTTAACACATAGATTTGATTAGTGCAAGATTTTTATGTATATGCAAATTTGTTAAGGAGTTATCATCAAAAATTTGAAAACAATTGAACATCGATTTTTTAATTATTATCCCATTAGCTATTATTTAACACATAAAATTGAATCGGGCAAGAATATTTAAAATATGACAATTTGTTGGGGAGTTATCATCAAAAATTTTAAAATAATTGATTATCGAATTTTTAATTATTATCCACATAAAATTGATTTGTGCAAGAAATTTTAAAATGTAACAATTTGTTGAAGATTTATTATTCAAAATTTAAAACAATTAAAGACCTAATTTTCAATTATTGATTTATTAGTTTCTATTTAACACATAAAATCGATTGGTGAAAGAATTTTTCATATATGACAATTTGTTGAAGAGTTATCATCAAAAATTTAAAAACAATTTAACATCGCATTTTAAATTATTATTCCATAAGCTTCTATTTGGAACGTAGAATCAATTAGTATACGAATTTTTCAAATGTTATAATTTGTTGAAGAGTTATTATTAAAAAAATAAAAATAATTAAACATCGAATGTTTAATGATTGTTCCATCAGCTTCTATTTAACACATAGAATCGATTAGTACAAGAATTTTTCATATATGATAATTTTAAAGAGTTATCATCAAATATTTCAAAACAATTGAACACCGAACTTTTAATTATTGTTCCATCAGCTTCTGTTTAACACATAGAATCGATTGGTGTAAGAATATTCGAAATATGACAATTTGTTGAGGAGTTATCATCAAAAATTTAAAAACAATTGAACAACGAATTTTTAATTATTGTTTCATCAGTTTCTATTTAATATATAAAATCGTTTGGTGAAAGAATTTTTCATACACGATAATTTGTTGAAGAGGTATCATCAAAAATTTTAAAACAATTGAACATCGAATTTTTAATTATTGTTCCATGAGCTTCGATTTAACGCGTAGGGTCGATTAGTGAAAGAATTTTTCATATATGATAATTTGTTGAAGAGTTATCATCAAAAATTTAAAAACAATTGAACATCGAATTTTTAATTATTGTTCCATGAGCTTCGATTTAACACGTAGGGTCGATTAATGAAAGAATTTTTCATATATGATAATTTGTTGAAGAGTTATCATCAAAAATTTAAAAACAATAGAACATCGATATTTTAATTATTGTCCCATCGGCTTCTATTTAAAACATAGAATCGATTGGTGCAAGAATATTTAAAATATGGCAATTTGTTGAGGAGTTATCATCAAAAATTTAAAAACAATTGAACATCGAATTTTTAATTATTGTTGCATGAGCTTCTACTTAACACGTAGGATCGATTGGTGATTTTTTTTTGATATATGATAATTTGTTGAAGAGTTATCATTAAAAATTTAAAAACAATTGAACATCGAATTTTTAATTATTGTTTCATGAGCTTCGATTTAACACGTAGGGTCGATTAGTGAAAGAATTTTTGATATATGATAATTTGTTGAAGAGTTATCATCAAAAATTTAAAAACAATTGAACATCGAATTTTTAATTATTATCCCATGACCTTCTATTTAATACGTAGGATCGACTGGTGCAAAAAATTTTCATATATGATTATTTGTTGAAGAGATCAATAAAAAATTAAATTAATACATAAAAATTGATTTGGGGAAGAATTTTTGAAATATTAGTTATAATTAAAAATATCTTTATCAGAATCATTCAGTCAGATGTTGTTTCTAGATTTCATAAATAATTTTCTCATTTATCTCTTGGTGAAACTAATATAGGTAGTTGTTTTTATTGTCATTATCTTCACCATTTGAATTATTGAATTTCATTATTATTTTTCTCATCGTTTTCAATACGATTTTCATTATCTCTGTGTTTGCAACAATTATAGTAATATCACAAAGAGTAACATAGATATTTTCGATGACAAAGATATTAGCAATAACAATACAAATTATAAAATTAGTATCATATACAGAATAACGTTTTGAAGAGGTGTAATAATTTACGTGAAATTCCTTTCAAAATCAAAGGGTTATATATTTTTCCAATCTTCGAGTTTTAAGGTAAAAAAGTTACCTCAACAAATAAAAACCTTGACAAATATTTTCGATATATATATATTTATATACACATAAACTAATCCACTAACACTAAAAGGAAAACCTTGATAAATTCATCAAATCCCGCATTCTCCGCCCCAGGGTTGCATAACTAATAAGAACGCCGAAAACGTTTCACCCGTATTTATGTTAAAACACAGCATGCATTAACCTGAAGGATACCACACTAATAATAATAATACTAATATTAACAAATTCATGTAAGTAGGCTGGACACAATTTCGCACTACTACTACTTGTTACGTTCTTGTTTATTACGGATTTCGAGGGCGACCTTCAGAATTATTAATCGATCGATGCGAAAGTATAAATAAATACTTATATTTTTTTTTTCGTACCGGAGATTTTATCCTAGCCAAAACATTTCAGCGGTCGCAAACGGGGACACAGTTATTAATAAAGTGGATTTTCGGGTTGAATTATTACTAAATGTACGGATAAGGTCGAATGGAATGAAGTAATGGATTATGGCTGGTTTTAAAAAGTTTTGTTTTGATTGATTGTTTAATGGATTGTAATGTATGTAATTATTTGAAAATGCGAAAACAAAACGTAACTACAATGAGTCTAATTATGACTTGTATTATTATGTATTTAATGTTTATACAGTCGATTTTATATGAAATGTACCACCCAGAAAGAAGGTGGTCTTCCAACGATGTCGCTGTATACCTTCTTCTGACCAGGAAGACCTTATTCTCGTTATAGTTGTTGATCTGGATTCATTCTTCTGCCTATTTCGCGAAACGATAAATTTGCTTTTTGTTTAGGAAAAATTTGGGTGTTGTCTTACTCTGGGCATTATGAACTATCACTGCGATAACAGAATAAAACTGCTGATAAACTCTAAGTAAATATTCTTTAGTGCCCATATAACAGCTCAATTTTATTTATTAAGAGGTTAATCATTTTCTACCAACGAATAAACAATTATTTTCACAAAGTTTCGCATCAATCGTATTATTCTTTCATATGAAAGTGAGTGTATTATAAGTAAGCATCAACCTTGAATGAAAAAGCTTACAAAAAAATATATCAAAGAAAATATTAGCATCCATTTATGTAATAATAATAATAATAAATATGGAATGAGCGTGAGAAAAACGATAAGGGAATGTATGGTGGAGGCGCCGGGTCAAGCACACCCCGTCACGTCACAGGCGCCCTCCTCCCGTGCGTAGGGCGGCTATAACCTTGACGGTCGCTGCCTTATCCCCACCCCCTGCGCCCGTCGCCCCCTCTCTTTCTCTTATTACAACAATCGCGTTAATACATAATTTATCGGTCGGCATTCCCAGTCCGCGGTCCGAACGGTTCGCACGACCGGACGCAGCCAGCCCAACCGATATTCAGTTGTTTTTTTCTTTTCGTTACACTTTCGATTTCCGTTCGCGATACACTCACTCCACTCGTGTACTTTCCTTCGCCGGTGGGGTGGTAAAAAGTAAAAGTTTCGCCCGATGATAGATTTCGAAATTGACGAGGACACGCCGTTCGCCGTGGTCACCGTACCAGCAATGGTAAGCAAGTAATAAAATTTTTAATCATAACATTAATAATATGATTAATAAAATCATAAAAATTTTAATATTGAAAAAAGTTTAATTTAGTTTAACAGAACATAATTTGAATTAATTTAAAAATAATTTGTGAAGAATAAAGTAGACACTTTAACTTTCTTATACTAATAGGTAATTGATTAAAAACACCACGAGGTAAATGAGAAAATCATTCATTAAATATTTCTTATACTTCTTTAAAATGGTATAAAAAATCAAAGTGTTTATTCCTAATATCGAAACGTAGTATGAAGTGAATACCTTATAGATCCAAGAATTAACTGTGAAGTTTTTAAAACCTAGTTTGTCTACTTTTTTAAAAATTTAGAATCTTTTAAGATAAATAAAACGAGCTTCAAAGCATTTCTTTAAAAAAAAAGGTAAAAAATCAACTGAACTAAAAAAAGTTACATAATATGGATCAATTAATTATTTAAGTTATTGTTTTGAAACTGAACTCTTTATTATAATTATGATTATTTAATGATTAGTATCAACTAGTTTATATTCTAATATTCTTCTTATTATAAAATTTTAAATTTTCATATTTCTACAATGTTTCTTTCTCATATACACGTTGATATTATAATTGATGGTAAAATACAATACATTTTTTACTTACTTTTCATTGAGTAATAATATTTTTTCACCCAAAAATGATTTTGATGAGAGCACATAGATTATTTTAAGGGATAGATTATTGTAAACACTAAACAATTCTAGCTTTAAGCATGACTTGTTTATATTTAAAATCAATTCCATTTCTTTTTAATTAAATCAAAAAACCTTTTTTAATAAAAATCTATTAGACTAAAAACATTAAAACAAACTTTCACTCCTTTTTTTATGGGCGCCATTTTGAATTTTCATATTTCATAATAATTAATTATTTAATTTATAAGTAAAATTTTTCATCTCTTATCCCTCCTTAACGTTTACAACCATGTATACACCCTGTATATTTCGAAGAGTAAGACGAAGAATCCCTCGCATTGTCCAATTACGATTTGCATTTATACGTTTGATAATTTCGCGTTATTTATATTTGTCCGGGGATCGATTCGATCGCCGCCGGCGATAACATCGCCCTGCCTCCAAGGGCACGTTCTCCCACGTCCGTAAAGCACAATTTGCCTAAATTACGATTGGCAAGAACGGAACCCGCGCCGTTGTTATTATTAAATGGCCATTTCGTACAATCGCAGAAACGAAACCGATCAATCCACCCCCACGACGTTCGACTAACGACCCACCGACCTCCACGCTAAACTGCGAAGAAAATCGGCTGTTAATCGTAAAAAAATGTCATTATATTAAATATCAGAAAGTAGAAATGAAAATAAGACTTTTTATAACATTATCTCATTTTTCATGTGGAGTCATCAATGATGTGCTTATATGTTTACTTTACAACTTTTAATTAAAACCCTCGCTTATGTTTTACTGATTAAAGGGTGGGATAGAGGCCACCCACCCACCCTACATATACATATAAATTTCAATTACGGTTCGTCTCGCGGTTTGCAGTAACATTCATTAAAAAACTTTTTGAATAAAAAAGAAAATCAAAAGGTAAAATTTTTGAGGCAAGTAATTAATACATTTTTATACACAGTGGGTATAATAAAAACAAATGCTGCAAAATCCAACTTCTAATTCCTGAAAAAAATATTTATAAAACCGAAGATGAATTTTTCCAAAATTTCAATTAATGTTTAAGCCGGAAAAATACAATAAAAACAAATGCCACCAATACGACATTTACACAGATTATAAATAATATATCTAAGATTATGCTCCTGTAAAAATCTGCAACATCTAACTTCTAGTTCCTGGAAAAAAAAATTTAAAAACCGAAAATGAAATTTAAAAAAAATTACAATTATTGTTTAAGCAAGAAAAATACAATAAAACAAATGCTATCGAGGCAAAATTTACACAATTTATAAACAATACACCTAGGATTATGCTCCTATAGATATCTGCAAAATCCAACTTCTAATTCCTAAAAAAAATATTTAAAAACCGAAGATGAAATTTTAAAAAATAACAATTACTCTTTAAGCCGGAAAAATACAATAAAACAAATGATATCGATATCTAGGATTATGTTCCTGTAAAAATCTGCATATTACAACTTCTTAATTCTTAAAGGAAATATTTACAAAACCGAAGATGAATTTTTGAAAAATTTCATTAAATGTTTTAGCCGGAAAATACAACAAAATAACAAATGAAATCAGGGCTGAATTTACGAAATTTATAAACAATACACCTAAGATTATGCTCCTGTAAAAATCTGAAGAATTGAACTTCTAATTCCTGAAAAAAATATTTATAAAGCCGATGATGAATTTAAAAAAAAATTCAATCAAGGTTTTAACCGAAAAAATTCAAAAGAAACAAATGCCATCGAGGCAAAATTTACGCAATTTATTAACAATATACTAAGGATTATGCTCCTGTAAAAATCTGCATAATCCAACTTTTAATTCCTGAAAAAAAATATTTATAAAACCGAAGATGAATTTTTGGAAAATTTCAATTAATATTTTAGCCGGAAAAATACAATAAAGACAAATGTCATCAACGCAAAATATACACAAGTTATAAATAAAACATCTAGGACTATGCTTCTGTCATCAAAAATTATTTAAAAAAATTTCTATGAATAAATCTCTAAAAATTGCAATTATTTTGTGTTTATTTATGTTTTACAACTTTTAATTGAAACCCTCGCTTATGTTTTACTGATTGAAGGGTGGGATAGGCGACACCCACCCACCCTACATATACATGAAAACTTCAATTACTAATCGTTGATGATTTCCTGATAAAAATCATCAAACACTTTATGTAATGGAAAAATTAATCAAAATCAAAATTTAAGTTAAAATATAATTAACTTTATATAGCAAATCTTATCTAATTTAGATTTAAAGTATACCCACCCATCGTGCATACAAATTTTATTAATTTCTTCACTCAAAAATTTTGTAATTTATTTTACTCCAAACCACGAAACAATCAGTAATTGAAATGTATATGTATATGTAGGGTGGGTGGGTGGCCTCTATCCCACCCTCCAATCAGTAAAACATCATCAAAATTTATTTGAAAATTTCTATGACTTAATCTCTAAAAATTGCAATTATTTTAGGTTTATTTACAATTTACAACTTTTAATTAAAACCCTCGCTTATGTATTACTGATTGGAGGTTGGGATAGAGGCCACCCACCCACCCTACATATACATATAAATTTCAATTACTGTTCGCCTCGCGGTTTGCAGTAACATTCATTACAAAACTTTTTGAATAAAAAAGAAAATCAAAAGGTAAAATTTTTGAGGCAAGTAATGAATAAATTTTTATACACAGTGGGTATAATAAAAACAAATGCCATCGAAGCGCAATTTACATAATTAACAAACAATACATCTAGGATTATGTTCCTGTAAAAAAAACTGCAAAATCCAACTTCTAATTCTTGAAAAAAATATTTATAAAACCAAAGATGAATTTTTGCAAAATTTCAATTAATGTTTAATCCGGAAAAATATAAAAAAACAAATGCCATCGAGGCAAAATTTACATAATTTATAATTAATACGTCTAGGATTATGTTCCTGTAAAAATCTGCAAATTACAACTTCTAATTCCTAAAAGAAATATTTACAAAACCGAAGATGAATTTTTGAAAATTTTCAATTAATGTTTTAACCGAAAAAATTCAAAAAAACAAATGCCATCGAGGCGAAATTTACGAAATTTATTAACAATACATCTACAATTATGCTCCTGTCAAAATTTGCATAATCAAACTTCTAATTTCTGAAAGAAAATATTTATAAACGGAAGATGAATTTTTAAAAATTTCAATTAATGTTTTAGCTAGAAAAATTAAAAAAAACAATTGCCATCAAGACGAAATTTACATAATTTATAAACAATACATCTAGGATAATGCTCCTGCAAAAATCTGCAAAATCCAACTTTTAATTCCTGGAAAAAAAATATTTAAAAAGTGAAGATGAAATTTTTAAAAATTACAATTATTGTTTAGGCCGAAAAAATACAATAAAACAAATGCTATTGAGGCAAAATGTAAAAAATTTATAAACAATATATCTAGGATTATTCTCTTGTAAAAACCTGCAAAATCAAACTTCTAATTAATGAAAAAAATATTTATAAAACCGAAGATGAATTTTTGAAAAATTTCAATTAATGTTTAATCCGGAAAAATACAATAAAAACAAATACCATCAATACGAGATTCACAGAATTTATAAATAATATATCGAAGATTATGCTCCTGTAAAAATCTGCAAAATCCAAATTATAATTTCTTGAAAAAATTATTTATGAAACCAAAGATGAATTTTTTAAACATTTCAATTAATGTTGTAGCTGGAAAAAGTACAATAAAAACAAATGACACCGACGCGAAATTTACATAATTTTTAAACAATTCATTTAGGATTATGCTCCTGTAAAAATCAGCAAAACCAAACTTCTAATTCCTAAAAAAAATATTTATAAAACCGAAGATGAAATTTTAAAAAATTACAATTACTGTTTAAGCCGGAAATATATAAAAAAAACAAATGCCATCAAGGCAAAATTTACATAATTTATAAATAATACATCTAGGATTATTTTCCTGTAAAAATCTGCATATTATAACTTCTAATTCTTAAAAGAAATATTTACAAAACCGAAGATGAATTTTTTAAAAATTTCATTTAATGTTTTAAAAAATTTAATCTTCGGTTTATAAAAAAATTTTTTTTCTGGAAGTTGGTTTTTTGCAGATTTTTATAGGAGCATAATCCTAGGTGTATTGTTTATAAATTTTGTAAATTTGGCCTTGATTTCATTTGTTTTTTTTGTATTTTCCGGCTAAAACATTTAATGAAAATTTTCAAAAATTCATCTTCGGTTTTGTAAATATTTCCTTTAGGAATTAGAAGTTGTAATGTGCAGATTTTTACAGGAACATAATCCTAGATGTATTGTTAATAAATTGCGTAAATTTCGCCTCGATGGCATTTGTTTTTTTTTGTATTTTTTCGGTTAAAACATTAATTGAATTTTTTTTAAAATTCATCATCGGCTTTATAAATATTTTTTTCAGGAATTAGAAGTTGAATTTTGCAGATTTTTACAGGAGCATAATCCTAGGTGTATTGTTTATAAATTTCGTAAATTAAGCCCTGATTTCGTTTGTTTTTTTTTGTATTTTCCGGCTAAAACATTAAATGAAATTTTTTTAAAATTCATCTTCGGTTTTGTAAATATTTCTTTTAAGAATTAGAAGTTATAATATGCAGATTTTTACAGGAAAATAATCCTAGATGTATTATTTATAAATTATGTAAATTTTGCCTTGATGGCATTTGTTTTTTTTATATATTTCCGGCTTAAACAGTAATTGTAATTTTTTAAAATTTCATCTTCGGTTTTATAAATATTTTTTTTAGGAATTAGAAGTTTGGTTTTGCTGATTTTTACAGGAGCATAATCCTAAATGAATTGTTTAAAAATTATGTAAATTTCGCGTCGGTGGCATTTGTTTTTATTGTACTTTTTCCAGCTACAACATTAATTGAAATGTTTAAAAAATTCATCTTTGGTTTCATAAATAATTTTTTCAAGAAATTATAATTTGGATTTTGCAGATTTTTACAGGAGCATAATCTTCGATATATTATTTATAAATTCTGTGAATCTCGTATTGATGGCATTTGTTTTTATTGTATTTTTCCGGATTAAACATTAATTGAAATTTTTCAAAAATTCATCTTCGGTTTTATAAATATTTTTTTCAGGAATTAAAAGTTGGATTATGCAGATTTTTACAGGAGCATAATCCTCGATGTATTGTTTATAAATTATCTAAATTTTGCCTCAATAGTATTTGTTTTATTGTATTTTTCCGGCTTAAACAGTAATTGTAATTTTTAAAAATTTCATCTTCGGTTTTATAAATATTTTTTTTCAGGAATTAGAAGTTGGATTTTGCAGATTTTTACAGTAGCATAATACTAGATGTATTGTTTATAAATTGTGTAAATTTTGCCTTGATAGCATTTGATTTATTGTATTTTTCCGGCTTAAACAATAATTGTAATTTTTTAAAATTTCATCTTCGGTTTTTAAATATTTTTTTTAGGAATTAGAAGTTGGATTTTGCAAATTTTTGCAGGAGCATAAACCTATATGTATTGTTTATAAATTGTGTAAATTTTGCCTCGATAGCATTTATTTTACTGTATTTTTCCAGCTTAAACATTAATTGTAATTTTGTAAATTTAATCTTCGGTTTTTAAATATTTTTTTTCAGGAATTAGAAGTTTGGTTTTGCTGATTTTTACAGGAGCATAATCCTAAATGAATTGTTTAAAAATTATGTAAATTTCGCGTCGGTGGCATTTGTTTTTATTGTACTTTTTCCAGCTACAACATTAATTGAAATGTTTAAAAAATTCATCTTTGGTTTTATAAATAATTTTTTCAAGAAATTAGAATTTGGATTTTGCAGATTTTTACAGGAGCATAATCTTCGATATATTATTTATAAATTCTGTGAATCTCGTATTGATGGCATTTGTTTTTATTGTATTTTTTCGGATTAAACATTAATTGAAATTTTTCAAAAATTCATCTTCGGTTTTATAAATATTTTTTTCATTAATTAGAAGTTTGATTTTGCAGGTTTTTACAAGAGAATAATCCTAGATATATTGTTTATAAATTTTGTACATTTTGCCTCAATAGCATTTGTTTTATTGTATTTTTCCGGCCTAAACAATAATTGTAATTTTTAAAAATTTCATCTTCACTTTTTAAATATTTTTTTTCCAGGAATTATAAGTTGGATTTTGCAGATTTTTGCAGGAGCATAATCCTAGATGTATTGTTTATAAATTATGTAAATTTCGTCTTGATGGCAATTGTTTTTTTTTAATTTTTCTAGCTAAAACATTAATTGACATTTTTAAAAATTCATTTTCCGTTTATAAATATTTTCTTTCAGAAATTAGAAGTTTGATTATGCAAATTTTTACAGGAGCATAATCGTAGATGTATTGTTAATAAATTTCGTAAATTTCGCCTCGATGGCATTTGTTTTTTTGTATTTTTTCGGTTAAAACATTAATTGAAAATTTTCAAAAATTCATCTTCGGTTTTGTAAATATTTCTTTTAGGAATTAGAAGTTGTAATTTGCAGATTTTTACAGGAACATAATCATAAAAAAAAACAAATGAAATCAAGGCCAAATTTACAAAATTTATAAACAATACACCTAGGATTATGCTCCTATAAAAATCTGCAAAAAACCAACTTCCAGAAAAAAAAAATTTTTATAAACCGAAGATTAAATTTAAAAAAATTTCAATTAATGTTTTAGCCGGAAAAATACAATAAAAACAAATGCCATCAACGCAAAATATACACAATTTATAAATAGTACATCTAGGACTATGCTTCTGTCAGCAAACATTATTTAAAAAATTTCAATGAATATATCTCTAAAAATTGCAATTATTTTAGGTTTATTACATTTTACAACTCGCTTATATTTTACTGATTGGAAGGTGGGATAGAAGCCTCCCACCCACCCTACATATACATGATCATTTTAATTCCGAATCGTTGATGATATTACTGCCAAAAACAATCAAAAAAAAAATCAGTAAAACGTCATCAAAAATTATTTGAAAACCTTTTATAAATAAATCTCTAAAAATTGTAATTATTCTGTGTTAATTTATATTTTACAACTTTTAATTAAAACCCTCGCTAATTTTTTACTAATTGGAGGGTGGGATAGAGGCCACCCACCCACCCTACATATACATAATAACATTAATTGCTAATCGTTCATCGTTTTCCTGCTAAAATTAATCAAACCCTTTATGTAATAAAAAATACAACAAAATTAAAATTTAAGTTTAAATATATATGACATTCTATAGCTCATCTTATCTAATAAAAAATTTATTTACTTCCTTACTTAAAAATTTTACCTTTTGAATTTCTTTTTTGGTCAAAAACGTTTTGTAATTAATTTTACTGCAAACTGCGAGACGATCAGTAATTGAAATTTATCTGTATATGTAGGGTGGGTGGGTGGCCTCTATCCTACCCTCCAATCAGTAAAACATCATCAAAAATTATTTGAAAAATTTGTATGAATAAATCTCTAAAAATTGCAATTGTTTTGTCTTTATTTGTATTTTACAAATTTTAATTAAAACCCTCGCTTAGGTTTTACTGATTGAAGGGTGGGATAGAGGCCACCCAATCACCCTACATATACATGATAACTTTAATTGCACATCGTTGATGATTTCCTTGCTAAAACAATCAAACCTTTAATGGAATAAAATATATAAAACAAAATCAAAATTTAAGTTTAAATATTAATGACTTTCTATAGCTAATCTCATCTAATTTAGTTTTAAAGTCTGTCCACCCATTGTGCATAAAAAATTTAATCATTTCCTCACTCAAAAATTTTACCTTTTGAATTTTTTTTTATTCAAAAAGTTTTGTAATTAAATTTACTGCAAACCGCGAGATGATCAGTAATTGAAATTTATATGTATATGTAGGGTGGGTGGGTGGCCTCTATCCTACCCTCCAATTAGTAAAACATAATCAAAAATTATTTGAAAAATTTGTATGAATAAATCTCTAAAAATTACAATTGTTCTGTGTTTATTTATATTTTACAAATTATAATTAAAACCCTTGCTAATGTTTTACTAATTGGAGGGTGGGATAGAGGCCACCCACCCACCCTACATATACATGATAATTTTAATTCCGAATCGTTGATAATATTGCTGCTAAAAAAAATCAAACCATTTATGTAATGGAAAAATAAAACAAAATCAAATTTTAAGTTTAAATATATATGACATTCTATAGCTAATCTTATCTAATTTATATTTAAAGTCTGCACACCCATCGTGCATAAAAAATTTATATACTTCCTTATTCAAAAATTTTACCTTTTGATTTTCTTTTTTGTTCAAAAAGTTTTGTAATTAATTTTACTGCAAACCGCGAGACGATCAGTAATTGAAATTTATTTGTATATGTAGGGTGGGTGGGTGGCCTCTATCCCACCCTCCAATCAGTAAAACATCATCAAAATTTATTTGAAAATTTCTATGACTAAATCTCTAAAAATTGCTATTATTTTGTGTTTATTTATATTTTACAAATTATAATTGAAACCCTCGCTTATGTTTTATTGATTGAAGGATGGGATAGAGGCCACCCACATATACATGATAACTTTAATTGCTAATCGTTGATGATTTTCCTGCTAAAAATTATTAAACCCTTTTAAAAAGTTTAAATATAAATGACTTTCTATAGTTAATCTTATCTAATTTACATTTAAAGTTTACCCACCCACCGTGTATAAAAATTTTATTAATTACCTCGCTCAAAAATTTTACCTTTTGAATTTTTTTTTTATTCAAAAAATTTTGTAAGTTTACACCAAACCGCAACATGATCAGTAATTGTAATTTACATGTATATGTAGGGTGGGTGGGTGGCCTCTATCCTACCCTCCAATCAGTAAAACATCATCAAAAATTATTTGAAAAAATTTGAATGAATAAATCTCTAAAAATTACAATTAATCTGTGTTTATTTATATTTTAAAACTTTTAATTAAAACCCTCGCTTGTGTTTTACTGATTGAAGAGTGGGTTAGAGGTCACCCACCCACCCTACATATACATGATAACTACAATTGCTAATCGTTGATGATTTCCTGATAAAAATCATCAAACCCTTTTTGTAATGAAAAAATAAAACAAAATCAAAATTTAAGTTTAAATATAAATGACTTTTAATAGTTAATTTTATCTAATTTAAATTTAAGATCTGCCCACCCATCGTGCATAAAAATATTATTAGTTTGCTCACTCAAAAATTTCGCCTTTTGAATTTTTTGATTATTCAAAAAGTTTTGTTATTAATTTTACTCCAAACCTCGAGACGACCAGTAATTGAAATTTATATGTATATGTAGGGTGGGTGGGTGGCCTCTATCCCACCCTACAATCAGTAAAACATTATCAAAATTTATTTGAAAATTTCTATAATAATAACCGAGATATATTGATTTGAAAAAATTGACACTTTTTACTTTTTTCAAAATATCTAGTTGCCCTTGACTTTTTTGAAAACTTTAAAAGTGGAATTTTATTCGTCTTGTAAATCTACACTTCTTTCCCCTTTAACCGTTTCTCTATCTCTTATAGTTTCCGAGATACCCATAGAGAACATCTGAAAAACTCACCCTGTATATGTAGGGTGGTGGATGTTCTCTACTTATCATTTATTAAATATATTTTTTAAAGTTTTAAAACAATTTCTAAAGCTGCTGTCCCGGCACCTCCACCATATTTTTATACATAATCAAAATACCCTTTGATGGATTTCGTCGTATTTACGATGTTAAAATACAAACACCACGGAGTTAAAACTTTTCGTGTTAAAACCAATTTCCTTTTCTTTGTTTTCCCTTCGGGGTCGTTTAATGATTTTCGTCGTGGTCCCGGCTTTGTACGTGTGTGTGTCACGGAAGGATTTATTGTTGCAATTTAAGCGGTGTCGCCACGAGGAGCTTTGTGAAGCACAGAAAAGAAAAAATAACTCGCCGTATGCATATTTCATGAGCCGACAGCTGAAAATTTAATCGGACTCATTAACCGAGACAGTTTTGTTTTTTTTTTGCTCTCTTACTTTAATCATTCCGACACGAAACGTTTCCTTAACATCGGCGAACAGAAGGACACGTCTTATGGTAAATTATAACACGTATGTATAATTTAAATTATATCATGCGAACAGAAATTAAATACAGGATAAATTAATAGTAATATAAAATATATTTCATGAATCAAGAGATTTAGAAAGAAATTTACAGGAATAAAAATTCCTAAATAAAACTATAAAAATATATCTTAAAACATAAGTTTAATATTTATTTCATAATTTTTTTCTAGTCCTTACTCTTTATTGTCTACGTTTTTCTTCCTTTACAATAAAATTCGAAATATAAACTTACTGTTTAGATCATAGTTTCTCAACCTTATTTTTTTGCTATGCCTATCTTAATTTTACTTACCAACTGTTGCGAATTTAAAACTGCTATTGCCCCCTCTACACCTTCTCAATGCCCCCTTATTTTCTCTGGGTCTTCTATTGACCTTTCCCTACTCGAAAATCTCAAAAGCCCACGTTGAAAACTTATGGTTTAGCATTAGTGATATAAAATTGAATTATTATGATTTTTTTACATTCGGTTCCCGGCGCATTCACCATTTTTTATACAGCTGAAACCTTTTTTAACTTTGTTTGTATAACTGCGACTTGATACACTCACTTAATAAAGTCCCAGTTATACAAACAAAGTTGAAAAGGTTTAATTTGGTGGATGCGCCGGGAATAAACATGTAAAAATCATTGTAAGTAATGTAATTTGTTATTTTCAAACTAGAAATATTTTTTTGGCAAGAATAATTGTTTACACGTTTTACTCGTGAAGCAATTTAAATAAAATGAGAATATAATGTTTAAATTGTACTCTCTTGATAAAAGTGTAAAAAAACAATGTCACTTTTTATTCAGCATTTTTCTGCTAATAAATTTATTGTGGGATATAAAAAAAGCACTAATAACGTAATAAATGTCTTAGAGTAGAAACTAAGAGGCGAAATATTATGTACTTTAAACTAGGTTATCAGATGTTTTTTTTCCTTGTTGTACAGGCTGATACGTTTCATTTAAAGTATGAATTTTACATTCCGCCATTTGCATATTTACAGCCGCAGCATAATAAGCGCAAAAGTATCGTCGGCCCCCCGATGACCGGCATGTAATTGGCCTACATAAATATTTTCGCGATTTATTGCGGAGGCGGCGGGTCATTACCAGCATCGATTGTTTTCGAAATTGACCCGATTGCCTCACAAGAAATGTCCAAATTCAAACTAGGTGTAAAATATCATTTTAATATTTTTGACTGGGCTTATTGCATTATTTACACTGCTTATATGTTATAAAATAACAAGACTAAATAAGAAAAATACGGTGATGTTTATGTTATTTTTTCCAAAACCGATTTGTCCAGAATTGGCAACTGTTATTTGTCGTATGTTAACTGTTATCTCTCACGTGTTATTTACCACCCACCTTATGTCAATTGATAATGATCATTATTACAAATTGAATGTTGAAAACTCCCCGAAAACTCATATTTGACATCTCAGCTGTCATATATTATCTCTAACTATGTTAACAAGGGAGAGCTAATAATAACTCTAATCTTTCAATCAATAAACTAAATTTTTGCATTCATCTGATATATTATCTGACCGCTGTCAATTGTCATATAATATTTAATTGATGAGGCTGATACGAAACTCCATTATGCAATTATTAAATAAAAACACGGCTGTTTAGAGTTTTGCTTTATTTATAGATACACTGCTACAATTGTTTCACCACACTATTGTATCTACAAATAAAGCAAAACTCTAAACAGTCGTGTTTTTATTTAATAATTGCAATTATCTTATATTAACTGTCAACTGGAAATTATCAACTGCCTACCGTTATTTGTCATATTTGAACTGTTTACTTCTATCTGATATTTTCATATATCACCTCTCAACGGTTGTCTCTCATCTTACATATGCTATCTGTCACCTACTTTGTGTCATCTGTTAAATACCACTGCTAAACACTCTTCACAAACTCATCTGTTTCATCTCAAACGTCGTATATTAACTGTCACCCGTTAATTGCCAATTGCTTACAATACTATTTGTTATATATCTACAAAATGTCATATATTTCTAACTATCTACTGTTATTTATCGTACGTCAATTAATAACTGTCAAAGGAATTGTTGAAAACTCTCCCTAAATTCATGTGATATATTTCATTTGTAAACTGTTAAAAATTATCTGTCAACTGTCATCTATCATCTAACATATACCATGTGACATTTGACACCTGCTTAATGTCAACTGTTTAATATCACTGTTAGATACTGTTAGACATTCTTCACATATCAAACATCATATATTAATTATTTTCTGTTAATCGTTTTAATTATTTGTCCCATGTCAACTCTAATCCTCTATTTTACAACCTCTATTAACTGTCATTTGTTATCTAACAACTGTATGCTGTTATTGAACGTATGTCAGCTATCGTCGGCCATCTGTCAATTGACATCTACTACCTACATTACGTCAATTGTCAAGTTTTACTTAAAAAAATAAACGTTAAAAACTTTCCGGCAATTTATCAGATATATGTCATCTGTCACTGTGTTAAATATTATCTGTCATTTTCCATCTGTCGTCTATCACCTGCTTTATGTCAACTGTTAAATGACACTGTTAGATACTATTAGATACTCTTTGCAAACTCATCTGTCACCCACTCAACGTACTCATTTTTATTATTACAAAAAAATTCCACTTTTACTAAAATTTTATATCACCTCCTATCATTCTGTTAATTTTCCTGGAAACTAAAACGAGGGTTTGTAGTTGAAATAAATTGTATATGTAGGGCGGGTGGGTGGCCACTATTCCACCCTCCAATCCGTAAAACATAAGCGAGGGTTTACCGAATTAAAATTTGAATTATCTCATCGAATGGATAATACAAATTACGAGATTATTGTTGACGTGTAAATAATTTTTATCTAAACTTTCGCTAATGTGCAGTAATTGGAGGGTGGGATAGTGGCCACCCACCCACCCTACATATACAAAATTATGATAATCACTGCTACTTTTTTGGTTTCATATAAAAACAAAAGTAGTTATATTGTTAAGAAAAACTGATTATTTCATTAATTGGAGGGTGGGCTGGTTAGTCTTACATATTAAGCAATTATATTTATTTCTAAAGACAAAACTCTACTTATATATTTAAAATTATCATTTAACGTATCTGTTTTTTTTTTTTCGGAGACAAAAACGAGAGTTTTAGTTAAAAATCATTTGTATATGTAGGGCGGGTGGGTGGCCACTATCCTACCCTCCAATCCGTAAAGCATAAGCGAGGGTTTATTAAATTTAAGGTTGAATCATCTCATCGAAGGCTTACTATAAATTGCGAGCACACATTTTTTATGCAAAATAATTTTATCCAAACTTTTGCTAATGTATAAAAGTAATTGGAGGGTGGAATACAAACCTCCTATGTTAATTATAATTCTCTAACTAGGAAGGACTGTCAATTGTCATATTTTCTGTCAACTGTCTGCTGTTATTTATCATATGTCAACTGTCATCTGTCATTTACTACCTACATTAGGTCAATTTTTTAGTATTACTGTTAGAAAGAAAATATTGTAAACTATCCGCCAATTAGATATTTGTTAATTTGCTATTGCGGTCTGTAATCTAATATATGCCATCTATAATCTATCGCCTAATTTAGGTCAACTGCAAAACTGAAAACTAATACTGTTATACATTGTTATACACTCTTCACATACTCATCTGATATATGTAACCGCTGTTAAAAAGGAAATGTTTAAGATTCTCCGCTAATTCTTAAAATATTTGTCGCCTGCTAACTGTCAAATTTTATCTGTCAACTGTCAAATTTTATCTGTGACTACAGTTGTTTGTCATCTAACATACGCTTAAATATCATCTGTCATCAGAAAGAAACTGTTTGGTAATTCATAATATCATCTGCCAGCTGTCAAATATTATCTGTCAACTGTCGACTGTCATCTCACATATACCATCTGTCATCTGTCACTTGCTTTTTGTCAACTGTTAAATATCACTGTTCGACATTCTTCACAAACTCATTTGATAAATGTCATCTATCACCTATCAAATGTCATATATTAACTGTCACCTGTTAATTGTCAATTGTTTGCAAAAATGTGTCCTATGCCAACTGTAGTCTTCTAGCATCTAGCAATTGTCATATATCTTTTGCTAGCTGTCTACGGTTATTTATCGTATGTGAACTGTCATCTGCCATCTGTCACCTGTCATCTACCACCTACATTATGTCAAACGTCAAGTATTTCTATTACAAAATAAATCTTGGAAATCTCATAATCACCTGTTATGTCAACTGTAAAATATAAGAAAGGAAATGTTTGAAACTCTCCGATAATTCTTAAAATATTTGTTGTTTGCAAGCTGTCATTTTTTTTTCTGTTAACTATCAAATTTTATCTAAACCGACAGTTGTATGTCATCTAACATGCTTTATATCATCTGTCACCTGTCCTGTAGTTCATCTGTCACCTGTCCTATAGTTCATCAGATATATATCATCTATCACCTGTCAAATATTATCTGTCAACTGTCGTCTGTTATCTAACATATATCATCCGTCATTTGTCACTTGCTTTTTGTCAACTGTTAAATATCACTGTTTGACACTCTTCATATAGTAACTGTCACCTGTTAATTGTCAATTATTTGCAAAAATTTGTTCTATGTCAACTGTAGTCTTCTACCTGGTAACGTCTGACAACTGTCATATATCTTTTCCATCTCTATACTGTTAGTTACGTATGTCAACTGTTATCTGTCACCTGTCACCTACATTATGTCCAACGTCAAGTACTACTGTTACAAAAGAAATCTTGGAAACTTTCCCACAATTCATCGGATAAATGTTAATTGTCAATTGTCATGTATTATCTATCAACTGTCACATGCAGTCTATTTTGATCTGTCATTTAATATATTCCATCTATAGTCACCTATTATCTCAACTGTAAAATATCACTATTAGAAAGGAAATGTTTGAAACTCTCCTGTAATTCTGAAGACATTTGCCGTCTGCTAACTGTCAAATTTTATCTGTCAACTGTCAAAATTTGATCTGATATGGCAGTTGTATGTCATCTAATATGTGCTTAAAAATCATCTGTCATCAGAACGGAACTTTTCGGCAATTCATCAGACATAAATCATTTGCCAGCTGTCAAATATTATCTGTCAACTGTCACATATTATCTATCAACTAGCACATAATATCTATCAACTGTCATCTGTTATGCCAGCTTTTAAATATCACTATTATATATTTTTAGACAATCTTTACAAACCCATCTGTATGTCATCTGCCTTCTATAAAATGTCTTATATTAACTGTCAACTGTTTTACAATTATTTGTTCTATGACAATCTTCTATTTGGGAACTTATGACAACTGTCATATTTTCTGTCAACTTTTATAAGTCAACTGTTATTTGCCATACATCATCTGACACCTACATTATGTCCATTGCCAAGAATCATTGTTAAAAAAAATATTGGAAAACTCTCCGGATATTAAACTATAATATTTCAACATTCAACTGCCATTTATTATTTGTCAATTGTCGTCTTTTATCTATTTATCATCATTATATCAACTGTCAACTATCATGAAATTGGAAAGGTGACAGTCACATGTCATATACTGTCACTTGTTAATTGTCAACTGTTTACAATGATTTGTCCTATATGAAGTGTAATCTTCTAGTAATGCCTGCCAACTGTCATATATCTTTTGCCAATTTTCTACGGTTATTTATCATATGCCGATTTTCATCTGTCATCCGCCATCTATATTATATCAAACGTCAAGTGTTACTGTTAGAAAAGATATCTTGGAAATTCTCCAACAATTCATCTGATATATGTTAATTGTCAATTGTCAAGTATTATCTGTCAACTGTCGTTTATTATCTAACATATGTCATCATTCATCTGTCATCTGTCATCTGCTTTACGACAGCTTTTAAATATCAATATTATACACTTTTTATAAAATCATCACAAACTCATCTGTATGTCATCTACCATCTATTAAATGACTTATTTTAACTGTTTGTTCTATGACAATTGCAATCTTCAACCTGCAACGTCTGTCAACTGTCATCTGCATTAATCAAATGTCTTATGTTTAAAATTATTTGTGAAAATTATATGACAACTGCAATCATCTATCTGGCAATCTTTGTCAACTGTCATATTTTCTGTCTGTCAACGGTTGTATGTCAACTGTTATCTACCATACATCATCTGACACCTACATTATGCCAATTGTCAAGTATCACTGTTAAACAAATTTATTGGAAAACTCTCCGGAAGTTCAACTGTTATATGTCAAATGTCAACTGTCATATATTATCTGTCACTTGTCGTCTGTCACCTATTTATCATCTGTTACCCGCGTTATGTCAACTGCCAACTATGACTGTTAGACACTGACAGGTAGTGTATGAAATTTGAAAGGTGACAGCCAAATGTCATATACTAACCGTCACTTGTTAATTGTCAACTGTTTACAATTACTTGTCCTATATCGACTGTAAACTTCAATCTGGTACGCCTGTTCAGCTGTCATATTTTCTGTCAACTGTTATCTGCCATACATCATCTGACACTTATATTATGACAATTGTCAAGTATCACTGTTCCAAAAAATTTATTGGAAAACTCTCCGGAAATTCAGCTGTCAACTGTCATATATTATCTGTCAACTATTTATCATCTGTTACTCGCGTTATATCAACTGTCAACTATCACTGTTTCACACTGATAGACACTCTTCACAAACAGCCAGTTAGTATATGAAATTTGATAGATGACAACCAAATGTCATATATTAACTGTCACTTGTTAATTTTCAACTGTTTACAATTGTTTGTCTTATATAAACTGTAATATTCTATCTGGCAACGCCTGTCTACTGTCATATTTAACTGTCTACACTGTTATTTATCGTATATTAACTGTTATCTGCAATTTGTCATCTGTCATCTGATTCCTACATTACGTCAACTGTTAATTATCACTGTTAGAAAGGGAATGTTGAAATCTCTCCATCAATTCATCTGGTATATGTCAACTGACAACTGTTTTCTGTCATCTAAGATGTGACATCTGTCATCCATCACTTGCTTTATGTTAACTGTTAATATCACTGTTAGACCCTCTTCACAAACGCATCTAAGAAATGTCATCTGTTGCCTATAAAATATCATTTATGTCTACTGTTATCTACTATCTATCACCTACATTATGTTAATAATCAAGTCGGTCATCTGATGTCAACTGCCATATATTATCTGATTACTGTTGTCTATCATCTAACTTGCTATCCGTCATCTGTCATCGACTTTATGTCAACTGTTAAATATTATCGATAGACAGTCTTCATAAACTCATCTGTTACCAGCAAATGTCATTTATTAAAAATCAACTGTCAATTGTCATTTGTAAACTATTTAAAATGATTTATCCGATGTCAACTGAAATCTTATATCTGGTAACGCCTGCAACTGTCAAATTATCTGTCAATTTCTTACTATTATTTAACATATGTTATTGATACCTACATTGTGTCCATTGTCAAGTATCACTGTTAAATAGGGAATGTTATAAACTTTCCGACAATCCATCTGATATAATCTCACCTGCAAACTGTCAAATATTATCTGTCAACTGTAATTTAATATTTGTCGTCTAAAAACTGTCAAATTTTATCTGTCAAGTGTCAAATTTGATTTGATACTACAGTTGTATGTCATCTAACATCTGTCACCAGAAATAAACTCTTCGGCAATTCATCAGATATATATCATCTGTCAACTGTCATTTAACTGTTAATTTTCAACTTTTAAACTATATTAATTATTATGAGAAAACTGACGAATCAGAATATTAAAAAGAACAGCAAACTTAACTGAAATTTCATTGGATGTACTGTTTTAAAATATTTCAATTAGTATCAAAATGTCAAACAGTTCTGGCGTTATAAAACTAAATAAAAATTGTCCGAATTTAATAAAAAATATTAGAAAATGATTATCAAAGCAGATGAAATAAAAATTGCAAACCATTAAACAAAATACAAGGGTAATTTTTAAAGCAATAACCTTTTTAGTTTAGAAATTAATTAAGCCTACGGTATCTTTAGTTTTCTTTTCATTTGTCTGTAATAACTAACATTCATGCTTAATATTTTCTAGGTAGTCTACTTTCTGCTCCCCTCGCTTAATTAATCGTATTCTACCAGAAACTTTTCACTGTTCTTTGGAAAATCAGAAAAGCTTAAATTATGTAATTTAGTTTTGAAGATACGAGCGTCAACAAACCAGCGGGAAAAATGATATAATGCATATCATAAAGATTTAAATATAATATTATTTCAAATGCCATGGATCATGTAGAAAAAGAATTTAGCGCTCTGTGGCAACAAATCAATTCCTCGGCGTGCGCAAAAAATCACTCACGATATACGTTTCTATATTCAGCAAGTTAAAATTTTCCCGACAATTAATTCCCAACATATAATTCCGGTCGGAAAAGTGTCTCTAAAAATAAGCGTAAAGCCGACGGAAAACGCGACAGTATTTATAACGCAATCGTGTGTTTCACCGGTGATATATAATATTTTTAATTCAATCCAATCATAATATATATTTGAGAATTAGAAATAATAAGAAAAATTAATTACTCTAAGCATTGTTATTACAAATAAGTAAAATATTGAAATGACAGATGAATTGTCAGTATTCATCTGCCTGATGAAGCAACTGTGTGGCAAAACATGTTGCAGTTTACAACAATAAATGTGAAACCCTCACAACTGTGTAGTTTTATTTCAGAATACGTAAAAACACTACAAAACAACTACTCCTCGTACTAATATAACTAATAGCTATTGTCACACGACTGAAATCACGGTTATTACAATATAGTATCTATGCAAATTTTATTAAAACTCTATCCGAGAGTAAAAAATTCCTTTAGAATTATTTAATCAGTTGTGGTCATTATGGTGGATGCGCCGGGCACTGCATATAATTAATTACATTTACTTACTTTTATTAATAAAAATATACCCTTAAGATAAACTAGTTTATGACAACATAGTCATTTATTTAATTTGCGTGTGTTAAGCTAGTGTATACTGCGTAACTTTAAGTTTTCAAGCGGAGTAATCCATCATCAGTGTTTATATTTTTATAATTTGGTGCGAATTACTTCACATTTTCTCTTGAAAGGGCATTTCCACGACCTCGAAAACCGCCGATTAGCGGCCGATTATTCTAATCAGAAATCGGCGACTTTTCAGCGTTCGCACTCACTTTACAGTTCTCCTTGTAAGTTTTTTATTTAATAACATAAAATTCTACTTAATTACACCGAGCACATTGCAATCTGATCGTACCCCAATAGAGTACAATCGATTACAACATTGTTGCTTTAAACGTTTTTTTTTAAAGTCTATTTTATAATTTTAACATATATATTTTATCAATTAAAATTTGTTTTTTTCAGGCGGCTAGTTATGGTAAAAAGAACGGCATCTGGTACGCCTCGCCAGGCGGGCAGGGCTGGAGCAAGGCGCCGAGCCGGAAGGCCTCAATTGTGGAGACCGACATTCCACCCCCGGGAGGCGGCGGCCCAATAAAACCGAGCTCGGGGCGGGTCATACGGATTGTAAATAATATGGACCACACCGTTCAAGTAAGTCGAAAAGATGATTCATCCACAACGTTTCCTCCCTTAGAAATACTACAATTTACGATTAAAATCTCAAGATAACACATATCTTGCGTAAAGAAATTTAATCAAAACCCTAACTTTACAACTGGCAGCGTTAATCATCTTATTGAGCATTATAAACACTCACATAAAAAGCACAGTCAATATAAGTTATATGTAACTGTACATACAGTCAGTTAAAATACAATTGAACATGTTAGCACACATCCGGCGTCTATACTCACCATTTACCAGCGTTCTGCACGGTACAAACGTATACTACTTTCCTAGTATCCCTCGTAAATTAATCAATTTAATTAGAGTATTAATAAAAATTTTAATTACAAATTAATTATGTATTAATTAATATTCCTATTATTAATATTTCAGTGTAGAGTATTGTTGAATCTACGCACCTCGCAGCCTTTCGAGGAGGTCTTAGAAGACCTGGGGCAGGTGCTGAAGATGAACGGCGCCAAAAGGATGTACACGGTGTCCGGGCAGGAGGTGCGCAGCTTCTCCCAGCTGCGGAACGAGTTCGCGGACGTGGACACCTTCTACCTGGGCGTGGGGCCGGTGGGCGCCGGCGTCATGATGTCTCCGGTGCGACGGGGCCGGTCGAGAGCGCCCCAGGCGGCGGTCGTCGAGGACCTCAGCAAGCAGAGGAGGGCGCGCAGCAAAAGCAGGCCGAGAGCCCTCTACGCACCAGAAAGTGAAATCATCCGCACCACAGGTAAAAAGAACTATTAGGAAATAAAAAAATATGAATAAGCTAGATTACATTGAAGAAAGTAGTGTAACTACATTGAAAAATTATGGAATACTTTAAACTGAAGTTAATTAGTGAAATTTGCATCAGGAGAGTTACAAAATTCTTTAAAAAAGTACAACACTACAGGAATAGCCATAAAAATTTGTAACAAACAAAACAAGGCAAGTGATTTGGGGAAATGTTTGATAGTAGAGGAGTTTACTTCGTGGTACTTCTTGAATGAGTTTAAAAAAATATAGTGGTAACACAAAATTATCGTATTTAATTATAACTAATTTGGGAAAGTTTGTCAGAATTTTCATTTTTGTGTTTCAAAAAATTTCTCCAAAGAATTTTTCTTACAGATTTCGTAAATTTTCTATTTCAAATTATTTTCCTTCTTATACCTACAGATTTTCATCTTCTCAACTAAGAGAACTTTCTTCAAGAATATTCCATCTAGCTAGATATTTTCTAGCATTTTTTGAAATTTTTCAGAATTTTTTCAGAATTAAACCATTGCTGGAATCGATTTACTAAAAGAAACACGTTTTCTTTCCGTGCAATGAATTACATTTCATCTCCGCTTATTTATACAACGCCACCGAAATTAAATTACAGATTACACCCTCTTAGAAGTCCTCAAAGAGGAACCGGTTAGGGTGACTATTAGGGGACTGCGGAGGACCTTCTACCCTCCCATCCACCACGCCCCCATGGATAACACACCTCCGGAGAAGAAGATGGCCCTTGAATGGGTGTATCCTTTTTTATCGAACTAAAATTAATTAGTGTAAATTAAATGTTGATTTACAGATTTAATTATTCTTCTCCACAATTAACATCGAAATATAAAACGAACTTCAACAACAGAAAAAAATAACTCAGTTACAATATTTTGCTATAAAAAAAGCATTCTAAAATTTGAATAAAATCTAAAAAATTTATAATTAATATCGCGTTTATAAAACAATAAAAAAATCATCACATAATTCTATACGAAATAATATTTTCTTCTTACTTTATTACACATTTTAAAATATAAAATCCATCCCTGATTTGCATATTAATTACAGATTTTTTTGTTGACTACAAATTTATCTCTTAATTAATACTTAATTAATTGAATTGTAGACTATCTATTTTTATTGAATAGGCTACTTACTACTATCGAAACTTAAGTCTATTTATCAGTGAAATAAATGAAATTAAATGAAATTGCGCAATTAATTAAGTTTTAATTATAAGTTAAATTTGTTAAATAAAATAACTTGTAATAACTTTCTCCATAGTTTATTTTATATCCACGTAACTCATCAATCAACATTTATAATTTGTAATTTATAATTTGTATGCAAATTGATTATATATTTTAAAAAATATAGAAGTAAGTATGAAGAAAAAATTATTTTCTATAGAATTATGTTATGATTTCTTCAAATTTACACAAAAAATAATATTAATTTCTTAATTTTATTTTTTTCTACGATATTTCTGTATACAATTTAATATTGGTTGGTCATCAAACGTATCTATTTCCGTATTGTGTGTTTATGCAAGATGCAATCACCGTAAAAGCCCCACCAGATGGGCCTATATATAGACGGTGTGCACTTTTCCACTCACGAGATGGTCACTTAGTGGCCATTAGCATAAAAGGGCGGCCCCGGGTCGGTGGTTCAATTTAAATTTAACATCGTTTGCAACGGCCTCCGGACATGAAAGCCGGCCGTTTTCTGAAATTAATTATTAGCGCGCGCGCGCGTGTTTAATTTTAAAAAAAAAATTACGACGCGCCGATTAGATAAGGGGGATGATTTGTTCGATGGTTAGAATTAGTATGAGATAATATTTAATATATGGTATGAGCGATGACTTAAATTATTCACTTAACTACATCTATTAAATTTTCCAATAATGTTATGTTTATTTACGTTTTACAAACTTTATTTAAAACCCACGCTTATGTTTTACTGACTGGAGGGTGGGATAGAGGCCACCCACCCACCCTACTTATACATATAAATTACAATTACTGATAGTCTCGCGGTTTGGAATAAAATTAATTACAAAACTTTTTGAATAAAAAAGAAATTCAAAAGGTATAATTTTTGAGTCAGTTAAATAATAAAATTTTTATGCATGATGGGTGGGTAGACTTTAAATCTAAATTAGATAAGATTAGCTATAAAAAACCATTTATATTTAAACTTAAATTTGGATTTTGTTTAATTTTTTGTTACATTAAAGGTTTGACTGTTTTCTGCAAGAAAATCATCAACGATTAGCAATTGTAGTTATCATGTATATGTAGGGTGGGTAAGTCATCTATCCCACCCTCCAATCAGTAAAACATTAGCGAGGATTTTAATTAAAAGTTGTAAAATATAAATAAACACAAAATAATTGCAATTTTAAGAGATTTATTCATACAAAATTTTCAAATAATTTTTGATGATGTTTTACTGATTGGAGAGTGAAATAGAGACCACCCACCCACCCTATATATACATGTAAATTAAAATTACCGATCGTCTCGCGGTTGGAAGTAAAAATAGTTACATTTTTTTTAATAAAAAAGGGTTTAAAAAGGTAAAATTTTTGAGTGAGGAAATTAATAAAAATTGTTAACATGATGGGTGGGCAGACTCTAAATCTAAATTAGATAAGATTACCTATAGATTGTAATTTATATTTAAACTTAAATTTTGATTATGTTAAATTTGTTGTTACATAAAAGGTTTGATTGTTTTTAGCAGCAAAATCATCAAAGATTAGCAATTAAATTTTTCACGTATATGTAGGGAGGGTGGGTGGCCTCTATTCCACCCTCCAATCAGTAAATCATAAGCGAGGGTTTTAATTAAAAGTTGTAAACTATACATGACCACAAAATAATTGCAATTTTTAGAGATTTTTTTCATAAAAATTTTTCAAATAATTTTTGATGATGTTTTACTGATTGGAGAGTGAAATAGAGACCACCCACCCACCCTATATATACATGTAAATTAAAATTACCGATCGTCTCGCGGTTGGAAGTAAAAATAGTTACATTTTTTTTAATAAAAAAGGGTTTAAAAAGGTAAAATTTTTGAGTGAGGAAATTAATAAAAATTGTTAACATGATGGGTGGGCAGACTCTAAATCTAAATTAGATAAGATTACCTATAGAATGTAATTTATATTTAAACTTAAATTTTGATTATGTTAAAATTTTTGTTACATAAAAGGTTTGATTGTTTTTAGCAGCAAACTCATCATCGATTAGTAATTAAAGATATCATGTATATGTAGGGTGGGTGGGTGGCCTCTATCTCACCCTCTAATCAGTATATCATAATCGAGGGTTTTAATTAAAAGTTGTAAACTATACATGAACACAAAATAATAGCAATTTTTAGAGATTTTTTTCATACAAATTTTTCAAATAATTTTTGATGATGTTTTACTGATTGAAATGTGGAATAGAGGCCACCCACCCACCCTACATATACATATTACCTATCAAATATTGCCTGCCTAATTTTATTCCTAATAACAGAAAATGTATTAATTTTTAATGTTCATTTGAAGCAATTTTAAATTAGAATATATATGCAACCAAATACACTCAAATGCGTTTAAACCCAATAAATGTCAAATAATTGGCTGAAGATTTTTTTAAATTTTAATTATATGCTCAACAACTTTTTCATTGTACCTATTTTTTTTTTAAACATCTAACCATTTTAGTTTCAAAATATGCATATATAGCATGTAATATGTTAGATTGTATTGTATTTGAGTATATTTCGTTGCATATATACTCAAATGCAACCTAACATATT
Source organism: Ontholestes murinus (assembly GCA_963969525.1). Lineage (NCBI taxonomy): Eukaryota > Metazoa > Arthropoda > Insecta > Coleoptera > Staphylinidae > Ontholestes > Ontholestes murinus. The sequence goes on from OZ018393.1 coordinate 8,254,906, forward strand.
ACATGCTATAATTTACTCCCTAATTTAATTTTTTAACATAAAGTATGAATTCTTAATTATTAAATGTTTCTTTGGTCGAATTAAAACAAACTATCATCTGTAAATTAAAATATGTTTTTGCAACTGGATATACTCCCAAGAGATCTAAATAATTGTTGTTTAAATTTTGTATAATAAACTTGAAAAAAATGCTTGTTTAAGTCGACATCGGCTTGTTAGAATATATTTAGGCAACCAAATTTACTTGCGTGTGTTATTTGCAACCAAACATTAAATTAAATATTTTTATTCGTGATGAAATTTTCAATGTCAGATAATGAACTTAGAAGTAATTAAAAAAACACTAGTTATTTTAAAATAAAATGTCTACATGTAAACAAATATACGTATATAATAGTTTTAAAAAAATGCATACTGCAAAAGCTATCAAATATATTTTCGTAATTTTATTGATAATAACAGTAAATGTATTAATTATATATTAATAATTTTCGGTTCATGTTCATTTGACAAAGATTTTATGTCATTTTAAATTAGAATATGTATATGCAACAAAGTATACTTAAATGCTTTAGAACACATTAAATATGAAATAATTGGCTGGAAAATTTTTAAATTTATAATATCAGACACTTAAAATAAATTAAAATGTGTTTATGCAACCAAATATACTCCTCGAAGATATAAATTCGCATTTACTATACTTTCAATTGTGATTTGAATCACCTACAGATAATTTAAAAGAAATACTTATAAGCAACCGAATATACTCATATGCAATAAAGAATTTAAAATTCAATATGTTTTAAAACGTAGTGAATTTTTCATTTCAATGAAAATATGGACTACCACGCAGTAACGGTCGCAATCATTCTCTTCATATGCAATATTTTCTACTAAAGAAAAAAATGCTTTCCTTTTTAGTTAAATATACAGAGTGTTCAATTTAAGTGAAGACATTGAAATATCTCGAAAACTACACATCGAATAAAAAAAATTATAATTAAAATTTGTTCGCCTCGGAGGGGGATATCTAATGATACGAAACTCGACCCATTACCCTCAACCCCTTGGGGGGTAGGGGTTGAGAAATAGAAAAGTTAAATACGAACCCCCATTTTTTTGTACGGATTTGAATACTCCGGGAAAAAATAAGAAAGTTTTATCTGAATTTTTTGTAGTTGTCAGGACGCTATGATCGACAACATTCAAAATTGGCAACAATCGTTGAAAAATGGGGATTTCCTGAGAAATACGAGAGGATAGCGTAAAATAAGGTTCCCTATGCTGATGAGAAATTATGCGACGTGCTGAGAAAAATGTAAAACACTGTCTTACACTGTCAAACCAACTAAAATATGTCAATTTAATACAACTTGTCTATATCCAAAAGTTCACAGTTAAGCGGAGGAATCTGAAGTAAGGCAATTTTTTTTAGAAAATATTTACTGTTTTAAGTAAATATTTATTATTAGGAAATTTTCAACAGTTTGAAATTTTTAAATTCAACTATCTAATTTAAAATTGTTTACTATCGAGACATTCACTTGTTTTAGAGCTTTGTCAATGTCAACTGTTTTACCGTTAGTTTTTAACTATTGTAATAATCGTTACAACTAACCTATAATAAACACAATATTAACTTAAACCTTATAAACTTGACCATTACTTATTCTATCGTACTCTTGACCTACCTCAACAAACAATGCAATGACCTCTCTCGTACTATTGACCCGCCCAAATGAATTATACGTTGAGGTAGGTCAAGAGTACGCTGGAGTTTAAGCGGGAAAATAGGCACTAGGTTAGTGTATTGTCGTAGGTCAAGAGTATGTTACGTTAAATAAATTGAAATAAAAATAATTTTTACTAAAAACAATTGAAATGATTTAAAAATTTCCAAAAACTTATTTTAAAATTCACTTCAAACAGTTGACTGAAAAAAAAGTTTAGATTTTTACTTGATTTAATAAATTTGATTGTATGAATCCATTGGTGCAAAAATTTACATAATCTGATAATTATTTTGGAAGTTATCGTGGAAAAAGTGAAAAACAATTGAAGTTTGAATTTTAGATTATTACCTGATTCGAATAAATATGATTGTAGGAATCCATTCGTGTAAAAATTTCCATAAACAGATAATTATTTTGGAAGTTATAGTGGAAAAACTAAAAAAACAATTGAAGTTCGAATTTTAGATTGTTACTTGATTTAAATAAATTTGATTGTAGGAATCCATTGGTGCAAGAATTTTCATGATATGATAATTATTTTGGAAGTTATCGTGGAAAAAGTGAAAAACAATTGAAGTTCGAATTTTAGATTGTTACCTGATTCGAGTAAATATGATTGTAGGAGTCCATTGGTGTAAAACTTTCCATAATCAGATAATTATTTTGGAAGTTATAGTGGAAAAACCGAAAAACAATTGAAGTTCAAATTTTAGATTATTACTCGATTTAAATAAATTTGATTGTATGAATCCATCGGTGCAAGAATTTCGATAATCTTAACCCTCTATGGTCCCTTGTAACTTACATGTCACATTTTACTTTATCCACATTTTGACAAATATGTACTTATAGTTTTTTGTGAAAAAATATTCTTAATAAGAAAATTATTGAAATATGGAATGAAAGATACTGGACACTACAAAAAAATTAAGAAAATTTTAAAACTCTAAGAAAATGCCTGAAAAATCAGGAAAATTTATTAACCATCAAAAAATATAATAAAAGTTACTGAAAAATTCTTGAAAGATGGAATGAAAGTAACTGAAAAGTTAAAGAAATCTACAAAGATTATTTAAATAAAATCAAGAACTCTCTAGAATAATTCTTCAAAAATGTGATGAAATCTACAAAAAAAACTAAAGAAAATTTTATAACTTTTATAAGAAAACCCTAGAAAAATTCTTCAAAAATGTGATGGAAATTTCTAAGAAGTTCTAGAAGTCTACAAAAAAATGAAGAAAATTGTAGAGGCTCAAAAGGAAATTCTTAAAAAATGGAATGAATGTTACTGGAAAGTTCAAGAAATCTATAAAAAAAACAAACTGAAGAAAATTCTACAACTCTCAAGAAAAATTCCTGATGAACTGAAACTTTCTAAAAAAATCTAGAAATCTACAAAATTCAAGAACCCGTTTGAAAATTTCTTCAAAAATGTAATGAAAGTTGCTGAGAAGTTCTTTAAATCTGCAAAGAAAAATTGATAAAACTTCTAGAGGATCATAAGAAAATTCTTGAAAAATGGAATGAAAAAAAGGTTCAACAAAATAAAATAACAAAAATAACTTCTCTAAGGAATTTCCTGAAAAACGAATTAAACTTTCTGTAAAATTCTAGAAATCTACAAAAAAAAAGATCCAATTCTTGGAATGATAAAATTTAATAAAAGTTACTAAAAATATCTAAAAACTACCGAAAATTGACAATAATTCTGGTCACATAAGAAAATTTTTAAAAAATGGAATGAAAGATACTCGAAAGTTTTACAAAAAAAAAATTGAAGAAAATTCTAGAACTCTCTAAGAAAATATCTGAAATATTGAATTAAACTTTCTAGAAATTCTAGAAATCTACAAAATTCAAGAACGCTCTAGAAAATTTCTTCAAAAAATATTGATTACAATTCTAGAGGCCCATAAGAAAATTCTTGAAAAATGGATTTAGAAAAAAGTTCTAAAACCTACAAAAAAAACTGAAAAAAATTCTCTGTCTCAGAAAATTCCTGAAAAACTGAATGAAATTTTTTGAAAAATTATAGAAATTTACAAAAAAAAATCAGGAAAATTCTTGAACTGATAAAATGTAATAAAAGTTACCAAAGAGATCTAAAAATTTACAAAAAAATAAAATAAATTCTAGAGGCACATAAGGAAATTTTTAAAAATTGGAATTAAACTTCTAGAAACCTATAAAAAAATTGAAGAAAATTCTAAAACTCTCTAGGAAAATTCTTGAAAAACTTGATTGACACATTCTAAAAAAAATCTAGATATCTACCAAATTCAAAAACCCTTTAGAAGAATTCTTCCAAAATGTGATGGAAGTTGCTGGTAAGTTCTTGAAGGCTACAAAAAAAATATTGAAAATAAATCTAGAGGCCGATAAGAAAATTCTTGAAAAATGGAATGAAGAAAAGTTTTACAAACCTACAAAGAAAATTCTAGAAATCTCTAAGAAAATTCCTGAAAAACTTGATGAAACTTTCTGAAAAAATCTAGAAATCTACAAGCATTTTTTTTTAAACTAAACAAAAATTCGGCCCATAGAGGGTTAAAATAAAAGTGTGTATATGCAACATAACTTCCTTTTTGAGCTAAATTCACAAGAACTTCAATAAATTTAAATAAAACGTATGCAACCAAATATACTTGTGGAACTGTTTCTCTAAAAAGTCCCTGATGCCACGATGACCTCCACTAACAATAAAACAGTGTGTTTCATAAACGTACAATTCCTTAACAAAATCCAACAGTTACGGGTACAGGGGGACAGATTCCAGGAGAAACCTTTGGGTGTTACCAACTGGAGAGCTGTTATATTTTGTCGCAGCTGTTGCGGTCATGTACGACAGGGATGAAGAGACGCAAAGGCATTACACCGGACACACTGAGGACATTCAATGGTGAGAATTAAAATGATTAGTAATAGTAGTGTTTGGCTATCGACCACATAGTCCTCCTGCCGTGTAATTTATGTACTGATGTGTGTGTAAATAAGATTCGCTCTTAATAGCAAAGGATACTGGTCTCCCATCCGATTGTTGACCTGGACTAACGATGCTTCATTATTACTACTGCTTTTCTTGACAATTATTTCTTCACTAATATAAAAATTAGTTTAGATTCCTAGCAACAAAATTAAATGATCAATTTACCGAATGTTTCTAAATGTGTTTTAAAGATGTAAAGTTTATATTTAGATCTTAAAGTTAAATTACGATTCCAGCATGGATTTGCACCCTTCGAGGGAAATGGTGGCTTCGGGACAGAAAGCCGGAAGGAATCGTAAAACTCAGGCGCACATTCGTATCTGGAGCACGGAAACACTGCAGACCCTCTACGTCTTCGGCATGGGGGAGCTTGAAGTCGGCGTAGCGGCGGTTGCCTTCTCCCAACTTGTAAGAAAAAATGATATTAATAAAAATTTAATTATTAGGAATTTTATATTACAATTCATATATTCCGTAAAGGAAACGTTAAATTTAACGTGCACGTTATTTTTAACACCGAAGCCTAAGCTACATTAATAACGTACACGTTAAATCTTATCATTGGCCCTAAAAAATAAAATATTTGTTAAATATCTGATGTATTATTTTGCAGAATGGTGGAAGCTACGTTTTAGCAGTGGACGGAGGTAGGGAAAGCATTCTCTCTGTTTGGCAATGGCAATGGGGACATCTGTTAGGAAAAGTTGCGGTAAGTCTGTTTTCCAATACAAAACACAACCGTTTTAACGTTTTTTTTTTGAGATTCGTGCTGATTTTGATCGTTTATTTAACTAAGAAAATAATATCAACAGAAATACGATTAAAACGTTTCCTTTTTTTTTGGAAATTTTTTGATTAATTTACGTCGTAATTTAAACGAACTCCCATCGACCACCCACGGGACATTTGCATAATTCCGTGTGCGTGATTCGCCAATATTTTATGGCTCCAGTATGACGTGATACTGCAGCCTGCACGAAAATCCGGCGAAATTTCGGCGCTGGAGTTTTCCACCCCTAAAGGTCGGAAAATGACACCGCAATTACCTAACCAATACGTTGTACAGAGCACGATAGAAATAAGAAGGTTTAAATCCAATAAATAATTCCTTAACGGATACTCAAATTCAGAAATTTCTTCCATTCATAACTTGTCGACATGATTTATATGTAAACCTCAAAATTACATTTCAATTGTTATGTTTAACTGTTTTTTGGATGAAACGTCAAAGATTATTTTATTAGAGAATTGCTGGTAGTGGATATAATTTGAAAACTTTTCGATTTTTTAATTATAACTCTTGAATAGGTCATTAGATTTTGAAATTTGTACCACCAAACGATTCGTCTCATAGCAAATATTGCTATAAGATAAAAAACAAAATTCGATTGTCAATTGTTTTTCATTTTTTATTAATAACTCTTGAACGGATCATCGGATTTTGAAAATTTTGCCACCAAACGATTCATCTTATATCAAATGTTGCTATAGAATTAAAAACTAAAATTCGATTGTCAATTGTTTTTTCATTTTTTGTTGATAACTCTTGAACGGATCGTCAGATTTTAAAAATTCCTTCATCAAATAATTACTGTTATAGAGTATAATTGAAATATGCAATAATCAAAAAATCGATGTGCAATTGTTTTCTATTTTTCTGACTCTTGTACGGGTCGCCAGATTTTGAAATTTGTTTTTTAGAGCAAACATGTTTTCCCTTCATTAACAGATTCATATATTTTGAGATTTTTCTTGTACGTGTACGCCGTAATATTAATTCATTCCAACGTTTTCATTTATTGCGATTTGCATAAGTATGGCATTCGTGTGGCGGTTCCGTGCATAATGACAACTAATTCTCCGTCTCACTTTCGCTCGCTCGTCCCCTCTTCGTCGTCCGGACGCTCCGAAATCGAAAACTCTTACTCAACCTTGGGAGATTCATTAACGAAACAAAAAATAAAAACGTCGTCGTTAATGTCGACAATTGGTCGATATGTTTATCATATAACTCGCTCATTTATTGTATGAATGGAAATTATAGTAATCATTATTAGCTTATCAAAAAATAATTATGGCTTGAAGCAAAAAAAAAATTTAATTAACTTAATAGATAATATTTTTAGTAAGTTTGTTTAGTTTAGTTTAAGATAGTGTGATTTAGAGAAGCAGTCATGTATTTCTTGCACATCTTGATTATCTTAAATTTGATGAAGAAAAGCACTTATGTTCCATATTTTTATTCAGTTTCAGTTTCCTGACACGTGTTTCGAACTTTGCAGTTCATTGTAATAATAATGAGCTGTTAAAAATATGGAACATAACAAGAGCTTTTCTTCATAAATTTATACATCCGGTTCCATCAAGAATGTAGCGTAGCAAGCATTACCTTGATTATTTTAGTTTAAGATATTATGATTTGAAGGAGTAGGAAATGTTTTTCTTGAACACTTTGTTGTATTCCAGTTGGAGGTGTTAATATTCATCAATAGGAATTTAAGGTGACGAAACGAAGGTTAGACTGTGACTCTGTGATGAATCAAGTATGACGGCACGTATTAAAGTAAACATATTAGCATATATGGTACAGGCGATGTTCTCATTAACCTCTACGCTAGTTGAGCCATCCAAACAATTCGAAACGCAATACGTGAATAATTTATAGCTTCAAATCGATATAATGATTGAAAATGGTACACTTTCCTCCTACAACTTGATGAAAATCCTTATTGTTAAATAACGAATAAACTGTTAATGTAAGCAAAAATAGTACAAATAAAACATCTGCTTTACTATTAATATTTAGTATAAATGTTGTTATTTATTATAGACGCTACAAGAAGAACTTACGGGCGCCGTTTTCCACCCACTCGACGACAATCTTTTGATAACTCACGGTAAAGGACACCTCACCTTCTGGAACAGGAGGAAAGATGGATTTTTCGAGAGGACGGACATTATAAAACCGGTAAAAGTCAGTTTGTGCCTTTGATTGAAATACTGTCATTTTCTAGGTGACTCGATTATATACATATGGGTTGGGTATCTATACAATATTTCAATCAACGCTTGTACCTTTCTACATACAAACACATTAAAGAATGATAGTCTAAAATAGATGTGATAATTTTCAAGAGTTTACTAAGTAATAAAAATTATAGTTAATACATTCTAGCTACAATCTTTATTACTCAATAAGTCACACAGGACAACCACTATTCATAGAAATAGAAATATGATTATGATTATACATTGCCATTAACTATTTTGGCGCCCAATAAGGAGCCTTTGATTCATTATCATTAAAAACTTTCCATATTTACAAAATTCATTATTGTTTTCAGCCTTCGCGGACTTTAATAACGAGTTTGCAGTTCGAACAAGACGGGGACGTCATCACGGCCGACAGTGACGGCTTCATAACAATATACAGTGTGGATAGTGATGGCGCGTATTTCGTACGAATGGAGTTTGAGGTAACCTTTTCACTTTCCACTTGTTCCTCTTGGGCAATAAAAACTATAACGTATTGTTACTAATTTACAGGCTCATAATAAAGGAGTCAGCTCTTTGGTGATGCTGTCCGAAGGAACGTTGCTTAGCGGTGGTGAGAAGGACAGGAAAATCGCCGCCTGGGATTCCCTACAAAACTACAAGAAAATCACCGACACTAAAGTAAGTTAAATTAATCTCAAGTTTATTTGTATTTGATTGGGCGATTTTGTAGCTACCCGAAGCCGCTGGCGGCGTTAGGTCGATCTACCCACAGAGACCAGGGAGGAATGATGGTAACATTTACGTCGGCACCACCAAGAATAATATCCTTGAAGGTTCTCTACAAAGAAGATTCAATCAGGTATAGTAATTCTTGCTTAAACTGCAAAACCAATGGCAAATTATTGTTAGTTTATGTTAATAACGGTAATATTAGAGTTATAAAACCAATGGAAAATGTTGATGTTAAGTGACCTTCCAGAAACCCGTGATGTAAGGGTAGAGTCATATTTATTAATTACTTTTTTGAGTTAATTCTGTAATGTTTTACAGTTTTAATAATCTAAATTCTATTTTTTAAGGTTGTTTTTGGTCACGGTCGCCAATTATGGGGTCTGGCCGTCCATCCGGACGACGAGCTCTTCGCGACGGCGGGCCACGACAAGAACATAGCATTGTGGCGGAAGAACAAACTCATCTGGACGACGCAGGTCGCCTACGAGTGCATCTCGTTGGCGTTCCATCCATTCGGCGTGGCCCTTGCTGCTGGCAGCACTGAAGGCCACCTGATCATCATCAACGCGGAAACGGGTGCGGCCGTCGCCACGGTGCGAGTTTGCGGATCGCCACTGAACTGCGTCGGATATAATCCAGGTAATAAAAATAATCATAAAAATAGTTTACTTTTGTCTCTGATCATCACTTCATTTTCATCAATCAATATTTATTAGTTATCTGTTTATTATTATCAATCAACTGTCATCTGTCAATTGTCATCCGTCAAGTGTCATCTACCAATTGTCATCTGTCAACTGTCATATGTAATCTGTGTCAGTCAACTGTCATCTGTCAACTGTCATCTGTCAGCTGTCATCTGTCAACTGTCATCGGTCAACTGTTATCAGTCAACTGTCATCTGTCACTTGTCATCTGTTACTGTCATCTGTAGTTGTTTATATAATAACTGTCATTTATTATCTATATATTATCTATAATACTGTACGCATTCGTACGATTATAAATTATATTGCGAACAGCAAAATAAATATTTGAAAGTGTATTTCATTTACGGAAATTTACAAAAGTGATTAGAATATGAACTTTCAACTATTCAGTGATTACAAATCGTACTTAATTTCTCTTATCTAATATTTAACTATCAATAATCATCTGTCAATCGACATCTGTCATATGTTAACTTATATCTGTCATCTGGCAACTGTCATCTGTCAACTGAACTTATGTCAAATGTGTCATATGTAAACTTTTAATTATCACCTAGTCATTTAATAATTGTAATCAGTAATTGCAAAAATTGCAAAAAATTTAGTATATTGAAATTTTTAATAAATATTTATATGAGTTCAGATAACATTAGATTATAGTCTTTTCTATTTTTAACATCTTTCATCCTCTCATGATAAATTTGTTATCTGTCTTCTGATCATCGATCATTTATCAAGTGCCAGTTATCATCTGTGAACTGTCAATAACTATCTACTCAATTATAATCACATTAAAAAGCATTTTTTTAACTTTTAGTGCCTATCATTTATAATTAATTACGTGCCATCTAGTATCGTTCTTTTATAATCTAACATCTGTCAATATTTATTCTAAACTATCATGTGTCGTCTAAATTCTGTAAACTGTCATGTATCAACATTCAACTGTTAACTGCCATCCATCAAGCGACTTATATTACCTTTAATATGTCATTTGCAATCCGTCATCTATTATTTTGGAATATCTATACATGTTGATATTAATGTCATTTGTCATATATTATCTATTGAATTCAGTTGTTATCTGTGAATTAGTATCCACTATCTGTTATTAACTACCAATTATTATCTGTAAAATGTCAATTTTCAGTTATTAATATGTAAACTGTCAAGTTTTTGTTGGTATCATTTGATTTTCATCTTTATTTACATGTTAACTTATTTACTAGTTTACCTTATGTTTAAATATATAAACAGTAAATATATTAAAGAAATAAATCAACACAATACATTCGCAAGTAATATTATATGATACGCAACTATGCAACTATATATACATCAATGTATGTCAGGAAATATTTCAGATTTATATAACATACTACGAAAACGAGAAAAATATTAAAGTAGCGTGAACGGGTTATCTAAGAGTGTACTTAATTTTTAATCTATAAAATACGGTATTTAATTTCTAATTAATTATTATTATAGTTTCATTCAATTAGGTTTATATAAATTAAATAATTAAATCAAATGGTTTATGATTAAAATTTTAATGCTTTATAAAAAAGTCTGGTGTGAAAACTTACGTTTTTAATTTACAGCTGGTGACATGATTGCAATAGCTTCTCAAAACGGAAGCGTGTATCTCTTCAGAGTGAGCAGAGACGGATTTTCGTACAAAAAGTCGAACAAAATCAGGGGCTCTCAACCTCTCATGCAGATGGACTGGAGCACCGACGGAAACTATTTACAATCGGTTACGGCCGACTACGATTTGTCATTCTGTAAGATTTAATTTCAATTTATCAAGAATTCATAAAGTTTAATTCAACAATAGCCTACTTAACAATGATGGCAAATAAAATCTATTCAAGAAATCATAAAGGTTATTATAAATAAGAATGGTGAATAGTAAACTGTTTATATATATATATATATATATATATATATATTTTTTAAAGTTTACTAATTTTTAAAACGACAGTAATGACTAAAAACTTTTATTACTTTCCCTATATAGTATATATAGGGGGAGTATTGTTTTCGTGATTTTTTTTTCAAAAATTTTTTTTGCGGAAATATCCGTTTTGGGGTCCTCTGAACCCAAAACACTAATTTCTAGAAAAAAATTTTTGTGTCTGTGTGTGTGTCTGTCTGTCGGTGGGCGCTGTATCTCAAAAACGAATAATCTGTTTGAGATGAAACTTTAAACTTAAGGTTTTATCGTTAAAAACTGGAACTGAAAAGCTTTTGGTAAACATTCATAAACCGGAAGTGGGTGTTTACTCGAGCCATTTTTTTGTTTTTATCGATAATTTTTTTAATATGAAAATTTTACAAAACTTTACTAACAAAAGTTAAAGAGAATGAAAATCTAAACATACTCTTCATATAATTTTTAACTTTTGAGGAAAAAAAATAAAAATTGAAAATTTTGATATAATTTTCTAAATATAAAAAAATTAAAAACGGTTCAAACAAAAGTTAAAGGGGATTATAAACTAAACAAGTTTTATTTTAACATTTTTTTCATAAAGTTCTTAACTTTCAAGAAAAATTATAAAAACTGAAAATTTTGATATTTTCTGCTAATTGTTAATAAACTATTGAAGTTACATGAAACTTCTATAACAAATAATTATAGAGAATTTAAAACTGAACAAATTATTAAGAATAACTTTTTTGCGTAAATCTCAAAGTTTTCGAGTAAAATATATGGAAATTACTATGATGGCCACATCACAATTTGAATAGTATTGTTGCATGCATGAAAATGCATGAAAATGAGGTTTTTTGTCGATATTTTTCTAAATATGAAGAATATTACAAAACTTTTCAAACAATAGTTAGAGAGAATGAGAAAATAAATGACTTTTATTAAAACATTTTTTTCATAAAATTCTTAACTTAAGAGAAAAACAAAATTTAAAATTTTGATATTTTTTGTCAATTGCTAATAAACTATTAGAGTTACATGAAACTTGTATTACAGAAAATTGTAAAGAATTCAAAACTGAACAAATTATTAAGAATAGCCTTTTTGCGTAAACCTCATAGTTTTCGAGAAAAATATAGGGAAAGTACTATGATGGCCACATCACCATTTTGTTATGTTATTTTCATAGGGGATGTAAAGGCTCTATCGCCGGAGAAGAGTCCCATCGCAATGAAAGACGTCAAATGGCACACCCATAACTGTACGGTTGGATTCCTGGTGTCAGGTAAGGAAGTCGATGTAGAAACATATGAGTAGATATATATTATAATCATTTTTATCATTTAGGTATTTGGAATAATCGGTTCTACCCAATGACTTCCATCATAAGCACAGCGAGTAGATCGGCAGCTCATGATCTTCTAGTGGCTGGAGACACTGACGGTTACCTTAGATTATTCAGGTAAATCATTGAAAGATTATAAACATAGCATTCAATTAAAGCTAAGAGCATTTAAAACATTTTCTAAATTCATAACCATAAGCAATCTAAAATTACGAATGTAATTACACATACAAATTGGGTTGCCTATATCCGTCACGAATCTAATCTAACCACGAAACGATAAGTAAATCCTGTTTTTCAATCACAAAATAACATTTCATATTAAGATAAGAGCGAAGTTCAATAATCACACCAAAAAATTTTGAGTGAGTAAATTAGTAAGTTGTAGAATATAAATTATACACAAAATAATTGTAAATTTTAGAGATTTATTCATACAAATTTTTCAAATAATTTTAGATGATGTTTTACTGATTGGAGGGTGGGATAGATAGATATGCATAGAAATTTCAATTACTGATCGTCTCGCGGTTTGGAGTAAAATTAATTACAAAACAATTTGAATAAAAAAGAAATTCAAAAAGTAAAATTTATGAGTGATGAAATTAGTAAAAATTTGATGGATGATGGGTGGGTAAACTTTAAATTTAAATTAGAAAAGATTATCTATTGAAAGTTATTTATTTTTAATCTTAAATTTTGATTTTGTTTTATTTTTTATTACTTAAATGATTTGATTGTTTTTAGCAGCAAAATCATCAACGATTGGCAATTAAAGTTATCATGTATATGTAGGGTGGGTGGGTGGCCTCTATCCCACCCTCCAATCATTAAAACATAAGCGAGGGTTTTAATTAAAAGTTGTAAAATATTAATAAACACAAAATAATTGCAAATTTTAGAGATTTATTCATACAAATTTTTCCAACAATTTTTGATGATGTTTTACTGATTGGAGGGTGGGATAGAGGCCACCCACCCACCCTACATATACATATAAATTTAAATTACTGATCGTCTCGCGCTTTGGAGTAAAATTAATCACAAAACTTTTTGAATAAAAAAGAAATTCAAAAGGTAACATTTTTGAGTGAGGAAATTAATAAAAATTTTATGCATAATGGGTGGGTAGACTCTAAATCTAAATTAGATAAGATTACCCATTGAAATTCAGTTATATTTAAACTTAAATTTTGATTTTGTTTTATTTTTTTTTACACAAATGGTTTGATTGTTTTTAGTAGCAAAATCATCAACGATTGGCAATTAAAGTTATCCTGTTTATGTAGGGTGGGTGGGTGGCCTCTATCCCAACCTCCAATCAGTAAAACATAAGCGAGGGTTTTAATTTAAAGTTGTAAAATATTAATAAACACAAAATAATTGCAATTTTTAGAGATTTATTAATACAAACTTTTCAAATAATTTTTGATGATGTTTTACTGATTAGAGGGTGGGATAGAGACCACCCACCCACCCTACATATACATATAAATTACAATTACTGATCATCTCGTGGTTTGGAGCAAAATTAATTACAAAACTTTTTGAATAAAAAAGAAATTCAAACGGTAACATTTTTGAGTGAGGAAATTAATAAAAATTTTATGCATAATGGGTGGGTAGACTCTAAATCTAAATTAGATAAGATTATCTATTGAAAGTTATTTATATTTAAACTTAAATTTTGGTTTTGTTTTATTTTTTATTACACAAAGGGTTTGATTGTTTTTAGCAGCAAAATCATCAGCCATTAGCAATTAAAGTTTTCATGTATATGTAGGGTGGGTGGGTGGCCTCTATCCCACCCTCCAATCAGTAAAACATAAGCAAGGGTTTTAATTAAAAGTTGTAAAATATTAATAAACACAAAATAATTGCAAATTTTAGAGATTTATTCAAACAAATTTTTCAAATAATTTTTGATGATGTTTTACTGATTGAAGGTTGGGATAGAGGCCACCCACCCTCCCTACATATACATATAAATTTCAATTACTGATCGCCTCTCCGTTTGGAGTAAAATTAATTACAAAACTTTTTGAATAAAAAAGAAATACAAAACTTTTAAGTGTGTAAATTAGTAAAAATTTAATGCCTGATAGGTGGGCAGACTCTAAATCTAAATTAGATAAGATTATCTATTGAAAGTTATTTATATTTAATCTTAAATTTTGATTTTGTTTTATTTTTTATTACACAAAGGGTTTGATTGTTTTTAGCAGCAAAATCATCAACGATTAGCAATTAAAGTTTTTTGTATATGTAGGGTGGGTGGGTGGCCTCTATCCCACCCTCCAATCAGTAAAACATTAGCGAGGGTTTTAATTGAAAGTTGTAGAATGTAAATAAACACAAAATAATTGCAAATTTTAAAGATTAAATAAATTTAAATAATTTTTGATGATGTTTTACTGATGGAAAAGTTATAATATTATTATAATCTTACTATTATGTTTCTTCAGATTCCCATGTTTGAGCACAAAGGCGGAATACAACGAGGAGAAACTTTATAGTGGCCAGGTGGCGTGCGCCAGGTTCCTCTTCAACGACCGTAACCTGGTGACGGTGGGAGGCACCGACGCCGGTCTCATGCTGTGGGAACTGACGGAGGAATAGCAGACGGCCTCCACCTCCTACTTCACACCGCCGACAACCCTCCTGACAGTCCACCCGAGGACGGACCTCGACGCCGAATCCGACTACGACTCTGACCTAGAGGCCCCCTTCACGGTGCTCCAACTCGACTATCGCTGACAGTGCTAAAACATACCGACCGGACCAGTAACTTACTCTAGATCCTACTCACCCCCCAAAATAAGAATTACAAAAACAAAACACGAAACCAAACTTCTTCCCGATGAAAAACCTTTAAAAAAGAATAAAAATTGTTATTTTTCCAGGATGTACTTAGGTGTAAGCTAGCGAGTACAACGCGGGCGGACGGCAGTCTTCCCGAAATATATTCTAAATTTCACTTAGGTACTAATTAAACAAAACAAAAAAAACAAACAAATAGAGATTTTATAAACATACTATTAAGGCACCTTCCGAAATACTAAGGAATCGTGTTGAATATTTAAATATTGAGAATGAAAAAGAAATTATATGGAAAACTGCCAATAGTTTATAGTTTTTAATAAAGCCATCGCGCACCATTATGCGATGGCACTTGAATATCTCGACAACTGGGCGAACGTTCGTTGTCGTATTTTTAGTTATATCTAGCCGTTATACTCTAGAGCTTTAAAGGGTTTTAATAATAAGAAATATATGTGTTTTAGAACGTTTACGCTTCTATATTTTTTAAGGATTCGCTCGAATTGTGAAGGTGTTTATGCCAGATGTAAAACGGATATACTTTCTTTCCGCATTTTATCACTGATTATGTAACATTTATTAAATAAATATTAAACTATAATTTGATTATTTTTATTCGAAAATTTTACCCCTAATACGTCTGTAATAAGTCGTAACTAAAGTTTTTACATTTAAAAGTACGTATAAACATCAATATGAAAGTGTAAATTAAATATTGATTTACAGGTGCAGTATTATAAAAATAAAAGTAATAATTATTACTTTTAATTTAATATGCAGTGTTTTTTTCTTATTAAATATTGCTTTACAGGTAATAATTATTACTTTTATTTTAATATTAAACACTGCAGGTTTTTTTCTTAAATTATTTATTGAATTAAAAATTAAGTGGTAAAAAATCATTCAATCTATGAAAAAAAAGCAGCAATGAATTGAATAAAAAGAAAATGGCAGCGAATGTCAAAAAAATCTAATTTTAAAACTTTCAAAGGATAATCTTGAATGATTATTAATAAAATATAATTAACATTAAATTATAAGTGTAATGAATAAAATAAAGTTGTAGTATTTTTTTAAATTCCATTGAATAAATGCTAGGTTAAAATTTTATTGCTTTCAATTTTTAAGAAATATATTACTACAATAAACAGGTTAGGTTATCTTTATCAGAAGCAATTTAAACACCACAATAAAATCGATACGTACTAACCAACATACCGTTATCTTAGCTATTATTTAAATAAATAAATAAATAAACTTACCTACTAGCAGATAATAATTTTCGAACTACGATTTCCCCACCTTTATTCCACCAGTAATATCACGCCAAACATATCAATCGTGCGTTTCCGCGGTGCATTCGCGTATTTCCGTAAGTTGGACGCATCTCGTTCGACGTTGCCAGTTCTCCGTTGCACAAATTACGATTGATTAATCAAAAATGTGTTTAAAAATATAACAAGGACGTGATTAGTAATTATACGGACTTAAATAATTATATCAAGTAATAATTATTACGAATTATTACAATTTTAATAGTAATTGAAATTATATTTTTTTTATTAAAGTGTTTTAAAGGTTTTAATTATTTAAACTTATACATTTAAAGTGTATTTATATAAAATAATCAATTCGATTGTAGTTTTATCCATGCATATTTATAAAAATTCGTTTTATAATATTGATTAATAATAACGTATAATTATGAATGTGATTATTTTAAAAATCTATTTCGCATGTTTTTAAATTATTTATTAATGTATTATGTTGTTTTAATTTATGTGTTACATTTAAATTGCGACATTTGTGATAAAAATTTAAATTCCCCGCGTCGTAAACTGCAATAAATTTAATGGGCGAAGCGGCAACGTCGCAGCGATGAAAAATGGCGGACGCTTTACAGCAGCAACGATTTGCAGTCGTTTACGCGATACGGCGGAGGGAAGTCGCCAGCAGTTCGAGTCCGTTCAGCAGCGGTTTCTAAGGCGCGGACCACCGCCAAGGGGGCCCGATCGAGAGTGCGTCAGACGCCGGACACGTCAACGGTACGTATTTCCGCGTGCGGGCGGCCGTTCGCCCGATTTTTCGGCCAACGGCCAGGGCGGTCATTAATTTTCTCCATGTCCGACTGCTTGTTTGGGGCGGCCGGCGCGCACGCGCGCCTTTTTTTCTCGCTCGTGGGGGGATTTCAAATATTCATCGAGTTTCCGTAATTGGGGTCTGATTGTTTGATGGGGGGCGAATGAAGTTTTATTTTTTTTTTGCTGATTGAAAACGAGGCGTAACTTTGTACCACTCTTTTGTTAATTTTTAATGATGGCCGTTCTAACCTATTTTTTTAAATTCAAATGTTTCTTTACACACACACACACACACCACAATTCTTAATTTAACTTTTATTAAATGAATTAAGATTACAAACAGTGCAGAAGTTAAATAGAGAAAACTTCTTAAGAAGTTTGTTATATTATTTCCAACTTTAGTTAATTCTTGTCTATACAAAACTTAATCTAAAACGTTACAAAACTTCATCAAAAAAGCACATTTTTATTTAATACCTAAAATTGAATTGATTTTTATTATAATTATAATAAATATTTTAGTTTTAATTAATACATCAAATGTCCAAGAGATTCAAAAACCCTTGATTGAAAACGTATTAACAGAAATGCAAGGAATTCTAGAAATATTCCTCCGTAGAATTTAAATGATTATTTTACTTCGTAGAATAAAAATGCAAATAAATATATTTATTGCTTTAATATGCATAAATCATGTCAATAAATTATTACGTTAATTTTTTTTTATATAAATTATGATAATTTTAATTAAAAGGAATTTTAACATAACCTACAAAAATAAACCACACCAAACTTTTATTATCCAATGATAAACATTGAATCATCCCAAACATAATTTCCACGTTATAAATAGTACGGCTATTAATACATTCTTTTAGTTTCTGTATTTCTATTTAATACGATTTGATTATTTATACCATCAAATTCTGAATATTATTATTCACGCACACACAGTAATAAACGTATCGTGGTAAGTGCACTTATTCTTGTTTTTCAAACGTTATGATTATTAACTCCCCACACATAATTATAAATGTGATTACAGAATATATATAAATTATGAGTAATACATTTGGGCGTATGTAAAATATGTTGCAAAATCATGGGTATAATAACTTAAAAAGTAAATATTCAAGTATATAACCCTTTGCACTCTAATGGATATAAAAGTCTTACTTTCAATGTAGCACTATTTGCGACAACGGAGTTGAAAATGATAATATATGTGTGTTTAATAAGAATGAATTAAATATAATATGGATTTTTAAGTTAATTGATTAGAACGTACAATAAAATTAGATCACACGTTTGAACACTAAAAATTGATTAATTTCTGTTAGTATATTTTAATTACATGAAGATAATTTAATATTATTTATATATCGCTTTCTTCATAGCGAAGTAAGAGATATCTAACTTATAACAATAATTCAACCTTATAAATTATTGTAGTACCATAAACTCACCCACGTTTATTTATTTGCTTTATCATTGGAACGTAAACAATTTATTGTTATCCGACATTTCAATTATATGGCCGGCATTTTTTTTACACATTTACATAAATTTTTATACTCCGTGTGAGCATAGATAAAATATTGTGCAACGTTAATTGTAACGCATTATTAACATACCTGTGTGATAATTCGGCTCGACTATCGCTTCATGCTTTTGTTAATAACGGTCTCGTATCTCAATTATTTTGTAAACATTGAGCTATTCGAGGCTTTAATTGGGAGTTATTTTGTTTTTAATTGATTACCTTCATTTATTGAATTTAGAATACATTTCCATACATTTCACAGTTTGACGTTAAAATAATGACAAACAAAACTTTTTAATTCAATATTTAGAAGAATAAAATATAAACGATTCTCATTTTTTACATTCATTATTTAGAAAATGCTTGATTTAAAAAAATCTGTGTCTAGAATAAGTTTTTATAAACAATTCTCTTAAAATCCTAATTATTCATAAAAGTTGTAGATTTGAGGAATATTTTTATTAAGTGGTACAATCTAGTTTTTTGGTTATTTACATCATAATTTATTTACAAATAAAAAACTTTTTAACTTTGTATCACACTGACTTTATTTAGTTTCAAGAATTTTAACTTGTCATTATCAAACTTCTAGTTTCAAGTTAAAATTGTCGAAACTAAAGTCACTAAATAAAGTCAGTGTTATACAAACAAAGTAAAAAAGTTTTTTATTTGTGAAGAATAATGTATAACGAAGTAGAAGCCTCCACCGTTAACATAATTTATTTGTTTATTTTTGTAGGTTTAAGAATGTCATCAACTGTCGCGGCGGAAACGCCGTCGATAAAACCGCACAAAAACAATCACCGGAGGAGCACCAATGTGCCCGCCAACACGCAGAAGAAGTTCGTGAAGG
The DNA here is from genome assembly GCA_963969525.1 of Ontholestes murinus. Taxonomy (NCBI): domain Eukaryota; kingdom Metazoa; phylum Arthropoda; class Insecta; order Coleoptera; family Staphylinidae; genus Ontholestes; species Ontholestes murinus. The sequence continues at coordinate 8,274,645 of OZ018393.1, forward strand.
GTGGTAGAAAGCGTTCGAAGAGTTTCTCGGGATGCGGCATGGGCAAGATGAAGAACCCCAAGCCGGTGCTACCCACGAAATTCCTCCTCGGCGGCAACATCAACGACCCGCTGAACCTGAACAGCCTTCAGGACGAGGAGATCAATCGGGCGATGAACGCCGTCACGCCGAAATCATCCCCTGTGCCTACACCGCCTAGGCGCCGCGGTCAAATCGAAGTCATCATACCGCCGAACATTAACGATCCCCTGAATCTGATCGACTGCGCCGACGACGCCGAGTACGAGCAGCAGCTCTGCTCGCCGGTGAAGCGCGGCAGAAAGAAGAAGGCGAGGAAGAGGAGGACGACGTCGGGAACCTGTTACTCGGACGTGGACATGAACAACGAGGCGAAAACGCCGGAAGCGAGCAAGGATTCGGCGAAGATACCGGAAGGTACGGAGGCTTGCACCAAACCGAAGGATCTGCCGCTGGAGTTGTCGCCGAAAAAGGAGAAGAACAAGAGGAAGAGCGAGGATCACAAGGAAAACGTAAAGAAACTCAAGATTTCGATGGATAAGATCGTTAGTCCGGTGATTCCTCAGCCTGGCGCTTGGCTGAAAAGGAACAATAATAGGAACGTGTGGCAGCACAAGCACAGGAATCAGAATAAAGAGTCCAATCTAGTATTGCCGCAGTTTAAGGAGAAGAGTAAACAGTACCAGTATGGAAATTATAACAGGTATTTTATTTAATAATTAATTAGTTATTAAATTCCTATCCTACAATCAGTTCATACGCTTAATATAAAGAATGAGTTTTCATTCCACAATAAAAGTGGGATCACCAACCTCGTATACTGAATTTGGCGTTAATAACAGCGCCATCTATAAAACATGTTGCACACTCTCGAGTGTTTCATTTTCTATGTTGAAAAAAGGTTTATTTGTCTGAAACTGCTTACTTTTTATTGATTCGCCATTAATAAATAAACTACCATTAGATTAGATTAATAAATCTTCATTATGGAAATAAGTAGTGGATTGTGATAATTTCCATGGCACTAGTATTTCATAGATGGCGCTGTTATTATCAACCTAGTTTAGTTTATAAAAGGTTAGTTTTTTTTTTGCATGAATAATTAAAGACAAATTTGAGGTTTTAATATCATAATGATTAAATTCTTTTAATTTTTAGGTATTACGGCTATAGAAATACGCACGTTGACGTGGACCACCGATTGAAGTGTTTCTCGTATAATCGCGACCTGTTCGAGGGCAAGGACATCCTGGACATCGGCTGCAACATCGGGCACATAACGCTGTCGGTGGCGCGCGATCTCGGGGCGCACAGTATTGTTGGTATAGATATCGATAAGACGTTGATCACTATCGCACGAAAGAACGTAAAACACTACGTTAGCAGTTCGACGTCGCCCGTCGTCGACGATGGTGACGGGCCCCCGGTGACCCAGATAAAAAGTAGTGAGTTTTTCCCGATATCTATGCCTATATTATACGGGCCCATTGATATTCCAGGCTTCGGTGATAAGAGGAGGGGGCAAAGGTTCCCGAATAATGTCTCTTTCGTACAGGTATTACTTGATTTCCTTTTCGCAAATTGCAAACGGCGATAAAAACAAACGAAACTGACAGAAATCAGTTTTATTTAAGCAAAGTAGAGATGAAAATAGATCGCTTAAACTCGTAAAGAAAGAGCTCAAGAATTTACAAAGTTAAAAGCGCACTCTGTAAAACATTTGAGTATTCTTTGTAATAGTAATCCATTATTTACTGGGTAAATTTATTTTATTTTAGTAGAAGTGTTAAGATTAAAGTACTCTTAACTATTCCTTTCATTAGTTATGAGCATGTACCTATATGTACCCAGGTTCGGCACATACAATTATTACATAAGTTAGCGATCTCCTTTCATATCTGCACAAAGAAAATCAATGACTTTAAAATTATTACGAAAGTTATTCCATTGGATTTCGCACGTAAAGCTTCTGTTTATTTAAACATGTGTTCGTATTTAAAGCTTAAAAAAATAATTATTTGGTCAAAGTAAATTTTATCCTTTCAATTAATCACAATGCTTAAAAATGGCCAATGAAAAATAATTTTTAGTTTTAATTACGATCCCTACTGTATTTATGTGTTGATGTATTTTAACGTTTTTCTATTTTTTTAATTTTAGGGCAACTATGTACCTGAGGATGATACACTGATCAGTACAGAGCAGCCACAGTTCGACGTGATTCTCTGCTTAAGCATCACAAAATGGATCCACCTGAATTGGGGCGATGCCGGCATAAAGCGGGCCTTCAGGAGGATGTACGCACAATTGAGGCCCGGCGGTAAATTAATTCTAGAGCCGCAGAACTGGGCCAGCTATAAACGAAAAAAGAAATTAACAGTAAGTACATAAATATAAAAAGATTTTTGATGATTGTATAGTACGCTTATTGTTTTCGGTTTGTTTTATTAGGAGACCATCTATAAGAACTACAACACCATCGAGTTTTTCCCGGAAGCCTTCACGCAGTACCTGCTCTCGCCGGAGGTGGGTTTCGCCAAGTCGGAAATGCTGGGCAGGCCGCACCACCAAGCCAAAGGGTTCCAGAGGCCGATACAGGTCTTCACGAAGAGCACCATGTTCCCCAGTGAGCGCGTCGAGTGCTCGTCGACGGGGTGCAACGAGAACAGCAGCCGCGTGTACGCCCCCCTGCCATCGTCCCACTCGAATTGCTGCTCGCCGGCGGCGGAGGCGCAAAAATGTGATAGGACCGAGTGCCTGCAGGACGCCGAAATGTCCGAGCCACCGTCTCGAATATGTACGGACAGTGAGGTGGTGAAGAGTAAGGTGGAAAACGGTGACGCTCTGGCCGAGGATGAAATCGTCGATGAAAAGAGCGATAAAACTTAATTAATTATTGTGGTCGTGTATATTTATGTACATATATTTTATGTTTTTTTTTTTGCTTTTGCTTATTTTTTTGTATATATGTATATGATATAAGATATATAAATAATTGATTCAATTGTTTTGTTTTTGTAAAACCCTAAAATTAAGTTATAACAATATCAGCACACTAAAATATATCACATGGAATATTCGAGGTGAAATGGTTATTACCAACTAATTTTTAACTTAAACTATTATTTTTTAAATATATGTATTTAAATAAGGTAATTAATAATAGAACACACAATTTTGTTATTACAAAAACAATTTATTCAATAGAATCTGCTCTGAAATAAAAATCTCTCGGACATACAAAAATAATACTATTTTACCATTTCTGTACAGAAAACACACGCGCGTGAGAAATAATAAAATAATACGATTTTCAACTTAAACAAAATAAAGAAAAACAGCCGCTCCTAATCATCATCATCATCCGGTGTGTAACGAAAATAAAGAACAAAAGACTCTACTTAATAATACTAATAAGAAAATTATTCATCATCATTTTTTTTCCTCTTAATACGAGTTTGGTAAAAAGTAATTAATACGTAAGTTAGAATGGAAAGAATCGATAAAAATCAGTCGATAGGTTCACCTCAATGTTCTCTTGTTTTTTTTTTTTATAAAAATATAATTCTTTCAGGAATTTCACTCAAACAGCGACAGCAGCTCGCAGCAGCCTGATTACCGCGTTATGCTTTTAACAAATTTAGCTGCAACAATTAATTACAACAACAAAATAATAGAGTTTTAACATGGCCAGCTTTGGAAATTAATGAATAACGAAACAGTAACAAGTCGGGTAATCACACTGTTTTAGCGGACGCTACGCTGCATCGTTTTGGCAATTCGATTTTGACAAACGGAGAGTATTACAAAATTATTCTAGGGGTATAAAAGTTGTAATTAAAAAAAAACAAAGTGGATACTGAAGAGAGATAATTAAAATAAATAATACAAATTATCGTGTTTCTAATCTATCTTTCACGGTACCACCGGCCGCGAGGTTTGCGGAGCACACGCGGGGATTTCGGAGAGGCCGGCATTTTGCGCGCCCTCTTCACTGTTCGATGGGGTGGTGAACTACTACGAAGCCGTCGGCTCGCCACTTTTAGTCCGTCATCGTCCAGCTTCTGCACGAGAACATACGGTTGGAAGAGTATGTCGTTGTTGACGTCGTTACTAATTTTAGCAGCGAGCACCTTTTCGGCATTCTCCCACCTATCTAAATCCACTACACGGTCACTCTTCATGATCTCTTTGCTCGAATTTACCCTGTCATCACTTTGTACATTTATTTCACTAGTTTTATTTACACTGGCGTCCTTGCTTTGGTCAGTTTTATTTACAAACTTTACTATTTGTTCTCCAAAACTGTTGTTCAACTTTTTTACACCTAAACTGTCTTGTGCTGGAAGATTCGAGTCTTCGCCGTTATCCGAATCGGCGTTAACACTTAGAGAGTCCACCGTTGAATCGTCCGCCTCCTCCTGGACGATTTCTTTCCTCCGCCTGTTCTTTTTCGGCCAGCCGGTACGGTTCAGTTTTTTACGGCCGGGCTTCCTGCCCGGCGTTTTCCTCGTCGGGCCCTGCGCACTGCACTTCGCTTCCTCGTAGCTTTCCAAGATTTCAATTGCGTCCACTTTATAATCGGTGGAGAACGGATTGTCCTGAGTGCATATCTCCAGTTGATCAAAATTACCAAAGTCTTCGTAAGCACTAGTGAGCGCGTCATCGATGGATTTCGCAGCAATTTCGAAGTCTTCAGTCTCTTCTTCTTTAGCGATCTCCTTTTTAACCTTCTGCTTGGGTTTGGGGGCAATCGGTTCGTCCTCGGGAATGGCGTCTAGGCCACTCGCCGCCGACGAGGAGCGCGCTTTGTTCGATCGGTTCAGCTCGCGGCGCTTGCGCTGTTGGATCAGGCTACTGAGTATGGCCAGCGTGGAGGCGTGCTGACGGGGCGACTTCCGCGGATTCTTTCCGGGCGACACGAGGCGCGGCCGGCGTCTCTTCTTGCCGTCCGGATGGTAATCCTCGTCCTTGTCGGTGTTGTCGGTCGAAATGGAATCCTCGCTCGTTTTGCTGTTCTCGTCGTCTAGACTGGGGCCGTTCGAGATGGAATCGGGCGTGCTACAGCTCGCCGAATTGGTGCCGGAGTTTGCCGACGATTCCAGCAGCTGCTTCTTAACTCGCAGGTACGCCTGGATGCACATTTTCGGGTCCAACGGTTGGATGGGACCCATTTCGTACGGTAATAAGAATGGTTGCCAATAACCTTTAACAAAAAATTAATGTTAATGAAATTAATCTAAGAATATTAAAATTAAATTTCGAAAATAGGATCAAGCAAAAATTATTTAAAACATTATGTTTTCCTGTGGTGATGTGGTCTCTTTTAACACAACATAGAAATAATTTAAAAATCGTGATTAAAGTTAATTTTCTACAACGAACTTCAATACATTTTATCATCACGTAAAAAATGTATCTATAATGACAACAAATAATAGACGTTCTGTTAAATTGTAAAATGTAATAATTCATATAGAATTAATGACAAAAAATGAATTCACTTGTGTTCGTGTTATTCTATTCATTCCTCTTGTAAAGTTCTGCTCTATAAAAACTCTCTGAATGATAATATATAATAATTATAATTAATATTAGCCAACAATAATAAGAATTCCTATATACCTGAATCACTAAAACAAGTATAATACTGCTCGCCCTGGTCCTGCCTGGAAAAGGTCTCGTACCAGGTCTCGCTCTTAGGTATCCTCTCGAACGAAAATTTAATTTCGTCCAGGTTCAATTTCCCCGTTTCCTCCTCCTCCTCCTCATCCTCATCATCTTCCTCCTCCTGGCTCTCCTCTTCTACGTCGTTCACACCCTCCCTCTTCACGTCCCCCCATAATTTTCGCGACGTCACCTCGTTCGGCGATGACACGTTGCCGTTATTCCTCGCCACCTTATTCATGTGCACTTCGTTCATCAACGACCCGTGATATCTCAGTCTACAAATTATAAATTAAATAGTAATTTCTACAATACATAATACAAATAATTCAAGTGCAATATGAATGAGGAATATGATTTAAAAAAAACCTAAGTTCTTGGTAAAACGCAACACAATGATTAAAATTTAATTTACTTTAGAAATATAATTATTAACCACTTCCCGCATATGCAACGCGTATCTACGTTCAAAAATAATTGTGCGGAAAGGGGTTAATAATAATTTTGTAGTTAAATAAATGTGATTAATGATAAATTCACAACTATTTGTAAAAACTGAAATTTTACCATATAGTGAATATAAATAGAATCAGGCAACACAAAATACATCCATGCATATAATAACATTCCAATTGTCGAAAATTGATTGATCACAAAAATTCGAAGCCTTACTTAAGAAATATGATTAAATTTTACCTTTTATCACGATGTTAATTTAAATAGTAATTAAATGTAAATGTATCACATAGTGATTATAAATTAAATTAGGCAACACAAAATACAGCCATGCATTCAAAACCATTCCAAACATAAAAAATTCAGCTCTTCTCTAAATACTATTTGTTTGCAAACAATTAAGGCTATACTTTTTAATTTTACCAAATCATTAATTTAAATTTAATGCAATCTAATCATTAAGTTAGTAAGTATAAATTGAATTAGGCAACACAAATTACATCCACGCATTCAACTCACGGTGAACAACCAGGAATCCTTATCTAAAGACTGATTGATTACAAAAATTTAAGGCCTTACTTAATGAGAATAAAGTTTTATCAGAAAATTAATTTAAATATAAACAGGCAACCCAAAATACTTTTACGTATGCTATAATCTCAAAGTGTTAAGCCTCCAATTACTAAAACTCAAGCTTAATAAAATAAAATTCACCTTTTTCAATACTACACGTGCGTTTTTATTCAACCTTTACATACATGGTAATTTTGCAAATACAATGAATTTTATTTTATTAATCATCTTGGTTCATAACGTAACGACCTTAAGAATAATTCTATTTATCTAAACAATAGTTGATCGCACCATGTAATATAACAGATTGCGATAGTGTCATTTTCATATATAAATAATTTAAATAATTATTGCAATGCATAATACGCAGATTGAGAATATATTGCCTATTTTAATTTATTTAATTCAGGCGCAATTAAAAAGTTTCGAACGATTTTCGCTAGATGTCTATAGTGAGCCATATCTCATGATGTATGTCATTGGGTTATATTATGCTGTGTATGCTTAATTTAAATCTGTTTTGTTTTTACTTCGATTAGTGAATCGCACGTTATAATTATATAAATTACTTCGTATATTATTAAATGAATTGTATGATTGTTAAAGTGCTTGAATTTGTGATCTTATTTTAAATCCATAAAAATTACCTCGAACCAGGCATTTCAAATTTATAGTACTTTTTATTATCCATGATGAAAGCCTCGGCGTGCGTCATTCGCTTCTTCTTCTTGGAGCCAGCGCAGTCCGAAGACGCGACGCTATCCATGGAATGTTCTTCTTTGTCGTTCTGATTGTCATCCTCCTCATCCTCAGCCTCGGCGTCTTCTTCCTCCTCGCTGGAGAGAATGATGGTGCTCTCCTCCTTCCCCGTGCTGACCGTGGTGTCGGGACAGTCCTCGTCGATGTCCTCCTCGCTGCTGCTGGACGTCTCCTCCTTCTTGGGGAAAAGGAAGTTCTCCGCCTCGCTGTTCAATTGCAACAGCTCCGATGTGCGCATCCTACGAAACTTCACTATCAGCGACTTGTCGTCCGGAGGAGGAACGGGCGGTGAAGGGTTCTTCGCGGGTTTCTCTTTCTCCTTCTCCTTTTCCTTTTCGCGTTCCTTCTCCCTCTCCGCTTTGGACTCCTTTACGGGCGAAACTTTCGCGGGGACCTCGACTTTGTAGAAACCCCGATGTTCCGAGACGACGTTATCATCGATGGATATCATCTTTTGGCGGATGCAGGAACGTTTAGGCCTACCCGAGCTCCACATGTCCGATTCTTGTTCGGCAATTTTCTAAAAAGATATAAATAATATGATTTAACTGAATAATTAAAGAAGTAGACAGAAAACTTGCTTAATAAGAAGGAAGGGAGGAGGGACGACATGGATAGAGTGGAAGCTTCTTCATATCTAAAAACCAAACTTACTTAACTTAGTAAGGCAGTATGAAGTTGAATTATGTATGAAAAATTAGGTGTATTTACCAGTAAAGCATTTCGATGAGATGACCTAAGCTCTCTAACCTCTCGGGCACCCTCCGGTTTGATGGGGATATCATCATCGGCGGTCATTCCGATGTAATTGTTGACCAGAGTATTGGCCCTCCTGGTCCTGAGGCGGTGGCCGGAATCACTGCCAACCGGTGACATTTGGGAACTTTTGATTTTGTCACAGATTGAGCTAGTTCTTGTCCTCGGCATTTTGTACGTAGGTGAAAAACTATTCTCGTTCAGTCCATTACACTTGGCATCTATGAACGATATAAATCGTAAGAAAAAGTAATTGGAATTATCAAATATATGTTTGTACCGTTAGCACCGTTGATTTTCAAGAAGCTCCCGATGTCAGTGCCGTCACTGATCAAGTTGTCTAGGTCGAGGAAGTTGGCGTTCTCGCCAATGAAGGCCAGGTGCTTCTCGCTGACGAGGTGCTCGTCGAGGCGGGCGTACTCGGCGCGGCACACTTCGCAGTAGCCCGATTGCACGGCGGCGACTTTGACTGTCGGCGGTAGTGGGGCGGCCCGGGACTTCCGTGTCATATTCTGCTCGGCGGCAGTTTTGTGGACCAGCCCCGAGGAGCCCGGAGACGCCCGCAAGTTGAAGCTCGGCCAGTTGCGTATCTCCAGGAACACGGGGCGGTGCTTCCTGTCGAAGGACTCGAACTTCACGTACGGCGCCTTCAGCTCCTTCACCTTTGCCTTGCGCTTCTTGGCGTTCACCGATGCTGTCACTTTTTCTAACCAATTCAATGCCTACAATACAAAATGTATAAATAAATAAATGGAATTTAATTAATAAAAAGGAAACTATTTCCATTTTAGCGCTTAAATAAATTAAATGAAAACATATTCATAGATTTAAAGGAATATTGATGATTTAATTGAATTTTCTGCAGGGAGTTTTTTAATTTCTTATCAACATGTCATCCACCGTTTATAATTTGTCACTTATCAAATTTGTAATGTGTCATCTGTGTATATATTATGTGTCACTTATTATTTATTACGTATCAACATGCTGAAATGACTGGTTCAAAAAAACCTCAAATAATCAAAGACTGATTTCAAAATGCAACAGTAAGTTTATAGTTATGTAATTACTACTTTCGTTTCAGTTGTGTTATACTAATCGGGATCAACTTCATTTATTTTTTATATCTTTCAAATATTACTCTAGTTTTAATCATCTCAAGCTTGTAATATGTGATGATCTCTATTTTATCGCACTGTTTATAATTTCAGTAAGATCATACAAAAATATATTAAATAAAACATTTCATAATTTAAAAAGGTTTAGAAGAAATTATTATATCCATAAAATTTCTTATTGGACATTGCGCATCATTTAAGTATGTAAGTTTAAAAATAATTAGCTGTATTTCTATTTTTTTTTAAAATAACATTAAAGAAGTTTGTATATCCATACGTTATGCATTAACCTAGAATTATCAGGTTAATGATTTTAGCATACAAAATAAATATAAATATAATTCATGAGATATTTGATTTAGTAAAAAAATAATAATGAGAAAACCCATTAACCCTGATAAAATATTACTAACAAAATAATCAATACACAACACAAATAATATTTACATAATAATAAAACAATAAGGAATGATAATAAATTCATAGAACTTGTCTTCTTACCTCCGTAATATCCATTAGTAGTCGTTCAATTAATTGACTTTTCTATGTATATTATTTGGAATTGAATTAAGTTTCAATAATGATTCGATAGGTTAAATACATAAAAATCAACAATAGCATATTGTTGAAACATAATTCAATTGTTTATGACAGGTATGCTAACTTTACAATAAGTATTTTTTTGGCAATTATTTATTATGTTAATTATAACCTATAATCTAAGGCATTTTAATTTCAATACCTACATGTATGTTTGGTTGCCTAATCTAACCTTAAAAATTGTTAACCTTTCATTAACAAGTTTACTTTTTGCTTTAATTTAATATATTATTTTTTATAACTCACCTTTTCTATAGACCAAATTGTAATGCCCCAATTCTTAGCTTGCTCCAGAGGATCCTTGGCAACAATGGTTGGTGTCTTGCGGGCCCGTTCAAGCATTGCATCTGCACGAGTTTTCTACAATTTGCAACAATGAGGTAAAGAGGATAGATAAAACATTTAAATACTTACGGGTCGCCCTCTGATCGGTGTCCGTTCAGGGGTGCCATGGTCAGCGTAAGCGGAAGACTGATTGGTGGGGGTTTGGGGGGTCTTGGGGCAATTCCCACCCCCCTTACTGGCGCTCGCCCATCCCTCCTTATCAGTGATCAGATGTGTGACTTCCTTCACCAAGAATAACTCCAAGAACTGCAAAAGAGGTAGATGGTTGCAGTTGCACATCTTCCATCATGCATGCAGAAGTGTTGTTTATGCGAAACATATGATTGTGTGATTGTGAAAAAGGTCAAGGTTAAGATTTTGTATTGTTTAAATGCCGGCGGCGTTGCCGGACGTGTCAAAACAAAGGAGGGCCGCCGCTGCATTCCGGTTGTGCAACGGATGCCATTCGCGTTAGTCACGACTTCTTGTCCCGGCGTATCATGGGGGGTAATGGAGTTGTGATAAGAGAGCGAAGGGGTTTTTTACGGCATGTTCAAACGTCGCGGCGTTGCCGGTTAGCACCTGTGCTGTATATATGAACGAGGGCGCGGGCCCCATACGCCGTACATACGTGGTACATACAAGCGGCTCGCATTTGTTATTGAGCAGCATTTCGGTGTCAGTTACATTTGCGATTGATTCGGACCGGCGCGCGCGCTGTTGCCGCGGCCGCTCACGAAATACCCCAACTGTACGTAATTCCGCCGCTGCCCGTCCATTTAAAATCAATAACGTTTTATGTAAAACACACTTTTTCCACAGCCATTTAATTCAACGGCAAACATTACGCGGAGATTCGTTTTCCTGTTCTAATAATCTCATCAAACGGAATGCGAATTATCCGCGGAAGTTTTTTATGAGCAACCTGTTGAGCGCGTCGACGTTAAATACTTATTATGCCGAAGTACGACGGCTTTAATGAAAAACATCCGTAAAAAAATAATGCAGTACAAAAACAATAAAAAATTAAAAACGTAGAATCCTATGTAATCCGCCGCCGCGTATTCTAATTGTTTATAAACAATAACGCAATTGGTACTGAAAAATTCGTACGCCACTGGGTCAGTGGTAAACATTTGTTTAAAAACTTTATCCACGACCGCTACAGTAATTAGAACACGCGTAATCATATGAATTACGCAAATAATTAATAATCAAAATTACACAACAAAAATATTTCATCATAGGTATACATTTTTAAATCATCCAACAGATGGCGCTTATTTAAAGAAAGTAAATCAAACTATATGGGAACTCACTTCGTTATTAACTGTCTTAAATGAAGTTAGTTTATATATATACAGAAATAACTGTAAACACTAAATGAATAAAATATGCTTCTATAGCACATCAAATTCTGTTAAAGTTTAAAGTACATTTTCACAAAGTATAATTGGTATTCCTGATAATATATAAATAAATAAATCAAAACGTCAGTCAAGTTGCAAAAATGAACTTAAATATGGTTCCTTCATTCATTCTGATGGGTTCCTGTTCAACAGTAGCTTTAACAGAAGAATTTACTCCTTCAGGGTACGAGTGGAAGATCTTCTAGGATGAACTATGCCCAATTCTTGTGCAGTCCAAATTATGTGTGAATATTATTTATATTACTCTTGTATGTTTTAGGTTTTTCTTGTTAGCACTGAATTAAAACAAAACAAACAAATGTATTTCAGCCGATAAAATAAATTTCATTCATATACATATAACATATTTAATTCATGGAGTAAATAACAAATAAAACAATTGAAAAAAATTGATTATTGCTTGTTAATTAAAAAGAAAACAAATATAACGTTAATAAATGATTTGTTTAAATATACAATTATTAGTTAAAATATTTTGATTATACAGATATCACGGGTAACATAACCTCATAAATGGAAGTCACTTTCGTCTATAAAATAAATGTGCGATGAATGTGTCTTCTTTAATTTTTTTATCTATTTTAGATTGAAACATTATGAATACTATAAAATTTTTTGTTCACTCCAACCGTTCATTTTCCACGATGCTGAGGGAGCAAAAATATATCCTCTTCGATATCCAGAAAGAATTCATAAATATATTTTGAGGTTAGAAAATTAAATATTTGTTAGATAGAAATGTTCATTGCCCCAGAATAAAAAAACCTCTCCAATTGGACATAACATTAAGCATTAAGAAAATGTCACACTCTAAACGACGGATTCATTTTTATTTATTAGGTTTAGAATCAGTTAATCAGCGTGTGACACTTTCTTAATAAACTTAATACAGAATTGCACTAGGTAAAGTTGATTTTAAAAAATGAGGTTATGTTACAATTGGCAATTGTCAATCGTGTGCAACATAACCTCACTAATAAAATGTCAATTTAACTGATGTCATTTTATCATTGTAAAAATGTCAATTGTCGAATAACTGATTCAGAATTTAAAAAAAATAAACAAGAATAAAAAAATTGGCATTATGTTACACACGATATCTTAAAAACATGTAAAAAAATAAAGTTTTGTTACACACGACGTCTGTGAATCAACATAATGCAACATAACCTTACTAAGAAAATGTTTATTTGACTTTATCATAACCTCAATAAGAAAATGCCAATTGTTCGAATAAATGATTCAGGATTCAATAAATAAAAATGAACCAAAAAATGGTGATGTGGCCATCATAGTACTTTCCCTATATTTGTCTCGAAAACTATGAGGTTTACGCCAAAATGTTGTTCTTAATCATTTGTTCCCTTTTAAAGTCCCTACAATTATTTGTTATATAAATTTCATGTAACTCCTATACTTTATTAGTAATTGGCAAAAAATGTCAAAAATTTCAGTTTTTAATTTTATTCTCGAAATTTAAGAATTTTATGAAAAACATGTTCGAATAAAACTTGTTCAGTTTTTTATTCCCTTTAACTTTTGTTTGAACCATTTTTTTAAATTTTTCATATTTAGAAAAATATCACGAAAAAACAAAAAACGCCTCCAGTAAACATCCACTTCCGGTTTATGAATGTTTACCAAAAGCTTTTCAGTTCCAGTTTTTAACGACAAAACCTTAAGTTTAAAGTTTCATCTCAATCTGATCATTCGTTTTTGAGATACAGCACCCACCGACAGACAGACACACACACACACACACACACACACACACACAGACACATAATTTTTTTTTTTCCAGAAATTAGTGTTTTGGGTTCCGGGGACCCCAAAACGGATATTTCCGCAAAAAAAAATTTTGAAAAAAAAATCACGAAAACAATACTCCCCCTATATAATACGTGTATAGGGAAAGTAAAAATGGTGATGTGGCCATCATAGTACTTTCCCTATATTTTACTCGAAAACTATGAAGTTTATGCAAAAAGGTTATTCTTAATAATTTATTCAATTTTGAATTCTCTACAATTATTTGTTATATAACTTTCATGTTACATCAATAGTTTATTAGCAATTGGCAAAAAATGTCAAAAATTTCAATTTTTTTTTTTTTTTTCTCGAAAGTTAAGAATTTTATGAAAAATATATTTTAACAAAATTTATTCAGTTTCTCATTCTCTTTAACTTTTGTTTGAAAAGTTTTGTAATATTTTTCATATTAAAAAAAATATCGGAAAAAAACAAAAAACGCCTCTAGTAAACACCCACTTCCGGTTTATGAATGTTTACCAAAAGCTTTTCAGTTCCAGTTTTTAACGATAAAACCTTACGTTTAAAGTTTCATCTCAATCGGATCAGTCGTTTTTGAGATACAGCACCCACGGACAGACAGACAGACAGACAGACAGACAGACACACACACAGACACAAAAAAATTTTTTCCAGAAATTAGTTTAATGGACTCAGGGGACCTCAAAACGGATATTTCCGCAAAAAAAATTTTTCAAAAAAAAATCACGATCACAATACTTCCCCTATATATACTTCGTATATAGGGAAAGTAAAAATTGATGCTATGCTATGTTACAAATGATCTCTATCAAACATGTGTAACATAACCTCAATTTTGTATTCCACTAAATAAGGATGATTTAAAATTTCAGGTTATGTTGCAACTCTGTCTGTCTGTAAATCATGTGCAACATAACCTCACCAAAAAACGACAATTTGACAGATGTGATTTTATCATAACCTCATTAAGAAAATTGCTATTGCGCGAATAAATTATTTAGGATACAATTAAATTCAAAAGAAACCAAAAATAGATGCTACGTTACAAATAATCTCTACCAAACATGTGTAACGTAACCTCAATTTTGTATTCCACTAAATAAAAATGTTTAAAGAATTTAGGTTATGGTACACGTCTAACGATCATGTGTAACAAATAACAATAACAAAATATTTATTTGATTAATATTATTTTAATATAACCTCCTTACGAAATAAATAAATAACCGATTCTGAATCCAAGAAATAAAAATTGAGGTTAGTTTACAAATGATCTCTATCAAACATGTATAACATAACCTCATTTTTGTATTGTACTAAATAAAAATTATTAAAACATTGAGGTTATGTTACATATGACGTCTGTCGATCGTGTGTAACATAACCTCAATTTTTTCAATCATTTTTTTTAGCGGATTCATTTTTATTCAGTGCTTTTTATTAAGAATATTATTGATTTAATTTAATTGTTTTCCTCCGTTTTTAGATTTGACAGTTGTGGCATAAAAAACTGATTTATTTTTTTAAGTGAAAATTCAAAAACAATTGTCCAAATCAGGCGAAAGTAATCAAATAATAATGTTTAAAGAATTGAGGTTATATATATACAAGACCTCAATAACAAAACGTCTATTTGATAGATGTCATTTTAACATAACATCATTAGGAGAATGTCAACTGTTGAATAACTGATTCCGAATTCAAGAAATTATAATTAATCAAAAATTGAGGTTAGGTTACACATGATCTCTACCAAACATGTATAACATAACCTCAATTTTGTATAGTACTTAAGACAATTATTAAAAATATGGGGTTATGTTACACATGACGTCTGTCGATCATGTGTAACATGTCATTACATGTCATTTTGACATAACTTCTTTAAGAAAATGTCACACGCTGAACTCAAATAATAATTAATCAAAAAGTGATCTCTATCAATCACGTGTAATATAACCTCAATTTTGTATTCTACTAGATAAAAATGTTTAAAGAATTGAGGTTATGTTAAACGTCACGTTTGTCGATCGTGTTTAACATAACCTCAATAACAAAATGTCTATTTGATAGATGTCATTTTAACATAACCTAAATAACAAAATGTCTATTTGATAGATGTCATTTTAACATAACCTAATTAGGAAAATGTCAACTGTCAAATGAATCCAAAAAATTAAAAGTTAATCAAAAATTGAAGTTAGGTTACACACGATTTCTACCAAACATGTATAACATAACCTCAATTTCGTATAGTACTTAAGAAAAATTATTAAAAATTTGAGGTTATGTTACACATGACGTCCGTCGATCGTGTGCAAAATAACCTCGATTTTTTATCGAATGCTTTTTATTAAGAATTTTATGCATCTAATTTAATTATTTTGCTCCGTTTTTAGATTTGACAGTTGTGGCATAAAAAACTGATTTTGTTTTTTTTAAGTGATAATATTTCTAAAAATATTGCGCTAAACAAATTTGAGGTTATATTACACATGGCAGTTGTCAATCATGTGCAACATAACCTCACTAACAAAACGTCAATTTGACAGGTGTCATTTCAACATAACCTCATTAAGAAAATGTCACAGGCTAAATAACTGATTCTGAAATTAATTAATAAAAATGTAATGAATCAAAATGTGATTTCTCTCAATAATGTATAACATATCCTCAATTTTGTTGACACGAGTCGTCTGTCGATCATGTGTAACATAACCTCAATAACAAAATGTCTATTTGATAGATGTCATTTTAACATACTATCATAACCTCATTAGGAAAATGTCAACTGTTGAATAACTGATTACAAATCCAAGAAATAAAAATTAATAAAACATTGAGGTTAGGTTACACATGATCTCTATTAAACATGTATGACAATTTTATATTGTACTATATAAAAATTATTAATTGAGGTTATGTTACACATGATGTCTGTCGATAATGTGCAACATAACCTCAATTTTTTCAATAAATTTTATTTGGTGGATTCATTTTTATCGAGTAAAAATATTGTGCATCTAATTTAATTATTTTCCTCCGTTTTTAGGTTTGACAAAAAAACTGATGTATTTATTTTTTTAAGTAAAAATATTTCTAAAAATTATCCAAATCGAGCGAAAGTAATCAAATAATTATACATAATATTTATATTCCACTAAACAAATTTCAGGTTATATTACACTTGACAGCTGTTAATCATGTGTAACTAACAAAATGTCGATTTGACAGATGTCATTTTAACATACCCTCATTTACTAAATAAATTTTATAAAAAATTGAGGTTATGCTGTTGTTGTATTTATTTTTATCGAGTGCTTTTTATTCAGTGAAAATATTTCAAAAAAAATTGTCCAAATCAGGCGAAAGTAATCAAATAATATACATATAATATTTATATTCTACTAAATAAATTTGAGGTTATGTTACACATGGCATCTGTCAATCATGCGCAACATAACCTCAATGTCAATTTGGCAGATGCCATTTTAACAAAACCTCATTAAGAAAATGTGAGGTTATGTTACACATGATATCTATCAAATCAATTTTATTCGACACCGGCTTTTGTATATCTAACTTTTTTTTGGATAATTAACCATTTTAAGTAGCAAATATTAATATTATTATTTTAAATTAGTTTATGTTTACATTTAACAATTCTATTAAAAAAATACTTATCGATTTCATTAGTAAATGTGAAAATAGATTTTAAATTCAATACGAACCAATAAAGTACAATTTAAAAATTTTAATAGAAAATAAAATATTTAAATATGGCCATGTTTTGATGACAGCTGTCAAATGTAAAACAAATGACGTTTTTTATTTAACGTTATGTGGCTACTAAGAGCTGGAAAATGTACATAAAAAATCATTTTGGTGCTTTAATAGTTATTTAAGGTACAAGTGTAAAAAGTGATGCTTTATTGCACGAACTGGCGTTTAAAAACACGAGCGAGGAACGAGCGAGTTTTTTTAAAGCCAGGAGTGCAATAAAGAAACTTTTTACACGTGTGCCTTACAAAATTTTATCTTCGATCGTAAAGGATTTCGAAGAATATATTCTTATGAGTAATATTTTAATGTCATTTCAATAATTCAATTAATGAAAACATATTTTACCCGCACTACACTAATGAAAGCGTTACTTAGCAACCAGTAAACAAGTTGCACAAATGTCGGCCGCCATTATTATTTATGGAAAAAATGTTCGCTTTATTGTAATCGCTTCGACTTGCATTAAATGAAATCTTGAGAGTTCTTAAATCTGCCATTTGGTTTGTATTATATATTTTATTTATAGTTTATTAGTTATTTGTATCAATTAATAAAAAATTAAGTTTTTCGTCAATATATATTCATCTGTCAAATTTGACAATTCTGTGCAATAAAAACAGTTTGACATTACCGTGCAATAAAAACGTAAAAAAGCACTAGTGCTTTAAAAAGCCACTTTTACAATGAAAAATGATGCAAAAAGCGTCTACTTTCTGTACGATCGTAGATAAATTTATATTAGAGTATTTATATTACGTACTCTAACCTCTAAAATTAATTTATATATTTTAAGGTTAGAGTATGTTATGAATATAGTTGTGCATTAAATACTCTAACCTCAAAATATTAAGGAACGTACTAAATATATAAAAAAAATGCTGTTTACACGACAGCTGTCAAACGTGAAACAATTGACCTTTTTTTTATTTAACTTTATGCGGTTAGTAAGAGCTGAAGAAATTAATTTGGTGCTATTAATTTATGCTCTAACCTCAAAAAATTAAATAATATATTAAATAGAGTATTGAATGAATTTAGCGTGAAGTTGTACATTAAATACTATAACCTCAAATAAATAACAAATACACTAAATTGACATTTACAATTTGACAGATTAATCGGGCTTAGTTGCCAAGGCCATTAAATACCTAATAAGAAGAAGAAGACAGATGAATCATTAGACTGTAATGAAATAAAAATTGATTTGTATATATGTACAGATTTTAGAATACACAAAATCGTAGCCATTTATTAATTGACAGTAATGGAAATTTCGTAATTAAAATTAATAATTGTTATAAGTAGATAAATATTAAATCACGTTGTTTTTTGTTTCATTCATTTGTTTTTTACCTAATCTCTATATCGTCAATTGTAAGGTCGTTAGGATTATCCATATTTTGGCTATAATCCGCGCATGCACCCCGTAGCCACGCGGACGCGGGATTTTCCAACAGGACCGAATTTATTGCAAATTGGACGTGGGTCAATTATATTTTTTTGGGCAAACGCGTCAATCGAGGATTTGCGAAAAAACGCGGGAACGGCAACATCGCATCCGTGTGTGTGTGTGTGTTGTGCCGTACGTGCCGCCGGAGGGAGGAGGTGCGACACGGGAACGCGGTGTGTAACCGGGTCGGGGCATTTACCCACATGCCCGAGCCGCGTACCCGCGCCACCGACCCGTCCATCATGCACGGGCAGCAGGCGGCGACGTGACACACACACACACACACAGAGAGATATACGTACATAGATACACAAACACGGGCGGCCCTCTTTTCTTTTTTTCCTTCGCCTTCGCCTGGCCCCCCACTGAAATTACACAACTCCCTTTCTACGTCCTAACCGTTAACGGCGGACGAAACGTATTGAAATGTTGAAAAAAAAAAAAAAAGAAGGCGCAGACCGACCGAAATTCCGTTTGTTTATTGGCGTAACGTCAGTTAGGTTAGTGCGGCGTGTCCGGGCCGGTTGCAAAACTGTCAACGGGGCCCCCGTTCGTGTTTTCCTTTAAACCGCGACCGATTTCACCGGGTCAGCACGGCGTTATGTAACTGTAAATAATCGCTACTCACCCCTCCCAGGTCCCTGATTTTCGCCTCTAACTTGCTTGAGGTTATGTGGCTCTTAACGTCCAGGTAGAACTTGTGTTTTGCGAGTGGTTTGGGGCCGGGTACCAGTGGAACAGAACCTATAAATAAAACGATACCTGATGTAGCGTACGGACAAAGGAGTGCCCGGTTGTTTTTACTTTTGTTCAGGCTGTTTGCTCCAACATCTCTCTTCGACGGTGAACTTGATACCATCACTCAACTAAACTGAACACGAACGTCCGAACATAATAGAATGAGGACGCGGGGAAAAAACGCGACGCTCTCGCAGCACGGTACGTTCCTGACACGTCGATATATCTCGAGCGCGCGGGCGACTTCGGGCGCTAGAGTGCCTCGCTCGAACGCTGTGTGTGCCTTTACACAACGGCCATTACACCAGTCTCTGCCTTCCACACGCCCTGCACCGTCACTTCACCGCTCGTAAACACTTTGCCACCGCTTCGATACTCGTAACGGCACGCGGAAACCACTCATCACGACACCATTCGGCCTATTGCTCTCATTTATTTACGTTGATAATGCAAATTAGTGCATTTTCAAAACACTCACCAGTCCGCCACAACCGTAATGCGCAATTAACCAATCGGAACGCGCGAAGGCCCGCGCACGCGCACCGCCCGACCACGGCCACCACCTGTCGGTACGGCGGCGTACTACAATTCGAAAACTGCACCGTTGCACACTTTCACTTTTTTCCCCTCGGCTCTCGAATTTCCGAATTGGAGCGGCATTTTTTCACGCGCATTTCGGCCGCGTGGACGATTTCGTGATGTCGAAACGGACGGAACGACGGACTCGATGGTAAGGCGCGCCACGTCCGGACCCCGCGTATCGATTCGGACCGGTTAAAGATTTCCTAGCGAACGGAAAATTCATCTTTCACCTTGACGCCACTACAAACTGAAATAAACAATTACGACGATTTTGTTTTTTTTTTCCAGCAGGCCAATGAATAACAAACAATTGATTATGCGTTGTTGTTATTTACGCTGCAGTCGTCGGTTTGTGTGCACAACAGTTTATCGACGTCGTTATTATTATCTTGATCTAAATATAGGGGCACCCACAAAGGGGGACGAGCTCCCTGGAATATACCATACATTTTAAAACCCGAATCCCTGTCCAATTCCATCCATGTAAGTTTACTTCAATTATTACAAAATCAAATCACGTGATTTTTTTTCCCTTCAACATATTTTTTCTAATTATTAGTTAATTTTCTACATTATTATTATTATCGTTGTTTAAACTAAACTATCAATACGTATTGATAGCCAAATTCAAATTACCCCATTATGTATACGACAGGTATGAATAAGCAATCGATTGATTTTCTAGTTTAATCGCGGAAACATAAATACGTACGTCAAATATGTCAAACAAATGTGTCAATGATTTTCGACACTCATATTAAAGTAGATGTAATATTATAATATTTATCCTTATGCTAAATTACCCTAATTAAAACACCGGTGATGGCGCATACGTTTACAGCACCAGGGTGGCCGCTACCATTCGCCATTGGAGTACTGTGAGTGACTAGGACGATCCTTTAAAGTAACAAACTCATTTAAACACATTAACAACGCAGCGAAAGAAGAACGTGGTTTTAATAGTCAAAAACTACTAACTCCAAAGATGTGTAATGTACCCTGTAATGTACCCCTAGTATAATAATAATAACTATTATTATTATTATACTAGGGAGACATTACAAACCGCCCTTACCTTTTTATTTGCTGAAATGTTCTAAATATTAAATAAAGTATGTATTATTTTTTGTGGAAACAATTTTCTAAACGTTAACCTCAAAATTTAAATTTTTTCAATTGACTTTTTTGTGGTTATAATTTTAAATTCATATGCTTTTTTAAATATCTAGATGTCTCTCTAATGAATTTTCGGTTACCAGAATCCTCTAAATATTCCAGCACAATATTCAAAAGTGTATATAAAAACTGATTAATTGGAAAATTCATTATCAAGAAAATTAATTTTTATCTAAATTCAATGTTTAGAAAACTGCATTAGACATAAAATTCTTTATTTCGAAAGTTGATTAATCGAAAATCATGACTGAAAAAATATATGCGCTTTAAACGTTTGTATCCATATAAATTCACTATACAGAAATTTCAATACTTAGAAAATTCAAAAATTCAATATTTAGAAAATTCACTACATAGAAAATTATAGAAATTCGTTCATGAAGATTTATTTAATAAAATAAAAATTATTTGTGAAGAAAGCGTTAGTGTTTTATTACAAGTTTATATAGAAAATTTTAAAAAATCAATTCATTCAAAAATCTATTTATTGAATAAATTATTATTTTTTAAATAATTTTATTTTATATTAATACAAATTTCAACACATATTCAATAAATAGATTTTGAATAATTTTTTGTGAATACAAACTCCTAAATAAATCAAGTAAATTTTCAAAATATTTATTATCGATTGATTGATTTGGTTTGTCCAAAGAAACATTGAATTAAAAAAAAAAATTTCAGATTACTTAATTTTCCATCTATTAAATTTAGCATTCATGTAGATTTCTGAACGTTTCCATTAGACGAGCTTTTTGAAATACTTATTTTCTTTAAATTTCATTTTCTAAAATTTCTGTCTAGTATATATTCCCAAAAATTAAATTTTCGACATATAAAATTTTCTAAATATTGAATTTTCTATATAATTAATTTATATCAATAAAAAACACTTCAAATACATGACTTTTTTAAAATAAAGATTATCCAAGCATTTTTGTTTGTCTAGTGTACACTTCCAAAAATTGATTTTTCGACACTAGGAATTTTCTAAATATTGTATTTTCTATATACTGATTTTTTTAAATTAATAATTCAGGTAAATTATTTTGTTTATAATACAGTTTTTCAAAAGAATTTTCCAAATTTTGTATTATCTTTCTACTGAAATTTGTCACATTTCCAATAATTGGATTTTTTTTAAATGCTAATTTTTGATTGATTTAATTTGAAATTAAATTTTCAAAATATTGATTTTTCTTGTTTTATAAAATACTAATTTTTGATTGATTTAATTTGCTAAAACAATGGATTTTCGAAAAAAAATCATCTTCAATTGTTTCCATTTGCTAAATTTTGTGTAGAGTACATTTCCAGATATTGATTTTTCGACACGAAGAATTTTCTAAATATTGAACTTTTGACACGAGGATTTCTAAATATTGAATTTTCGACACACGCAATTTTGTAAATATTGAATTTTCTATATAATTTTCGTCAATACGAACATTTCAAATAAATAAATTGATTTATTTATTTTTTAAATAATGATTTTTGATTGATTTAATTTCCTAAATCTGTGGATTTTCGAAAAATTTATCTTCAATTTGAATTTGAATTCGTTTGCAAAAAATTTTGTCTAGTGTACATTTCCAAATATTGATTTTTCGACACAAGGAATTTTCTAAATATTGAATTTTCGACACAAGGAATTTTCTAAATATTCAATTTTTGACACAAAGAATTTTCTATATACTGACTTTTTATTAATAAAAAAATATAAAATTTTCTAAATATTGAGTTTTCTTTCTGCTGAAATTTTATTAATACAAACTTCTCTTCATATTTACAATACATGTTTTTATTTGATAAAATACTGATTTTTGATTGATTTAATTTGCTAAAACAGTGGATTTTCGAAAAAAAAAGATCTTCAATTGTTTCCATTTGCTAAATTTTTGTGTAGACTACATTGACAGATATTGATTTTTCGGCACAAAGAATTTTCTAAATATTGAACTTTCGACACAAGGATTTCTAAATATTGAATTTTCGACACAAGGAATTTTCTATATATTGAATTCTCGAAACATGGAATTTTCTAAATATTGAATTTTCTATACAATGATTTTATATCGATACAAACACTTCAAATAAATGAATTTATTTAAAATATGTATTGTCCACGCAGAAATTTATTGAAATTAAATTTTTGAAAAAAAGGACTTTTCCAGAAATTGAATTTTCTTCCACTGAAATACAAACTTTTCTTCAATTTCTCCAATAAATAAATTTTCTAAAAATTGATTTTCAATTGTTTTCATTTACTAAATTTTTTTAGTATTAATTTTCAAATATTGATTTTTTGACAAGAGGGATTTTCTAAATTTTGACACAAGGAATTTTCTAAATATTGAATTTTAGACTTGAGGAATTTTCTAATTACTGAATTTATATGAATACAAACGTTTAAGATGCATAGATTTCTTTTGAAATAATGATTTTAAATTAATAAATTTTCGAAAAATAGAATTTTCTAAATATTGAATCTTTTTGGCTATCGAAAACATAATAATGCAAATTTTGATATACATTGTCAATAAATGGATTTTTTCAATTATATATTTTTAATTTTTGCAAATTTTCTGGGTAGTAAATAGGTTTAATTTTTCAATTCTGTATAGTGAATTTTCTAAACATTGAATTTTTCATATACAAAATGTATATAAAACCAACATTTTAAAATAATTAATTTTTCAGTGGATTTTTGACAAATTTATTATCAATTGTTTTCATTTGATAAATTTTTTGTCCAGTGTACATTTCCAAATATTGATTTTTCGACACAAGTAATTTTCTAAATATTGAATTTTCGACACAAGGAATTTTCTAACTAGTGAATTTTCTATATGACGATTTTCTTTATTAATACAAAAAAAATTAATTTACGAAAAATACAAATTCTCAACGCAACGATTTTTTGAAATTAAATTTTCGCAAAATAGACTTTTCTAAAAAATTTCTTTCTACTGAAATTATATTAATAAACGAACTTTTCTTCACATTTCCAATAAATTGATTAATTTTTAAATACTGATTTTCGATTGATTTTATTTGCTAATATACTGGATTTTCGAAAAATTGATTTTCATTTGCTAAATTTTTTGCCCAGTGTACATTTCCAAATACTGATTTTTCGTCACAAGTTGTTTTCTAAATAATGAATTTTCAACAAAAGGAATTTTCTAACTATTGAATTTTCTATATACATACCCATTTTTTATTAATACAAACAAAAATGAATTTACGAAAAATACAAATTGTCAACGCAGCAATTTTTTGAAATTAAATAAATCATCGCATAATAGGCTTTTCTATATATTGAATTTTCTTTCTACTGAAATTATATTAACAAACGAACTTTTCTTCACATTTCCAATAAATGGATTTATTTTTAAATACTGATTTTTGATTGATTTAATATACTAAAACAACGGATTTTCGAAAAATTGATTTTGAATTGTTTTCATTTGCTAAATTTTTTCGTCCAGTGTGCATTTCCAAATTTTGATTTTTCGACAGTAGGAATTTTCTAAATATTAAATTTTCCACACAAGGAATTTTCGAAATATTGAATTTTGGATACAATGAATTTATATTGATGGAAATACTTCAAATAAATGAATTTATTGGAAATACAGATTTATCATGCATACATTTTTTGAAATTAGGTTTTCGAAAATTAGAATTTTTTTAAATATGTATTTGATTTTTTTTTTCTATCGAAATTATTTAAAACATTGTCACAATTTCAATAAATGTTTTTTTTGGAATACCAATTTTTGATTGATTTAATTAGCTATAACAGTGGATTTTAACAAAAACTGATTTTCAATTGTTTTAATATGCTATTTTTTTTTGCTTGAGAAACATTTCCAAACATAGAGTTTTTGACACATGAAATTTTCTAAATAATGAATTGTCGATATAAATAACACCTTTTTCCACACTTTATTGTCTTATATATTTCGATTGTCAATGAAACAAGTGTTATTTATGTTGATTATATTGACTGCACTCTTCACCAAACCCAAAAACAAACATTTAATGATTTTTTGACAAAAGGGATTTATTAAATATTGAATTTTCGACACAGGAAAATTTCCAAGTATTGAATTTTCTATATACTGAATTTATTTCATTTAATTTTTCAAATTTTCTCTATAGTTAAATTTTCTAAATATCGATTTTTTTATTTACTGAATTTATATGAATACAAAGTAATGAATTTTCGACACAAGGGATTTTCTAAATATTGAATAATCGACACAAGGAATTTTCTAAATATTGAATTTTCGACACAAGGATTTTTCAAAATATTGAATTTTCGATGTAAAGATTTTTTTTAATACTATCACTTCAAATAAATGAATTTATTTAAAATACAGATTGTTGATGCATCCAATTTTTTCTTAAAATAGAATTTTCTAAATATTAAATTTTCTTTCCACAGAAATTATATTAATAAAAACTTAGTCACAATTCCAATAACTGGATTTTTGTTTGAAAACTTGATTTTGATCAATTTAATTTCCTAAAGCAGAGTAATTTAAGAAAAATTGATTTTCAATTGTTTTTATTTGCTAAATTGTTTTAACTAGTGTACATTCCTAAACATTGAATTTTCGACATAAGGCTTTTTATAAATATTGAACTGTCAAAATAAGAATTTTCTATAACTATGTTTATATTAATACAAACGTTTCAAATAAATGGATTTTGTTTTTAATTTCGATGAGCTGAAATAAAAAAAATTTTAAATATTGATTTTGCAAACATTGAATTTTCGACACAAGGAATTTTCTAAATATTGAATTTTCTATATACTGAAATTATATTTGTACAGACGTTTCAATATGAGGAATTTTCTAAATATTAAATTTTCGACATAAGAAATTGTTTTAATGTTAAATTTATTTTTTTATTCACCCTTTCAAACAAATGGATTTTTTAAAATATTGATTCATTGATGTTATGAAATCAAATTTTCGATAAAAAAGTATTTTCTAAATTTTGAATTTTCTTACTATCGAAAACATATGAATACAAAAACTTCTGCACGATTTCGAGAAGGGTGTTTTTTGGAAATAGTGATTTTTAATTGATATAAGTTTGTAAAGTTTTAAATTTCTGTCTGATGCATATTTCTTAACATTAAATTTTAGTAAAACAGAATTTTCTTGTTAATGAATTTTCTCCTTAATCAATGTTTATTAAAATACATTTTCTAACAGTTTCGTTAGACTGATTTTTTGAAATACTGATTTTCAATCAATTCAATGTCTCAAATACAAATACAAATAAATAATAGTGTAAATTTCCGATTATTGAATTTTCGACACAAGGAATTTTCTAAATATTGAATTTTCTATATACTGAAATTATATTTGTACAGACGTTTCAGTATGAGGAATTTTCTAAATATTAAATTTTCGACATAAGAAATTGTTTTAATGCTAAATTTATTTTTTTTATTAATACAACCCTTTCAAACAAATTGATTTTTTAAAATATTAATTCATTGATGTTCTGAAATCAAATTTTCGATAAAAACGTATTTTCTAAACTTCTAGTTTGGTAATGACAAGTTAAAATTATCGAAACTATAGTCACTAAATAAAGTCAGTGTTATGTTATACAAACAAAGTTAAAAGTTTTTTATTTGTATTTTCTAAATATTGAATTTTCTTACTATCGAAAATATATGAATACATAAACTTCTACACGATTTCGAGAAGGGTGTTTTTTTTTTTGGAAATAGTGATTTTTGATTGATTTAAGTTTGTAAAGTTTTAGGTTTCTGTAAAATAGATTTTGTTGATAATTAATTTTCTCCTTGATCAATGTTTATTAATAAACACTTTCTAACATATTCGTTTGACTGATTTTTGAAATACTGATTTTCAATCAATTCAATTTCCCAAATATAAATACAAATAAATAATAGTGTAAATTTCCGAATAATGAATTTTAGACACAAGGACTTTTCTAAATATTGGAATTTCTATATAGAGAATTTTTATTAATCGAACTTTACAAATAAATACATTTATTTATAATACGGATTTTCCGTGCATCAATATTTTTAAATGTTGAAATATTTAATTATTGCCTCTTCTACTGGGATTATTTTATGAATAATAAAATTTTGTAAATAAAAACATACTCAATTATTTTTTTAGCCCATTCTTTGTACATTAAAAATAAACAATTGTGTGACACCTGCATCACGGTTAATAAAAAATGCTTCGGTGTCGTTTGCAGTTATCAACAAAGATGCTGACGATATCTTACATCCTACGAGCTGACTTGCAAATGAAATCATACACTTATTATTATTTCCTTTTATTATTGACGTCTTATATACTCCATAAAGATTATTTTATACTTGACAGGTTTACCTAAGTTTTCTATTTATAATTAACTCATTTACGTTTCCTTTTGAATTCTATTAAATAGTTTACGGATTATATCACTGTTTTAACGATTAGTTTTTTTATTATCCAACGTGATGTAATATATTTTCCCGATAACGTTTACGACGACACATTTGACATAGTTATCCATACACGCCAAACTAAACTCATTACCACGAGTTAAACAAAACGTACAATAAACAATACAGTATGTGCGATTTATTCATTTTTCATTTCTCCTACGGTCGTAAAACATTATACGCACCGCCTGGTTCACAAATAAGAAACTGGGTTGTGTTATCAGTGAATTTATCGCCGCTGGATTGGCGGCAAAACCGCACGATCTACGTTTCATTTCCTCGTCATCACAAACAAAATTAAAAATATAACGAGTGGCATACTATTATACGAGGTGTAGTTGGTAAGTGGTAACCTTTTCACCGTGCGTTGGCGAATAGAGTAGCCGCTAATAAGTTTATTTGTATTTCAGCTGTATCTGTGCTATTTATGTGTCTTCAAGAAAATAAAGAATACGACCAGTTGTGAAATTAGGGCTGATAGGATTTAATAAGGGAAGGTGACAATAGTGCCAAAGATCACTGATTTTATGCACAGGAAAATAATCGACACATATCATATTCAACGTCTCTCTTCGTACTACCTTTATTGTATAGATCTTGTACAGCGTTGTCATTATAGTTATGCTAGTTATCAAAAGAGGACGTCAATAGTATTAAAAGTAATTAATGTTTGATTTATTAACATGGGCTGTGATTAGAATTTACAACGTAATAAATGTGCGCAACCATGAGATATTCATCGACAATTGAATAATGGTTACTATGAGTCGACTGTTCTGCGCTGGTGTCTTAATTTCAACACCAATTATGACAAGCGTTCGGATTCATTAAAATAGGGAAGAAATAAAAATACGCATTTACTTTCATCTTATTTATTACCTATCAAAATTAACAACACATTTCATCATCCTTTATTTACACAACGTTCATTATAAATATTACAATAATCTCATAAAAATATGCTTTGATCTCTTAAACCTAGGCTGTATACATATAATTTCTTTGTATAAATAAAATGTACAGTACAAATACATTAATATAAAAACGTCTGGTGTCCGCCGGAGGGCGTGTGAAAATTGGCGGCGCACGATCACGACGAGGGCCGCGACCGCGACAGCAGGAACTTCTCCTCCAGCTCACCGGGGACCTTAAAAAACAGATCACACAGAGGACACACACACGTGTAGCAGCCGTCGTCTTTGATCGCATGCAAAAACGGATTAGTCGATTAGTTACTGCTAGCAGTGTTATTTTTTTCAGGGGCGCCAATAATTCCCGGCTCCTGAAACATTTACCACAAAACACTCGTTAGTTGTCGGACATTTGCTTATATTTAACTGCTGTTTGAAAATGTATAGACATTAGTAATTTTTACACAATCACCACAGCTATGCAATTTTCATGCAACATTTTATTTAACAGAAAAACCTAAGTAAAGAAAAAATCAGTCTGAACCTATTTTATACTATATTAATTATATACTATTTCAATTATCATAACTATTTTCAAATATTTTAATTTGTTTTCTTAAATGTGGTTGCCTTAAGCGAATTCAATCAATCAACACGAATACTATTGACTTTAATTACCTTTGGTTTAGAGCGGTGTGTATCGACTGCTTCAATCGGAAGCTGGATGTGTTCGACTCTGCAACCATAAGCCACTGGGGTGAGTTTGATTATTGTATGGAGAGGAACTCGTAAGTATGGCAATTCATCTGTAATGCAAGAAAAAAGGTTAGACACAAAGTAAAGAAAAAATTTACCAGTTAATAATAATTAAGTAAACGAAACTACAGATAAAATAATTGTGTGATGTCGTAATTATAATTTAATAATAATTAATAAGATAAAATAAAATAATTAATATTATTGTTTTCTTTATGTAATTTAAGATTATATCGACTTAACCTAAAATAAAGTGTTTATGACAGTACACTAATTATTATATTATTTTTATCAGGTAATTTGAGGTTATGTTGACCCAACCTAAAACTATTTTAAAAACTATGCAATTTTTTTTTAACTAAAAAGCTCTTTGTGTTTAAAACCGAATGATTATTAATATTACGTACAATTTCGATGAAAACATCGTTGAATTACTTGAATTAATTGTCACTTTTTTCTTTTAGGTGTAATTGAGGTCGTGAATAATATGAATAATACGTACCGGCTGATTTATCCAGGAAATAGGCGAGCAGACACCGAATGACGGCCTGGTGGGAAACGACGAGGACGTTCCCCTGCCGTTCCAGTTCCATTATCACCGGCTCCAACCTGGCGACCAAGTCCTCGTAACTCTCGCCCCTCGGATAACGATAGGCGAACTTGTTCTGGTCCCTCGCTTTGAAATCGTCGGGATATTTCTCGTTGATCTCCTCGTACGTCATTTCCTCGCATATACCCTGAAAGGTAACATAAATACAACATAAAATAAGCATTCGTTTGTGCCATTCACAAATACCATTAACACTCCTTAAAATAAAACTTTAATTAGACTTAATTAATAATTATGCAACCAAATAGGCATTCCTACCATGAGCACTCCTTAAAATAAAACTTCAATTAGATTTAATAAATAATTATGCAACCAAGAACACGTATGAAATAATTATTTATGTCTAACATCATATCAGATTTAAATAATAATACAATTTAAAGCATTTTAGAAATATTACTTACGAAAACAATTTAGTGAAAAGTTATGCAACCAAATTTGCACACTAAAATTTACCGCTATTAAATGCATATACGAACAATCATTTTTCATTAAAATTAAGAAGTAAACTAAAGTAAAAAATAAATTGCGTAGTACTAATTTATTTAAAAAACAACGACACTAATTATGCCACAAAAATTAGGCACTAACAATCAATAAATTTAAATTAATACACATACACACAACCAAATTTACATACATTCGAATTTTTTCATATCAACTGTTTTATTTTCATCAATCTGTTTTATTATATTAATTTTAGTTAATAGTATCATCTATAGTAATAATAATAGTGCATCTTTTGGTAAAATATTAATTTCGAGTTCTTGAATTCTACATGCAGTCAAAATTATTTCTATATATTTTTTTCTGTACGTTGCTAGTACACTTGTATATTTATTTATGTAATGCATTTTAGATAAAGATTAAATACAGTACCATACAAATACTCACAACAAGTATTTTATACATAAATATGCAACCAAGCACACACCACAATTATTTAATAGTCGATTGGGCAACCAAATAAGCTCAGACATATAAAATTACATATAATCAGGATTTTTTTATAAAATAAAATTATTTACATGCCGGTGTATTCGGTTGCGGCTGAAATAGCGTTAGCGACAGTGCAGCAACGTTAGTTCGGGTCAGCATTTGGATGGGTGACCGGTACCATTCACCATTGGGATACAATTAATGGTGCTTTAGAGTGACGGGGGCGATCTTTTAAAGTAACAAGCGCATTTACACACACACAAATGACACATGGCGAAAGGACCACGTGGTCGATAGCCAAAACCACTACTACTAGAATTATTATATTAAATTTTTGAAGTACAATAGAAACAGAGATGTTTTACAATTAGAAAAATATATGATAAAATGATCCTAAATATAATAGAACGTTATTTTTTTATATGCAGCCAAATATACATTACAATGATTTACTATTTCAACACAATTACAATTTAGTCAATTAGAAAATTCAGCTTCAAAATTTTAATTTAAGCTTTGTTATCATGCAAGACTAAGTAATACCGTTTAGAACTCAAACACTGTTGCTAATATTAGGGTTATAATATGTGTCACATAAGAACTATCAATAAAATGGTTTATACATAAATATGCAACCCAATTTACACAAAAATTATGCTACGCTATCTTCACACTGTAGTTTTTTACCAACAAAATGTTTTATGCATAAATATGCAACCCAATTTACATAAAAATTTGCCACGCTATCTTCATATTGTAGTTTTTTATTATTGTATTTAATTCTGGTAGATTGGTAATATATTTTTTAAATTAGATACATTTATTTATAATTATAATAATCCCGAATAGAATCAAAGGTTAATTCAAACATTTTATATGCAACCAAATACGCATAAGAAAGTATTAGTAAATCAAACTTATAACCCCTGCAGGATTTTTGTTTTAAATTTAGACAATAAAACCTTTCTTAATATAGCTATGAAATTTATTCAATTGTCTGTCTTGTGCCATATTTAAGTAGTACCATTCAGTACACAAATAACTCTGCCAAATTATTATATTAATAATAAAAAACATGTTTTATATATAAATATGCAACCAAATTGACTCAAACAATTATTCCCAAAATAATTATGCAACCAAACACACACATATGAACTATTTCTTATTAAAGATACAAAGTAAATACTTGTTTAATGTGGATCCGAATATATACACGAACCGCTTAATTTCAAAACAGCTGTATAATTCCTCATTTCCTCGTCAGATTAAAACGTTACAATGTACAAAATTAGAAATTCCTACATCCTGATAATTTGTGTTTTTATATAAATCATATTTAAAGAGGGCCGTTTAGAAAAAAAAATCAATATTAATGTTTGATACCAAGATATGCAACCAAATATGTGAAATTTCTTTCCTATGCAACCCAATATACAAAAAATATTTAATATTGTATCATTTAGAACCTACAGAATTTTACCAAACAGCATTTTATTATGTATCGCATGAATATTATCAAAAAATGTTTTATACATAAATATGAAACCAAATGTACACTTAAAAGTTTAAATAGTACTACTTAGAAAATTAAAATCACTATTCATACTTGATACGAAGATATGGAAGCAAATATGTACGTGCAATTTTTTTCTTTCGTATGCAACCTAAACAATTTTACCAAACAGCATTATATTATGTATCACATGAATATAGTCGAAAAATGTTTTATATGTAAATATGAAACCAACTGTACACTGAAAATTTTAAATAGTACCATTTAGAAAATAAAAATCACTATTTATATTTGATACCGAAATATGCAACCAAATGCGCGCAATTTTTTAAGTATGCAACCTTATATTCACAAATGATTTAATATCACCACAATTATGCAATTTTAACCAAATCGTATTTTATTGTTTCAGATAGACGTGGTATTTATTATTCGATGGTAATTCTTAATTACAACATGGCAATTTTAATGCAACCAGTCTAATTCTTGAATTACCATTAGAAAAAAGCTCCATCGAATATCTGTATTACTTATTGTGTGACCACAGTTGGAAAATATTTCAATGTAGGTATACAACCAAATCTACACACTTATATAATTATATAAACAAAGGCAAACTTTTATATAATTATATATCCAAATATAATATGAGTTTTTCCTAATACTATTTTATAGTGAAAATAAATACAAATTGATTAGAATTAGAAACATTCAGGAGTAAAATAATCCTTAACCACTATCTCGAGCACGAGTATATTACGTTCAAAAATAATTGTGCGGGAAGAGGTTAAGATAAAAGCAATCATTTGATTGGTTCGTATGCAACCAAATACACACGCATATGGTATTTGCAATTTTTACGTAATTATATAGAGTTATTAGATTTGAATGGTACTATTTGAATACTAACGAATCAAAATCTTAAAAAATAGCATTTAAAAGTTTTAAAAATCTTAAATCGATAAAACTAGTTATCTGTTTTATATGAAACCAAACATA
This sequence comes from Ontholestes murinus, assembly GCA_963969525.1. NCBI lineage: Eukaryota > Metazoa > Arthropoda > Insecta > Coleoptera > Staphylinidae > Ontholestes > Ontholestes murinus. The sequence continues at coordinate 8,308,093 of OZ018393.1, forward strand.
CGAGATATTTTATAATATCGCAGTTACATAATTGAAGTGCAACTCTTTATAACTGTAATGTTTAAGAAGAACCGTTTAGAAAATTGGAGAATCGTTGACATAACCTTATAATTATCAAAACTACCCTGTATAATAATTATTTATTATTAAACGCTATTTATATTTTCTTTTCAGATATTCATTTTATTTTAGGCATTAATAATAAATAAACTTAGAATAAAACACTAACAGTTTCTTTGTAAATAGATTTGTGAAAAAAGTTTTAGTATCTTATTTCAAGTTTATTAATTAGACTCAAGAATAAATTTCTGCACTATTAATTATATTACAGAATTATGTAACGGTATGATTATATTTAAGTAATACAAGTTTAGCTAAGAGTGTATTTTTTCATATTATTGTTATTTATCACTGTACTCCTGAAAAATCTCTCGTATGTAAATTATGCAACCAAACGTACTTGCTAACAATTTATAGCTATTTAGATAACAAAACGGTTACATTTTCAAATTGCTTTTATTGTAAACACTACATATTTCGCCACGTTGTGGCTTCTTCAGGTGAATAAAATAATTAATAAAATTTGAAAATTAAACAGTTTTGTTATATAAATGAATATGGATTTTCAACACTTAAGTGCCTCAACAATCAAAAACTATTAATTTTTCCACATGCGTTATATTCCTACTTCCTACATAAACCTAATCAATAAAGAATATATATTTACCGCGTCAATTTCGTTAAGTGCCTTCCAACGTTCCTGTGGTGCGGTAACCCCGGAAACGGTCTGGATCGTTCGCTTGAGCCACGACGTCCACACTCTAAGGCCCTCAATATTCTGGTCTTTTATGTATTTGGCTAAAGCGTTCGCGTACTGTACTCCTCTGGCGCTGAGGTTGGAGTCCCCGCCAATCCGACCTTCTAAATTCTGCTCACTCTCGCCGTGCTGTAAATAAATGCTTGTTATTTCATTCTTACGATGATATTAATGTAATCGACTCTTACTCTGGTCAAATAAATAGTCCTGGGCATGATATGTATATTCATCAGGTAGTAAACAATCCTCGCCTGCACGTGACCCTCGTGCTTGTGCACCACGCACTTCTCCCCGGTGTTGTAGATCTTCATGAAGGAGATCTCCTTCTCCTGCTGTTCGTCCAGCGGCTGATAGCGTTCCTGGTAGTGCTCGATGCGCTTCAGGAAGTCGTCGAGGGCGGCCTCCTTGTTCATGTTGGTGTAGTCCGGACTGCTGATCTTCACCTCCTTGATGTTCTGCTCGATGATCTGCGGATCGTCGCACACCGACTCGACGAAGAACAGCTTGAAGCCCATCTTCTGGACGACGATCTCGTGGATCACCTTCCGCCTGTCGATGGTGGAATTGGTCGCGTCGAAGACGGCCACCTCGCCGCCGTTTTCGAGCCACTGGCAGACGTCCTGCAGGGCCTCGACAGCGCACTGGGCGCGGATCGCCATCGCCTCGGTGTTGTCCTGCCTGAAGAACTCGTGGCTCTTGTACGCCGAGGTGGCATGTCTACGGTATTCACCAAGATTAAACACTAAAAAATAAATGAAAAAGGGTATTATAATTCTAATGATTGAAAAGAAAACATATGAAGATAATAATAAATCAATTTTCCAAATATTTATCTGATTGACCCAGCAGCTTATCAGTTCAATATAAATAAAATGTATGCGATAACGCCAGTATCGACAAAATTGTACAAACAAGCCAAAGTAATTAATATTTATCATATAAACTCTCCCGAAAATACTTCAAACAAAATAACTTATTTCGCACAAATATGATTATTTAATATCATCATCATAGAACTGTATGTTATTATTTTAATGATAATTTGATTGGTAATGTTATTATAATAACAACACAAATTATAAAGAAATAGAAACATAATGTAATTATCAATCAAACCAGTTTCGTATGCAACCAAATATACACACACACATGAGATTTATCTGCATGATCTATTAACTGATCAGGCTAATACAAATATAATCAACGTGATAACCTTGATAACAGAACGGACTGCTGGCATTTTTACATGGCGAATGATTTATATTCTTTATTGTTTAATTAAGATTGTTATATATTAATTAAAATTAATATTAACACTGTAGCAGTTAAAAACGTTAAAAATAAAAGTAAAAAACGTTGATTAAAAAGAATGATTTACAAAATTCAGCAAATTACTTTTAAATATTTTAAATATTCGGATTTAATTTTAATTAGCTTAATACAAATAATTGGGACTATACATATAAAACAAAAACTATCGATTGGGTAATAAAAGTTGATTTTTCGTTTTTCTATCCTCGATTTAATTTCATTGCGACTGTTTGTGTTTTAATGATAATTGATGGAGCTCATTCTGCACGGTCGTTCTCGTTTCGCGTCCATTTCGACCTTTCGCGTTAATATTAATCAGCACACGCCAAATACACTTAATCGATTGTTCACATCGCACACGCTGCCAATATGTGTTAAATGGCTCCAGTGATTCATTATTTATTAATTGGATTTAACTCGTGCGTAAATTGAACGATGATAATACGTTTCAAGTTCAGTTGATATAAAAAAATGCTATATCGTACTTAACTTATAACCATACTGAAATGAGATTATATTTTAATCGATTAGTATGATCGGATATATTCTCATAAAACGAAAATTGGAAATTCGATTTTCAATTGTTTTCATTGTTTTTGCTGTAACTTTTAAACGGATGCTCAGATTTTGAAAATTTCTTCAAAAATCCATTAATATTATCGAATATATTCTTATAAAACAAAAATTGGAAATTCGATTTTCGATTGTTTTCATTGTTTTAACTGTATATTTTAAATGGATGCTGAGATTTTGAAAATTTATCCAAAAATCAATTAGTATTATCGAATATATTTTTATAAAATGAAAATTAGAAATTCGATGTTCAATTGTTTTTCATTCTTTTTGCTATATCTTTTGAACGGATGATCAGATTTTGAAAATTCTTCCATAAATGCATTGGTGTAAACAAGTACATTGTAATGTAATGAAAATTGAAAATTCGACCCTCAATTGTTTCTGCTATAACTTTTAAACGGATGATCAAATTCTGGGAAATAATCAACAAATCGATTACAATTACCGAATATATTCCAATGCAACCGAAATTGAACATTCGATCTTCACTTGTTTTTGCTGTATCTTTTTTAAGCGAATGACCACATTTTGAAAATTCCTTCATAAATCGATTACAATTATCAATTATATACATACGAGATGAAAATCATAATTTTGTTCTTCTTTTGTTTTACGTTGTTTTTGCCATAACTTTTGAACGGACGATCAAATTTTAAAAATTCATTCACAAATAGATAAATATTATCAAATGTTTCCAAAATAATGAAAATTGGATATTTGATTATCAATTGTTCTTCATTATTTTTAGAATATCTCTTGAACGAAAGATCAGATTTTGAAATTTCCTTCACGAATCGACTGTTATTATTAAAAATGTTCACAGGGGATAATAATTAGAATTTTGATCTTCTTTTGTTTTACATTGTTTTGCCATAGTTTTTGAAAGGTTGGTCAAATTTTATTTTAAAAATTCTTCCAAAAATCCATCACTATTAAATTAGATATTTCTGTGCAATAAAATTTGGAAATTTTTTGCAATAACACTTGAACGAATGATCAGATTTAAAAAATTCCTTCATGAATCGATTATTATTATTGAATATGTTTGCAGCAAGTGAAAATTAGAATTTCGGTATTCTTTTGTTTTACATTTTTTCTTGCCATAACTTTTGAATGGATTATCAGATTTTAAAAAATTCTCCCAAAATCGATACTCTTCATCTAATAAATTCATATGCAATGAAAATTGGAAATTTGACTTTCACTTGTTTTTCATTGTTTTTGCAATAACTGTTTAACGGATGATCAGATTTTACAAATTCATTCACGAATCGATTAGGATTATCATTTATATACAAACGAGATGAAAATCGAATTTTCGATCATCTTTTGTTTCAACATTATTTTTGTTATAACTTTTGAACGGATTATCAGATTTTGAAAATTCATCCACAAATCGATTGCATCTTTAGGATATATTCCTATGTAATGAAAATTAGAATTTCGATCTTCATTTGTTTTAAGTTATTTTTGCAATATCTCTTGAACAAATGATCAGATTTTAAAAATTCCTTTACGAATCGACTGTTGTTTTTAAATATGTTTGTAGGAGATACGAATCAAAATTTCGATCTTCTTTTGTTTTCGTTGTTCTGCCATAGCTTTTGAAAGGTTGGCCATATTTTAAAAATTCTCTCATAAATCCATCACGATTATATTAAATACTCCTGTGCAATAAAAATTGGAAATTCGATTTTCAATTGTTTTTCATTGTTTTTGCAATAATTCCCCAACGAATGATCTGATTTTAAAAATTCCTTCACGAATCGATTATTATTATTATATATGTTTGCAGCAAATGAAAATTAGAATTTCGATGTTCTTTTGTTTTACATTTTTTCTGCCATAACTTTTGAACGGATGATCAGATTTTGAAAATTCCTCCTTAAATTGGTAGTGTTTATCTAATAAATTCATATGCAATGAAAATTGGAAAATTGACTTTCATTTGTTTTTCATTCTTTTTGCAATAACTCTTTAACGGATGATCAGATTTTAAAAATCCCTTCACGAATCGATTGCTATTACTAAACGTGTTTGTAGGTGATAAAAATTATAATTTCGATATTCTTTTGTTTTACATTGTTTTTGCTATAACTTTTAAACGGATAATCAAATTTTGAAAATTCTTCCAGAAATCGACAACTATTATATAATACATTCGTGTGTAATAAAAATTGGAAATTGTCTTTAATTTTTTTTTAATTTTTCGCTATAAAACTTGAATAAATCAGCAGATTTTCAAAATTCGTTCACGAATCGATTGGGATTATCAATTATTTACGTAGGAAATAAAAATCGGAATTTCGATCGTCTTTTGTTTTTCATTGTTTACAATTTCCGAACCGAATATTAAATGTCTAAAATTCTTTCACCGAACTATTGTAATAGTTTAGCGTATTAGTAATAGATGAGAAACTTCATGTGTTCCAATTTGTTTTTGCTGTTAGTCGTAATCGGTCGAAACATTTAAAAAAAATTGGATTGGAATGTAGTTTGTAATGTAATTAAAGTTTCTGTTTGTTTTTAGAATACGTTTTATTAAAATTGTGGAAAATCATCAGCTTTTTTCATACGAAAAAAAACACTACTGTTTATTATTTTATCTTCAAGAAATCGAAAACTAAACGAAGAATTAAAAAACATCAAAACTTGCAAGAATTGTCATAACTGAAGAGTACAGAAAACTGGAAAAGTGTCTTTTAAACTTAGTCTAGTGAATATTATATTAAGCTAAACATATCTTAAAAGAGCAAAGCTGAGCAATTCACAAGCAAAAGAGAGTAAATGTAATTGATACAATCAAATAGAGTTTATTTTGAATATGGAAAAAACAATGGAATATTTTGAGAGGTTAAAAAAGTTTTGAGGTTAGGATTTACGACTTGAAGAGACAAAAATTTGACCGAACGTATCATACACAACGTGGTAATAAAAATAAATCTTCAGTCTCAGAGGCGTTTACTTTATTTTCAAAAATTAAAATAAAGAAAACAATTAACTTTTCACTATCACTAAAAAAGAGGAATAAAAATGTCAATTATTTTCTTTATTTTAAATATAAGTATTGTCACAATTAAAGCAGTTAATTGTATCTAAAAAAAAGAACACAATCAACTCATAATTGAGATAATTGGAAATTATCTAAACTAGTTTGAAGGTGAAGATTTAAAATCAACAGCTCGCCAAGAATCACGTACAATTCTAATTTAGAATCGATTATTAATGTAACATTCTAATAAAGGGATCGCTTATAAACATGAATTGCCATTTGAATATCTCTACTATACCCTTCCTAACCTCTTTAATAACCTTGGGATTGATTAGATAATTTTAAAACAAAAACACCATTTTAATGTCATAATTATCAACTGTTCCTAAATTATAACTGAAAATTCTATCTTGATTAGAGATTAAATAGACTTGGTTTGTTTCACAGAAAGATATTTCAAAAATGTTTCACCACGGGTTAAGTGAGCAATTAATTAAATACATGAAAATGTATAATTAAAACGATAAATTAGTTTTTCATATTAAATTTACCAAAATTTAATCTTAGGTTTTTAATTTTGTTTCTGCGCGTAAACATGTTTTTTCTTAAAGGTGTTCCTTTATTTTTAGACTATGGTTAATCAAGATTTCGTACCTCTCGTATTGATTCCGATCCAATTCAAGTATCTGGAGAGCTTCTTGGAGATGTAGGTCTTACCCCTGGCGGGTAAACCCACCATGGCGATGACGTGCGGACTGTTGACATAGTTGGCGCGTTCACCTGAAACAATAAAAAAGAATGGGTTATAATTTTTTGGTAAAACACAAGTTTCTAAAACGCTTCTACTCCATACACCTCACCCCCTCACCTATACGAATAGACGTCGCGCGTTGAAACTGCGTCTTCCGCTTCCTCAACAGCGACTCTAGGAACGTGTCCTCGCTATTTTTGTAATTGTTGATCTCCATGTTACACTACTGTCAATAAAATTTAAAAAAAAAGTTGACGACCGTTGCCACGAGCGAACGGCGCGCAACTGTCTTATCCCTATCGCTCCGACCCGTTCGCGTTCGGCGTTTGTTTGATATCGAACGGCGCCGCCCGATCTTTGATCTTTTTCCCGACGTCGAAATAGATCGATAATCCTGACGTGTCAATCGTCAATCGTGGAATTGTTTCCAGGTGGAAACGGGCCCACCAACCCCGCGTGAGCGCGACGCAATCACTTTCTAATCACACTCACGGCCGCCGGTAAAAATAGTGCAACTCTTAATGCGCACATGCGTCAACCACCTAACCGCGCAGATTCGCCTTAAAGGTCAAGACGTTTTTTTTTGTTATCGGAAATCGGAGGCAACAGAAAAATACAAACACAAGTCGCCATGGTGAACAAACATCATTAACGACGATCGTGATCGTGGCGTAATAGTCGTTTTGAAAGTTTTCCATTATTTTAGGAAATATTTGTGTATCATAAGCAATCAGAATGGTGTATAATTAGAAATTGTACATTTAGATCTTCACAAACAAAATTATCTAGTTTTTCTAATTTATTATTGTATCCTTATTACATTTCACTTTTTGCTTGATTGAATAACAATATTTTGAAACGTAATGTTCAAATTAATAACCGTAGAAACGAAATTCTGGCGCGATCGTGAAAGTGTAGTAGCGATGAATGTATCCACTTACTGCCAACAATTGATGACGGCCGAACTATATTACACGAGGCGATTGCGAAAAAAACGTGCGAACGTGTTCGATACCTCGCACTATCAGCAAAATCCTTGAGAAATATATTAGTCGCCAAGTTGCGAACACAAGGCGAAACCAATTTCGATTAAATATGCAGACATGTGCCGTCGTCATCTCGACATCGCATTGCCGAAATTCCTCATTAAAACGTCACGCAATCATCATTGCGAGAAGAAATAAACAAAATAGTCATTTGGGTGGTTTAATACAAAATAGTTGATGATAAATCACAAAAATAATGCATCAATAGCGTTAGAGCAAGAAATATTATTATTATTAAAAAGGACGTTATGCAACACAATATACACGATCAGTTATTATATGTTATTTAATATTTACCTTCATTTAAAATAAAACACTATTTGTTTTAGGTCCACACTACTACAATTGTTTCTATAATAAAAATAATTAGAGGTTATTTGGTTTCACAATTTCAAAAAATGTGAAACCAACGAAGTGCCTCATTGTAAACAACCCCTAATATTAAACATTTTTCACTACATGATAAACGAGAACCAAATTTAACAAATAAAAATGTTTTATTTTAAATAATTCTAAATAATAATAATAAATTGACTTTATTGGCAAAAATAAATGCTGTTACAAAATAATACATAACAGGGTAGGCGAAGTTCAGGTAGTTGATAATAATTAACAGCTTAAACCATATATAATATTTTCTATCCAATGGGTTAATTAATCAACACAACGCTCTTATTTTTTGGTGCAAACATAATAAATTGTTTAGGCACAACACCAACAAAAATTAAAACTTAACAATTCTAAACAATTTAAGATCGTTTTAATCGTGTTTAAAAATGTATTTTAATTCTGACTAACGAACAACTTATGCAACACAGTACACATCATTGTGAATTAATTGGTCCAAATATTTATTATATTTAATAGCTAAAACTGCACTCTAATACACCAGTTTCACCTGGAAAATATGTGAATGAGATTTCGGTTGCCTTCTAACTCAAATGAATTTGTTACTCCTCAAGACAACTACTTAACTATGGCATAAAAAATTGAAAACAAAGTTCGTTATTATCAAATCAATATATTGGCCATCATTATATTAAACTGCAATGCTTTAGGCTATTTTGTACGATGACTAAATACGTGAAATTAAGATGTATGTTTGGTTGCGTAATGTATATTTAGTTAAATGAAATTATTAAGCATTCGAAACAGTAGTACAATTTACCCACAAACATAGTGAATTTTTCAATTTAGAATAAGACCGTAGTAACGGCCGCAACCATTCTCTCAAATGAAGAGAATGATTGCATAGCGCATTTAAAGTTTTATACAGCTAAACATATATTTTTATTTTTAATAGTTCACTTTATAATACATTATTTCAAATTATAAGAAAACATTTGAAATAAAACATTATTTCAAAAGAAGTGCCATGCAACCAAACATACATATACTACATAATATATGTTTATAATTCAAATTAAGAGAAAACATTAAAACATGTTCGAAATAAAACATTATTAATTTAAAAAAAAAAAGTGTTATGCAACCAAACATACATCTTTATTTTTAATAGTAGTAGTAGTAGTGTTAGGCTATCGACCACGTGGTCCTTCCGCCATGTGTCATTTGTGTATTTGTGTGTGTGTAAATGAGCTTGTTACTTTAAAGGATCGCCCCCGTCACTATAGCACCATTAATTGTATCCCAATGGTGAATGGTACCGGTCACCCATCCGACTACTGACCCGAATCAACGTTGCTGCACGTCAATTCAATTCAATTTTTAATATTTGACACTATTATCCGATTTGATTTATAAATCCAATTGACAAATGGAATGTTATTTTTTTCGGCACACTAAATTCCTAGAAGAGATTTCAGTTAACTGAATAAAAACAATCATCTCAACAAGATTGTGCAAATGTGCAAAATGTTTGTTTTTTCTTTATGCCAATTGATAGTTGACATAATACAGATGACAATTGATAGTTGATATTTGGCATATGACAAAGAACGGATGACAGTTGACAGATATAAAATTTGTCTTCATATATCATACATAAAAAAAATTCGGATAATATATCAGTATCGCAGGAGTGAGAAGAGTAATTTACCTAGAAACTATTACTACTACAAATATTGACAGTTGATTAAAGACAAATGACATAATAAATGACAGTTGACAGATGACAGTTGTGACTTAACGGGTTGGCAGATGACGATGACAGTTGACAGAAAATAATTGTCAGATGACAAGAAATATTACATATGACAGTTGATAATTGACCGTCGACGTATAAAATATGATGATGGTTGACAATTGACGACATCACAGAAAAAGATGACAAATGACAGTTGACAGCTAAGACATGACGGTTGATTGAAGACAAATAAATGACAGTTGAGACTTAACGGGATGACAGATGACAACCGACAGTTGACATTTGAGGTCGTCACAGAAAAAGATGTCAAATGTCAATTGACAGTTAACAACTGAGAAGTGACTTAACGGGGATGACAACCGACAGTTGACAGAAGATAATTGCCAGATGACAAGAAAGATTACACACGACAGTTGATATTTGACAGTCCACATATAAAATGTGATAATGGTTGACAAATGACGACATCACAGAAAAAGACGACAAATGTCAATTGACAGTTGACAGCTGAAAAATGACAGTTTGCAGACGGCAGTTTATTGAAGACAAATGACATAATAAATGACAGTTGAGACTTAACGAGGATGACAGATGACAACCGACAGTTGATAGAAGATAATTGTCAGATAACAAGAAAGATTATATAGGACAGATGATAATTGAGCGTTGGCGTATAAAATGGTTGACAATTGACGACATCACAGAAAAAGATGACAAATGTTAATTGACAGTTGACAGCTGAGAAATGACAATTGACAGATGACAGTTGATTGAAGACAAATGACATAAAAAATGACAGTTGAGACTTAACGGGATGACAGATGACAACCGACAGTTGACAGAAGATAATTGTCAGATGACAAGAAAGATTACATACGATAGTTGACAGTTGACGTATAAAATGTGATAATGGTTGACAATTGACGATATCACAGAAAAAGATGACAAATGTCAATTAACAGTTGCCAACTGGGAAATTACAGTTGACAGTTTCTTGAAGACATAATAAATGACAGTTGAGACTTAACGGGATGACAGATGACAACCGACAGTTGACAGAAGAGAATTGTCAGATAATAAGATTAAATATGACAGTTGATAATTGACCGTCGACGTATAAAATCACCCTGTATATTTATTTATTATCGCAGAAGTAGAAAGAATAATTTACAGTTTACAAGTTTTACTGCATATTTAGTTGATTGATTACAGATAATAAATGACAAATGGCAAATAACAGTTGACAGATAGCATAACAAATGACAGTTAAGAAATGACAAGTTGAGAATTAACGGGTTATAGATGACAGTCAACAGAAGACAGATGATAATTGACAAATGACATGATATATTATAGATGACAGTTGATAATTGACATTCAACAGATGAAAGATGATGGATGACAGTTGATGACAGAATACATATGACAATTGATAGGTGACATTTGATAGAAAATAGAAGACGGATTATAATTGACAGATGCACAATTTGTCTTGACAACCGACAGTTGACAGAAGAGAATTGTCAGATAATAAGATTAAATATGACAGTTGATAATTGACCGTCGACGTATAAAATGTGACAATGGTTGACAATTCACGACATAACAGAAACGATGACAAATGTCAATTGACAGTTGACAGCTGAGAAATGACAGTTGACAGATTAGAGTTGATTGAAGACAAATGACAGTTGAGACTTAACGGGATAACAGATGACAACCGACAGTTGACAGAAGATAATTGTCAGATGACAAGATTACATACGACAGTTGATAATTGACATCACAGAAAAAGATGACAAATGTCAATCGACAGCTGAGAAATGACAGTTGGAAGATGACAGTTGATTGAAGACAAATAACAGTTAACAGATGACAGTTGAGACTTAACGGGATGACAGATGACAATCGACAGTTGACAGAAGATAGTTGTCAGATGACAAGAAAGATTACATACCACAGTTGATAATTGACAGTCGACGTATAAAATGTGATAATGATTGAC